>CM032065.1:35337844-35972268 GCA_018831715.1 Matsumurasca onukii
CGAGCCTGAAACCTTCGCCTTGAATGGTTTCATCAGAGTTGTGACCACTCTGACAGCCTTCTGGCGATCGTTTGCAGGTAAGTTTCCCAGAAGCTCAGTTAATGTATCAGTTCGCAATCATTCACTTATATTTCTTGTTGAATATTGCTTATAAATCTCTGTCTTTCCTCTTCTCCTCGGCAATGCATATCACTAACCATTTCGCCGACAGTGTGCCCAGCTGGGAGTGTCCTGGCTCACCCAATAAAAGCCGGCGGTAAACATTACTTGTAACTATTTTCTACCTTCATTGTCAGTGATACCGACATTCCAGCTAGGCGTACCAAGAGACTAAAGAATGGATATTGTAAAGATTCGTAGAGGGAATGCCGCATAATTGAAGAAACCGCAGTTATATTTTAAATAAACCAAAACTTCCTGGGAACTTACCAAATAAACAAACACTTTCAAAATCCCGTTAACCTACTAACTATACAATAGAAAGTTTTGATAAATAGTACAGAATTGTAAAAAAATTGTATACTTGCAATATTTTTTAATTAATAAACCTACGGTTTAAGAGCGATAGCTATCCAAAGATCAATTATAAATATTATTCTTATTGGAATTCGTCACACTATTTAGAAATTTGTTATACCTGGTTTCAATTTTCTTGTGTTGTGTCAATTAGTTTCTCTGAACTTAACTGATTTTATAAGACGAAACTAATAGATTTTTAGCTGATATTGACAATTTAATTTCACAGAACAATTTTTCGTCAAATTTAAGATCCGACCACTTGTTTGGGCTCTACGGTCAAAAGAGTATACCTCTACATACCCGAATTTCGCGCTATTTTTAAACCCCCCAAAACGGGCCCCACACATTTAAAATTCTGATTTTTTGGCATTTTCCTTGTTGACAATTTAATTTCACAGAACAATTATTCGTCAAATTTAAGATCTGACCACTCTTTTAGGCTCTACGGTCAAAAGAGTACACCTCTACATACCCGGATTTCGCCCTATTTTTAAACCCTCCAAAACGGGCCCCCCAATTTGAAATTCTGGTATTTTTGGAATTTTCCAGTTGGTTACAGGCCAAGACAAACCTACATGCAAAATTTCAAATTTCTATCTCATCTGGAAGTACCTAAACATTTATGTCAGTGAGTGAGTGAGTGAGTCAGTGTTCACGCCGTTCGAGCTTCGAGCTTTATAGTATAGAGATAGAAAATAATGCTAAATACACTGCACTGCACCTTCTAATGCTAAATACAAAAGTTGTAAGAAATTTAATTTCAAAGAACAATTTTCCTCAAATTTAATATCTGACCACTTGTTTAGGGTCTACGGTCAAAATAGTACACCTCTACATACCCGAATTTCGCGCTATTTTTAAACCCCACAAATCGGGCCCCCAAATTTGAAATTCTGATTTTTGGAATTTTCCTTGTAGACAGTTTAATTTCACAGAACAATTTTTCGTCAAATTTAAGATCTGACCACTTTTTTAGGCTCTACGGTCAAAACAGTACACCTCTACATTCCCGAATTTTGCGCTATTTTTAAACCCCCCAAAACGGGCCCCCCAATTTGAAATTCTTATTTTTTGGAATTTTCCAGTTAGCTACAGGCCAAGACCAACCTACATGCCAAATTTCAAGTTTCCATCTCATCTGGAAGTACCCAAACATTTATGTCAGTGAGTCAGTGAGTCAGTGATCACGCCGCTCGAGCTTCGAGCTTTATAGTATAGAGATAGAAAATAATGCAAAATACAAAAGTTGTAAGAAATTTAATTTCAAAGAACAATTTTTCTCAAATTTAATATCTGACCACTTGTTAAGGGTCTACGGTCAAAATAGTACACCTCTACATACCCGAATTTCGAGCTATTTTTAAACCACCCCAAATCGTGCCCCCAAATTTAAAATTCTGATTTTTTAGAATTTTCCTTGTAGACAATTTAATTTCACAGAACAATGTTTCGTCAAATTTAAGATCTGACCACTTTTTTAGGCTCTACGGTCAAAACAGTACACCTCTACATTCCCGAATTTTGCGCTATTTTTAAACCCCCCAAAACGGGCCCCCCAATTTGAAATTCTTATTTTTTGGAATTTTCCAGTTAGTTACAGGCCAAGACCAACCTACATGCCAAATTTCAAGTTTCCATCTCATCTGGAAGTACCCAAACATTTATGTCAGTGAGTCAGTGAGTCAGTGATCACGCCGCTCGAGCTTCGAGCTTTATAGTATAGAGATTCTAGAACGTGCTTGTTTTCTACGGTCTAAAATTGGTCTAAGCAAGTATGTTTTAAACCTTTAGTTCGACTTTTGTTTCAAGTAGAACGTAAGTTTTCTGTCTACTATCTTACCTGAACCTTTCATTTAAATGACCGTAAAATGTTTTTTATTATAAGACCAAAACCGATTGTTCAATTGGGGATTAACATTTTTTATTCACATAGAAACAATTGACCCCAGGCCTAATGCGTTACCTGCACAATCAACTCAAAGCAGATACAAATTACTCCCCTTCCCCGCTCTCCCTTTAAGCCTGAGGCACATGATAACCATCCATCTCACAAATTAGGTTAGCGATCTGACCAGCAGTGACGAATTTGCAAATGAATTGCATTGTAACGTGTAATTGTGAGTAGATGTGAGATAGTGTAGTGACATCCAGGACAGCGGCTTCCTCCAGCAGGCTGATAACTGATGGTTGATAAGAGATAAGAGCTTAGTGCCTGAGGCCTCGGACGCAGCGGCAACCGGCAGGTGCGCTCGTGCTACACTCAGTAGAAACTATATACAGACGTGCATTGCTACAGAGTTTTTTAGTTCGATCACCAAATCCATCAACGACCCTGGTTCATGTCCCTTACGCCCGCACCCTTCCCAATCTACCCCCGCGGTCCACCTGGCACTATAGCAGTAATTTAAACCCTTTCCCTAACTAATTGGTTCTAGTTGTTATTTTTTAAACGGATTTTGAAGTGTAAACTTAACAATGCGTTTAACTTTAATTTTACACCAAATTAAAATCTCTAAATATATATTTGTTTGGTAACTATAAGATTTCATCTACAATAACAACTCTCGTTGATTATTATCTTTTCAAAACAAGCCTACGCTGTAAAAGCCATTAAATGTCAAATAATCGAATTAAAACAATTTGGATGTGTTAATTTTGTTGTATGTTCAGAAGGGCGCGGAGACGCATAATATTTCCTTTAAAAATTGTGAGCTCTTTATTGTTAAAAATGTGTAACTGTTGTTCCTGAAATTCATTTGTACAGGAAATATCTGCGCTTGGATTCAAAACAATTTTAAAATAGGCCACAGGAACACCTGCTTTTGGCGGTTTGATAAAGTGACGATGTCAATATTGCTAGTTTCGCAACCAGCATTGCGTGTGACAGGAAGTTCTGTTTTCGACTTGTCAGTGTCCTACCCACATGCCTGCATTTCCCACGATTTTGCACATTTGTTAACGCTTTCCGGAGAGATGTCAAAGTTAGTCGTTTGTTCGAAGTATTGAAATTCCACATTGATGGTGGTTGCTGCAGCTGCCCAATTATTAATGAGCTTTGAAAAAGGGTTGCGTGTTAGGCTATAGCTTTAAATGTGGAAAGTTAAACACGATAATAGATTTATGATATTGGATATTGACTACTCTATCATCTGCAGATACTCTGTATGTGCAGATGACACTCAACTCAGGATGCAAACTTTTACTATACGAAGTAATAATTATAAAATAACATTGTTTAAAATGAAGGCAATTATCTACACAGCTGTTAGCAATAGACAAAAAATAACTCCTCACTTTTTAAAATTAAACAGTATTTTAGCTGTTCAGGCTCAAAGGGTTTTACTAACCCCTCACAGTGTTTAAATATATGTATTGGATTATAAAATCTGAACCCATAGGAATGTTGTTACAACCAAAACACTAACAAGTCCCTCATTTTCAGTTTTTAATATTAATAATATTGTAAATACTCGAAATATAATAAGTTTTCACTCTGAAAAGTGAGTTGTAATAATTTAGAAGATGAGATGCCAACAAAAAGTATCATAATGAATCCATCTTCACCATCCTATCGCCAAATTTATAATAGAGTCAATTTTACTCAATTAAAATGTTCACTTGGCCATTCTCCACTCGGCTACATAGCTAAAGACCATAGTATAGAAAAGTCAGTTAATATAGTGTAGAGTAGCGTAGTGTATAGCGGATCCGGTGTAATGGTGGCAGCAATGTCTGCAATTATCACAGCTGTCATTAGAGAACATTAGAGTCGAGACAATCTGTGTTCTAGAATCCGCATTCGCTGCTGTTATTGTTCAACTATCAGCTGTCCGTTTTTACCGATATTTAATCGTCGAAAGTCCGGATTGGAAAGGCGTAAACGTCGTGAAATAATTACAACTGTCTCTTTTAGCTGAATTTACACCCGAACTAATTAAAACTTTATTGATCTCCAAAGCGCAACGGGACTGGGAGTAAATTACACGAGCCGAAGAGGCTGATGATTGGATGCTGGTTATGATCGGTTATTATGGTAATGCTTCCTTTCAGACTTCGGAGCAGGGCTCTGAAAAACAAAATTGGAAATGCCTTCATTAATAAATCTACTTCTTGTGTTGCGTTCAGAACAAATTAATGAGCTGTCCGCTTCTTTTTATAAAGACGTCAAATAAGTGATGATAGCTGACAGTGGGTTTCACCAATTAGTAGCAAAAGTAATCAATGTATTTGAAACATCTGAAAACCATAACTCTGGCCCTATTAAAACTAAACTGGCAACCTTATGAAAAGCTATAATTCAACGTATAGATCAAATCAAAGTTTTATCATATTTTCAAACTTTTCTGTACTAGTTTTTCTTTATCAGAGTTGTTGGTCAGTAGCCACAGTGGTTAAAGATGACTGATAATGTCTCGGCAACAGAGACTTGAACGCGTGTAGACACAGGTTCAGCATCTGCATCATGGTTAACACTGTTGGTCATCTTTTACCGGACACAGTCTAGCCTGGACGCGACAGAAGCTGCAATGGTTAAGGAAGACTGATGATAGCTCGCGGCCACTGAGGGGACTTGAACGCGCGTAGACACAGGTTCTTCATCTGCATCATGGTTAACACTGTTGGTCATCTTTTACCGGATACAGTCTAGCCTGGACGCGACAGAAGCTGCGATGGTTAAAGAAGACTGATGATAGCTCGCGGCCACTGAGGGGACTTGAACGCGCGTAGACACAGGTTCTTCATCTGCATCATGGTTAACACTGTTGGTCATCTTTTACCGGATACAGTCTAGCCTGGACGCGACAGAAGCTGCGATGGTTAAGGAAGACTGATGATAGCTCGCGGCCACTGAGGGGACTTGAACGCGCGTAGACACAGGTTCTTCATCTGCATCATGGTTAACACTGTTGGTCATCTTTACCGGATACAGTCTAGCCTGGACGCGACAGAAGCTGCGATGGTTAAAGACTGATGATAGCTCGCGGCCACTGAGGGGACTTGAACGCGCGTAGACAGGTTCTTCATCTGCATCATGGTTAACACTGTTGGTCATCTTTACCGGATACAGTCTAGCCTGGACGCGACAGAAGCTGCGATGGTTAAGGAAGACTGATGATAGCTCGCGGCCACTGAGGACTTGAACGCGCGTAGACACAGGTTCTTCATCTGCATCATGGTTAACACTGTTGGTCATCTTTTACCGGACACAGTCTAGCCTGGACGCGACAGAAGCTGCGATGGTTAAAGAAGACTGATGATAGCTCGCGGCCACTGAGGGGACTTGAACGCGCGTAGACACAGGTTCTTCATCTGCATCATGGTTAACACTGTTGGTCATCTTTTACCGGATACAGTCTAGCCTGGACGCGACAGAAGCTGCGATGGTTAAAGAAGACTGATGATAGCTCGCGGCCACTGAGGGGACTTGAACGCGCGTAGACACAGGTTCTTCATCTGCATCATGGTTAACACTGTTGGTCATCTTTTACCGGATACAGTCTAGCCTGGACGCGACAGAAGCTGTGATGGTTAAAGACTGATGATAGCTCGCGGCCACTGAGGGGACTTGAACGCGCGTAGACACAGGTTCTTCATCTGCATCATGGTTAACACTGTTGGTCATCTTTTACCGGATACAGTCTAGCCTGGACGCGACAGAAGCTGCGATGGTTAAAGACTGATGATAGCTCGCGGCCACTGAGGGGACTTGAACGCGTAGACACAGGTTCTTCATCTGCATCATGGTTAACACTGTTGGTCATCTTTTACCGGATACAGTCTAGCCTGGACGTGACAGAAGCTGCGATGGAGAAGACTGATGATATCTCGCGGCCACTGAGGGGACTTGAACGCGCGTAGACACAGGTTCTTCATCTTCTCCACGGTCTACCGTGCGTCGGTCTCCTGTATTTTTGTCAGTGGTTTATTCAAGTATTCTTGTCGTGTTTAGCGTCACACGTTTTAGCTGAAAACTGTTTGTAGTCAAAACCTATTGTTACACGATAAGAAATATCTCTTGATCGCGATATATATAGTTCAAAACCAACTTAAGGTCACAATTTCACTAGTAAATAAAATACTGAAAGACTGCTCAAACCATAGAATAAAATTGACGGGGGCTGATTTACTAAGGTACATGAAGGTGAGTAGATTGCGCATAAATAGGTCAAGTCTTTGAGGCAGCAAAATCAAGATAATTCGGCAGCCTAAGCACACGATGGTGCGAGTGCTGCCATATCTCGCCGTCTTTCTCCCCCTTCGGCACCAGATATAATCGAGTGTGTCCGATGTTATCAAATCGTGCGATTTTCGAGAACGAACGAACTTGCGCGTGCGTCAGTGGCTCAACTTGAGACTATTAAAAGAATTCCTTCGCAGCGCTATCTGTGCTTGGGCTACCACAACTATGTCGATTTTCCTGCCTCAGCCAATCGGCATCTATGAGCAATCTACCTACCATAACGTTATATTTAGCAAAACCATTCATAATTGTGTAACTGTAGAGGTTTCGATTATTTCTTTTTTAGGTTAGAAATTGAAAAATACGTGTATTTTACCAAAACTGTATTTAAGTATCGTTACCGTGCACCTCCATCCAAAAACATAACAGCTGACAAATCTGTAAACTCTTCACTCACTGAGTAGATGAACCGACTCGCACGTGCGAGTGAGTGTGAGTGATGAAGCTAATGATGACTGATGATTGTTGCAGGGAGGAACTCGCCATGAAGATCGGCCTCACCGAAGCCAGGATACAGGTAGGCTTGTTAGTATAATATAACAAACGATAATTAATGAGTCGGACCACTTCAGAGGCTTAATTACACGATTGTGACAGGCGAGTGGCAAATTGTCGGTGTGAGTCTGACGCCGCTTCGTGTCTACAGGGCTTGTGAGATCCTCAACCAGAATGATGGGAGGGATTTCATTGTGTAAAAGATTTTAGAGGCCAGAGGTGATAACAATGTTCGGTCGATCAGTGAGATATGGATAAAGAATTACGGTCACTACATGCAGGGTTGTGTAGAATTGTTTTAGACCTTGGGTCATGATTGTTTTAGACCTCCTTGGGTCATGATTTAAAATGGTCAAATTTTCGATTAATATAGTCAAAATATTTAAATTGGCAGGAAAGAAGTTTGCTTGGTTCTTTCGGATCTTTAATATTGTACAACCTTTGAGCTGAGTTTATAATGATAAAAGATTGAGTTAGTAACACTTGGAGATTGAGTTAGTATGGAGTTGGGTTTGGGTTAGTGGTGTAAATATTAATTGCAATATTAGTTCTTCTGTTAGTTAAGCTGCAAGGCTACCAAATTTTAATAATTTCTATGGTCCTGTTGCGTTTGGAATGCTAAAAATGAAACGTATTTAACATTCAACTTCCGCATTGACATTTTTCCTAAATGAGGTTCTCAATGTTTTGAAACTTCGACTTCACAGTATCTATCTCAACCACTATTTCCAGTGAGGGGGAAATAAAGGTAGTCTTCATGAATATAGGCGACGAGGGGATTTAGATTATACAAACTTACACAAGCTACAAAAAGTTGAGGTTCAATAAGATAAGCATTAAATAGTTCGTCAGACTTTCGTACCCTATGCATCTTGAAGCATCCCGTGCAGCTCTAAGAACCCTCTTACAATCACTTCTGGAGGCAAACCTCCCGCGCTTGCGAATGCAGTTTCCGGTTCCCTGAACTGAGAATGTTGATGGACCCCACTAATTACATTTGGCCAGCTGATGCATCCTTACCGCCAGTGACGTCACTGCCAGGGGGTCACATTCTCTGGCTGACTTGCACAAAAACCTTTATTGGTGCTTTACTCCGAACCAAAGCAAGCACGGTTTCTTCTCCTTCCTCACATTCTCGTGTCGAATGTTTCGTCAACCGAAAGGTCGCCCGATTCCGCGACATAAGTGAAGGAAAAAGTAGGAATTCGAGGCTAATTTGCTGACAATGTTGTTGTTTTTGGGCAGCTTCTTGGTGACAGACTACATGGGTTGATGGTACGGGTTGTACGTTTTTAACGTTTTAAAGGCGGAAGAGACAGTTGACCTTTGACAAAAAGAAACTTGTTTCCTACCCTACCAGCGTAATACGAAAGGTTATGGATTGAACAGGTTGTTTTTGTCTTGAGCTTCATCGAACTTAAAGATGCACTAAGTTTTAACATTTCCGAAAGCTAGAATGTTTGAGGAATATTTTTGTTTTATTTTGTGGGACACATTTTCTGTGAATACCATCATGAATAAAAGTTAGAGTAGTGGAATTTGTTGAAGAGAGTTTTTATATGATGCGAGTTTTCTTCCGAAAGGTTTCATGTTTGTTAGCCTAACTTTTAAATACACTTTTTTTGCAAAAATATGTCATTTATACTTATTAGATTTAAAAGCCAGCACGCAGTATGATGCAAGTCAGCACAGGATTAATTATGTTTGCCCCTTTTATAGCCTACTTTATATTGCCGTCTTGTACATCCACTTCATCTCTCTCGCGTGTTTGGCCCTGAAACTCATATACGTACGCAGTATGATTGAATCTTAAAATTAAAACTTCACAGCTGTGATCTTAAGACCATTCGTTCAACTACTAACTGGCAACTCTCAGTGAATGCACATCCGAGTGTGAACAGGGAAGTATCGTAACTAAACATGCACAGTTTGGACTCAAGACCAACTTGTGTGAAGTCTTGAATTAGGTTGTTGAGGATGCTGGAATATCTGATGTTTAAATTTTACTACGGACGTTTTCCCTAGTTTTTTAGTGAACAGAAAGAACACGATGTTTCGGGATCTAGAATCTGATCCCGCCTTCAGGTTTAAAGTAACCTAAAACATTAGGAAATGAGCTATTCGGTGGTAAGTGACTAATCAGCCAGCGCTGAATACTTTAAGGATAGCTCATTTCTGAATGTTTTGTTTAATGCTTTAGGTTACTTTTCATCTGAAGACGGGATCAGACTCCAGATCCCCAAACGTATTGTTTTTCTTGTTCACAAAAACACTATGGAAAACGTCCATAACAATATTTCAACCTGAGAGTCGTGTTGCTGGACATGTTTTGACAAGTGTCACCACCAGCCACACAGGCAGAGAGAGCTACTCACAGAACGGGTTAATTGATTTGATACGTGTAGCCGTGTTAATGGGCGCCCGTGCATTAGACTAATCTGTGGACCCGTGCTGGCGCCCCGTCACTCCCGCCTGGCGCCCTCTCTCCAGATAGCGCCCTCTCTGCGCTGCTTTACTGCCCGGTGCCGGTGACAATGTCATTACACGAGTGAACCTATCTGTTGAAAGCGTACGTCTGTCTCGGCTGAGGCCGACAACAAAACGAAAACAAGCATTTATTCTATACACTGCAGTTTAAGAGTGCATAGTACCTGCTGGCGGCCATTTTGTTTTTTGTCCCATAAGAACAATGTAAAAACAAGCGGAACCGTGGCGGATTGGTATCGCGCGCTACTTCGGAGCTCATCATTCCGGTGGCGCGGGTTCGATCCCCGCAGTCACCACTTACAATTTGTAATGAGACTAACACGGTGACGCTAAGTATCGAGGTTGAGTGGTAGAGAGGACTTACTTCGCCTCGTAAAACAAGACAAACCTTTTTTTAAACAAGTATTTTTTGAGAAAGGCTACTTCCTGCCCCAATTTTCAACAGATCTTTTTGAAATACGTTTTATTTGAAAAATGACGAAGTACTAGACTCCGCTGACCAAATTTTTGAAAATGTGATTAGTTTACTAGTAAAAATAAGATACTCAAATACAAACATTCGACAATTTTTGGATTTATGTCACGGTTTCGTAAAAGTTAAAACGGACGTTCGGCTTAGTGGAGTCACTAGAACAATTCATGCAGTTTTAAAGAGAGTTTGTTTCATAAAAATCCGATAACAACTGCAGGCGTGAAGTGTCCCAATAAAATGCGTGTTTAAATGGTACGAAATTCAAGGTCACAGCCACTACTGCGCACTCTTAATGTTGAGCAGCTGAGAACGTCTATGATAGGCCGATTATTGTTGATATGCCCTTACAAATGTTTAAGGAGGAATCGTGAAATATAGTAGTTATATTCTGGATTTAGAGGGGAGATCAGGTTTATTTCGCTTGTTTCTGTCGGTGGGCAGTACCTGAATGTCTTAGTCTACTCAAGTGTTTGTTCACTCGCAACATCAAAGGACGTAAAGCTGAGGCCAAAGAATCTGGAAGAGGTCTGTCTCAAACAACTAGTCCAGAAAGTAAATTATTATCCACATCAAAAGTATGAGCCTAGTATCGCGCTGATGTCTTTATGTTGAATTGTGTTATCTACTGTCAACTACGAGCTTGGTTTTTAAAGAAACCAGAAGGTAAGTTCCAGCAAGACGGGGTGAATATCCTGGGATTGGGTTTGGGCCTCGCCTCGGGAACTCTGCTGGACTTGTTAACATCACGCATCTTCCCGGAACCGACCTTCCTTCGGCCTCGGCTCCGCCACTCACCACTCCCCAGTTCCAACAGTTGACTCTGTACGAGCAAGATGTTTGACATGTGGAATCAAACGTTAGGTACGCACACGTTGGCGGAAATTCAAATCCAACAACAGTGAATGAGAATAGTGTTGAGACAAATGGTTTATTAACTAGTAGGGCTTATTATGTTCGTTCAAAATATAGGAATGTTTGTTAAATAGATGTTTAAAAAATTACCTAATCAACGATAGTTTTAAGATAAAATAATTTCTTAATGGGGGTGGGTGCTATGTTTATTCCGTTTAGTACTGTTTCATGTCTGTCTTGATAAGTACCGTTTCACGAAGCATCAAAGAAAGTAAAAAAAGAACAAGGGCGTAAGGGGACAATTAGATTAAAAATTCATACAAAGTGCGGCCCTCAGGATAGTAGCCAAACCTAGCTCCTCACCAGATTCCGAATTTCTACCTTTATAGAGTTGCCTTAAAGTTTTCTTTTTTTCATGAACGTACAGTATCTTGAGGTTAAGGTCGAAGCAAGATAAACGAGATAAATATTCTCTTACAAATACAATTGTTGTTGAAGAGTTTATAAATCTGAAAAATCAAACTAAAAAAAGAAAGTATTTTAAGGACCTACATCATGCTGCACTCTTCACGTATAACCCAATTAAATATCCCTAAAGCAGGTTTTAGGGACCACCTACACTTCAGAGTAGAACATACATATCTCAAATAGCTTTAAATGTACACGAGCTCAGTCAAATTTTGCCAACCAGACTTTAGTTCTCATAATTACTACCTCTGTGTTCGATGTCCTTGCATGTCCCCCTCACCCCCCCCAACCACTGCTCTATAACTACACACGGACATCCTCTATAGCTACACATTAACTCTATAGCGTCTACAGTCTAATGCTCATTATCTGTTATGTCGGTTCATTAGCTTCTAAACACCGTTCATTTGTTTATCGCTAGTTGTGTGCTAATTTCCTTTAAATTGTTGCATGCGCTTGAAAGTTGCCAGGTATTGCGACAGATTTAATATAGGTCTAAAAATCAGTGTTAGGTGTGTATTGTCGTTTCGAGGATGTTTTCAGTTTTGTCGCTTCAGGAACATTTTGCTCGCTTGTCTTAGAGCTATAAGACACTTCTCAAAAGTTGGTTCATGGGAGTTTTTCCTACGGAAAATCCGTGTATAGACTCACACAAGAGATGATGCACAAGGAGATGCACTCTTTAATGTTGAAGTAACTATTGTAGTGCGTCGCCCTTAAAAGGATAGGAGCAGAGATCCCCATCGACTTTAAATGTTATTATAAGATACAAAATATTTGACCGAAGACAAAAGAAGGGTTAGAATACTATAACTATTATACAGGGTAGACCTATGAGAACGATACAATCTGTTTACGCTCTCAAATGGTTAAAATGACAGCAATGAATTAATTATCAACTGTGTTTATAACCTCAAGAAAGTTCTGCCATTTTAGTTGAAATAACGTTTTAGAGTCCCGCGCATCTTTTGCTGTTGAAGTAGTTTTTAAAGACAGTGATTCTTTAGTTAAAACTCGAAGATTGTTTAAATCCCACTTCACCGTCGGTAACACGGAAATGTTCTTAGTTGTAAAAAAATTGCAAACTGGGTAAGTGTATTCAGAAATACTGCTACTACACAAATGAATATCGTGTAAAGAACTGTTGAGAAAGTGCGAGAAGCAGTCTTTTATCAGCTTTTTCAAGAGAATAAATGAACGTCAGTTTAGTCGAGGTTACCACTTAAAGGATTTAGTTTTTAAAAGGATATTTGTTTACAATATAATGGCATAAAATACCCTGCCGAACAGTACAATATTTAGCTGTCTAATATTTAACATTATCTATGCATAGCAATTTTAAATTGTATCGTTCTTATTGGTCCACCCTGTGCTGTTGCTTAACTTTCTATAATTGTATCCCAGTTGTTTGTTTCCTAGAAAATCAGGTAGCATATATTCTAAGGTTATTTATATATGGACGTTAATATGATTATATATATTTTTCATATGCACTTAAATAAAGAATGAAGTTTTCTCGGAACTGTCGACCATATGGACTCACAGAGTCATAAAGATCAGATCAGAATCCTGCCACAAAGTAGCTCTTCGTTGTTTATGATGATTAAATTCTTCGTCAAATTAATAAATATGATAATGTTATGTTAAGTTTATGAAATATAAATCATTCTGCGACCTCAAGTTAGTGAATATTAGCCACCATAAAACCCTAATGAGACTAATTTGCATGCTAAAGGGTTTCCCTTTCCAGGCGAGACATTGGTTGTAAATTGCGCCCGAATTATTCTGATTGTTGTCAGAAGAGAAAGTAAAACTTGTGGATACATTTTATTCAATTCTATTGGCTACAGGAATAAGACATAGAACGAAGGAATTGTAACTGACAACAGCTGTGCAGATTGAGGAAAACTAGAGGCAGTCTGACAGTTTAAATCGATTCCTGGTACTCACTCATTATATTACGCATTGTGTACACAGAGGAAGATATTATACATGAGTGACAGCTGATTCCAGGAACATACTCTGTGTGGCCATGAACAGCTGTCACGTGCTTGTAGCAAATTGCAGAATCATGTTTTACAATCGGAGTTATTTGTATACAAAGCATAGCTAATGTAGAACATTTGATCTAATGTCCTCATGTTTTGGAACTGAAACTATTAAGTCTCATCAGCTGTTCTATTCTTAATTTTTTTACCGCTCCGTCATGTGAAATCTTGCTCACAACGTCAAAAGGACGTCTGTTCCGACAGTCATAAAATTTTTGGTTTTAGCTTTTGCTCGACTAAAATTTTAAACATTTGATTTGTATAAGACATTTTGTTAGTAATCTTACTATGGAAATACCTTCAGCCAACTGGTCCAGATTCTGGCTACATCTCCAGTCATTAGTGAATAGCAGATTTAAAAAGCGATTAGGCATATTTTTAAAGATCGAAAGTCCTTGTTGTAATAACGCTTGGTAGATCTTTGGAGTTTTGCCTTAAATTTTAAAATTCATTAAGAGGTCATGGCTCTTCCCGTATGGGGTTTCCTAAGCACTGTTTGTGGTAGAGGCCTTAGTTTCCAAATATTGTCTGTCAAGAAAAATTCAGCTTGTATTATCGCATTAAATATTTGGCAGGAAACCCCGGTTTGAAAGCTAATCCGTTTGGACGAATCGTCGAACACTTTCTTAATACCGTACTCATTGTCTTCTTGTAGTGGTCGATTCGATCTATTTTCCAGAGTTGTCTCTTAAGAATCTTCAAAAATATAAACATTAACAGCTGTTGTTTTAAACAGTTTAGAGTACAAAACTACGTAGAGTAATATACAAACTTGCTTACAAGGTTGGAAGTAACCATTATACGAGGCAGCAAGGTTGTTCTGCGCGGTCTGTACAGTACGTAGCGTTGCGTTACAATTAATCACATTAGGGCGGTGCGGCGGCTCGGCAGGTTTCGGCAAGTCAGCCGCATAATGGCCGCATCTATAACTCTCATCCACACGGATTGGAATCGTGCGCTATCACTGTAAACAATAAAGCGCCACTAATGAAAACTCATTAACGATGTTAGATCGTGTGAACCGATCTTGTTAGCGGATCGATTAAATCTGCGAAGCGGGAGAACAAATCAGAGAAGTAATGAAAGTAGCGGACACGGGGCCACCCCGGGGTGCTAGCAGGGGGTCCGGGGGGCAGGGGCGGTCACTTTGAACCTAGGCACTCGGCCGTGGCCCCCGCTGCACCGTCTGCATCGCGCAATGCGAGGCTGCTGAGTTCAAAGCCAGCTAGGGAATTGGCGGACCCCATTGATCGGTTCGTGCGGATTCTCTCTTCAACATTATTTACCTTGCAAAACAAATGGTATTTCCAGCAATACTAGAGGATTGCAGCTCTTTTCGTCGAGTGGATCTGCAAATCATCTTCAAGTGTTCATGCTTGTATTTATTTATTAGGTCAGTGTACAATGTGAATTGTGTTGACTTTTATGAAATGGAGATGATACAATATTGGCCAAATGAGAGGTGAATTACAATTTATAAGGTGAATAGCTTAAAGAGTTACACAGCTGAGTTAAACACAAGTTAAAATAAGGTTTCAATTGATTGTTATTGTCTGTCATTTCAAACACGTCTACCGCCTAGCTCATACTCTTCTTGTACAATGCTGTTTTATCAAATATCATTTTTACGTTTTTTTTCGTGTTGTTTTCTTTGATTCTCCTGAAAATTGTGTTGACTCACTCGTATTCGTTTATATTTTCCTGGAGTAATACCATCTTTGACCTATATTTTGTAGTTATACAATGGTGACATGCAAAACAACGTGTTGATTTAACTTATTATAGAGATTAACTCAAAATAAGCTTGAAAAAAAGTACAAGTAAAGGATAAAGTGTGTCTTATTTAACGAGCTGAAGTTTAACGATTACAAAGTCCTCTCTACCACTCAACCTCGACCTTTACCTAGCGTCACTGTACAAAGGCGTCATGGTTACTGTTTTGATAGTAACGTATAAAAAAGAACAACAGTACTTAGATATAAGAATGATAAACTAGAAGAACATAATAAACAATAATTATTTTGTCGTTTTTCCAAAACGTTTATTCACAGTGCCAACTGCCAACAGAAACGTTTCCTTCTGAGCTAACCTTCTAGACGTACGTATTCAATGCTTTTATACATTGGGGCCGACTACATTACGTAGGGGGATCCACCAAAGCGGAAGAAGGTGGGTGAAACTATAACCGGCCGGTCAGGCATCGGGGACGCCGACTATTACAGGGTGAACCGAAACTTCATTTCGTGGAAGCCACTTTAGTCAGCGGAGTAATAAAAATGTTGCAGTAATCGTTGGGTTAATTAGGAGCTGAAGTCGGATCCAAGAGAGCGGGAGCGGAGGAGCAGTCGGGGTCGAGGAAGGTCGGATGTGTACACCGGTAATTGAATTAAGCAAAACAACAAAGCCGCAATTACATCGTAATTGTGTTGTCGGAATTACTTCGTGCGCGGTCCGACTGGCGTAATTAGTTGGTACCAGTTAGACGATAATCGAATTTATAAAAGGCGGTGCGTGCGCGTATGCCGGCCTCTGTGTGTGTGAGTGTGCGTGTTCGGTAATTTGTGACCGGTCCGTCACGTCATGAAAGCCACGGAAATGTCATTTAAGTTTGTTCGCCGCTTCTAGGAAAGAAAGTTTACAAACTGTTCGGTTCTGTGGGAATTGGTTCAAAGCGAGATGATGAACTGTAACAAACTTCTTGTTGATAGTTTCTCGTGTATAAGTTCAGTAAAGGTTATGATCTGTACGTTGCCAGTCGGTGTTGGATTTACGGTTGAGAATTGAGCCAAGATACTTTGAAGAGCGTTTTTAATAAATTAAGAGGAAGGTGTGGAAATAATAGAAGAGGGACTCAAACACGAGATATGATGAGCAAGCAATAAACGTGGATGGAACAAGAGGGATGAATAAGGGAAGACTAGATGCATTGATGTAAAATTAAAAAATAAACAGGAACGGTGTAAGAAATAAGGCTAAAAACAGGCTGTAAGTAGGAAAATATGCTGAAAAAAATGTTCAAGAAAGAGGGGTGCAGAAGGATAAAAACAAGATGACAAGGAAGTAAAGGTTATAGTAATAACAATACAGGTTTTATTAAGTGGACTGGTTCGGAAGACATAAATATCAATCGTCATAATAACTGGTTGTCAAAAGTTTTCATTCACGACATCTAAATCTCATTTAAACAGATATAAAGTTCATTTGAAAGTTCTCCGACTTGTCAGTGTGATGGTTCATGCGCTCTCCCTATCGAGTGTCATCTAGTCTGAACTTTCCGCAAATAAAAGCTGGTTTTAGCAAGGTTTAAGTGCCTTTGACTTTGATAACAACAAAGCAAATTTGGGATTATGCTGAGATAATCAAGCACCGTGTGTGAACTCATATGAACTACCGTTCTGTGTCCCCTTTGAAAAAACAAGTTTCCAAAACGTTGAGTCAAGGTAATGTCAACTTTCAACAGGTTCAGATTTTTGAATACTGGTCTGAAGGCCCCTCGTTGCAGCTTTGGGGTTGCTCGCGTTGCCATGTTTTGCAGAATTAACATTCTGAAAATTGTGTTTGAGCAACTTTGCTTCAACACTAATCATTAGAAAATATTACATGGAGCTTTGTGTCTCCGTTCATACTACACGAGGTGGTTAGACGTAAGGTAGTTACATAATTATCTCCAGTTTGAATTCAATTAAAACTCGATCAAGGCGTGAGCCAGGGGTTACTCAATCTTGGCTCCAACACTGTCAAGACTGTACACACTCAGAAGTGATCAGTGAAGGATTGAAACAGATCCTTCAGTCACGATGTAGACTCTGACTGCTCTTAGTCATCAATACTGCATGACTAATTGACTGGGCAAGTGTTGATTTTTCAGATTTTTTAATTTGTCTGATACGTCCCTTTCAAGAACCTGGCCTAGGGTCATCGTCACCCTCTCACAGCATTTCCCCCACTCTGCCACGATTTCCTTACCCCTCTCGAAACCAAATTGTGTCAAAATGCCTACTTTGGGATTTCGACCTACTGTTGTGCCCTTCTTGTGTCAAAACCTCTAAACCCCTACCTGATTCACTTACCTCATGAATCTATGGAACCAAGTTTGCTTGGAAGTGCTTTTTGGTATAGGTGCCTAGGAACTTTTTGGGGGTGGCCATAGCTCAGTGGTATAAAGCATGCTTTGCACCAAATCACCCGGGTTCGATTCCCAAGCGCAGTTATAACTTTTCACGATGGCCATTCCCCGTGGTTCGGAAGTCACGTTAAGCTGTTGGTCCATTCCATTGGTCATTGGGCTATTAATTAATGACCCGATCTGGGGAACAATCGGCCTTAGTTTGTAACAAGACTACATCTCACAATCCTTCAAAAACACTCAACACACTCACCCTTCATTACAAATTCACCTTAAAATGCCCTCGATGTCTCAAATCAAAGTACCTTTTTGTGTGCTTTAGGAACATCTTATATTTAATATTTGTCTATGCGGATGTGTTACAGTGTTAACATGAAAACTCTAAAGGCACGTTAGGTTCTGTTAAGGATATCCTTATAGCACAACTCTTCCTATAATGAAATAAAGAGTAACCTCATAAAACTGTGTAACCTTTGCGTGAGTGTGTGTAAAGAGAGTATTCTATATTTCATTAGAAGTGTTGTTTAAATTTTAAAATGGATACACCGTCATCTTTATTATTAGGAGACTCATTAACTCTTCTTAATAAGAAAGATCTACTTTGATAGAACCGAAGTTAAAATAAAATGAATGTAACCAATAGTAATTTAATATTACAAAACATGCAAATAAAAGATCCAAAGCAATAGCTTAAAAATATATTCAGTACCTCATCACATATTTCTTCAACATTATTTTTATGTAAAAAAAGCTCAACTACAAAACATACGAAAGTCTTTACAAAGCAATAAAACTCAAGAATACACAATCACAAAGACTATTACTCGATGCGACTGTCACCTACAGTAACCTTAACAGCCTTTACTGTTCCTCTGATAGCGATTGTGTGGGGAGGGTTTATTTACAACGTCGTAAATAACGAATATTTACACTTTGTACTTAGACAATCAGGAAGTGTGCGTAGGCGTGTCTCACAGACACAGAGGTTATAGCTGTGTGGGTGTTATAGAAGTTAACGGTGATATCAAATACCTGCCTATTGTCCGGGACAATCGATGTTATCAGCACAAGACGTAAGGGCTACCGTGATTAGAGCGGTTTTCTATGGAAATCAGAATGGGGTATCAGCACACGAAGTATGGTGAATCAAGGGCTACCGTGATTAGAGCGGGTTTCTATGAAAATGAGAACCAGGGTGGTTTTGGTTTGAATTCTGAAAATTAAAGACTGAATTTCCAAACCAAAGATACTGTGGTAATCCTAACATTTACTTTGAGTTGTTATCTTTGGATTCGGTCTACGAACGGTTTTGTTTGGTTATCCAAAATGTGACGGGTCAAAGTGTAGAGTTGAAATGTCCAGCCAAAAGTTTAGAAACTCCATCTAAAAAATACAACTAAAAGATGGAAGTTATAGTTGAGCAGGACTTCCAAATGATTCCCAAATCAGGTACTGATGACGGCGTACTTTGGAGCAGTCCACCTACATATTTCGTGCATATTGTCTTTGCTAGAGAGTTTCTCAAACAGAACTTTTAGAATTTTTTTTATAAAACAACAATTAGAATCATCGCGAAACTACGTAACAGTCGTGTCAACCACCATCCCAAAATTTGACCTTGCCTTTAATTTTGGAGAGGTATTCTTTTATTTAAATCAAAGAAAAGTGACTTCTTATTAGACTAGAGGCAGAAAATACTAACGGACTGGGTGATACAGAACGGTAGTTCACGAACGTTTGCCTTTCGGAGTTTATTTTGAAATCAGGTTACTACACGTCCTAAAAGACTCAACTTTGGGTGGAATGATTAGAATGAATGGAGCGAGAATGGAAACATTGCATGTTGGAAAGGGGATGTCAGAATAAATAACAACATTTAGCTTAATATTATGAAAATTGCAATACATGTAATAATATGTTTATGCAATAAATTATTTATTTATTGTTAGATTGCTCTCATGTTTAATGATTTGTCTACGAAAAAAATAAGATGACAAGCCTTAAAATCGAATTGAAAAGCCCCTGAGCAGCTCTAGAAGCAGGCCTCACACTGTCGCGGCGTCTAATGACAAGCCGACACCTCACCAAGCCACCCTTACCGGGGTGCTAACAATGCAAACAAATTAACCGGATCATAACCTTTTACGAGGCGAACCTGCCAAATGACAGAGGGCTACAGGAAGTCGGCCATTTTGTCGGCGGAACACCCGCGGTGCACTACACTTTCAGTAATTGACTTTAATAAGGGAAGCAGACTAGTGTCGTGGCCAGTAATCATGGCGGTGCGCCACGGCCTTTCATTCATTCATCCCTGGCTCCGACACATCTTGTTGAGGCAGATCAGTTGTCTCGTGTCTGTGTAGATGATACGTCAATCGTTTCCGACAAGCTTCCCATTCTCGTGTTGCTTTGATACAGATAAAAAGGCTCAAAGCTGTAGAAAGGCTCTAGGATTTTCCAAAAAAACACGTAGTTTAGATGAAATGTAAATAGTTTTTTATGAGAAGGTATGAAATTACTATGGATTTGATGGATAAGTTTGTCCCACACATAATACTACTTGACAGAAATACGAGTAGGCCTTTATAATACGTATGTTTAATCAGAATGAGACCTAGCATTAGGAACAGATTATAAATCTGTCGATTTAACGATGTTTTTAGTAACGTAACATAGGGCTCGGAAGGTTGTATTCCAGTTTTGACTGTACATAACCAAATGATGCCAGTGGCCTCAGCTTGCAAGTTTGCTGTGGGTAGTCGGCAAGTGGGTTCTTGTCCCCACGAACAGGTCGTTATGAACCCGCATGGTATTCTCCATACATCTGCACCTGCACTTGTCCATCTGTAGTTTCTACATCTCAATTAAACAAGTAACGACATAGACCTCCTTGTAGATTCAATATTCAAAGAAGGTGTCTCGATTCGCTGGAGTTTTGCTCAATTAACCCGCAGTTTTGATATTTATTGTGGTTTTAATTCGTATGTATTTATTCTTGTTCCAGGTGTGGTTCCAGAACCGGAGAGCGAAGTGGCGCAAGCAGGAGAAGGTGGGACCGCAAGCGCACCCCTACAACCCTACATGGGCGCGCCCGCTCCGGCGCTCACACCTTCGCTACCTAACCCCTTCACGCACCTTACCTTCGGCCTTCGCAAGCCTTTCGACACATTCCGCTACCCAACACTACCTCCCGGCCCTGTGTTCCTCGGCCACCCTCCTCAGTTCCCGCGGCCTCCACCCTTCCTCGGTCACCTGGCCGCCTACAGCCCGGCCACCTCCTTCCAGAGTCTGCTGGCCAACATCTCCGCCGCGCAGAGACCCAAGGTAACGTACAGTTCAGCCCATAGTCTATGATCCTTTTAGGAGGTAGAAACTCATTTGTGTTACTACTATAAGTGACGCGTATTTTGATCTTTCCTTTTGTTGAGAAGAATTTCTTTATTCAAAATGGTGTGATAAATGTTGAATCTTGTTAAACTCCCTACGTTTATAAAGTTGTTCACTCTCAACCGATTATGCAACACGTACAGTAAATGACTGGCGTTAGTTTCTTCAGCGTTTACAGTGTTCAACGCTTTGATTACATTTTAGAGGTTTAACTACAATCTACAACACTAGAACCACTTTATTCCTCATATGTGGTTGGTTTTCTATCTTATTTTGTAGTCTAAGGTCCCCAATAGGTATTTCTACTCTCATATGTTTTTTTAATGAGAGATGTTTTTAAACAAGCAAATAACTAAGTTGCCAAGTCAACTCCAGTTTAGGATGTATTTCAATAATGTTAAATCATTACTATTTCGTCTTAAATGTTTTCTAAAGTCCTTAACTTCTTGCAATGCTAACCCCTGTGTTTGTGTTCAGATAGTAACCGCCCCAGCCACGGCCAGTCCGCCCGAGCTGCCCCCAGAGGAGTCGCTGCCTCCCTCGCCCGTGACGGTCACCTCCGCCCCCTCGTCACCCCCGGACATAGACCGTCGCTCCTCCAGCATCGCCGCCCTCAGGCTCAAGGCCAGGGAGCATGAGCTACGCCTCGAGATGTTGAGGAAAAATGGAGATCTTGTCAGTTAATATTACCAGCCACTGCCTCCCGCCACCAGCTAGACTATCAGACAAACACTTGGGAGACTTCCGGTACGTCGTAGAGTGAAGTACTGGAGTGTATAGTTGTAGAAGAGAATGTTGTAAACGAGTGTTATCAAGCGCTGTCAAAATATTACTCCAGCGAGTTCTTGAAATTCAAGTATACCACAAAATGTGTCGTATTTATAAAAAATACAGTTATAGTTGCTGAAACGACTCAAAATCCTTAAGGGAGGAAGGTTTTCAAACTAGTAAACATGTATACTTATTGAAATTTGTCAACATCCAGCCACATGTGTTTCTCCTGCTTCTCGTCCTCTCTACTCCAGTGCCCACGAAAATTCTTATATCGACTAACTTGTAAGAAGTTAGTTCTTGAAAATATAAGTGAAATCCAAGCTTTAACTTTACGATACCGACAAGTAAAAGAACCTAAAGATAATCACGGGCCCTAATAACTACAGGTTTGGTCCATAACAAAACCATTCGTTCAAAAACTTAAGCCTTTTTACTGTTGATAAAATTGCTCAGAACTTTTACTGTATCCAAAAGACCTATGTAAAATTTAGTAATAATAATTAATCGGTGATGTCTAAAATAATGGAATGGCTATGTTTTAATTGTTCTACCAAATAACACTTAAATATAGCTTGTATTTTGAATCAAGTCCTAAGTATGTAGCCTACAGGTATAGACTTAAACCATTTGAGGTATGATGACCACTTG
Source organism: Matsumurasca onukii (assembly GCA_018831715.1). Lineage (NCBI taxonomy): Eukaryota > Metazoa > Arthropoda > Insecta > Hemiptera > Cicadellidae > Matsumurasca > Matsumurasca onukii. Next base: position 35,360,362 of record CM032065.1, read on the forward strand.
AGTGTTGTGTTGTCTCATTTAATGGAAAACCTCTCAAAATGTTCAATAAATCTAATTAAAAAATACATTTTACTGGGAAAATGAAGAGTCAGAATAAGTTGGTGGTTTGTGGAGTTCAACCGGTGTAAAAAATACGAACAAGTGATGTTCTACTCGTATATTTGTAAAGTTTATTATTTATATTGAGCTATTTATGTTAGTTGTTACTTTGTACGTAAGAATTCCTATGAGACCTGTGTACATTTCCTTGAGTGATACGATTATTTCATAGTTTTCTACTCATCCCAGATTGTTATTTGATAATGGATGCATATTTAGGAAAACTATTGCATACCGTCGCTTATCTTTTTTTAATAAAACAGTTAGTTAATGCACTTGTACAAATAATTACTCGAACTGAATGTGATATTGTTGTTTTACAAACTTGTAACAACAACAAGGTTTTTATTGTCTTTTCCGGTCCATGTAATGAGAAAGATTTTAGCGAATTTCCTTTAGAACCATAAGATAATGACGCCGTCAAGACCCATACCCAGGACCATGAAATGTCGCTGATCCTGACCTTCAGGAACACATTTTGAACACATTTTGATCATTTACCTAATGTTCTTGCTTGTTTAAATGATGAATGTGTTTACATAATTGTGCAACCGTTGTTTATGTTGTAAACATTAATCAGTGTAGGCTACTTAAAGAAGTACTTCTACCACTAATCATTACTCGTCAGATGCTGATTCTAATTGAGTGTTTTTCTTTGCTTGACAATTGACTCGTTATGCCTAACAAGACATTTTGAGGTTAGGATCATTGCTCATGATTAAGATATGAAGATGTCCTTAGGAAGCAAAAACAGCTGTAAAGTTACAGCAACAACGTTAACAAACAAAGCCATAAACCTTGGTGATGAACTGTGACATGATTTGCGATTTTCTTCCAGCCTCTGCTCAGTTTTATAATGGTCATTAAAATAGAGCCTTTATTTTGTTAAAGTGTTAACTTCAGGATTAACACAAGACCTCTAAGTCTGAGGCCGAAGGCCGAAGTGAGGCTGTGAACGGAGCGAATAAGAGTAGCAAATTGCAAAGTAAATTCGATTCACTCATGCAAGCGGCAATTTAGCAAGCGGCCCTATTTTCAGCTGCGTGTCAGCCTGGTTCTTAAAATTTTATTTAAGGATTATTTGAAAATTGTTGTAATAATTTACATAAACACAAAACAACTTGCTCCTGAAAAAAACTGTAAATAATTTTATTCTAAAATAAACCTGGAAATCGAAAATTAAAAATATGCATCCATTTCATTAGGATACGTTTCCTTTGCGACTACTTAAAATAATTGTGCAATAATGTGTATAAATGTGTATACGTTCTAGACAATATTTTGACATTTACTCTGTGTTTTAAGATCTGGTGGCAAATTAATAGATTGGGTATTTGTGATTTATCTTGATTTGATATCGAATTTCTTAAAGCAACAGTATTTTCTATGTTTTGACTCAATATTTCATATGAACTCAAGATATTATGCAATGAAACAAAGAGAAAAGGCTGTTTGATTTGAAACAACTGTAAAAAACGTAATCAAAGCAAAATTTAGGATTCTCCATGTCTTTGGTTTTTATTTTCTGATTTGATTAACAGTATTAAGAATTCATTTCTGTAATTTGTTGTTTCCGTAGACCTTTTTTTCGAACACGTTTCAACTTCGATGTTTTTATTAGATGTTATATATTGTATTGTAGTTTACAGTACGATGTTGTAAAGGTGTGTGTACAGAACAAAGAAATTATCCGTCCATAATTGTGATGTTTAAAATAAACATAATTGTATAGCTTTAGTTTTCGTTTTGTATTAATTTTATAAACATTAAATGAAATTGTTTAGAAATGGTTGTTTATTTTCTTCTAATTACCAATTCATAAATTTTTAACCCAAAAAAATATGGGACTCATTAATTGACACCTCATTTTTAAGGTATTCATTAAAATAGGCGAGCAGTAAAACTAGAGCTTTCTATGGCCGACCAAGAAGGCAGCTTATTGAATGTTTCAGTTTATAAGTAAAGCAGTTGTTTAGTTGTGGTTATTTACCATCCGAATGTTGACGTTTTGCACCCATTCAGTTTTACTTAATTCTGAATGAGCTGCCATTTTATACTGGGTTGAGATAGAAAGCTATAGTTTCCACTGTTTGTCTTCTTTAATCAGGACCGTTGCAATGAAATGTTACCTGATGGGTATTTAAATTGAACGTTTTTCAGTTGACCCCCAACAACCCCATTTTGGGGAAATGGGGAATAGTGACTAAAAAGTTCACTTTTATCCTTATTTTTACTAATATATAAAGATGAGATGGTGTGTCTGTGTGTTCCTCAATCACGCAAATACCAATAGACAAATTTTAATGAAATTTAACAGGAATGTGGCTTATATACCTGGCCAAAATATAGGCTATTACCATGTTTGATAATTTAATATCACTATATCCCTATTTGAGATGCCGACCACTCTCATGAGGGTATTTTAAGGCAAATATGTGGTGAAGGATGAGTGTGATGAGTGGTAGTAATGAGTTATGAGTGTAGTCTTGTTACAAACTAAGGCCGACTCTTCCTTAGAATGGGTCATTAATTAATAGCCCAATGACCAATGGAAAAACAAGGACCAACGGCTTAACGTGACTTCCAAACCACGCAGGTGATGGTCTGATATGTCTAAACGATGGTGGAGTTGATGCGGGTATCATCAGATGATCACTGAGACTATCTGAGCAGCTTTAGGCCTATATCATCTTCAAAACCTATATCATAATATTTTCAAGATGGCGCTTATTGTGGAGAGTAACTATGACTCTCACAAGCTAGTCAATACTTATAAGAAGAGGATGGTGAACTAACAGGCAAACTAAATAGATTTTCTAAAGATATATAGAAAACTATTTTTTTTTTACTTTAAATTTGCGATTTTTATAAAATACACACACACACGCTTTATGTTAATAAAGCCCCTAGGCAAATCGCGGGTACCCTCAGCTAGTTGCCTATAGAGTTGTCCTGAGTTTCATTTTTCATCTTTGTCCATTTAAACTTAATAAGGTGTATCCATACTACATATTACTCACACTATGTATTAATAATTAATTTTTTATATTATATTGTTTATGAAACTAAACAACATAAAACAATTAAATATGACTATATAAAAATTCCGCCTCTTGGTTTTAATATCGGGAATAGCTAAATATGGGAATGGTTTGCTTTAAAAAAATAAAACAAACAACAACAACAACAAAACAGTCATTTTAAGTGAAGAGCTGTTCAATTACTCTTATAATAAGCTTGCCGAGACGCTATCCTTGCTTTAGAGTATAGATCACAGAAATGCCTTAACAACAGTACCCACACGAGCAACCTTTGGTAAACTGTCTCAGAAGGATAAAACCAATAGTAATAATTATTTTAGTTCAAATATAGTATATTTCTGGTATTGTATGCATTTAAAACGGTTAAAATACAAGAGTTTAAAGCCTTTTGAATCACCCTGTATATCACTGTGGCACTACCTCTTGCACTCTCTCAACCTCCCATTCCAATAAAAGTGCAAAAAATTGTGTTCTTGACTATGGTACAATTTATGACGTTGAAATATTATTACAGACGTTTCCCATAGCTTTTTAGTGAACAAGAAGAACACAATGTTTCGAGATCATGAGTCTTATCCCGTCTTCAGGGAAAATTATCCTAAAACATAAGTTAAAACACTAGGAAATGAAGTAGCCTAAGAGTAATCAGCGTTAGCTGAGCAGTCACCACCATGAAACAACACGAGTTTTCTATTTCTTGTGTGTGTGTGTTGTGTTTTACCTATAAAACAACTAGCCAAGGAAACAATGCAATATGCAAAGAAACCTTAAGAAATTAACTAACCTTAAAAGAAAACCAAGCACGTCAACGGCCAGTGTGAGCTGCCCACTGATTGACTGGCTGAATGGCTGGGAGCAGCGGACGACCAATCACGACGACCTGAAACACAACACAAAACCTTAGGAAATGAACTGGCCTAAAAGTAATCAGCGCAAGCTGACCAGTCACTCTCTATCAAGCACACAACTTATTTAAATAACAACTGTCATAGAAAACAATACAGCGTGCATAAAATTAAAAAAAAAACAATAAGAAAAACCAAGCACGTCCACTGCCACTGACAGGTTCCCACCGACTGACTACTGGCTGTCTGGGAGCAGCGGACTACCAATCACAGACTCAACAAAATTTGAAAATTCTTTACATGCTGAATCACGTAAAGCGGAACGTTCAGTTTATGAATCTTTAACAGTTTTGGAGTGTAGAATTTCAGAGCGGAGTGTCTTACTCTAGGTGAGGTTGCTGTGGCTTGTTTTGAGTGCTTAATACCGTGCTATAAGTTCTTTGTGCTATTTACTGCTGAAAGTCAGGACGACAGTTATGATTATCCTTATGCTTAATTTCATTAGTTATGAGAGTTGCCAGAGAGACCTTATTTCAACTAAAGCTGACTCATACGAGGTCTTCTAGTTTTATGCACGAGGCCTCAATAGCTTTTCTTAAAACAAAAAACCGTTCTCAATGTGTAACTCTACCGTCATTTTAGTTCATGGCACGATCTTCGGACCAACAGTGTTAAGCAATTTCAGAATTATCTGTCAAGACTCTTTGGTTTCTTTTATGTATTCCCTATCACAACTACATTTATAATGTAAATACAGTGTTTAAAGTCCTGAGTGTTATTTATGGGTTTGATTTTTACGAGACTTTGCCTAAGAGTGTTTGCGTTTTGAACGCGGCTCTAGACTCAGACCGCCCGATGGGCTAAACCTTTGAAATTCTCTCAAAGACCCAAGGGGAGAGAAGTGTTATGTATTCTATGTTTTATTCAGCTTGTCACAGCTGATGTTTTAATGATTATTATCAATTTGTTTATGTTTAGTTTGTTACAATAATAATTGAGTTAACAAGAATAAAATGCAATTTATTTAATGTTTAATTATTATTGTGGATACAAAAGAACGTAACAATGACTGTGGACGTAACCCAGAATTAAAACAAATGTTGACAAAACAACATTGGCATGTCGTTTATTTTCTAGTCAAAGTTTATTCACGGCCGTAATATAGCGGTGAACGCTTTCCAAGGAAACCATAGCTTGATGCCCATGCCATAAAAGTATTATTTAAACAAACCTTTATTTCATTGGTATTAAATCAAAAGTAGAACTTACCATGTACATGTCTGTTTCCAGAGCAACAAAGATGTTTTATAAAATTGTTGATTGATTGTAAAATATTCAAAACTAAATTTTCCTTAAGCCAAAGGAGCTCCTTCTGTCCACGGGTGAGTATGGAGCTAAGCGTTCATGTTGAGTGACGAACTCAATTATTGCTAGTTCTAAACGTGCATGAAGAGTGTATCAATTGAGTGGCTTGAATGTCCAACCATTCACTATATCACTATTTGAGATGCCGACCACTCTCATGAGGGTATTTTAAGGCAAATATGTGGTGAAGGATGAGTGAGATGAGTGGTAGTAATGAGTTATGAGGTGTAGTCTTGTTACAAACTAAGACCGACTCTTCCTTAGAATGGGCCCCCCCAATTAATAGCCCAATGACCAATGGAAATACAAGGACCAACGGCTTAGCGTGACTTCCGAACCAAGCAGGTGGTGGTCTGATATGTCCAAACGATGGTGGGAGTTGATGCGGGTATCATCAGATGATCACTGAGACTATCTGAACCGCTTTAGACCTATATCATCCTCAAAACCTGACCTCCTTGAAGCTGGATTACAGGACCACGCCACGAGTCCCAGTCATAGCTAGTTGCTAAACGTTCACGTATAGTGAGTGTCGGCTTGAAATCAATTGCTACAAGCTGAGCGGCTGAGCGGCTGAGCGGCTGAGCGGCTGAGCGGCTGGTGTGTGTAGGGTGGGCGGCTCGTTACCCACTCGGACGGCTGACAGTGATGTACACCGATCATCAATAACTGGGCGCATGTCTGCGGTAATTGTCGGTAGCTGACTCTCCGGAGGTCCATCCGTCACTGGATAATCTGCCAGTCATAACAGTGCTCCATACTATAAGCATGGGCATGGCAGAAGTTTAGAGGAGTTTTGAGAATCTATTCGTATGAAATATGTTTGCTTAAAGGACGGACATGTTTCTAAACATTATTCCTTAAAAGAACCCATTTCTGAAATTTTGGTTGGGCTTAAGGATTAACTCTTAAGGATTAAGGCTTTTTAACAACCGGTGATTTTGTTTATTTGATTATTTTGAAAACTAAAAAATTGGGAGACACAGGTAGCCACGGTGATTTCTAGATACATTACATTACATTTAAAGGGGCGGTCTGATTCAGATACATTACAGCCCTTAGGACTTATTGCGCTCTCCTAATACTTCTAGGTAACCATATTATCTCCAAAAAATTATAACAACCGTAGAAATAGCTGTAGATATGGACACATAACCACAGAAGGAAGGTACTGGAAGTATTGTAATATAACGGGAAAGCATCGTTATATTTTGGGGACGTAACGCAATACGATGGAAAGGCGTCACTGCCTTGCATTATTAAACTGATACTACTTCTAGTTAGTTAATTCATACTATTTATTTTTATAAACCATTCTTTAAATCAGACAAAACAAATAAAGCCTAGCACTTAAACCTAAAATATGAAGAAACTAAACTTAACCAAACTTACCTTACCAATACCCTCAAGCTTGGCTCGCTCAAAAGCCATGTAGCCGATGCCCCAAACACATCAGACGCTTTATACAGACGCAGAGGGAATTTTATTAAAACTACAATTACACATAAACAATAGAAAACAAAATTTAAATATCATTGGGTATTATAGAAACTGTAACAGTAGTTTTAAACAATTTCATAATGAAGTTGAAGAAATGTTGGTTAACCTAACAGGTCCAAGTATATTACTTGGCGATCTCAATTATTGTATCTTGCTCAAGAATAATACAGCCGAGTCATTTCTTACGATGCTTTCCTCTTTTGGGTTTTCTTCCTACATTAATGAGCCAACAAGGGGTGAAAGATGTATTGACCATGTATATATAAGAGATTGTAATAGGTTAGTTTTCGAGTGTAAATTGGAACATTTAGATTTAACAGATCATTCAGGTGTTTTTATTGAGTGTAAATCTGTAACTATCAACAACTATAAACAAGAATTTGTAAGGAAAACTGATTATGATTTGTTGAGTAAGCGCCTGAATGACCAAGATTGGTCTTTGGTAACAAACTCTAATGATGTGAATGTTTCTCTTTCAAATTTTTACATAAATTACAATTTAGCTTTAGAACAATCTTATTATATAAAAATTGCCGTCGAAATATGAGAAAACGTAACCCTTGGATATCAAATTATTTAATTAAAAAAATAAATGAGAAGAACAGTTTATTTAAAACCTTAAGAGATAACAGAACTGATATAGAATTACAAAATAGACATAGACAGCTTTCTAGAGAATGCAATATGCTTGTAAAAAAAGATAAATTTAATTTTTATTCAAATAAAATTAAACAGAGTAATGGGAATTCTAAGGAATACTGGAAAATAATAAAGTCTATTATGAAAAAAGAAGTAAATAGCTCGAAAGATTTTATTGTTGAAGGGAAACAAGTTTCAGTGGAGGGTAATGAACGGATAGTTGCAAATGCTTTCAATGCACATTTTACTGGAATTCCGAGTCATTTAATACAAGAGGCGTATGGTTCAGACTTATTTGAACGGCCAGGGATGAATAGGTTTGAGCATGACTTTGCATTTTCTGAGCTTTCAGCAGTTGAATTGATAAACGTTATCTGGTCAATGAACAACAAAAGGTCGGTTGGTTTGGACGGCTTATCTATAGTAACAATTAAACGTAATCTCTACACACTCCTACCGTCCTTACTTCACATCATAAATCTCTCTATTAGAACAGCGACTTATCCTGATCTTTTGAAAACTTGTCTTGTTGTGCCAATTCATAAATCAGATGATAGAAAAGTTATTAATCATTATAGACCAATTTCTTTGCAAAATAGTATATCTAAGATTCTTGAAAACTGCATTAAAGAACAAATTTTAAATTTTTTTACTCTTCATAATCTTTTTTCGCTTAATCAATATGGCTTTATTAAAACAGAAGTACTGACTTAGCGTTAGAAAGGCACATAACCGAAATAGTAAATAATGTTGATGAAAGAAAACCTACTCTGGCTGTTCACCTCGATTTTACTCAAGCTTTTGACCTTGTTGATTTGGACATTTTAATTTACAAATTGGAAAAATATGGAATTCGAAACAACGCATTACTTTGGTTTAAATCATTTTTACTTGGCAGGAAGCAGTTGGTTAAAATTAACGGGTTTACAGCGACACATTACCCAATTACGGCGTGCCTCAAGGTGGAGTTCTCGGTCCCAACCTTTTCGTAATATTTTTAAATGATTTGCTATCTTTAAAGTTAAATTCAAAGTTTTTGCTTTTTGCGGATGATAGTAGCTTAGTCTGCAGTGCAAATAGTTTTGTAATTTTAGAAAACAAGATTAATCAAGACTTAAATCAAATTTCAAAGTGGATAAGTGAAAACAAGCTATTAATTAATACAAAAAAGTCAAACTCAATAGTTTTCTCTTACAAACCAGCTACAGTAAATAAAATTAAAGAAGAGCTAAAAATTAAATGCCACTCTCATTCGTGCCTTTATAAATGCAATTGTGTAAATATTAATATAAGCGATAAAGTTAAATATTTAGGTATTTTTATTGATTCTAATTTGAGGTGGCACTCTCACGTAGATTTTCTAGTAAAAAAACTCCGGAAAATAAATTATTGTCTTTACCATATGAGAGAATTCATGTATCCCACCGATCTGCGTACACTTTACCTATCTTGGTTTGAGTCCACCTTGAGGTACGGAATCATACATTGGGGCGGTACTTCCAGGACATTGTGAAACCGTTGATAGTAATTCAAAAGCTCGATTCGTACCATATGTAGCGTGGAAAATTTCACCCCTCAACTGAACTATTTAACTTTTTAAACGTAATGAGCTTTAAAACATCTATACACACTCTATTTTAATGTTTGTTAAAAAAATCATTCCATTTTCAATCATATAAAAATAAACAGAAATACAAGACAAGCAAATGATAAAATGTTGATTTTTCCTTTATACAAAAAAAGACACGAGGAAATGTTATTTTAAATGTACTAGTTAGTATCTTTAACAAATTTTATATTAATTTAAATTTAAATGGAAAATTATTTAGTTACAAGAAAGAAGTTAAAAAAATACTTGATGTTCATTATTAATAAATACCTTGTCTAAGTTCAAGTTCTTTTTTTTACTGTAATATTTTTATTGTTTAAACCTAAACAAATATATAGAATAAGACATGATGTTATTAAGATACTGTTGATTGTTGTTATTATCTAGTGAAGCAAGACTGCTAATTTGACAATTATATATAAATTAATTTTTCTTTTAAGCCGAGCGTGCTTCGTGCACATGGCATTTATGTTATTTATTATATAAAAAAAATTGAATAAACGTTTTTCTGATTCTGATTCTGATTCATCACCCGACCCAGACCTGTCTTTGTTAAGACCTCAGGGTTGGAACATTTGCAATAAAATATTTTATTATTTAACATGTACCATAAAAATACATAGGCTCGGCCTGCAGCGATCGACTCATAATCCATCAAGTTCGTATACTGTTGCTTTTACATCAATGGAACCCTTGGAAAAAACCGGATCTTAAAGACAGTAATAATCACAAAGAAATCGGTTCAATGATTACTAGGAAAGAATGTAAGCAGGGTAATGTTAACAGTTGAGCATTACTTCTGTTAAACCACTCATGAGAAGGGTTGTTCATCCGAAACTCTCATTTACCATTTACTCAAATGCTACTTGGACGTTTTAAAAGGTAAAGTTTGTCTTGTTCAACGAGACGAAGTTAGGACTACGTATAATACTCTCTACCATTTAATCTCGACCTTTACCTAGCGTCATCGTTTTTGTAACTTTACAAACTGTAGGTGGTGACTGCGGGGATCGAACCCGCGCCACCGGAGTGATGAGCTCTAGAGTCGCGTACGATACCCAACCGTCATCCGCTCTTTTACTGAGACGGGGTGAAGTGATTGTCCGTAAATCCCACAATAAGCGGAACAATCTTCCTACCCACAAAAACTTTAATGTACTTGACTAAATCGCCATAATCCTGTGGTGCCAAGTGTACACTTTCTGGAGGGGTTTTAAGCTTTATAAGATTTATAAGACTGCGATTGATTGGCTTAAAGGGTTGAACTAAACTATGTATTTTGTTCTCATACCTTCGTGAAACCTGTGAAAACATTAGAGAATAGATTAATCAACGCCCGTCTTGCCGACACCTCCATCCAACTCCAACAATTAATAGACCAGCGCTGTCAGCGGCCAAATTGGATATTAAAAATGCATATTGGAGCAGCTTGCGGGGCCTCGGCGATAGACCGCGGCGTACTGGGTTACAGTAACAATAGCCACGAGATACCTTGTAATGTGAGTTCTCTACAAAAGGTTCAAAAGTTAGACAAAGTTCATTAGCAAAGTTGTAACTTATGGTGATATTTTAAAAAATTTAAAGATAAATTTGTTTAGTTATTTTATTTTTGGCATGTTTTTTGAGCACTTGGAGCAGTTGGACAAACCTTCTTTTGCCAACTTATAAGAATAGTTTACTACGTTTGAAAATAAACATTGAACTTGAGGTAATAGTTAACCAAAACTTAAGCAAAGCTTACTACAGGCTACTTAATCTCGATGTGGCCAGATCACCAGCCACTTTTGGACATCTTGCCATTCAAATTAGTTCCAACACTAAAACACTTTTCTTCATGGGCTCCGATCTTATGTCAGGACAGTTCATGTTGGTCAGGCCTTTCACTATCAACATTGGTTCTCGTAAGGACTGGGATCAAAGGACCCTTTCATATAAAGGTACTAACGAGGTAGTCTGGTACACAGACGGTTCATTAATAAGTAATAAGACAGGCTATGGGGCACATAAGCCAAGACCTAGATGTAATCTTTCGGGCAGCCTTGGTAGATTTTGCACCATATTCCAGGCCGAAATGTATGCAATTCTTGTATGCACTCTACAAGAACTTACGTCTAGTACTAGGAACAGATGTATAGCTATTTTTTCCAATAGCCATGCAGCCCTTATAACGCTGGACAAAAGTCACTTCATCTCTAAACTGGTCTGGGACTGTTCAGGCCCTCTGCGCTCTTTCTAGATTAAATAATGTTCATAGGGATCCCAGGACATCAGGGTTTCTTGGGTAACGAGAAGGCAGACCTCCTTGCAAGGAGCGGAGTACTGGCCACCTTATATTGACCGGAACCGGCAGTTGGCATAAGTCCGGCTCTGGTTTGTAAGTCCTTGGGGGACACATTGAGGCACATTGTCAAAAGTGGACAAGCCTTTCAGGAAGCCCGACCGCCAGCCTGATCCTAAAAAAGCCTAGCAGGGCGCTCTCCAGTAGCTTCTTAAAACTAAAACGTTCTGACATCAGATTTTTAATATCATATTTAACTGGACATGGGCACTTCAAGCATCACCTGCAGAAATTGGGCTGCATAATGGTAATACTCTATGTAGACTCTGTGAGTAGGCATTAGAAACAGCTAGGCATCCTATTAGAATGTCCGTCTCTGGAGATTAGGAGAAGCTGTCTACTAGAGGAATGTAATTGGGATGAAGTTCACTTGTCTGAGCTTGGAGGAGTCATCTTGAGGCTTTGTAGTCCCAAAGGGTTGGGTCTCCCAGGCTAAGATAACCAGGGTAGTACAATAAACCTTTGGTTGACGTGCAACTGGTTCACTACCAGGCCTACTTAATCTAATCTAACCAAAACTCCGTCTGTTTTGAGTCGATTGATTTAAGTATCAAGCTGTGTACTTGAAGTCTAATTACATTAAAGTATGTGTTACTAGCCACATTCTACGCAGTATTCAACATGTATAGCCTTAGGTACAGAGTTAGCCTCATCTTCATGGTGCGTTTTTACACCAGCCAACACATAGCTTGAACAAAAAACGCAACTTCCATAAACATACATAATTCCTTGATTTACGTTGTGTCAGAACATCAAAATCGGTTAAAACATCGTTCAGCTAATAGAATTTTTATTCAATTGTGGGTTTTGACTTTTTTGTCACTATGGAAATATTAGGTTTGTGGAATTAAAAGTCGTGTTTTGTGCTCAAGGTATTAGTACAAAAACGTACCTGTTAGAGGAAGTCAACCTCAAGATGACGCTATCGAACTAATTAAAAAAAGCAAAACTACCACGTTCGAAACATTGATTACTTTGAGTTATTTTTAAATACTGAACATTTAAAATAAATCCCTCAATACATCCATATTGCCATTGACATTACAAGAGTATCATTGAAGACACCAGATGTTAAATCTTTGCTTGCATCTAAAGGTTTTATTTTAGAATTTAGTAAAGCTTCTAGTTTCAACGCAACGTCTACTTTCTGAACCATAACCAAATCATAACCCCCGATAAAGAGTAGGGTTTCTCTCCAATGGAAATTCAAGATTAAATATTATAAAAACTCACTTCGATGGCGTCAACCGTACAGTGCCCATATTTGTTTTAATATCCCCAGCCTTCCATTAGAGTTTTATTCAGTCATACCACCAGACTGACGACAATTAAATTATTAAGACTCTTTGTTGGTTATTAAATGGCTACCAGATAACAATCTTGTGTAAGATCCGGGCCTGCGGGCAATTAAACAATATTCTACACTTCCAGTGGGTCCAATTATCAAATTCAAAATAACATTCTAATTGTGTACGCAAATTGTTTCTGTTTTTGCTCGCGAATTTCGACGCTGCGCGTAATTATCTTATTAAATTGGCGTGGTTTCCTGCGTTGTCCTCGTACATGTTACTAATATTTGAATGACTTAATACAAACTAATGGAAACTGGCATTTTACATTTGCTTTGTTAACCGAACGTTATTTCAACTTTTGACAGCCTTCTGATGGGTTCAGCGGTAGTTACGAGGGTAATAAAGGTAGGTAAAATAGAATAGAAAATATCTTCAGTTGCACATTGTCGCAAGATTTACAAACAACGCGAAGCTAACTTAGCTTAAGACCTCGTGGCGTTTTCTTACCCTTATAATAATTATACAAATAGTTTGCAAAAATAAAGAAATGACTTGTAATATAAGAAAGTTATATCACTATTTGAGATGCCGACTACTCTCATGAGGGTATTTTAAGGCAAATATGTGTTGAAGGATGAGTTTGATGCTTAATAGTAACAGGAGGTGTTTGGTTATACAGAATAAAAGAGATATTCTGTAAAGCAGAATATCTCTGGATATGCTTTTTACCTGTGGTTTCCTTGGAAGCGGTAATTACTAATTTTGGGCCGTAATATGACAATGAGCTTTCGTTTGCCATGTTATCGTATGACAACGTTGGCTACTCCCATAAAGAATGTAGTGATTGTGTTACTAAAGAATTAATAAACGGCCGTAAATAGACTTATGTTTTCCTAGAAATGCGTTGACCGTTTCTCTCACCGTTTTAGCACCTTATTTTGTTTTTAATGAAATAAAAACCTAATGCGAGTTAGTGTTTGATACTTATGTTTGATTAGCGTCTGAACTCCTGTGAGTTGAATACGGGGTGAATTTTAAATGGCTCCCCACCTTAATTTTGAAAGAGGAAATATTTTTAAAGCCATTTGGAGAATATTTTTATAGGGTTCTGAAGTTTGTTTTTACGTATTCGTCATCCACTCCCCACCCAAAATCCGGGTAACAAATTTTTCTAATACCACCCTCCCCTTGTAGACTTTTAAAGATAGGAAATTTCAACAAAAATTCAACGACGCAAAGAAACATCTTTTATTTTGATTAGTTTCGTTACACCAATTTAAAGATGACAGTCAGGTTTAAAACGCCAAATTTCACAAACAATTTTTTCGAAATAACAAAATTATCTTCAAAATACTCTGAAGGAAACATTAAAATCCTGTAAAATAATCCCATAGAGTATTTTGAAGACAGTTTTGTCATTCTAAATAAATTGTACAAAATATATAAAATGCGGCATTTTAAACGTGATTTTGTGTAGGCTTAATCTTTAAATTGGGATGATAAAAAACTAGTCGAGATAAAAGAGTTTTCTTTGCGTCGTTGAATTTTTGTTGAAATTTCCTTCCTTTTGAGGTGCCACAAGGGGGGGGTTGTATTTAAAATTTGGGGCCCTCCCAGGACAAAGTACGTCAAAGCAAACTTCAAAATACTATAAAAACATTCCCCAAAGGGTTATACGAAATATTTCCTTTTTCAAAAGTTAAGGTGGGGAGACATTTAATACTCACTCTGTATAATTTGAAACAGCCTAAAAATTTATCTTTTACTGTCAAACTTAAAAAATGTTTCGAGTCAAACCACGTTCTCATGAATTGCTACTTTGTTGCAGTTTGTCGGTAGAAAGAGTCCAGTTTCAGTTTGTGATAACGTTGCAGTGATAACGTGCAAATGGTTTATGACAACGCAGCACGCGTTCTTGCTACTAATGGACTTGTCAAATCTACTCTTACTTTCTACTCTTAAGTATGTTTCACGCTCTCAGGTTGCAGTTGCTGGCTAATGGGTCCTCTTCCTCAGTTCAATCAGTTTATCTCAACTTTCCCTGTCCTTTGAAGCTAATAATTATGCACTTGTTGATTAAAACAATTTTCGAATTCTTATGTTAAAATTGAAAAGCTATAAACTAATCGATAGTTGTTGTCTTCAATTCTAATTGGACAAGTCATATTTCAAAACTTAAACTATGTGAGTTTAGTATAGACAAAAAATAGTGTAACTAAAACATGTATGTAGTTATGATCGTAGTTAAATATTTACCTTAAAGTCCAAACTAGTTTGCTGTGGGGTGTCCGATTCCAGGCCACAGCTAGAACGACGATCTTGTAAGATCCATCCTATGAAAATCTACTCTCAACAAAAGGTACAATGTCGTACTGTTGACCTTTTGTTGAAAATAACGGCCTTCTGATGCTCCAAAGGAAATTCATGAGCGCTGTATGACGAGATGTTTTGCCTTTATAAATAAAATAACATTCTTTGACAAACGTAACCAAGCAACCTAAACACAACCACTTTTGATGAAGATTTAACTACATTGTTGTTATTTGATTAAACATATGTATGGGTATAAAATACAGCTAAAGACACACTGCGTAATGAGCACCTTTAAATGAAGTTTCACCGCTCTAGCTTCAGTTGATTCTGAGTTATAAGCGGTCCAAGACGCGACTTAAAAACGTTACAGACTACTATCGGATTCAAAAAGCAATATACTCTGAGTGGGTGCTGTATGCAACTCAGTAAACGTAAAAAATGGCAATCACGTCAAAATTTCCACCGTTTGATTCTACGTAAGGACATAAGTCAATTATTTTAAAGCAAAAATAGATTTTCCAAGTATGAAGAGTCTAAAAAACACGTTTTGCGGCGTATTCGGACTAAGGATGAACTTTGAAAATTTTACAGCTTTTATTTTTGTTGTAGTGTAATGAAAATTTTATCCAATGTAGGTTATACAGTTATGTAACCACACTAAGTTTTACAATGTTAACAACTTTAAAAAAAGTTGTTGTACATTTTATGAACCAGTGCAATCTTGGAAACGGGTGGTCGTAGAATCCTGCGCCGTGGTTTAAACGAACCGCAATTAAAAGTTTAGTTTAAATAATTTATCAGAATTAAACCAATATTTGTATGTGATTTTATAATGTGATATAAACAAATGAACGTGCAAGCGCCGGTGCGTAAATGATGCGGGCGGAAATATACAGTAATACATTTTGCGACAATGTATTTTTGACGCCAGTTTCAGTCTGTGGAAAGTATATAAACACCAAATAACCAAAACCAATGGATTCTTCACAATGTACAGACAAAAGATTTATTTTATTTATATAGATAAGTGTTAGCTACCTTGTGAGAGTCATAATTACTCTCGCCATTTTTTAGAGGATGTTATATTTATTTTGATGCAATTTATTTTAGGGTGTTATATGGACATAAAATGTAGCTAGATACACACTGAGTGATTAGCTCCATCAAACAAAGTTTCATTGCCACAGTTTCAGCCGATTTTGACTTATGTAAGCGGTCCAAAATGCCTAAAAGAATGTTCAATTTGGTCCCTTGCTATTTATTTTGTGGATTTTGTATGAATATGAAATATAGCAAAAGACTGCGTGATGAGCTAAACCCTTAATCGAAGTTTCATTGTCATAGCTTCAGCGGACCTCGAGTTATAAGCGGTCTAAGATACCTTAAAAACGTGCTCAGTGCCCACTCTGGTCCCTCGCCATTTATTTTGTGGATGTTGTATGGGTATAAAGTATAGCTAAAGACACACTGCGTAATGGGCTTAACCCTCAAATGAAGTTTCACCGCCATAGCTTCAGTCAATTCTGAGTTATAAGCGGTCCAAGATGCCTTAAAAAAGTTACAGACAGACAGACAGGAATTCTTTTTACGCCAGTTTCGGTCCATACAAAATATATGAATACCAAATAATTAAAAACTGATGGATTCTTTGCAATGTATAGACCAAAGTCATATTTTATTTATGTAGACTAACAGATGTCTCAACAAGTTAGCTCTTGTGGGATTCCACCCAGTGGCTGCTGATCCCCAATCAGAACACATTTCACCACATTGTAAGTGTATAATTGTGCAGATTGTCCCAGTCTCTATTATCTCTTACACACCTCAAATTGCTCTAATCTTCTGCTCATCGCTCCACATCCACATGGCCCCTGATTACTTAATAGCCTTCCTCAACGCCAATTCTTGGTACAGTCTGTGACCAGTCAGTACCGAGTTAGCGAAGACTATTTATTAAGAGCCATTCATCTGTGTAAATGATACACTTTAAATTTCCAACAAAACGTGATATGAAATTGTCATACCTTTAAGTGGTTTCATCATGTTTCGTGGTGTTCACATTCATTCAACAAACGGTAACATGATCAAGTAGGCCCGTTGCATGGATGCTCTAAAACCTTCTTGCACCAAATAAAACTAACGGAAAACAAAAACTAATTGTTTGATATTAACTCTGAAAGGGTGAAATGATTGGCATCGCTTCTTATTTGCAAATTCTCTTCATCTCACCACTGCAAAGAGTGGTGAAGTTATCGTTAGATTTAGTAAGAAAATCTTGTCAACTACATGAAAACTATTGATATTTAACATTTCAAGTATCAAAAAGTGATGCATACATCGGTATCAAATCTTTTCACACAAAAGTTGTCCCACAAACTCTGGGGAGGTTCAAGTCCAAAAACTAGGATTTACAAAATAATTAAAACTTGCTCAACCCTACGCACGACGTTTCCATAGAGCTACGAGTGTAGCCCATAATCGCCGACGACGTTTACACTTTCACATCCACACTCTTCACGCAGGTCTTATAAAAGGATGCCGGGAGCAAGTCTAGTGCGTTCACTAGTTGCATAGACTAACGGACGGTAGAGTTTCTCTAGTCTGTGCTAGTTGTCAAATTTTTATTATATGTAGGGATTTGTTTTGTTTGCTATAAGTAGGGAGTCCTATAAGTTTGCTGGAAGCAGCAGCTCGAAATAAACCATAGGGGATCCGTGGCGGATTGGTATCGCGCGCTACTTCGGAGCTCATCACTCCGGTGGCGCGGGTTCGATCCCCGCAGTCACCACTTACAATTTGTAATGTGACTAACACGGTGACGCTAGGTAAAGGTCGAGGTTGAGTGGTAGAGAGGACTTTGTAGTCCTAACTTCGACTCGTTAAACAAGACAAACCTTACCTTTACCTTCATACCCTTAGCTTCCAAGATATTCTACGACCACGAAACAAAATGACACTGTTGATTGGTGCTTTTTAATTATTGAACGTGGATTTTTTACATAACATTGGTTTTTAAGGCTACACATATTAACTATGTTTAGTGTCACCGTGCTAAAGTTTGCCCATTTAATTCAACGACTCTTTAAAAATCGTTTGTAAAGCCTACGTGCGGGTGCACTTTTAAACCATGTGTGCGTTTTTATTCATATCAGTTATAAAAGCAACTACTTCCTCAGCTGTCCTAGCAGTGGCACACTTATCTAATCAAGTTAGCCAAGCCTGGTACACACGAGCAAGGCGAAGGCGGGTGTCAGTGACGCGTATGCCGCGAGCTGTCTGTCATATATCAACTCAAGATCACCGTGTTTACAGGTCGTCCGTCATCCTCCATGTCAAGACAGAGAGTGTGATACATGTTCAGCCAACAGCGCATTATACGACATCTGGTTTACAAGTTGATAATCGGCGAGGAAAACTGGAGTTAGAATGTAACGTAAGCAATATGGTGAGGAATCAAAACCTCAAAGGTTTCAGAGAGCATGACTCTAGCATGATACTTCTAGAAGGGGGAAAACTCTAAACCCAGAAATCGCCTTTGAGTGCCCGCCTAAGTGGTAATCTCAGAGAAAGTCTAAATTCTTCTGTACTTGGAAAACATGACACCGTGCACGTAACAACTGGCTAAATAACGGGCCCTCTTTCAACTTATCTGGCCTAATTGTCAAACCGAGCGCTTGCAAGGGTTCAAGCGGGCATGGTTTTTTCTTCAAAATTATTTTTGAACTAACGATCGTAATATTTATTGATACTTGAAGATACTTTCTACTCTTATATGGTGCCCAATTTTTTATAAGTTTCATACTTCTTTACAGATCGGCTTCAGACGAGCTTTCCAAGTTTTAACCCCAAATTGTAGGAATTTTTTTGGCTTTGCAATAAGTGTAAATACTCAATGTAGCTTTTGAAGTGTCGACGTATTTTCAACTAATTAGATTCAAACTATCAGCACCACTTTCAATAAATAACTAAATAACTTTATGTTTGTTAGAGCTGTACATATACGCATTGTATCTAAGAGGTATGCGCTTCTCTTCGTATTTTACTGCTTTTGCTACTTCGTTCAATTATGCAGATAATTAGTTTCATTAATTAGCACAGCGCTGAAATAACTTTTATATCTTTGGCAATGTTTGATGAGTAGATTGAAAACACGGTTTGATTCTTTATGTCAACAAAAAACAATGTTATCATTTATTTTTCAAAAACAGCTTATTGAAAAAATAAGTTGTGCAGTTTTATTAACAGAAAACATGGATACGTACTTTGTTTAAAATACAACTCAAACCAACATGTGAACTTTTAACAGGCAAGGTTACTTTTTCGTTGCCTTCAGCGCAAGTTATATAATGTACCTTTATGGAAGTTCTAATAGCTCTACGGTTAAAACACGTTATGGTTTGTGGGCTTCAACTGTCAAAGTGAATTAACCGTACCATTTGTGCTCAAAGTATAATTCCGTTAAAAAATCAGTAACCACGGCAGTAGAGAAGGCCGAGTTCTCCTCCACATAGTGGATAATAAAACAAACTAATATAAGAGATTGGGATGGAAATGTAGTTTGACAGGAGGCCTACTAGTTGTACCTTGGTCCAGATGGTGAGCGGTGACACCGGGCACAGCCCCAGCTCGCCATAAAGCCACCAGGCTAAACACCGGTTGTAAATAGCCCCCCGCGGCCGGCCGAGCCCCCCGTACTTTTCAATTACATTTAGGACAATAATTTTCAGACTTTTGACGCATCCACAATCGCCTGTCTTTCGGCTACAACTTACTGCCATTTAAGCCGGTCCTCTCCGCTTTTACGACGGCTGGCTCGAATGGAATATTTAAATTTAATAAAGGATGTTTACCTAAGTGTAGGCGTACTGTCTTGTTAGACTCCGGCTCGTATTTCAGACTCCGGTATTATCCGCTTGTCATCGTATCGGCCACTAGATGCTACGACGCCTGGATACGACGCTGCGTGGCGCTTCGGTTTACGATCCATCTTCATTATACGACACGAGTTTGAACGACACGGGTCGTTACTCTGAAGCGAGTCTGTCTCGTAAATTTTAACTAAGAACTTATTTCGCCTCTGAATTTTCCCAGGTTTGATATGAGTGACGTATCGGTATTCTTATACTCCTTGAACGGGAAAGGCTTAAAAGATAATGATTGCTCGTTCATTTCCACGAATTCAGATATAAACTTAAAAAGTAAAGTAAAATGAAGGTTTTGACAGGAGCACTGGATTCGTCTTGTGGTTTTGTAATCCAGCTTCATGGAGGTCAGGTTTTGAGAATGGCATATGTCTATGCGGCTCAGATAGTCTCAGTGATCATCTGATGATACCCGCATCAACTCCCACCATCGTTTAGACATATCAGACCATACCCTGCTTGGTTCGGAAGTCACGTTAAGCCGTTGGTCCTTGTATTTCCATTGGCCATTGGCTATTAATTAATGACCCGTTCTAAGGAAGAGTCGGCCTTAGTTTGTAACAAGAATACACCTCATAACTCATTACTACCACTCATCACACTCATCCTTCACCACATATTTGCCTTAAAATACCCTCATGAGAGTGGTTGGCATCTCAAATAGTGATTTAGAAAATATGGCATGACATATTAATGTTAAACGTTATTTAAAAACGGTTAAATAACCTTTTGTTTTTGAGGCTGTTTTGACCCACTTTGACCAAGCTTATAGTGGCATTATTTTGAAATTGGAGGCAATTTCCTTTAGTTTATTTCTTAAAATAATATTATAACTAATGTACTTTTGTATACATCCATTTGGCCATCTAACTATTATGGAAGTAAGAGGAAATTCGCCATTAAATATGATGGGAAAGATTGGTGCTGCGTAAGTTTCTACGATGTTACTTATCGAACAACTATCGAAAAGCCCCAATCATCGTTAGTGCGATTGTCAAACGTTAATTCAAATGCTAGGCTTCCTGTGCCTACTTTACTTTGAAGAAGCCTAAGCCCTGAGACTTGACCGGCCATACTAAACCCAATCCCAGCGTCAAATATTTGCGTCAGTGTTTGACCCACAGACAAGCTGCTTGACCAGTGTGTGCGTGTGTTTGTGTTTGATTGGCAGATTCAATTACAAGCTCCACGAGCCGCTGACAGAACTACTTGGCCACTAATTCCATTATCTCGTGTCAAAACACGCCTAATGTGGCCTACCACCTCGCAGACTCGGTAAATACCCTCTTAGAACGTTATTGGATTACTCTCACTTGACCCCTGGCTCTCACAGGATTGTATAATCCAACGTAAATGTCATGTCGGAATAGCTAGAACACATGCGAGGTTCTGATTCCTAACGCTAATGAGATGCGTTGTATCGTATAAAGTGACAGTGACAGTTTTTGTTGTTGCTTGTTAAAGAAAGGATTTCAGCCCATTGAAAACGTGAAATCTCTTTGAACCACTCTGAATGAAAAGATAGAAGTTCTAACCAAGTGGACCTCATTCTACTGGGCTCCACTTGGATTGCAGGGATTTCTACTTTAAACGATGGGATATTACGCGCACATGTTTCCCGCAAACCTAACCTAACCTTCGTAAATGACACCTTAGTAAGTAAGTTAGCTTCAAGAGGTTAAAAAGGCCGCCACATCGCAGTAACTATTCATTCATCAAATCGCGACCAAAAAGTTGGAAATTGAATCTACAAAGAAGAAAGTTAAATAGTTCAAAATAAAACCAAGACTTTTATTTGTTTAGTAAAAATGTCAACTACGAGCGTTAATTTAAAAAGCAACTTGAAAGATATTTTGTTTTCCCACTAAAGTCCCAATTTCAGTAATTCAGAGATGGTACTCAAACTTGTGCGATGGCCGTTCATGCTGCCAAAAGAAAACATATCGGGTCCATCGTTGAATCAGAAAAAGTCACATCTTTCACACTCTCAAAAAACGTCGATAACTTATGTATTACGAACTGTATACTACATGGGCGCAATTGAAACACCTTACGAGTCACCATGTATGAAAGGGGTGTTCTACCATAGAAGAGGTTTGATATGTCTTCGTAAAAACTAAAATTGTCTTCACGCTTCAAAGTGTTCAAAAGAGCCCTTCCTTCCTCTTACTCTCTCCCGGAAACTGTTAAAAATATAAAACCTTATTTTTCACCTTAACGTTTCCAAATTTCATGGGGCACGCACTCCTTTTCGAAAATATTGTTGAAGTACGGCCTTCAGAATCAGAATATTTGATTTTCATGTACGGCAAATGTCAGGCTATAATTTTGACAATCAACTACATCATTAAGGCCTTGATTTCGAGTAGGGGTTGGCAACTAACATACATTCCCAAAGACCCGCACCAGAGTTAACAATGCTTTACACAATTTACCACACAATCTAACCGAAAAAGTCTTTATCTATGAGACAGTGCTCCACATTTCTTGGTGATGTTTTGTGCTCCTGTATCCTATCCACTACCACGACCACGATATTCCTAGGTCTAGGGACGAGCGCGGAGGCAGGGCACGGCGCGAAGAAGGAGGAACACATAATTGTTGTTCACTTTCTAATTGGATTTGGCTTATCTAACATCTCCCAGACTCAACAGCCGAAATTCTTATAATTATTGAATTATATTGGACCCTCAGCCACGATCTTATCTGTTGATGAGTCCTCGGTTTAATCTTTAAAACACGTTATTGGTTTTCCTAATTACCCATTTTGCTCTCCGCTTGTAAGTTAATTTCAGAACTAATTACAACTAGTTTTTGTCATGAATGAGTTTCATTTCAGACTCGGTTGAGGTTTTATTAGTTTTCAATGGTTCCTTCGTTGCCACTTCTGCTAAAGTTCTATTGTGTTCTAGCTTTTTAGCACGTTCATATTTATACTATTTATTCCTTTTTGTTCTAAGCTCATAGCTAATGCTAAGGTGTTTGTAAGCTATTTAAGTAAATGATAACCCTTCGCTAATTTCGTAAGTAGAGAACAAAAATTACCCAGAATGCAATATTCTTTAACTTTATAGCACCACATCATTATTCTAACTCAATTAACAACTAGGATAACGCACAAAACCATTACTCGTATTATTAGGTGTTGTATGTAATTTTGATCAGTTTGTTTTAAATAGTTGTGTCTAACCTATTGGTTCATTAAGTTGTATTTGGTAGACCCAATCATCTTCACTAAATAATTTACGGCATTAACAAAAAACCCCACCCATCCCAAATTTGATAATTATGCTCCCAACAAATTAGGGTGGGTCCATCAACCCTTTACTTGAATACTTAAACAAACATCCCCCGAACATTAACTAGGGACAGTTAACTTAAACCCTGTTTTAAAATGCAAATTTAAAGCCAGCTAATCTATCAGCTGATTGGAAAATGTAGCCGCTGTTTTGACCGACCAATTTGAACACCTTTAGCAAACTAAACACCGTACAGGCTAAAGTTGATTAGAGATAAAATGACTTAATAATCGATTCAGATTATTGAGGAATTTGATACAATTTGTTACTTCGGATAGTAATACTCGGGAAACCGGTCGAACAAGGTTTGACCGGTTTTGATCGGTTATGAATCTAACTGTAGGGGTTTTTTAAGTAGAATTCAGAGAGACTCAGCGTCTTTTAAAGTCAGTAATATAAGATATTTAGTATTGGTTAAGGGATCGGGTGGAAAAATCACAACGTTGCAAAAAAGAAAATCTGAGTACTAGAAGCATTATGGATTTAATTGTATTGATATTTCTTTTCCCTAAAGAGAAAATTTGGTAGATTTTTTTGGCTTATCAAATAAATTAAGCCGACGACACGCAGCTAAGCGCTTAAGCGTTGCTGGCAAGAGTTAAGCGAATTTCCTTATTACCAAAGGAGCTACGAGGTAGTAACGAAAAATTAATTTTTTGAATCGTTAAAACCAAATTTTTGATAAAAGTTTCGCCCCAAAAGATATTTTAGAAGTCCGTTTTGCTGGCTAACGAACTTGCCCGACAAAATTTAATGATAATTACGACTTGCAGAGATTACACAACATTGACATGGTTAAGGATACTTAGTTAATTTCAGACCACCAATTTCACAAAATGCATTTTGTTGGTATCATTACTGGGACTGGGTATTAGTAGCCCAAAATTTTGGTCACCATTTTAAAGCTTTATTAAAGAAGAATATCAGCGAAAATCAGAAGTACCTTCGTTGAAACAGTTTGGTACATAACCATTTTCAGAAAAATTATGACCATACCTGTACCTATACCTATACTTTTACCTAATTTGGAATTTTTCCAACGTAAATTTCATGAAATGTTTTAAAAGGTAAGTGTACACTGTCATAATTGTTTCATCAAGAAACTTTTATGAGGTTAAATTGTACGATGAATCAAATGACCGCCGTGTCACTGGGTTGAGATAGAGAGCTCTAGTTTTCACTGATATTCTTCTTGAGTATAGGCCTAAAAGGTGTCACTCGATGGGCTTTTACGTTTAAAATTTTGAGCTACCTCCAAAATACCCCATTTTACCCTGCAAATGATACCGACCAAAAGTGCATTTTGTTTCTATGAAGGTATGCGGAGTTTAGTTTCCTGGTGTCACCCATTAAAAGTTAACTAGGGTATCACACATTTGCCCAACCTGTATACACTCGTATGCATATGAAGTTTTGAAAACAACGCTCTAAAAAACCGTTCTGAGGGTCAGGATGGGTGCTCATTTTATGGTTCCGGGTCTGGGTCTTTCCATACGGACGGCAAGAATAATTTTTCCAAAGGAAATTCGGTAAAAATAGCAGTTTTCTTTTTCGTGAACCAGCTGTAAATTGTGACTTCTTTATAGTCCGCGACAGCATTTCTTATTTGAGACTTACAAATAACTGTTATTTGACCACTCAATGTAGTCCTCAGGGGATAAAATGATTACGTGTTTGCAAGAAGCTAGAAACTACTAAACCTGTTGTATGCACACCCCTTTACAAGAGCTGGCAGTTTTCAAAATGGCGTCATTTCCAATTTTAAGTTTAAAAATCTTAGATCCAAAATTAATGTAATCTTGTGCGTGCTCTTTGAATCCGAGTTCTAGTTTTCAAAGAGTTTTTGGTAAAATTTAAAAATTATTATACTTGTTTGTTTTTTAAGTGCATAATCCGCAAAGAGGAAATGTAATTTGAAATAACTGCTTCCAAGGGTCTTTATGATATTAAGTATCTGATATTGTTCTGTATTTTACTGTAAACATATGTTTATCTGTGTTATTCTATTTGTCTTAAAACAGCTGTTTGCTAATTGTTTATTGTTTACAAACAAATAATACTGATCTCTTCCATGTTGTTACTAAATGTGTTTGCTCCAATATTTTCAAATAAAACTAACTTTCTCTAAATTGTGTCTCTAAATATCTTGTTATAAAAATCTCTCATACAGTCCACTCTCACAATACAAAACAGATATTATAATACTTAAAGATATTAGGTAATTTGAGACATTCAAAAAAAAACTGAAGTTTGTTGACGCTTTTTTAAGTTTTTGAATCTCTGCATAGCCTTTTTCACCCTGTATTGCGCAGTCTTAACGTTTTTTGTTCGCTGCATGTTTTGGCTACGCCATAATTCATACCTATGACCCCAGTTTCTAAACCTCATTTGTATTCTCCAGCCCTGACAAAAGCTCAAAGCTCCTCAACAAAACATTATCAGCAAATTACGGCGTCAAGCCACTTGAACCGGTTGACTGATAGTGGCTGATGAGGTTCGTGCAGCTCCTTGCTTTGATTCATTCCATATTCCTTATCCGCGCCGATCAGCTGATATCGAGCGGTTAATTAACTTAGGCCTGTATTGATGTTGTTTATGACATACGACTAACTACTCACTATTAATTACCACTTAATGAAGCAGTCGCCATCTTGTTGAAGGTGAGATGTGGGCACGACCAACACTGGTTTTTGTAATTGGATTTACTCGTTCGTGGTACCTTAGAAGTGGTGTGGGTGGTACGTTTTCTTCTAACTAGATGTATTTTGTAAAAAATGTTTAACCCTAACCACTTCTCCCTCGTTCCTTGTCTTAAAGTACCATGAATTTCTAATTACTAGTTTAGTTGTTCTGGTATGAACTGGTTTAGTTGTTATTTCAAAACTGAGGTTACTTTGTGGGCGACCCTCGTATATAATAGTTGTGTGGAAATTAGAGCCTTTTTATGTAACTGTTTCATTGTTTTAAAATACTTGTTGCAACATTAATCTATTTTGTAGATACTGGGTGGTGCAAAAAAGTAATCAAAATTATAAGCGTAAACAAATTATTTAGTTACTTGCACCACCCTGTACAAATGTACAGAAACAATTTTAAATGTGGTATGCTGCGTTTTATTTCCGTTTATTTTATTAGTAATTATATTTTTATAGACCTGCAGAAAACTTTCATAACTACTTTTTATAAACACTATCTATTTTTTAAGAAACAACTCCAAGTCTTACTAGAAAAGTATGTCAGTCTTTTGATAAAGCCTGCACCAATGAAGTGTAGAAATTGGGAGTTTTCTATTGTTTCCCTTTTATTATTTTCTACATTTTAAACTCGTTACCCAAATATTTTGATTTTATGTGAGATTTCAACTATATGATCTTTGTCAAAACAGTACAGAAGATCGAGATATGAGAGGCAAGTCTTAAACTAAAAGTTCTGAAGAACAATGTAATATCATTTGTAGTACCACCTTTTTTATATTATTTCAAAAAATCTTTTAAAGTAATAATAAAACTACAAGCGTAACAATTTGTCTTGTCCAGTCAGTTGGTCCTTTACAATTTTATAGCTACGAGGATGGTTTGTTGCTACGAATAAAACTCCACAATTAGAAAGTTTTAAAACGATAATTTAAAATTGTAATTCCTGACAACGTAACCTTTTTCTATTGTCAATTATTGTACAAAAAAGGTTGTTTTATTTGACATAACAATAAATTTAAAAATACAATACCACTGGTAATGACTTAGATCTATAGAGAAAAAAAAACACAAAACAATTAACATTAAAATTTTAAGCCTCCATGAATTATCTCAAATTATCTCGTAAAACTAATTTTGATATAAATATTGTTTTAGGTGCATTTTAAATATTTTAAAATCTTTATTTCGTAAAGTATCAGGTAGGTGATTAAACAATTTCCTACCAGCTTCAATTGGTAGTTTGTCGAACATTTGAAGCCGATGGTAAGAGGGCTTGATTAAATTTTGCTTTCTTAAGTCATACACAGTCTCAGACTGCAACCACCAAAGGAATATTTAGATCTAAAGAATAATAAAGTTTCTAATATGTATAATGAAGCAAAGGTAGTATATGTAGAGCTTTGAATGCATCTCGACAAGTATCCCTGTAATTAAGTCTGCATATTATTCTTACTGCCATTTTTTGCAATATAAATACACGTTGGATCTTCCCATCAGAGCAATTGCCCCATAAACATATGCCATAGGATAGAATATATGGATGAATGAGGCCATAGTATGCTAATTTTAAAATATCTGTATTACAATGTAATGACAATTTTCTTAGCAAAAATAGCCCTGACGAAACTCGTTTACACACAAAGTCAATGTGGTGACTCCATGTAAGATGTCTATCTAAAATAATTCCTAAAGACTTTATATTGTCCGTTTCTTGTAATAAATTATTGTTTATAGTAATATTAATATTGCCATGATCTGAGGTCTTTATACAACTAAATTTTATATAATGTGTTTTAGCTAAGTTGGTATTTAGGTCTATATCGTTGAAATATTTCACAAAGCTATTAATTTTTTGGGTAATGGAATATTCCAGTTCATTTAAATCAGTTGCACTACACCTAATCTTCAACAATCTTTAAAAATAGTTAAAGTTAATAGATATGTCATCGGCATACTGCAATAAGTTGTAGCTATTCAAAGTACTAAACTCATTCAAATGAAAATTGTTACATTCATTAGCATATAAAATGAATAAGGTAGGCCCAAGAATAGACTCTTGAAGAACCCCATAGTTCAAACCTTAATACTATAACAACGTTAGAAAAACACCAGCCACAATGAACTGGCAGCGCAGAATAATCCAAACAGAACCCCAACCCGCCAACACCGAGCGAGAACCGATATGCGAGATATATTTCTTATTCATTCATATCAATAAGAGTCCGACAAAGCTGACTAGGATGTAGGATATCGCCGAAGGAGAGTCGAGTCCGCTTCTCTCGTGAGGCGGCGAATTAATACTTATAAAATATGGCCTCCCCCGCTGCGAGGACTTTGCTTTTTAATAGACCCTAAAACAAAAAGTCTCTCCTCATTAGAGCTCGCCCTTTGTCCGCGCCCGACGTAAAATTCAATCAAATTTCCGACTTGAGAAATGTTTACTTTTCCAACGATAATTGGCCGTCACTCGCCCACGGGTGATACGTCCGCTGTGCTCTACAGGGCGTGCGGTTGGAGAGCTCCTCCTAGATGTGACTGTACGGGAGGTGAGTTTTGGATGTGTCTGGTTCTGGCGAAGTGGAAAATGTAACGAATTATAAAGGTTAGTTCAAGAAACCCCTTTTGCTGAGAGTGTGCAGTAGCGGCTGTGACCTTCAACTTTGACCCTTAAGAACAGTGTAATAACGTGCATTTTCATGTAAAACCTCTGCACTTCTACAATTTTTATCGAATTTTGATAAAATAATTTTTGTTTTAAAATAAGTGCTTTGAGTAGTTTAGTTACGCCGTAAAGTCGAATTTATTTCCATTTCTCTAATTATAAGACCAAATTTTGATAACATTTCAAGTTTAATTTTTGATTGTTAAATTAATCAATTCCTCAAAAAGATTGCAGTCACCGGATTCATTATAGTACATTGTCATATTTCAAGCAAAACTAATTTCAAAATGATCTTGTGTTAATTGGAAGCGCGAGATGTCTCAAGAAAATGCTTTCTACATTGTTCTTAGGGACAAAAGCAAAATGCCCGACTAGTACTCTTAATATAAAATAGTACTGTACATAAGTGTTCATCAAACTTTTAAATGCATTATCATCATAGGGACAAAAGAATTTATGTACCTTTAATGTCATATAATGTACCATAGACAAAACTAATTTACCCATCTATATTAAAAGAATTGATGAAAACCTAACGGCAGTCAGTGCGGCCGTTCTATCAGGCCGATTTTATTCATTTTTGTATGAAAGAAATTTATGCATAGACTCATCATCAAACATCAAAAATCGCTTAAATTTTGCCCTTCCCATGTTATACTCCAAAAAAGCTTTTCCCCATGTTTTCTTAGCTTTGTCTTGTCATATCTCAGGTTTTAACTGAGGTTAATTGTTCGTTTTGGTCTAAGAACACTCAGTGAATCATGATCTTTAGATATCATTCGACTTATTTAGTTACACCAAGAGCAGTTATGCGTGGACAAACGATTTTTTGGCACTGTTAAGAATTTAAATTTGCTTGAGATAAAACATATGGGCAAATTATTAAAAATACCCAGCTGTTGTAAATGTAAACATCAACAAATAATAACAATGACAGTGTATAAATTTCAACTCTCAAGGAAATACCCTAACTGAAAAAGTATAGTCATTAGCTAAGTGAATACCCAAACCGAGAGGCCGAAACAGAACCGTGAGCGAAGAACGGAACTGAGGCCGCAGGCCAAGCGAAGTTCTTGGGCGAAGCCCCAGCTGGCCGAAGGCTAGTTTAGACGAAACATAAAAGGTATAACGTTTTTCTTGTTTAACGGGCCGAAGTTAAGACTGCAAAGTCCTCTCTACCACTAAACCTCGACCTTTACCTATAGTTACCGTATAGTAGGGATCGAACCCGCGCTAGCAACAATATAGTTACAATTCCATAAAATATTTATTTTTCAACTTAACCTACACAATATTTCTAAACTAGCATAATACTTTGAGTTTTTGGTTACACACGTTTTTGTTAACTTAAGATTTTCTAATTTTAGTAAGTAATTTCAATTAAATATTCTACACTTTAAGTAACCAATTACTTACAGATCTGAGAAGGCTTATTATAATATCTTAAAGTCTTATAATTATATACCGGCAGTTGTTAATAAATCCTAAATGCTATGAACTAAAACGTATTGTGTAAAAAGATAAATTAGGATTTTAAAAAACAGGAGGATATTATGAACATACAATCCCACTTGTTGGCAAGTCTTAATTTCAATTTATAAATAGTTTCATTTAAGTAACATGCTTATTTTATGTATGCACATGTTTATCAATTAAACTATGGTCTTAACATTGTATCATCGTTACATCAATATCAAAAATTCAAAATATTCAAAAGTTTCTTAGAAACAACGAAATTACAACGTAACTAGTTATCAAAAACTTTAAGGTTACTTTACTGTTATTTTAACCTGTTCTATACTTATTTTCCACTGTGATTAAAACAATACAATGGAGTCAAGTCCATAGTTTATAAGTTCTATTGAATTTGTATCCACGAGATGTATAATAATTACAAACTCATCAAATTATATCAAACTCAGAAGGTTATGGCTTTCACAACTTGTCTACTTAGATAGTTTCAAGTTATTTGATTAATTCATGGTATAGGGAGCTCATTCTTATTGGAAATTACATAAATTAAAAAACAATCTGCAAATATTCCAGTATAACATTTATTAGCCTGAGCCTTCCAAACTCCAAGAGTTCATCTTGAGAGGCACATCAAAATTGTCATTGGAATATTTACAGATTTGTTTTAAATTAATTTGATACATGTTTTATTTCAGTATGGGGAACTTATGAGAATTTGAGTTGGGCCTCATATGGTTATTCTTGTTTTATTAAAATCGGGCTGTTAAAATAACACTCAGACGCACATCACATGCGGATCAATGGGGATTGGTATCGCGGGCGACTCCGGAGCTCATCACTTCGGTGGCACGGTTCGATCCCCGCAGTCACCACTACAATTTGTAATGTGACCATACGGCGACTCTAGGTAAAGGTCGAGGTTGAATAAATAAATCAATGTTTTATTGCATATTGGAAATTTACAATAAATGTATCGCAATCGTCAAATGTTTGAGTATCTAAAACTTTCCTTGCACTCTTACATCTAAATCCCATTCAAACATACAGTTTTTACACTCACTCTCTCCCATGCATTCGAATGTAGCCACTCTAGTCCCTATTCAGTCAGCGAATCATAGGGTCTCCCAATTGAATGCCATAAGCTCGTCTGTATCATAAAATGCTTGAGAAATCAGAATTGTTTTAAGACGAGCTTTGAATGTCTTAGGCTCAAGGGAATTTTTGAACGAATTTGGTAGTCTGTTGACGAAATGAACTCCTGCCTGGGAAGGCAAACGTTCATGAGCTACCGTTCTGAGTCTCCCAGTTCGCTATTTGTCCCTGCCTCTAGTTTCATAAGAGTGTACGTCTGTACCTCTTATGGTATAACTTTTTGATTTGAAAAAGAGACACGTCTCCAAAATGTAGAGGCAAGGTAGAGTCAACAGTTTTAGACTTTTGAATGCCTCTCTACACGACTCTCTCCTTCGCAATTTGGCGATTATTCTGACTGCTCGTTTTCGAAGAATTAAATCCTAGACAGATGTGTTTTTGCGCAACCTCCCCACAAAGTCAATCCGTAGGATAAGTGTGGGTAAATTACTCCGTAATACGCCGACTTCAGTACCTGAGTGGTAGAGAGGACTTTGTAGTCCTAACTTTGCCTCGCTAAACAAGAGAAACTTTACATTTTTTTTACATGTATCGCTATATAGTATCTCAGACAGCCACCCCGGAGGTGGCCATGACGTCACGGGGCGCTACGCCCGGCGCCCACCTCATGATTTACAACGCCTCCCAAACACAAATTGACTACTTATGCCGGCTGCGGGAATCGAAAACAAATACACATCGCAGCGTTCGTTAGCCAGCCTCCGTAAATCAATTATAAGCGCCAGTCAAACGTTACGATTATTCTGTTTGTTTACCCAATTAGAAAAGAATTGTCTAGGGATGAGTTACGACGCGGGGCCCGGTATTAATGAAGTTATTACGGGTTCGTTAACCAAATGGCAACCCTCCCCGCCATAAACCAGTCCGAGCCCCCGGCAATTAAACGTATTTGCTTTTATAATAAGGGCACTAAAATCGCTCATCGAGTCGTTAAAATGTTTGTTCGACATAAACACGATCGGTTGTTTAATTTACTAAGTCCTTGTCGTTCGGTGTACTACTTTATTGGGTCTGCGGGTATGTGGGCACGGTGAGTTTTAACGGAATGAAAGGGTTATTGTGGATATTTCAATCTAAGAACCGTAGTGGTGTCAGCACCTAGACTGCAACTAAATTAACGTGCACAGCTAAAAATATGTTAAGTTTTTCAACGGCATAATCACGTTTACGGAATTTCAGATTAGATTAATGTTCTGCAATTGAACCCGTTATGCTAGACTAGCCTTTCTGAAGTAGATGTAAAGGCGGTTTAACATAATGTACGCTAATTTTACAATGTATAACGCCACATTCGGGACACTACCTCTCCATTAACGAAATTATGATCACGGCTTTTACTTCAAATGTCGAAAGTTATTATTTTAATTATACACAGACGAATTGGGCTTAATTCATGGATATTGATTTATTTATTGACCATTAAAAATCGGTTTGATTATGTAATAACATAAAAATACTACATTTTCCAGTTTAAATACAAGCCTCT
Source organism: Matsumurasca onukii (assembly GCA_018831715.1). NCBI lineage: Eukaryota > Metazoa > Arthropoda > Insecta > Hemiptera > Cicadellidae > Matsumurasca > Matsumurasca onukii. The sequence continues at coordinate 35,393,093 of CM032065.1, forward strand.
AGCGTTCAAACTGCTTTTAAACCTTTTACTCGTATCTATACAATAAAACTCCAGACTTTTCGAATAAGCGGGCGATATAAAAACTCCTCCATATTATATAAAGTGTAGGAGATTAAATATGACTTATGTTTATTTTTAATTGTGATCCCTGAAGATTTTGAATTTTATTTTATATTTACTTTGACCTGTGAGGGTACTTTCTTGAATATTTAAAAGGAAATCTACTAATTATATGAGAAAGATATTTCAAGGGAAACTTATACGTCATCGCTACTCATCTTTATGTGTTTAGAATCTCCTCACTAGCCCAACAGACACATTTCGCCCAGACGTCTAAAATGTTTTAATCACATCATACCATAAACTGTCCAATAACAGGATGAGTCCGATGTATTATCCTCGTACATTCGACTCCGACCCTGATCCACCAATCAGCCTAGCCTACAATTTGGCGCCGTAACTCGCCTGTCAGCCCGTCCTTATTACATTATGCTAATCGAACAGCTAAAGTGTTGTTCTATCAATCAATAATCGATCAGTGTGTCAGGCTAGCGGCGGTATCGAGTATCGATTATCAAGCGTATCTGCTGCAAGCCGTGTAGACACGGGGCGTTCGTGTACAACACGAGACAAGGTTGGTAACATAGTGTAGAGCAAACAACTGTAACACAAGTGAAGATGCTGCTTGTGTTAGGCGTTGATGTTAGGGGAGATTGTTGGTGGACGGAGGGAAAGAGCTGGAAATACTTCGACCAAAAGTAAGGTAAATATGGATCGCGAGTTCATCATGAGTTTAGGAAGAGTTGAATCCACAAAGACTGCACACGAGCCTAGACCTGAAGTCTTTGGTGTTCCTGAAGTCTACAAATCTTGGACTCACAAAGATCTATGTTCGACAGCAGTAAAGGAAGCATTTTGAACAGTTGAGTTATTTTTCTCCAACCTTAAAGTGACATAAAGTAACAGGACTTAAGAACGTAACAGATGGAAATAGCAACAGAAAGCATTTAATTTAAAAATGCTTCGATCCCACAACCTGACGTGACATTGGGGTTGAATGGTTGAGTGCCAGCATTATTGGGGTTCTTTATGTTACAAAATTGAGCCAGCACTACCCCAGTGCACCGTAGGAAGTACAAACATATCCTAAAACATACAACTCTTTGGATAGCACAGCCCTTGGGTACTATTAAACCCAAGTTGGTTCAAATGAATTGGTTTGAGAGTTTTAAGAAGCCGATTAAATGTTATTCTGCTGGCCACATACATGTTTTAACTTCGTCCCCTTTGCCAGCTTTTACCTATCTACATTCTCACCCAAAGATACTTCGCAACCAACCAGTCTTGTAAACTAGCTGAGAACCAGTAGCAATAAGATCTAGCGGAGAGCGGGATATGTCTGATCTATAATAGACTCGTGTTCTGCTACGTCATAGACAGAGGATATTTCATCCCGCTAACAAGAGTGGCACCCGAATGAATCAATGGCGACCACTGGCTAAGTGAAAACTAAATCAATTCTCCGAATAACGAGGCACCTGCGTCAAATAAACATGTTACCGTAAGTCAGCTTGGTGGCGTAGCGCAGCGCAGCGCGGGGCGGGATGAAGCGCGCTGGTCGTTAGTGCGCAACCGGTCGCGGGAGTGGCCGCTAATAGGGGCGCGTGAATTTATTCCGTCGCCGATCTCTAATAAAGAACGCGCTCATGACGTCGATTGTATAATAGTTCGGATAAATTTCGCGCAACAAGAGGCCCTATCTGACAAACTGACGCGCGGCTAATTTAAATTTGATAAGTGGTGTAAAAATACGATAAAGGAATTCCGGAAGGTTCTAGATGAAAAGTTTAATTATCGCCGGTGATTGGGCGATCTAGCCGCTGGCGGCGGGGCTAATGCTTATTGGAAATTTCCTGGGCCAATTATCAGAAATGAGAATCAGTGCTCGGCTACATCTATTACACGGCAATTAGCCTCGGCCTGGTGATTGGCGCTGCCGACACCCTGAGCACCTCTACATACAGTAGCGTGTGGTACGAGCTCACCACACAGTATCACCACCAGTACATACTGACTGACTGGACTGATTACCACAGTACAATCACCACAGGACCTGCACCAGCACATTCATACTGGCTTGATCACCACAGAACAGTAGGTAGTGCGTACAGGTGCACCTCTACATACAGTAGCGTGTGGTACGAGTTCACCACACAGTATCACCACCAGCACATACTGACTGGACTGATTACCACAGTACAATTATCACAGGACCTGCACCAGCACATTCATATTGGCTTGGTCACCACAGAACAGTAGTGCTTACAGGCACACCTCTACATACAGAAGCCTGTGGTACGATCTTACCACAGTACCACCACCACATACTCACTGACTGGACTTATTACCACAGTACGATCACCATAGGACCACTATCAGCAAATTCATACTGAACTGATTACCACAGTACATTAGTGTGTACAGACACTTTGCTCGAGTTTTCAAAATGTGGGTTTGGGGTAGCCCCATGACTTTCATAGGGAAGCCCCATCGAGTGACACCTCATTTTGAAGGTCTTAGAAAATGTTGATGAATGCTGAAAATTAGAAGTCTCTATCTTAATTCAGAAAGAAATGACGTCGATTTTAAGTTACAAAGATTTGTATTATGCGAAAGTGTGAAAACACCTTTATAACCTTTTAACCAGTGTTTCCAGCGCAACCGAACTCGGTACATTTTATTAGAGAACCAAAAGTACCTTTTAATGCTTACTGACACTTTGCCTTGATTTTCAAAATAGGGGATTGGGGGGTAGCCCCATAATTTTCATAGGGAAGCCCCATTGAGGGACACCTCATTTTGAAGGTCTTAGAAAATATTGATGAATGTTGATAATTAGAAGTCTCTAGCTTAACCCAGAAAGAAATGACGTTGATTTTAGTTACACAGAGTTTTAAGTCTACCCCCCCCTTCCACAATCCCCCATTTTGAAAACTGGAGAAAAGTGTTAGTATACATTAAAAGGTACTTTTGTTTCTTCTAATAAAATGTACCGAGTTCGATTGCGCTAAAAAAAATTGTTAAAAAGTTATAAAGGCGTTTCCACACTTTTGCCTGACCCTGTATGTAACGTTAATCAGTAGTTTTCAAGTGTCGTAGCAGCTGTTTTTGTGATGTTTGTTTGTTTTAGATCTGAAGTTATCGGCCAATCTTCACAACGTATTCCACTTTGGAACTACACCATTTTCGATCAGTATTTAAAGTACTGACAAACAACCCCCGTGTATTAATCACTGATTCATCAACTTTTATGATAGACAAAAGTACAGTGCTCAATCTGAAAGCGTACACTTCCCCAAAACATAACGTAATTTCAACTTCCATGTGCAATCTTTCAGCAATATGAAAGCTGCTCCAAATTCGTCCGTTTCTTTTCAGTCACTATATATTTCACTATTTACACTCACTTATTGTCTCATAGCGCTGAACATTGCCAGCTGCCGCACATTGCTGCAGTGTTTGTATATATTTCCTAAAATATGAATATAAACAATCGTTTAAACCCCATGCATTATTCATCCGTAATTTTCTCTTCTGTGGAAAGGGAGAAGGGTGTCAAAAATTACACGTCTTGATTTATTCTAACCTAATTTATAACCGGGTATAAATCAGGCGGATATTTTAGTCGATTAGCTCGCTTATCGAGTTCCGACAGCGAGTTTAATCGGCCGGGCTCTTGTAGTGAAGCCGGCTCCGTTTTGGACATTTAGAACGCTGCCCACACTACTCACTAGCCCCCTGTCTACCTGCTGGTTCCGGTCTTATATTTATAGTTTTAGGAAAGGTTACAGCACTATAGGTGCTCTTAATAAGCTTTTAGAGACTGTTGTAATGGGTTTGGACAGTCAAAACAAAGCATTAAGTATTTTTCTTGATCTTTCAAAAGCATTTGACTGTGTGGATCATTCAATTTTATTGGAAAAACTACACAGCTATGGAATTCGCGGACTACCTTATAAGTGGTTAAATTCTTACTTGCAAGGTAGATCTCAACAGGTTCAAATAGAAAATAAATTATCCAAAATTACCCATTTACAATATGGAGTCCCTCAAGGATCCATTCTCGGGCCGGTTCTCTTTTTGGTTTATATTAATAATGTAAATGGCGTAGAACCTCAACACCTAATTCAATATGCAGACGATACCACAATTAATATTATTTCAAATTCAACGGAAAATCTAGAAATTCAAGCTTTTGAAAAGGTACACATTTGTACACAATTTTTTGAAAGTTTGTATCTTAAAACTAACATAATAAGTCAAGTTTTATTAATTTTCAACTTGGCAGGCCGAATTCCGATTACTGCCCAACTGTAATGATAGATAATCATTTGCTGGAAGAAGCTGAATCAACAAAATTTCTTGGCGTTTACATAGATAAGAATCTATCTTGGGATAGCCATATTGATTATATAGGCAAAAAGATTTCCTCTAGAATTTTTCTTCTTAGATACCTCTCCCAGCATTGTAAGCCACATATACTTAGAATGGCTTACTTTGGCTTAATACAACCATACATAAATTATGGTATAATTTTGTGGGGTTCTTGTTCAGAATACAAACTCTTAAGAATTTTATTCTGCAAAAGAAAGCTGTGCGAATAGTATCAAAATTACGTTTGAGGGATTCTTGTAGAGAATATTTAAAGTATTAGGTATTCTTACCTACCTTGTATTTACATATATGAAACAATTATTTTTTCCATAACAAATGGTAGTTTGGTAACAGGCCATGATATCCACAGCCATGACACTAGAAATAGTAGTCAATATAGGTTGGGATATCATAGACTTGAAATATCTCATAAATACCGTCCCAAATTGGAATTAAATTTTTAACAAATTACCAGACTATTTAAAAATTATAAACAGTATAAACTCTTTTTAAGTCAAAATACGATAATAATTCATCTGTTTAAAATATTAACGATTACTGCAATATCAGTTTCAAAACACCCTGATATCTGGAAAGAGCCTGACAGTGGGCAGCTGGCTGAGGTGCTCAAGCGGCTACCCACGTACAGAGGTGAAATTACCCCGGAATTACCCATTTGGGGGCAAACCGCGCGGCTGATTACCCTCTCTTCACACCCACGCCATGTTTATAGAGCCGCGCGCACAGGGTTCGATTCTGTGTAATCACTAAACCAACGACCACTTTACAGTTTTTAATTTAACGGCAGACGCGGTCCTCTAATCTCGGCCGTGTGGACGTGGAAATTAACAATTAATGATCTGTTACGATCGCTAATTCTGTAGATTAATCCGCGCCACCTCGCCACCGCTCCCAGATATAAATAGTTTTTAATTACAGATGATCGGCCTGATCTGATTACAGGTGGGGCGGTGTAGCTTGGCTGCTCTGGTAGTCGTGTGTGAGATGAGTGGGATGGGATAATGTGCGCGGGTAGTAGGAGGAAAGCTGTTAATCGACTTTTGAAAGTTGTTTACTGTATTTTATGGAGTGGGGCTTTACCTTCACCGCGATGTATGGGGTTGAAATATCCAGTTTTGGTCGAAATTAATGAATATTTACAAATTAAAGTGGGTATTTTTGTTAGAATTTGGTCATTTTAGTGTTGATACTTAATTCCACTTGTGATTTATTTCTAATCCACAAACTTACTCACTAAACTACATAGCATATTGTACTTCCAATAAGTATTCTCAAACAAAAGACAAAATTCCCACTAATCGTGTTTCGTCCAGTAAAATATACATAGAATAATACTGTAAAATATATAACTATGTATATTTATACCTGAAGATAAGAGGTTTTATTGTGTAAACATGTAAATGCAGTATTTGTTTTGTTGCAATGTGTATCACACTAAGGAAGTGGCTTGGCCGCCGATACTGGCCATGCAATAAAAAAATGTTTAATGGGTGCCGAACCTACTATGTTTTAGTTTGTATAACAATGTAAAGTATGTTTATACAAAACACCCTATATAGGTGGTAACAAAAGAGTCTTTCAGAAGGTTAAACTAGAAGGTGCAGGGATCCTTTCAGAGTATTTTCACCAATGTTGTCTTTAGACGCAAAATGTACACTCAAATCTTTCGATATTCACTTTAAAGGTATATGAAATCATTAGTACGGAGGAGGCGTATTGGAGGTTACAAAAATATAATGAGGCGGATGGTGTTTAACATGTAATTAATTGAACGAATGCACAATTTGACATAACATTCTTATCAAATGTTAAATTTTGTTGACGCCATGCTAATATTTTTACGGTAACCACTAGTGTAATTTGGTCTTCTATTTATCAAGCTCAATTCTCCGTACACTTAAACCCAGACATCTTCAATTCTAAAACAATCGTTCACACCGACTTTCTCTCCTTCCCGAAGCTTGACGGGATCACTTTGGATTCCGGGATGACAAATACCCCAATCTCGGCGGTTCAAAACTCAAACAGAAGTAATCTGGGAATTTCCCGGCAATCCGTCAGCGGTGGCCGCGGGCAGTGGGCGGCAGGTCGCCGCGGACGCAATTCCCGAAATTAATCGCTTTTCAGACCATAAAGCGTCGCGTCGACTTAAACATATAGTTAGTGGGCTATAATTGGTCGTGGGTTACTAAGAGGTTATATTTCACAAGGCTTGTAATGAGTGTGTGCTGGCCAATCTAATTAAGCTACTGGCTACTAGAGGTTGCTGGCTGGCCTGGTGATGATTAAAATGATATTCGGCCGTAGAGAGAGAGTTAATAACCGGAGTGGGCGGGCCTACGTTCTATCTATCAACCCGGCTTCATTAATGTTAACAAACCTATTGCCCCTGCCATCGGAAAATGAATTAAATAAATTAGTGGCGTGGCATTTGTCAGTGCTAATGAGTTAGTGGCTACCGACAGCTTGGCACATTCCACCCGGACATGTGTCTCAGATTTCCCTGTACAAGGCTTTGTTAGAGGAACAGCTGTCAAAGTTTATTTATTTATTTAATCCTACAAAATATTTTGTTTGGTATAACAATAAAACAAAAATACGTTGAAAATAATTATATCTAAATTGAATTAAAATTATGGTTGTAATTCATTTTGAAATTTAGAAACAAATCAGCCATCAGTAACAAGAAATAAACAGAATACCTAATGAGTAATCCAATTACCAGTTAGAAAATCATCAACACTATTATTAGTGATTTAAAGCTTTTGAAAGTTTTAATGGACAACGGAGTAAGAGGGTTACCCCTTTCTTGGATTGAGTCTTATTTGAACAATCTTTATCAACAGGTTCAAATAGAAAACTCACTCTCACTCCCAATAAAAGTGAAATGTGGAGTTCCGCAAGGATCAGTTTTGGGTCCTTTTTGTTTATAATGTCAATAAACTTCATTCTTCAATCAGTTGTTCAATATGCCGATGATACTACATTACTTCAATCAGGGTTAACGCTTCAATCATTAGAAGAAGAAACATAAATGTATCAACTAATGTATGTATACAATATTTTGAATAACTCAATTTAAAACAAATAGAAATAGAAATAGAATAGAAATATTTATTAACCACTGACAAAGATAGCCTGCATGCTATAACAGAAATATATATAACAACACACAAAAATAGTAATAATAAAGTATAAGAAATATAAACAAACATAAATGAAAGGAAAATATGAAATAAAAAATAAAATAAAAAAAGAAATAGGAAAAAAATAAAAGCAAAACAAAAAACAATTAAATTTAGCCTTCACTAGTCCAATCTTCTCTCCATATCATCTTGTAAGAACTCATTTATGGAGTAGTAAATTTCTTATTAAAAATAATTTTAAATTTCTTTTAAATTTTCATATTGTCTTCTTTTAATGTTCGAAGTTTGTTGAATAATTTAGCCATATTGTACTCTGGGAAATGTGTATAAAATTTTAGCTGTGTTCTAATCGAGGTCTATCCACAGAACTTTAAACAAAATAGGAGTGCCACAAAATTTCAATTTAGGCGCCGTTCTGTGTTGTATAATTAAATATATGAACAATTTAAAGGTAAAATCAAATCTATGAACATTCTATTTGCTGCTGACAAAGCAATGTCAATATTACACGAAGATGAGAAGGTGCTTGAAAAAATATACAAGTTACCTTTTGGTGTTAGATTTACTGATTATTATACAGATAATTTTATCATTATTGTAACACTATTGTTCATATATTAAATTTTTTAATATAATGAACAATAGTGTTAAAATAGAGAAGGTACACTGATGATGGGACACCCCAGTCCCGAAATGTACATCTGTACGAAGAATCAAGTAGGATCTACAGGCACCAAAAGGTAACTTGTAATACACAAGATCCTACAACTGGGAAAATTAAATATTTAATATTAAAAGAAAATAGTTTCAGCCAATTAGTGACTGAAGATGGTACTCCACGACGAGGCCAAAATATCTCAACCTAATTATGTAGTTTGGACGCGGTGTGATCTGGGATAACTAGATTAAAGTTGAGGCGCCGGACGCGCGAAACCTAAGAATTAAAAAATAAAATATGTAAAGAAGGGAGTATTTGAGTCGAGTATTGATTTTCAAATAATTAATTCAACATTAATTCTTCAAAACATGATTATATCAGTTTCTTTACACAGAAAAAACACTATTCAAAATCATATATATACATAAATAAATATTCAAAACGAAGATTTGTCAGAAAGTAAAAATGTCACTTATTTAGGATTAGTTATAGATGAACACCCACTTGAAATACAAAGATCATGTTGAATTTACAGCAAAAGATATATAACCCCTTATTTATAGTTAAACTACCATCAACATTTTGGAGAAATCCTGTTGAACAATCTGCAGAAAAAAGCAGTTAAATAAACTTTTCAACTAAGCTGTGGAATATTGGCAAGAAAATATCTTCAAACTTAAAGCCCCTTGAAGCCCTTTAATAACGCCAGATAACTTAAACCATAGAACAGTTCACATACTGTGATGAGTATTTACAAAGGTTAGGTCTACTTACTCACTGAGAAACTTGAGTCGGGTTGTAAATCTTCTGTAAACGTGTGTTGTTGTTGCCAGTGATGATGTTTACAACCGACATTGCTCACTATAAAGGTACCTATATCCAAGGTGGAATGTCCATTGTACCCTATGCCTACATCAACCTATTGGTACCTTTGTGTAGTCAATACAGCCAAGATAAATTGCAAACATTCTATATTGCACGACTGCTGGTGCGAAAACTGCATATCATGCCATCTTTAAAGCACACATTCGTTACGGAATTATCCTTTGGTGCAGCTTTTCCGCAAAGAATCTACGAGTTTTGATTTGACAAAATCATGCTAAACCAACGCCTCACATAATAGCCGAACTGAAATTTCGAGACAGTTGCAGAGATGTTTTCAAGACTCTCAAAAAAACAAGTAACGGTAAACATCTCAGCGGTAACGTCATTCTACAGCATTGAGGCAATAGTGTATGCTTCAATATAGTCTTTACCAACACAGAGCTACAATACTCGACACGCAGGTAACTTATGATCTCCCATCCCACAGAAAAACCCTTTCACCATTGACTTTCCATCCTACGGGTAGGATGGAAAGTCAATGCTTTCACTACGAAACAGTCTTTACTGGAGCGAAATTATTGAACGTCCTGCCACAAGAACTTAAAAAACGCTGATCCAAAGACATTGAAGAAAACAGTTGGTGCACACTGTGGAGATTAGGCTTTCTTACTCAAATAAGCTGTGCCCCTCCCCAGAACCCACTCGGCCTGCGGCCTCGTATTTTTTGGGGTCATTCACTACGCTTATTATTAGGACAAATTTGCTTCACCCACTGGTTTTATGGGACAAATAGTCTTGGAAGATGTAGACTCTGTAATAACCAGGGAAAAAGTATTAGACAATTGATTAAGTTCAAACTTTAGGTGTCAAATAACCACTTTTCTTTAATCTAGAGTGACTTTCTGTTCGTTTTTCCCAAATAATAACATTTCTTTTTAAACACACACGTACATTATTATATGTCTGGGTGGTTGATAAGTACCAAAACTAAGAGCCCAAACATTACGAAAAATTGAATTTCAAACTGATCTAGGAATGAAACCGTTAGAGGTTAGAAAAGTGTTACATACAAAAGTTATAGACATGTGTTTTCACACTAACGATTTGCTGTCAGATTGACGATTTGAGCAACTAATTTGCCGCTATGATGTAAAATATTGGCTAAGTACAAAGGCAGACTTTCAGACGCCATCTTGTTTATTCTTTAAGAAAATAAGGTTTTCAGATATTTCCCGAAGGTTTCACACCAAGATCTTTATAAAGAGTATGTGGTTAAAGAGGATAGCATGCCGGGAAGTGCCTAAACATTTACTCGTTCAATCACCAGTCACCTATACAACCGGCTTTTTAGTGTATTAATTAATTTATTTATAGTATATTGATAACAGTACATTACACTGGTTTCACACCAAGATCTTTATAAAGAGTATGTGGTTAAAGAGGATAGCATGCCGGGAAGTGCCTAAACATTTACTCGTTCAATCACCAGTCACCTATACAACCGGCTTTTTAGTGTATTAATTAATTTATTTATAGTATATTGATAACAGTACATTACACACTTTCTAAAACATAAACAATGTACAAGAATTAACAGAGGAAAAATATAGGGTTTCTTAGATGAATCTGAGTTGAGACCGCTTTCAGATACTCAAACAAACAATATGCTATAAGAGAGCGAGACTAACATGTAACCAATATTCTTATAGATAACAACTCTATATTATACAATTGATTTAAAAATGTACTGAGTAGTCTAACTTAAAAGTATTGTAATGCATTCTTGTAAAACCTCTTAATATATTCTAATGCTCTGTGCTCCGGAGCTCATCACTCCGGTGGCGCGGGTCCGATCCCCGCAGTCACCACTTTCAATGTGTAATGTGACTAATACGGTAACGCTAGGTAAAGGTAAAGGTTGAGTGGTAGAGAGGACTTTGTAGTCCTAACTTCGCCTCGTTAACAAGACAAACTTTACCTTTTTAATACTATGAGATGACCATAAGTATTATCAGTTGAACTTATATGCCATACATCTACCACTCAAATGCTGTTGATTTAATCACGCTTTTCAGTTGATATTTACGGAAGGTCTGCCAACCTGAGTCACACTGTGAATGCTTGACCAAACATAGTGATTGTTACAGACTCTGAGTCTGTCCCCCGCAGAGCAGCTTGTATACAACGTTGCACATTGCCGAACCGGGTTTTATGTGTATCGTGCCAGTAAAGCAAAGTGTGAGATGACTCGGTTGTAAATAAATTGCATTATGATGGTCGCGTCAGTCCTCGCTGATCCTATCTCACAGTTTACAGCCGTCGCGATCTTTATGGCAACGGAATCGTGAGGTCAAGGCGTAAATCAAGCTTCTTTGTCTAAATTGAAATTGTGACTGGCAATTTATGCGGGTTTGATTGGCCAATCAAATGGAGACGTCCGGCGAGAGATCTCTTCGCAGAATCGATGCGAGCATAATATGTTGACGTTGAGTTAACATTGTTAAGTACTATCAAAGCGGAAGTATTATAGGGTAGAAGAAAATAGCTTTGAAAAATTATCTAGCCTAGATAACATACGACCTGGTAAGGTTTTATGGATTGGTATTATTCCAGTATAGTGACTTTTCTTCTAGTAAAAGTTGATTAAGCACAATACAAAAAGGTTCCACTCTCTTTTTGAGCCACGGAACATATTAAAAACGTCATTAAAGCTGTTGGGACTATTTTAAGGTTAGGTTAGGTTAAGTTTGTTTAGGGTGGCTTAAGTTATGTTGAGTAAGTTTTAGTGTAGGTTAGTTTAAGTTAGGTTAGTTTAGTATAGATTTGGTCAGTTTAGGTTAAAGTAGGTTGATACAGTTTTCACCTATATCGCTTATTTCCTGAATGTAAATCAGTCATTTTTGGCCATTTTACAGTGTTTTAACTGTAAAAAGTGTCTTTAGAGTAATAGTCACTATACTGGAATTTTACCATGGGTTGTTGTAACTCAAACAATAAACATAAACCTAAGTCAGATTCGATTACAACAATAATAAACTCTAAAGGTTAAGCAAAGACATAGGCTGAACAGTTATTTCATTGCTGTGGACAATATGCGTATCGGTTAAGTCAACCTGTCCAATACAAATCCAACTTTAGGTTTACAATGGTTCTTGTATCGAAATGCTGCACAACCAAATTAACAAGTTGCTGCTGTAGGCTGTCCAAGCAAAAGACTGCTATCTAGTTCTAGCCATCAGACTGTATTACAACCTGTATCACAACGTAAATAAAAGAACAGTTTATGGCGAGACCACTCTACTCAATCAAAGAATTTTCACCAATGATGACTCTGAGTGGATATCTTAATCCACCGCCATGCAGTGCATTTTGAGTAGTGTTTATTATTGGTTTATTTCTTTCTTTTGACGAAGTCTATCCAGCTATGCTGGTCATCGATGGTGTATGTTATAAAGGTATAACTTATTGTAAATGATTATAAAACAATAAAAGCCGGCAACATTTCAGGTCAAAATTCAAATCTAGGAACTGTTCAGACAACTGCAAATCTTATGAATATCGATCAGCCACTGGTTACTAGGCTAGAGATAACATTATTCTACTAAAAGTTACAAACTAATTGAAACACTTACCCAATATCCAAGTGAAACATTTGTCCAAATAAAACACTTGACACTAATCGCACTTATAATAAAATAGAATACTCTCCCGAACAACGTAAACTTAACCCGCACATTTAACTTATCAAGCACAACATTGGGAAAATGGTAACGACAATGATTCGTTATCGATCAGCTGGTTTCCAGTACGGGCCTGCAGACAGATCGGGAGGAATGAAACTGACCACAGATTCTTAAAACCTTTATGAACTATTAATACGAAGACTGAGATAGGTTTTTAATAGCAAACATTAATGTTTCCCTGCGTTTTAATTATTTGTAGTCGTGAGAATCGTATTTTAGTATTTTTATTCAAACTGATATTTTAAAAATAATACAGATGTATTTATGTACATGCGAAATGTCCTTTGTAACGGACATTTTTATATATACACAAAATTAATAATGCCATCTATTAAAACAGCTCATAGTTTGACAGCTGTGTATTCTCTAACAAATAAGACTAAAGTTTTTTTTTAAATCGGCTGACAAATAATATTGCTATTGCGGTCCAATCGCCTGTTTATGTATGTTAAGAGTTTCGTCTAATTTAAAACAGATAAACGAACACTTTTTTATTTAATTGAAAATTCGCAAAGGTTCACAGTAGCTTGTGGCTACGAGTCGGCTATGTTTATGGTTTAGTTCTACAATCTGTACTCCAAATTTTACATCGTTTACCTAAATCCAAATGTGTTATTCTCAGATGAACCCAGTTAGACTGACATTCGCAACATCTTTAGCCAACAGCGCGATCTTTGAAGGAATGTTTCAAGCGGCGTGGAGTAAAGTCCTTGTTTGATTAATAGAAGAGCTTTGTTTCGACAACGGGTTGTGCAATTGGTTTGTTTGATGAACGGCAGTTGGATCCTAACATGATAGACAGTGATGAGAAGAATTCAGTAGTAGACACCCCGCCGTGCGTTTAGATCGAACCTGCTATATTAAGTTTCAACCTATACTAACTAGGCCAATTGACGAGGCATACGCTCCTTGGAGAAGCCGATACTGAAATTTTGCATTGATAAATCACTAAAATACTATTTGAGATGCCGACCACTCTCATGAGGGTATTTTAAGGCAAATATGTGGTGAAGGATGAGTGGTAGTGTAATGAGTTATCAAGTGTAGTCTTGTTACAAACTAAGGCCGACTCTTCCGTAGAATGGGTCATTAATTAATAGCCCAATGACCAAAGGAATTACAAGGACCAAAGGCTTAACGTGACTTCCGGTCTGATATGCCCAAACGATGGTGGGATTTGATGCGGGTGTCATCAGATGATCACTGAGACTATCTGAACCGCTATAGACCTATATCATCCTCAAAACCTGACCACCAGATATGGAAGTCTGTGTCGGTTTCAACGGGAGGATTTCATAAAATGAGGAACTAAACTATCAAAACGTGTTTAACAAAGTTATACTCTTTTGGAGGTTAATAGATAGTTTCGTTGCTGAGAAATGTATGAGCAAATTTAAAGTTAAGGCTAAATCACAATTTCAAAACACTCGTAATTTAAAGTTTTGCCTTTGTCTTGTGCTGGTGTTGAACAAAATGTGAGTGGTTGGATGTTTTACGTTTATTTTGGAAGGAGTATTTTGTAAAAGTATTTGCCGACCGAATGTTAATAGTCCAGGGTCAATAATTTTGAAAATGGTGAAAAGTGAAAAAAAATTATAGTAGGATGAAACCCGTTAAAAAAGGACGAGAATATAACAATAATGAAAGGAAAAATAAATTACGGGCGATCTGAGGTCGGGAAGTGTAAGGGGGCGAGTTTTTAAGGGTAAAAAACGGTGTATCTCGATTTCCGGCAAAACTAAAAGTGCTATGGAAAAAAGTTAAACGACAAAGTTGTAGGTAATAAAGAGACCTACAACTTTTGTCTCTGCACTTTTCACATAATCAAAATTTATCTAAAAATTCAAATAATCAAGTTTTTGGTTTTATTTTTATCTTATGCAAAAAAATTTTTTGACGAATTTTGTGGAAACTTACATGTCTTAAAACACTGTAATTTTTTATTTGAAATATTTATTTTATTATTAATTTTGACTTAATATCGAAAAAACAACCCTAATTTTCAGTCAAAAGTTCTCGTGTCAAAATATCAGCTTTTTTAAAAAACTCGGGCAGTTTTTTGTTTGTTGAAATCTCTTCTTTCTGATAATGTAAAAATTATATATACATTACTGTGGTAAATGTTCTCAGAAAATGCAAAAAAAGGAAAAAACTCGAATTTGAATTTTTTTAATTGTTATGTACAATTTTGAGCTAACTAATACAATTTACACTTTAATTACTTGAAATAAGATTCTTATTACATTGATGAAAAAATTACAAATAGAAATATACTATAATTAACAACTTTTATGTATTAACTTAGCTTAGTATTAATTAATTATTAAACATTATTTCATTTGCATCAAATCTATTTCTTATTAACAACAAGAATCACATAAAAACAATAATAAACAAAGTAAGATCAAAACCAGCTGAATGCAGTATTGTTAATACACAGCACTCCTTTCCACCAAGACTAAGCTTCTTCAATAAACCTTCGTTGAGGTCTAATAATCCTGGTGGATCTTCGAAGTTGAGGATGAGCTGGCTGTTGCTGTACTACTGCAGGACTGCGTTGTTGATGCGGAATTCAGTGCTGGAGGGTTTTGTACCGGTTCATTCGCTGGTGAAGAGTTGATGTCTGGTGAAAACAGCTGGGGAACATGACGGGCATACTATGGACTGATTGTTGCCACTATGGATTGAGATCCTTCGTCCAACGAATCAAATGAGTTGGGTTGAAGAAGAACAACCGACTTAAACCATCAACTTGACCAAAGTATTTTGTTGATACGTATTCAATATCATAAGTATAGTTTGACAAAATCAACGCCCAACGCCCTATCTATTGGCTGTTGTCATTGGTATCCCTTCTTGGAACCAAAATCGTTAAATGGACGGTGGTCAGTTTGTAAAGTAAAGCGTTTTCCCAATAGATAGGGGCGTTGGGCGTTGATTTTGTCAAACTATACTTATGATTGAATACGTATCAACAAAATACTTGGTCAAGTTGATGGTTTAAGTCGGTTGCCTTCTCTTCAACCCAACTCATTTGATTCGTTGGACGAAGGATCTCAATCCATAGTGGCAACAATCAGTCCATAGTATGCCCGTCATGTTCCCCAGCTGTTTTCACCAGACATCAACTCTTCACCAGCGAATGAACCGGTACAAAACCCTCCAGCACTGAATGTTCCGCATCAACAACGCAACGCAGTCCTGCAGTAGTACAGCAACAGCCAGCTCATCCTCAACTTCGAAGATCCACCAGGATTATTAGACCTCAACGAAGTTTATTGAAGAAGCTTAGTCTTTGGAAAGAGGTGTGTGTATTAACAATACTGCATTCAGCTGTTTCTTACTTTGTTTATTATTGTTTTATGTGATTCTTGTTGTTAATAAGAAATAGATTTGATGCAAATGAAATAATGTTTAATAATTAATAAAACTAAGTTAATACATAAAAGTTGTTAATTATAGTATATTTCTATTTGTAATTTTTTTCATCAATGTAATAAGAATCTCGTTTTTCATAATTAAAGTGTAAATTGTATTAATTAGCTCAAAATTGTACATAATAATTTTAAAAAATTCGAATTCGAGTTTTTTCCTTTTTTTGCATTTTCTGAGAACATTTACCACAGTAATGTATATAATTTTTTACATTATCAGAAAGAAGAGATTTCAACAAACAAAAAACTGCCCGAGTTTTTTAAAAAAGCTGATATTTTGACACGAGAACTTTTGACTGAAGATTAGGGTGTTTTTTTCGATATTAAGTCAAAATGAGGTAATAAAATAAATATTTCAAATCAAAAAAATTACAATGTTTTTAAGACACAAAAAGGTAAGTTTCCACAAAATTTCGTGAAAAAATTTTTTGCATAAGATAAAAATAAAAATCAAAAACTTGATTATTTGAATTTTTCAGATAAATTTTGAGGTTATGTGAAAAAAGTGCAGAGACAAAAGTTGTAGGTCTCTTTATTACCTACAACTTTGTCGTTTAACTTTTTTCCATAGCACTTTTAGTTTTGCCGGAAATCGAGATACACCGTTTTTTACCCTTAAAAACTCGCCCCCTTACACTTCCCGACCTCAGATCGCCCGTAATTTATTTTTCCTTTCATTATTGTCATATTCTCGTCCTTTTTTAACGGGTTTCATCCTACTATATTTTTTTTTGTTTCAAAAATTATCGACCCTGGTCTATAATTCGTTTCTATACAACTGTACGAGAAGCAACTACACACATAGTAAGTGTTTAAAATAACGCACACTTTATTACTTGAGTGAATAAATTAGTGAAATATATTCCAGTTGCCTAGGACTAGAAAGTTTTCTTTGGTTTGGATTTAACATTAATGAATATATTTACCAAGATAAGCCAAGGCCGTAGGCCGAGGAAAGTTATCAGTAATGGAAACGTTAACCAAAGTAAGCCGCCGAAGTCGTAGGCTGAAGATAATAAAGCTATAGAATTATAATCTAAATGACCAAGGCCGAAGGCCGCGGCGAAATCAAAACTAGAAAATTACTGGAAGATTTCACGGCAAACGATGAGGGCGAAGGCCGATGCGGAAAATCAAACCACAAATGTATTAAGCAATAATTATCAATGCAGCCAAATACTAGAACAAACCAGAAAGAGACGACAGACGTCGACGCTGAAGGACCATAAGAAAACACCAATCAAGAATTTCGCAACGCAAATTTAGTTTATCTTTCTACCAACAGGAATTACACCAAATATAAGTTTCCGACAAAGGAAACTGCAACCCCCGATGAGTTTAGACGGTCCCGCGCTACAGGGGTTGTCGACGCGGCCTAGGCCTACGTCTCTGCCAGCAAGGGCCACACGCAAAACTCTACAGAACCCATCTACTCCACGTCCACGTCCACGGCTGCTGACGAGGTACTCTAATGAAGAAGGACGTGTGTGCGATACATGCTCGTGTACACCTGTTGTCAGACCACCCGCTAAGCCACCTCGCCGCCCCATGCCGAGCCCTCGCCTCGCCCTGCCTATCTCTTATGATATTTAATTAGCTAAACAAGAGTCCCTCGCTCGTGTAGCGCCGCCGGACCATCAATCCTCTCGTATGTTCTCATCTCCTCTCCGCGGGTAATTAATGAGCCGTTTTATTTATTTATCGGTTTGTAATGTGGGTATTTTATGTGATGAGTTGAAGATTTTGTCGGCACTTTGATTCGGTGTTGGTTTTCAAAATTTGTATATTTATAGGAGGTTGAACTACTTTTATAACTTGTGGACACATGATAAAACTAACTGGTATTTTGCGGGATAAAAGTTACTTCGTCATACAGTTTGAGAGAGTAAGCAGACAGCTATGAAATACATAAAAAGGATATATTGGCGGTAATTGCAAAAATGTTAGGAAGCTTCAAGATTGAACAAGATTATTTTGTTGATGTATGTCATTTATCAAATATGTTTTCTCTATGCAGCTGAAATACTCAGTTTGGTTTAATGTTGTTACTTGTTCTTAAAAACAGCTGATACAATTATTGCACTTTTGTTGTAATGGAGAATTGTATAAATAATCACGTAATGTTTGTAAAATAACTTTTATTACGTAATTAAATCCTGCCCACATTAAGTGGATTCGATGTAATCAATGTGTATTTTGACTTTGAAATTGGCGTTGGTTGTTCTTTGTTAGTAAATCAATAAAATCCATGATACACAAGTTCGATTGACTTGGAGTACTGCTGCTATTCGTTCTATGAGTAAGTACATTCTTTAATTTCTTTACTTTGGTTTAATAAAGATCAGGCAAATTAATCACCATTACTATCCACTGGCTAATATATTTGCGTCCACACATTTTAAATTTCCTATTTTCTGTGTTGTCATTTATGAAGTTATAAAATATGTATTACACTGCCTTAAACTCTTTTGAGTTACGTAAGTCTCATACATCTCCACATTTTTGGGCGTTTTGAGAATCGGTTTTTTAAAAACTTGAAACAAAGCAAAATTTTACCATTGTTAGAATCATTATCCTGTATACGTTCATCGACCCTAACTCTGATCCCAAACCTCAATCAGCTGATCCTATAGCTGCGGGCCGGCGTACGCTTAACATTCCCATCACCGACTTTCCGATCCCGCACAATACTAAACTGTGTAAACTGTTATCCACTGGGACAATCAAGGGTGTAGTGTCAATGTCAGGTGTGATAATAGGCTCGTGCGTTCCGTGTCCCATTGTCTTTGTGTTTGGCCCCTACTTTCCCCAAACCTCGCCTCGAACTGCTAAGTGCTAATCAACCCATTGTCGACTGTTGTTGCGCCCTGCCTTACCCAGCGTGTGAAACAGCGACCTGACTGTCATACTAAATAAACCCACTGATGCAGAAGTCAATCTTTTCAACGGATAAAACCTTATGGAGGTTCTAACTGAACTGGAAATTATTTAACAGGCTTCGAGAAGTGTACCAATTGTGTAGTATTATACGAAAATGGACTTAGTTCCTTTGACCTGGATGCAAAATTACTTAAATTGTTTCCAGTTTAAAAGGAATTTGAGACGATTTCAGGTGGTTTATGTGGAGGGTCCTTACCTTTTCTACTAGCAACACTCTGGTTCTCTTTGTTTCTGAAAGGGAGAAGGTTAAGTCTTTTTATGATTGATACACAATTATTTTAAGCTTCTACAACCATCAACCATTAATAATAATATTGCATTCTCAAAAGTTGCTTTGAAAACTAAAAACTATGATATGCGTGAAGATGGGTGGAGTAGAATGAAGATGAAAACTTTGACAGGGAAATACAAAGTAGCCTCTCAATGCCAATAATAAATTGTATTACGAATATAGATAGGCTACAACAAGGACTGTAATATTAAGCTTAGTATCCAAACAAATATTAAGTTATTTAGAGAATTTCCAAAGGACATAGGGCTATTTATTTCTATTGCCAGAGAGAACAAAACGGTTTGAACTCCTCAACATTTCCTGAGTAAAATAGAAAAATCTATATATGTATAAATATAAAGTTAATAGCAAAGCTTGAAAAATACCAACATTTTTAAAAAATTTTGAAAGTGTTTGTAAATAATTGTTAAGTTAAGCGATGGTTTTGGTTTTTATTTATAAATGTATAATC
Source organism: Matsumurasca onukii (assembly GCA_018831715.1). Lineage (NCBI taxonomy): Eukaryota > Metazoa > Arthropoda > Insecta > Hemiptera > Cicadellidae > Matsumurasca > Matsumurasca onukii. Next base: position 35,413,037 of record CM032065.1, read on the forward strand.
ATTATACAAACTGTATTTTTTGTCTGATTCTCACAAAATTTGTTACACATTTTTTTGCAAATCCCTAGATTAAGTTCATTAACCAGCAAAAACGGTTCACCAAAAGTGACAATTTTCTTTGAGTTTTAGCACCCAACTAGTTTTCTATCAATCAAAAATAGAATTTTTTGAGGATGATATTGGTCCAAAGTGGCTCAGATAGTCTCAGTGATCATCTGATGATACCCGCATCAACTCCCACCATCTTTAGACATATCAGACCATCACCGGCTTGGTTTGAAAGTCACGTTAAGCCGTTGGTCCTTGTATTTCCATTGGTCATTGGGCCATTTCTAGCATTAATGACCCATTCTAAGGAAGAATCAGCCTTAGTTAGTAACAAGACTATACCTCATAACTCATTACTACCACTCATCACACTCATCCCTCACCACATATTTGCCTTAAAATAACCTCATGAGAGTGGTCGGCATCTCAAATAGTGATAAAAACCAGCTTTTAATATTAAAAATCTCTCCAGTGCGGATAAAATCACATTTACGAAGGGTTTCTTCTTACAGTGATTTCTGCACAACTCATTTCCCGTGAGTGCAGAGCTACTGGGCACCGAGGAACACGTCCGGCTATGAATATTAAGTGTTAGTTTATCCTCTGAAAACTGAGATCCCAGCTTAGATTGCACTTGGCTATTGTTCAAGCTCGCGTTATGGTCTCTAACAAAGTCATTAGAATACACTCCTGTGTTGCCTGTCTGTCTGCACGCGGTAATCAAATGAGCCATTTAAACCGGTGTTGTTTCCTCACTTGAAACATTTACTGTGATATTCATGTTCAAAAATGGAAATTACATATGATTCCGTGTAAATGTTTTAAGTAAGAGTTTGCCCGACATGGACATGTTAACAGCAGTTTTGTGGTAATTGATTAGTTAACCATAAAATGATAAAATATTAACTAAATATATAGAAATAGGTCTGCACTTGCACCTTTATATATAAGTTGTTGAATACTTAAAATAATAATAATAAATAACTTTATTTACACAGGGCCAGATTACCCATAAGGCCAACCTAGGCTGGCCTAGGGCGCATGCTACGAGGGGCGCAGTCGCGGAAACGACAAATTGCTGCACTGTACTTACAAAATTTATTTCCATAGTTACTTTAAAGTCCCACAAATTATTAATGATAACATTAAAACTGCAATGTATAATTTCTGCTCACTCAGAATGTATTTGTATATCAATAAGGTAGCACTCCTCGACCGGCTGCCCTGTAACGTCCGCTAATAACACCCGATTAGGTCCCTTGGTTAGGGAGGTTACACCGTGGTCACCCGTCTTGCTTCGCGCTTGGGTCTGCGTTCACTCTAAGTATGAAAAAGTGAAAATCGAGTCATTCTCTTTTCCCTCTTTCATATTAGAGTGTTGATAACTATTAGGTCCCTTGGTCGGTAAAAACGGGCAACAAGCAGGTCGGGTTTGCACAGAGGATTGCTACCGGCTTCGCGCCCGCCAAGGAGATGTGGGTTTTCACGGTTTTACACATCTATAAAATAAACAAAAACCTAATTTTTAACTCCGCTAACCGGTGGCAAGCCGGGACTCGGCAACGAGGAGGAGGAGTCGGAGGATCAACCTCAATAAAAACCGGAGGTCATCTGGCCCAGATGACAGTTTCTCTGTAAGGGCTCCTTGCCAGGGTGACAGCAAAGTTCTCAACAGTGGAGCAGGTGGACAAATCATCTCCGGGAGCTGCACACTTGAACTGCGGTGAGGAGTGGTGACCAGAGATCTGCAACGAATGATGTGACATTGGACACTTGTCTCAGTGACTAGAGATGAAAGAAGACTGACAGGGAGGAAGGTGTTTAACGAAGATGACAGTGGGATTGTTGACTTAACGAATTAATTAAATAATGAGTTCAACGGAAATAAAGTTGTGTTTACTTAATTGAATGTTTACAAAATTGTGTTACAAAACAAAACTAACATGTGATTAAACATAGATTAATGTTCACCATCCACACTACCCCCACAAGGAATAAAATGAACGGCGAAAAACACGAAATTTGACAATTATAGACCATACAATTTTGGGGACATTTTGTTCATCTTGAACGCCAGGTTCTTGTCTTTACCAAATTTTCCTACACACCTCCTTAAAGCGAACGCCTTATAATTCATTGATACCCGTGTTTCTATTCCATTTGCTGCTTATCTCTTGGAATATATTATTTAGTTAATTAAAATTAGTAAATGGCTAAAATAGTTCCAAACAGGCTCTAGAACGAGTGGTGGTGGTTTGCGTCACGACCGAAGACCGAGAAGACAGGTGACCGCAATCTATGTATTTGTCATCTAGCTTTGAACAGGCGCTAGTTCGCATATGCGACAGAGACAGGGGACATACAGAAGACACCGAGGCACATGTTGGTCGCGGTCTCCTGTCTCAGTCGCGGTGCAAACTGGCTTATGTACAGTTAAATATGGCAAAATTTCCATTTTCCACACACCTCAAACCTTTCAGAACACTGAAGGGGCGTAATCTAGAACTTTGGCCTAGGGAGTAAATAATGGCTAATCCGGGCCTGCCATTACATTATTGTTCATTTAAACATTCTACTGAACTGTTAAATTTGGAGGAAATTAGAAGCAACAATTTACTTAAAGTTGTTCATTTTGATTGGTTTAATTTTTTTACTAATTATTATTTTTTGTGGAAGAAAATAGTACTATCTTTTGTACTGCTTCACAGCAGTGTTTCATACAGAGTGTCTGCCTCTTAGTAAGTAGAGAACATTTAAATACGTTATAAGGGTCAATACAAAAAGAAAATGAAGAGAAAAGAATACATTTCCAAAAAACCGAAATGTAGATATTAGGGGTGTGCGAGTACTCGATTTTTCAAGTCGAGTTCGAGTACTTTCCGATACTCGAACTCGGCTCGAGCTGATCGGCAAAGCTCAAAATTTGGTCGAGTAATTTGCCGCTAACGGTACCGAAGTTGTGATTTCACCGCGGGCGTTACCGAGAGTCAAGAAATCGCCGCGAACGGTATCGAAGTCGTGATTTTACCGCGAGCGTTAGCGGGAGTCATGAAATCGCCGCGAACGGTATCGAAGTCGTGACTTCACCGCGGGCGTTACCGAGAGTCGAGAGATCACCGCGAACGGTATCGAAGTCGTGACTTCATCGCGGGCGTTACCGAGAGTCGAGAGATCGCCGCGAACGGTATCGAAGTCGTGATTTTACCGCGAGCGTTAGCGGGAGTCAAGAAATCGCCGCTAACGGTACCGAAGTTGTGATTTCACCGCGGGCGTTACCGGGAGTCGAGAGATCGCCGCGAACGGTATCGAAGTCGTTATTTTACCGCGAGCGTTAGCGGGAGTCAAGAAATCGCCGCTAAGGTACCGAAGTTGTGATTTCACCGCGGGCGTTACCGAGAGTCGAGATCGCCGCGAACGGTATCGAAGTCGTGATTTCAACGCAATCGTTAGCCGTAGCGGGAGTCAAGAAATCGCCGCTAACGGTACCGAAGTTGTGATTTCACCGCGGGCGTTACCGAGAGTCAAGAAATCGCCGCGAACGGTATCGAAGTCGTTATTTTACCGCGAGCGTTAGCGGAGTCATGAAATCGCCGCTAACGGTACCGAAGTTGTGATTTCACCGCGGGCGTTACCGAGTCGAGATCGCCGCGAACGATATCTCTAAAAATGTTTTGCCTTGGAAACAATTACTGCTCTGGGATAAAAGTGCAGAAAATATAACAGAAAGTTATAAAGTTAAGTTAAGTTAATTTACTTAATGTTTTATTTTGGTTTTGTTTAGATTTTTACTGTTTGTTTAAACGTTGACAAAGTCTTTCTTTAATTTTGTTTGTGTGGTTTTATGTCACATAAATATATATATTTGTTCATATGTAATTAATTTAAACTCTATAGTAAAATTTGTCAAGAAAATTCCATAATGAGCTTGTTTTTAATACCTACTCGCTAATACTTTCATTCGACTTCGAAAACTCAAGCTTTTTTTAAACTTCGACTTCATTCGACTCGAACTAAAAAAATGGTACTTTCGCACACCCCTGGTAGATATCCACGATTCAGTAGATATCCAAGGTTTGGTGTTTCCATTCAGTAATCTTATCATGCTAACTAGAGATGTATACAGAGTTTTAAGAAAATCGGTTAAGCAGTGTAACAATATATCTGACGAACATCTAGATTAAAACTTGTTTTTGAGAAATGAAGTTTTTGATTTCATCTTTGATCTTTAGAATTCATTGCCAAAGTTACGAAACTTACAGGACACACTGTATATCCCTTGTCCCGTTAACATAGCAAGATTTTTAGTTTAAAACTAGCTGATTTAAAGTGTGGTTCACCACTTTTTCAGACATTTGATGACAATGAAAAATACGCCCAAGATTAAATTTAAAATCCATATAATAATACAGTAGGCGTCGATTATCAAAGCCCGGTCATCAGCGTCGGTTAACGAAAGGCAGAAAAACCAAAACATTAAATCAATGCGCGCCAAGCAAAAGTTCAGCCGCGACCGGCCGTAAAGAGTTTTCTGATTGTGGTGTTGTGTTGTTGTTACCTATTGTATTGAAAAAATAAATTTGAATGTTATTTAATCCCATTTATATCATTGTACTTCATTTTTCCCGTCAATGACCGATCATCAAAAACTCAGTTATCCGAATACCATTAGACATCAGTTGTTTCGGATAATCGACTCTCTACTGTACTTGCTATCATTTAAAAATAACACTAAAGAAAATTAAAAAGCCAACAAAGTAAAATTCAAATATTTTATTTTAGAGAATAACAGTATAAATATAAACAACTCAGAATAAATCTGAAAATGTAAATTTCAACAAATTAAAACAAAATAAATAGTTTGGAATGAATGTAGAGTACAAAACCATCTCTTAATTAAATTTAACCATTAATTACTACCTAAGTTTATTATGAAACTATTTGATTTTATTTTGTACTTTGGAATTAATTCGTCACAATGTTTCATTAAACTAATAAAAAAAGAGCAACTGTCTTAATAGCTGCCATTTTGAAACTATAGCTCTATTTTACTAACCTGACGTTTGCAACAAACTAAAAACTCTACCAACTGTGACTGCATTAAAATTGACATATATCGATTGCACTGAAAGTTCAGTTTGAAGTTTAAAACAACGTATTATAAAAGTAGTGATGGTCGAATCTGAAAAATTATCGAATCAATTGAATCGAATTTAGCCTTTGAATCTCGAATCCAATTGAAGCAATTTAAATTTACACTACTGTGTACACTGTTAAATATAAATGCAAGGAGTTTTCTGCCTGAAAATAAATTATTTCAAAGTCACAACTTCTATTGTGAACAATATAATAAGTATTATTTTAAAAATAAAAACATAATTTAGTTATCTGATAATAAATTTAAAAAAATGATTGGCCTCAGATACAAAGCAATACTATATTGTATTGTTTTGAAAAGTACTGCATATATATTTTTTTTTCAAATTTATATACAATTATACATGTTGAACAATATTTTTGGCGAAAAGTAGTTCTTAGCACAAGTTTTATTTAGCATAGTTTTGGTTCGTCTATAGTAAAATATTTCTAACATTCTGATTCTAACTGTAATGTCAAAGTAGGCTATACAAAATTAAAATGAACAATAAGTAATCACATAATACTAATGCGTAATTATGTCGAACCACACTAGTCGTATGCACAAACTAGCATACATAACACTGACAACAGTCGAAAGTTACTGATTGAAGTAGTTTTGATTCGATTGAAGCTTGCGTTTAGTTTGTGGGGTTAGGTTTTGAACGTTACTGATAAAGGAGCATTTGCCAATGTTGTAACAGAAAGATTGGATTAGTTAATATATTTTTAACTTGTTTTAAACTACTTTCCTTATTAAAATTTAGAATCGCAACAATTTACATTATATTTGATTTTGACACCGCAGCCACGGACAGATGAACGTTCGTTGGAGCATGGGCTGAACAGTGGGAGTGGGCTGCGCAGGCCGTGGCGCGTTAAGTTCAGCGGACAGATGATCAGGAATTGATTGATCGTCCGAGGTTGAGTCAGAACTTGCTGATGGCAATTGACCAAAAGGCATAATACGCTCCTCGGCATTTCTAATGCGAATCCGCGCCCGGTTCATTTTACTGGGATTGATGAGAATCAATACCGCCCGTGTTTTCGTTTATCCATTTCGACTTTTGGTACCGTTATCGGTTCGGCAAGAGGCAGTCAATCAATTTAGAAATTGACATGAACCGACAAATCTCCAATTTTACCCGAAATTGGTAGATTGAGGATTAGATCCAATTCGACCCATCACTAATAAAGAAATTACGCATACTGTTGTAGGCATCATTAAAGGAACTAGGGAACATCGTTCTAACAACTACCAAAACAAAAACGCTAACGTTTGATTATCTGAGTATATGATTTACTAATAATACAACAAAAGTAACTATTAATCATAATAAATTATGATGACCATTGAAAATAAGCAATTTAATACTATTATTTCAACAATGGCATTACGTATAAAGTGGATTGCACCTTCTACCTCTTTGACAAGTAAATAAAGTAGGGATGGGTCGGTTCAATTTTATGCGGTTATCGGTTATCGGTTCTCTAGCCATTTCGTTATCGGTTATCGGTTCCATCGGTTCTTTCCTGATACTAGGGGTGTCGCGGTACTCGATTTTTGAGTCGAGTTCAGTACTCCGAAACTTGAACTTCGGCTCGAGCTGATCGCAAAAAGCTTCGAAATTTGGTCAGGTAATTGCATGACGATATCAAAGTCGTGATTTTACCGCGGCGTTAGCGGGGAATCGCCGCTAACGGTACCGAAGTTGTGATTTCACGGGCGGCGTTACCGAGTCGAGATCGCCGTGAACGGTATCGAAGTCGATTTCAACGCGATCGTTAGCGGTAGTCAAAATCGCCGCTAACGGTACCGGAGTGTGTTGATTTCTGCGGGCGCCGAGTCAAAGAAATCGCCGCCGCGAACGGTATCGAAGTCGTGATGTCAACGCGATCGTTAGCGGGGTCGAAATCGCCGCTAACGGTACCGAAGTTGTGATTTCACCGCGGCGTTACCGAGTGTCGGGGATCGCCGCGAACGGTATCGAAGTCGTGATTTCAACGCGATCGTTAGCGGTAGTCAAGAAATCGCCGCTAACGGTACCGAAGTTGTGATTTCACTGCGGGCGTTACCGAGGTCAATCGCCGCCCGAAGGCGGTATCAAGTCGTGATTTTACCGCGGCGTTAGCGGGAGTCAGAAATCGCCGCTAACGGTACCGAAGTGTTATTCACCACGGGCGTTACCGAGAGTCAAGAGATCGCCGCGAACGGTATCGAGTCGTGATGTCAACGCGATCGTTAGCGGAGTCAAGAAATCGCCGCTAACGGTACCGAAGTTGTGATTTCACTGCGGGCGTTACCGAGAGTCAAGAAATCGCCGCCGAACGGTATCGGTCGTGATTTTACCGCGGCGTTAGCGAGTCAAAATCGCCGCTAACGGTACCGAAGTTGTGATTTCACCGCGGCGTTACCGAGAGTCGAGAGATCCGCCGCGAACGGTATCGAGTCGTGTTCAACGCGATCGTTAGCGGTAGTCAAGAAATCGCCGCTAACGGTACCGAAGTTGTGATTTCACCGCGGCGTTACCGAGAGTCAAGAGATCGCCGCGAACGGTATCAAAGTCGTGATTTTACCGCGAGCGTTAGCGGGAGTCAAAATCGCCGCTAACGGTACCGAAGTTGTGATTTCACGGTTCTGGAACCGATGTTTAGCCTTGTCGGTCATCGGTTATCGGTTCCGGCAAGAACCGGTGGAACCGATAACCGAGAACCGGAACCGACCCATCCCTAAAATAAAGCCTTACGAGAAAACAGAGCAAATAAAATACACACTTGTATACCTGTCATGATAAAGCTTGACTAATAACATTATTGCTACACTCGTAAGTTGAAAAGACTAGAATAAGAAAAAACAAATTGTTAATCCTATTATTTGGTTAAGAGCACTTTGTACTGAATAAAATAAATAAAAATTAAATCAATCAGTTAAGAAACTGAGTATTGCTTACAACCAGTTAAGTATGAAAATACTGTAGGTTTCGGTCTATAAAAAATATACAAAACCTAGAAAATAAATCAACAACCTTCTTGTTAACACTATCTATATACTATATCACAAGGTGAATATATCGACAAATACGAGTTGCGTTGCAAGTCAGTCTACTTAACGTCAGTCTTCTCATTCCTCCGTCCACTGTTCCTCGCAGGACACCAGCGTGTGTTGCCGCTCCACGAAGATTGTCCGAGCATGATTCACTTGCTGGGACGCCTGGACACAAACCAAACCCAAGATGTATAGTAGCCGTAAGATATGTTAGCTTCCAGGCTTATTCACTCTGTGGTCTACGAAAGGAGGTGGAGGTTGTGAGAGTTGATTTTGGTTTAGGTTTGAGAGAAGGGTTAAGAGAGAAATTCAGAATAAAATAATTAGTTTATTTTCAAATGATGAAGACATAATTGAAGTTTTATTAACTTGAAATAGTTGGCAATGTCTTCTAAAAATAGAAAAGAAAATAGACCTTTCATTAAATTGAAATAGTTGGGCAGCCACACTTGAGCTAGAATTCACAGGACATGAACTGTAGCTCTGAAAAGTCCTTTGTAATACAAATTTGTAACACTTCCCCAAGTACGCACATGAAATCTGTAACTACTATTAATGTTTATTTTCTAACAAAATATAAACTAACAACCAACTGTGTGATCGAAGTCATCGACTAAAAATATATGTAAAAGGATAAGTGTTTTTCTGTCTTCCATGGAACAAAGCAGTGGTATCAATTCCCCTTGCCATGAAAGACTATTTTGAACCAATTGTATAGGGTAAAGAAAACTGAGAATGTAGCCCAGGACTGAAAACTCTCCAATGTAAAGCCACAGATTTGTCCGCCGTTTGTGGTCACCTATGTTTGTTGAGGTTGAGTGGTAGAGAAGACTTCGTTGTCCTAACTTTGCCTCGTTAAACAAGACAAACTTTTACTTATTGAAAAACAATGGTTATAAACATTGGGAAGCCAAACGTAGGTTGCAAGCAATAATAGGGGCTTTCAGGATATGACAGAGGGCAAGGTATGAAGGGGCTTGATTGGTGGTCTTAAGCAATAATAAAGTGGAAACAATAATTTGTGGCTGTCACTTTAACAGAAGCCAATCAGACCCGAACCAAAATTAGCCAACCGACCCAACCTTTAAACTGTCAGGGCTCCAAGATGTCCTATCAATTGATTGCCTTACCAAAATAATTGTGTGTGTTTTTTTCTAAATAAATAAGGTTTATAAGTAAGAGTATGGCAACTCACCCAAGAGGCAACAGCAGCGTTGTCACATCTCACTCGAGGCCGCTTGATAGGTTCAGCTCCCAACACTCCACCATCAACCCGCACGGCCAACTCTATGTAGTGCAGTGTCGCACTGTTCTCGTACAGACTCAGGGGGTGACAGCTCATTAGCTCTCTGTTAACAGAACATCGATTGAGTGATTCCCTCACCATGACCGGCACAAGTCACCTCCTAGCCTTTCACATCGAGCAACTGAGAAGGTTCCCATCCGTACAGCTAAGAAACTGCTTTTCTACTTGTGGGAAAACCCAGTATAAAGAAAATAACCAACTTACTTTAGATGAACTTCGAAAAAGGAGTTGAAGGAACTGCCACTGAAAACTCGCACCATTTCACTCGATATGACGACTCTCAAATCTTCGGAACCACTTCTCAAAACTTCATACGCCATAAAACTGTAAATAAAAACAAAACTGAGAATAACAAGTCTTGAAATATTTAAGAAATTTAATTTCCCAGGAGAAGAGGCAGCAGATTATTTACTGTGAGATTTTCAAGAAAGGAAGTTTGTTTTATTAAGGAAAAACAGTCGGAGGTACTCCTGCCAACTACTGGGACTGATGAGTTTTGAGGATATGATAGATTTATATAAAGATTGAGGTAAATATAGATCATCCTAAAGCTTAGCGGTCCTGGGAGCGATTTTATTTGCACTACTTAAGCATGAAACTTTAAGAAATGACACTTGACTCACAGTTCCGAGTAGTTGGCGTTGTTGATGGTGTAGAGGTACTGCTGGCCTCGGCTCTGCTTCTGGCTGTAGAGAGGCATGAGACCTGTGGCACTGGAGACATAACGTGGCGGCCGCGACCTCTCCGGACTCTTGCGACTTGTGCTGCAGGAGTGAACACATGTGCATTGAATAGTGTGGAACAAGATGTTTAAAATAATCAGGAAGGGAGAAGACAAGACAGAATAAGCTAAAAATATAAAATATTTTGAGTTGACAAACTGGGACCAAATACACTGCTTAATACCACCTTATAATAGTCATAGTTACTCCCTGTGGATAGTTCTTTTTTTTTAGAGCTCATAAATAAAGAAAATCAGTCCCTACAAAATGGTATGGGGCATTTTGTAGCAAACCTTTTAGTTGGTAATGAACTAAACTTTTTTACTAAATAGTTATATCATTAAAGAGATTATACTAATTAAGTTATTAAGCATCTTTTTAGACAAAAAAGGTAAGAGTTTGTCTTGTTTAACGACAAACTTTTACAAAAAACAGACTTAATTGGTACTATCATTCAGATCAGTTATGTAAAAGGTTATCAAGATTACTTCCATGTTCCATCTAGACCAAAGAGTAACAAAAATAATAGTATGAATTGAAAATTGCTGAAATAATTTGTTCCAGCTCAACTAAAAATATTGGGACAAATTTCCACGAATAAACACATTGCAGTCTTAAACTAAAAGATTCAACTGAAACTCAAAATCTGGGAGCAGCCATGAACTACAAAAATGAATGTTCAACTACTGTTTTAACCCATATAAGCCCAGAACTTTTGGTTTATGCCTTGACTTTCTCACATGCCCTCAATTATAATAAACGCAAAAACCACAAAAGCGTGTCATCCTCCTCTTCTATACAAAGCAAAATGTAGCAAAACAGGTGATTTGAGCAATCATAAACTCTTCAGCGTAACTTCCACCCGTGCGGTCACCGTTTATTTAAGGTGGGCCCTCCCCATCACTAAACCACCGTAAGTGAGTTTAATAAAGGATTGCTCGCTGCAGGATTGAACCTCGACAACCGTTGATCTAAATTACTAACTTGTCAGCTAGCTTAGACCACGCTGACCATCTTTATACCTAGTGGAGATCGTCTCAGTCGAATGGTAAATCTTCACGCGAACACTAGCACTAGTAGCAATCATGGTAGCTACTTCAGTAAATGGCAGGCCTCAGGCTCTGGATTAATTTTGAATATGTAAAAATAAATTTGTACGTTAGGTGCGTTAATGACCGATGGGCATATATGGGTTGAACACCTTCAGCTTTTGTTTTAAAATAATTACCTGGTACTTACAAAAACGTAGTTTAATTTCTCCTTTACATCTTTCAGGGATTCTACAGTTCAGTGCAGATGTTGTCATGTTCCATAACTCTTGTCTTGGAGGTGTGCACTGGTAGCTTGTGGACTTGTTTATACTCAAAGTAAAAACTTAAAATAACAAATTCAAAACCCATAAAAACCTGTCTTTACCGGTGGGGAAGTTGGGACTTTAAAGTTCTTTCTCCTACTTAAACACGGACTGATTTCAATAAACTGACAACGGAAAGTTTTTGATGCGCTAACATTCAACTTAAAAAAATATTCTCCAGCAACAATGGGCTATTAAAAGATCAATCAATAAACCATTAAACATACAATCAGTACTACTCACGATAGTCAAATCAAAATCTCTCTAACACCTCTCTCTCTAGCTCTCTCTCCAGCAAATCTCTCTCTTTGATCTTTAACGTCAAGAGTTTTTATATCCTGGCTTTTAGTGAGCTTGTTGGGTTGTTAACAGTGCTAAATACTAAAATTATATAAGTAGCATTACAAATAAAAAACAACAGATACGCCATGCAACTTGTTTAAAATTTATTAACATTAGAGCAGTACAGTTGACAAGATATGACAAGAGTAAGTTAGTACCTCCGACTAGAGACGCGGACTGCACTGGCTGTCTCAGAAGTGAAGTCTAACATGCCGACCACTGGCTTCGTCACTGTGCCAACTATCCCTTTCCCGAGTCCGGTGAACAGACCCTGCGGACATATGTTCATCGTGTAACTAGTTTTTATCATGTAGTGCTTTAAAAGTTCTATTAGACTATCCCCCTGCTTAAATATTTGATTGGCTGATACCAAAGCGTGTTTGAAAATTATTGGTTGTTTATAATTTAAGAATGGGAAATGTTTCCAAACATCCCGGATATGTAATTAAACTACAGTAACTGTATGATGGTTTCAAGAAAACATTTTTTAAGCTCATCTTCGGAATTTCATTGATGAACTATTAAGTATAAACACAACTTGAGTCACTAACCGGTAAGCCTTCAGCCGCCACGCCCTCGTAGGTCTGCTTGAAGACACTGGTGACACCTCCCACAAGTCCGAATCCTAGACCCTTGAGTCCTGCAACCAGATGATCTCCCGAGGTGCTAGAGTGAGCTTTGCGAATCCGTCGTCGCACTTCCTCGTGCTGGGTGTCCAGGATCACACGACCCAAACTGTCAGAGAGAGACTCTGCAACAAAACCACCAGCTTAGTAGGAAGGGTAGATATTTTATACAAATCTCAAATATTTAGGCCAATTCAAAACGACACTAGACAATTTAAAATTTTTTAAAAGGATAGGCTGGACACCATAGATGGGCTTGACCTTGGCGTTTGTTTGCCAACATCTCATCCGCTGTATCAAACCATTTGTTCCACTAACACTAAACAAACTAATATTCTCAATCTTCAGGTCATCACTTCTACTGGTATTATTGAAACCTTTAAACTAGAGGTGTGCTAGAGCAGGTTTTTAAGTCGAGAGCGAGAGATCGGCGAGAATCAGCCAAAACTTCGAGAATGAGAGGTCGAGGCGAAATTTTTCATTTGATCATTTGTCCGCCACATTTGTTTGTTTTTGCTATTATTAAGTAGTTTGCTTAGTTGTTATAGAATATGGTATTATTGTAATATTAAAAGTGTAATGCGTTTTATTTTTCCTGAGTGCTCCTATAGTTTAAGTATTTTACACATAAATAAAAATTAATGTTAGTTCAGTTTTTGATTACCTATAATAATTATTTTTTATCATTATTTTACATTGAAATGAGTGAAAAAATATAATGTCAAGCTGTAGCTAGCTAGGCCTAAGCTAGACCACACAAACAGCAATAAAACCTAAAACATTACAAGTCAAATTTAAAATTTAACCAATCAGAAAATATTAAACTAAAATATTATGGTTATGACATAAAGATTATTGATATTCAGGTAGTATTAATTAATTATTGTTCCCTATTCCATCCTATCACATCAATTTTCAGTTAAGCCGGCCTACTAATACCCTAACTTGTACTGACAATCACAGAGTTCTAATTTGAGTTTGCTAGGCTGTAACACTATAAAACATTAAAATAAACTTAATAGTGCAGTAAAATATGCGTTAGGTATGTTTCAAGTGTTTGAAAAAACAACTTGTATAACTAAAAAATGAGTAAATCAACAAGCTGAGCTTACGTCTTTTCCCAAAATATGTCGTGAGGTTAGGTTCTAAACATACTGACAAATGAGGCGATCTCCGTTTTTGTAATCAAAAATTGGATTGGTTACTATCTAAAACTTGTTTTATGACCATTTTCTTTATAGCAATACTAAAACCTTAATAAATCACATCATGTTTGATGCTTTTGTAACACGACAAGTCACGAAGCGAAGTACTAACAGGCGGCCTTAATAATAGCGCGCCGCCGATGCGTGATCAGTTAGTAATGTTTCGATAGATCGAAAAGTCAGCGTTCGAACTTAACTGTTGTTCGATTACTGCGGATAGAAAACAATAACAAATATTGCAACTTCTCGACACTTGCGACTATTGTAACTATCGATTTAAGTAACTAGTTGTGTGTATGCTAGCTGTTTCCCAGCTGGAGGCTATTTTGTGGTGTCGGCCATCTTGACAAGCTTGTTTACGTAATACAGTATAAATATTGCATCATCCTCTTATCTCGTCCGTTCTCAGTCGCTACTGGACATCGATGTTACCTAGTGCGTTGTTCAAACTGCTGGCACTTAATATTAGGATAATCTTCTAGTTTACAGCGCCAAATCGTGTTTCAAACAACTTTAGTCAATTTTATGGTATTACAAATTTAGTGGGTTTCATTTTTTTTTTTCGCCTCGAACTTTTTAAGAATAAGAATTCTCGTCGAGAGAAAAAATTCGTCTCGATCTAAATCGAGATCTCATTACCTCTACTTTAAACTATTTACTACAAGTGTTAACCTACGCCAGATAGAGAGAGGTACCTGAGAATTTAGCAGCAGAGTTGGACAAGCCGTGGGTGACGTTCTGCACCAGCCCCTTGACATTGCCCTCCATCAATCCACTCACACCCTCGGACAAGTCACTGACGAACCCTAGGGGGTTGCCGAGGAAATCCGTAGATCCTAGGATAATGGCAGCTTGCCACATCAGGTCCTGCGTTCAATCACATCGTTTTAGAGGTAATTACGATTAAAATGTAAGTTTCTTTTTGCAATTTATATCATGGTCATTTACCAATTCATATAATTCTTCCGTAATTTTTAAGGCATTATAAAATTATCACCCTCTTGGTATAGCGGATTACTATCACCATTGATATTAGATTATTATTATGCTGTTATTTATTGTTATTAGTTCTTTTTTAATATTTTCAAACACCTAATATGATTGTAAGTTGTTAAAATAAAATAATTGACTGTTCAGCAAGTCTATTTGAAAGTAGAAATCAAATAAAAAGTAATGTTTTAATTTTCATTTTTGCATTTCTCTCTTGGTGAAAATAAAATAGGTTTAAAAACCTTAGAATCCACAATTTGCACAAAGATTCTAAACATTTACTCTCCTTAGTCTCTGGTTGTGCAGCCACTCTTATGTAAAGGCCTCTTAGGACGATTCCTCAAATGTATTTACACCACTGATACACACCGAGAAATGTATGATGTCAGTTGGAGATGATGACCTGTTGCTCATGTTAGTCTACAGTGATGCTTACCTCCTTGTAGTGCTTCACTATAGAGTTGAGTAGGAACTGGCTGTTCTCGAAGATGTGGCGCTTTATGAAGGGCTCGAGTTCCACAGCCGCATCCTGGAACTTGATGAGAGTGAGTCCCAGCTTGCGCTTGATGGCGCTCAACTGTTCACTCATCTTGCTGCTGGTAGCTACACTCAGTCTCACCTACAACAGATGGTACATCAGTCACTTATCTACATGAATGGAAGGACAGTGAAAATACGAAACAAGTTGTAAAGTTGTCTAGATGGCCAAAGATGCTGATGCTATTAATGCTGTAATGAATGATTGCACGCACACAGATGAAACAAATAGTGAAGCACCACTCCGTAAGCAGATCACATTTAAAACCACAGAAGAAGCCGTAAGTGTAGTGAATAGACTGTCTTTAAAGGTCTAATAGAATAAAAAAGGTTTTGAAGTTTAGTCGTCAGTGAAGTGTGGTTGCCGTATTGTGCACGGTGCAGCAGGGTAGAGAGGGAGGATGCCGTATTGTGCACGGTGCAGCAGAATAGAGAGCGGTGATCGATTTGGTAGTTGAACTAATCTTTGCTGGAAATGGACGTGTGTAGAATACTTCTACGTCTGTGCTCTCAAGTTAAAGGAATAGATCTTTCCTCTATTGTTCCCTGGAAAAATGTCCACTAGTATCATTGATGTCGTACCTGGCAGAAGATGAGCTTGAGGGAGCCGAAGTAGTAGCGCTTGGCGTGGACAGACGTCGCTTCTGCAAGTATCCTCTGAGTCTCAAAGTCGCTTTCGTCCGCTGTCTCCTGCTCATCTTGTGCGGAGAACCCAGTGAACGCAAACAGTTTCAGTAGCAATCGCTCCTCTACATTCAGCGACATGTTCTTCATTCTCACCACCAGGTGCTGCAATACAAATGAGTAAGCAGAGAGTAAACTATCTTCCTTTTTCAAAACTTGTAATATTGGGAACTGTCAAATGTTCTTCAAACTTAAATTTCAACTTAGATAAGATTATTTACTCCACCAGTGAATCTGAAGGCGTTAAGAATTTAAAAAGCAACTCAGCTCCTACTGTGTTATTGTAAATGACTATTTGATAACAAAAAGGCTGCCGAGTTGTTATCACCAAAGTACAAATTGGCTGTCAGCTCAAAGCAACATTTATTTTGCATGGAGATCACATTTTAGCCTAATTTGCAAAAGTAACCACTGGGCAAATTTTAAACCATCTCCGGTAGAAATGAAGCTCCTGTCACTTTATTTTTGGTACAGCAAGTTAATAAGAGCTAATACTACCTGATGTACATCAGATCATGCTTTGATACTTGGTATGTAAATACATTTTTGTAAGGCATCTAAAAGAATATAAAATAGAATTGTCAGACCTCGAGGCCTTGAGCAGGTTAGTGGAAGAGGTGATTAAACAGCTTTGCCTCACAAACCATGACCTTGTTTATTTAACTCCACTTTGAAGTATTCTAGCTCACACCATCGCACTGAACCAACTGTTGGGTTAGGACTGTACCTTTATGATCTCAGCATTAGAGGAGTTCCTGCTGACCAGCTTCTCGCCTGTGATCTGGATGGCAGGACGGGCCACTTCCTCAGGGTCTGTGGAGCGGGAGGGCGGTGTCACGTACAGGATCACGGGACACTGCGCCTCGAACAGCTGGTTATCCACCTGCACCAAGCACATCGACTTTAAACATTGATAATCACAACAAACGTAAATAATCACTTATTTATAGGTTAAGTGTAAGAGAGGACTTGTTAGTCCTAACTTTGCCTAATAAAGTCAGATTTCATTTTATTTCATTTCAAGCCGGATATAATGTTGAATATGTACGATGTGTAAGAACTGAATAAACAGAAAATATCGTCTCTTGTCTTCAAAAGGTACAAAAGAACAGAGATTCACAGTCCAATTCATACCTGGATATCCTGCACACAAGCATCCAACATCTCTGACTCGTGAGTCCACATGGCGCTGAGTCGTACTCTCGACAGCTTGATGTACACCAGTTCTTCCGGAGGCTGTCGAGACACCAGACTGATGCCGATACACGGCAACTCCATGTTCATCTGCAATATGTGATTATCTCAATTGAAGTGAAGTTAAATGGATCTAACAAATTTGAAGTTCTGGACTTCATTGGAATTACTTTAGAGTACCAAAGTCATATAGTGACTAGGTGGTGTACTTTTCTTTGTTTCTGCAATTGTATGATTAAAACTTAAAATAATAATTTGTGTATGTGACCTTTCATATTATAATAGAACAAGAAAACCCCTGAAAAGGTAAAGGAATAATATAAATACCTTGCAAGCCCCAAGGTCAAGGTCGCTAATGTTATCAACATTTACTATTTATGTTGTATGAATAACACATTATAGAACCCAATAAAAATTAAAATTGCTGTGCAGAACAAATCTTACACAACCAAGCAAACTGAATACTCCAACTACCTTGGCCAAACCTTTAGCCTCATCCTTATGGGTTATCAAACACCATAGGAAGA
Source organism: Matsumurasca onukii (assembly GCA_018831715.1). NCBI lineage: Eukaryota > Metazoa > Arthropoda > Insecta > Hemiptera > Cicadellidae > Matsumurasca > Matsumurasca onukii. The sequence goes on from CM032065.1 coordinate 35,430,751, forward strand.
GCTAAATAAACCTTTGCAGAAATGAAACATATTAGCTCTGACCCAACCAGATTATCAGTGTTCTGTCAGAAAACATTGTATCCACTACAAGTGCTACTCAATATCAGCATAGCTCCATCTGCATCTTTAAAATGTTAAGAAACTGATGCACCACACTGAAAATGGCTATAATGTGATTAATATCTATTACCAACTACCCCAAATGATGTCTGTGGGGAAACACGTTTTCCTAATTTAAAATTTAACAATAATATGAAATATTGAAAATACAGAAACGGTTCTTACTTGGAACTCCCTGTTTTCTTTAGGAGAAAGTAGCGGGATCGTCAGAGATGTCGGCAGCTGGCCTGTGATTGGTGGATATGTTTGTCCAATCACCTTCTTCGATTAGTGCTACCATTCTCTGAAACATACAAGATAGCCAACGTTATTCGAAATTGTAAGATACAAGTTGTGTAGCCCCTTCTAGACATAAATCTTCACGGTACTTTTTACTGGCAGGAATTTCTATGACTCTTCGACCGTAGGCAAAATCACAATTTATCATGGTAACATGGAGAGTTTGAGCATAGTTCTTAACACACAGTTCTATGAAATTTCCGGTGTATGGCCACCCTGGAGTCTGTGAGCTTAATAAAATTGAGGCCAAGTACTAAATTGTGGCTGCTTTTTTTAGAACAATAAACTGCAAACAAAATTACTCCCACTCATGCCAGCGGCACTCAGCTGCGTGTCGGCTTGGTTTTGGAACTAGAAAGTATTTTATTCATAATCTCAATCCCAAATATTTTCAGAACATGGTATGCTTCAAACTTTTTCTATTGTTCTGGAGATGTTGACGTACCGAGTCCTTGACATCAGATATCTGCAGTACCCGGGTGGGTCCGTCTGTCAGCACCTTGACTGTAAGGAAGCCTGAGCCGGGCCTCAGTCTCTGCCTGTTGACCTGCTGTTCCAGCGGCACGGAGCGCTCCTGACTCAGCAGACTCGGACCCAGCACTACTTCACTCCCTGCAACCACACCACGACATACTCCACAACAATGTACTCCACAACGATGTACTCCACAATTTCAGTCATTCACAGGCTTAGTTAACAATAGTATCTAACTTCTCAAAGCTGTAGACTAGATACTTAATATCCAAGTTTTTTCAGAATTCCATTTAGTAAACAATAATTATTAAATTTTGAGGGGACAAAAAAATATAAGATTGGAAGTTTATAATAATGGCGGAGATCAATTATAAAATTGTGTGTTTCAGAATTTTTCGGCCACGTCAGAAAAACCCCTCCCTACGTTTCAGGCAGTTGGGAAACTTCACCCGTTGTCAAGTTAACCTAACCTACTCTTAGATTACATTATAGTAAACACTTAATCTAGGATCTAGTCTAAGAAACACAGTAAACAACATTTGATGCAAATTTGTGCAACATTGTGTCATATTGTTTACTATTTCTTAGACTACGTAGTTTAAGTGTTTACTGTTTACTATAATGGGTGTAAAGCTAGGATCTAGACACAGGGTGTAGTTGTTTTGCCAGAGTGATTTTCTCTTGAAGTGGCTGGAACAGTCTAAGATAAACACTTGTATACAATTAAATACCTGAGCTTTAGTAGAGCAACACTAAAGTTTCTGTTAAAAACAATTCAATGAGTAAGGTATAATTGGATATCTTTAAATTTTCACTTCACAACTACAAAAAAGAAGTGTTGTGTAGTTAAGTAAGTGTTTAAGGACACTTGTGTAAAAATGTTAAAATTACTGCACGCATATAATGTGGGTTTAGACTTTAGACATATCCAGTAGTTCAAGATTCTGTTTCTTGAGGTGTCTAAAAAGTAAAAACATCTCTACAGCTCTACATTAGAGTTCACAGCCCACATTGATAACATATACCAGTAACTGATGGTTGTCTGATTAGAGAGCACAACAAGTTTAGTTCAAATTACGTTAATTAACTGTTCAAGACATGTCAAAGATGTTTACATTTTGATCAGTTTTTAAAGATGTTCCTTAATCACACAAAGCCCATAATGTTATTTACTCAAAACTCAGACACATTTATTTCACATACGGTACATTTAAAAATGGAACTAGGTATTTTAAAGTAGTCTGTTTAGCAAATTCACAAACTGTTATCTAAAAAGCAAAACTAAAGTGAACCAAGTGTAACATATGAGAAAACAAAGATGAACAACGACAAAACATATGATGAGGTGCAAATAGTCAACAGGTTTGTTAGGGCAAAGAAAATAAAAATAAATTACATACACAGTTGCCACGCCACACCACGATTGTTTCCTGAAAACACATTCGGTGCGACTCAACAAAACTGTACAATGAATTAACTACTTGAGGAAACTTGCAGACCAAAGTAAACATCAACTAACAATCATTCAAACAAACTACTCATTCATTTTTAAACCTGTATTTGTTCAGGAACCATGGACCCACTCTTATTATTATTAGTTTTGTAAAGACGGGTCAATTGGTTTGATAGTCTCTAGGACTCTGAGCAATTATTGTTCCAAATTGATCATGGTGGTCAAATCTGTGTGTGTTTCGGGAAATTCTATTTTTTGCAGGTTGGGCAGCAAAAATACTTCTGGAATTCATGAGGTGGATTTTTTTGCTACTTTAAAGTAATAGTCCCTTAAAAAAAATCATAGACCCCATGGTGCATATAATTGTGAGAATGAAAAATATTGCATTTTTGGTCATTACTAAAAAGTGGAGCACTTCAACAAAAGTGATAGGTTCTGTTCAAAAGTATTGTCAGTCAGTGGACAAAATCTTGTTCACGGGGTCAGTTAATAGTGGCTTCCAGTTCTGGCAGGCATACTGGACACCACTATGTTTAGCAGCCAGTACGCTTAAACACGAGGTCAATAGTGGCTTCCAATATTTTCTCTTAGTGGTCGCCAGTTTGATATAGGCCTAGAGGTGTTGTTTTGTTGAAAAATAAATGTAATAAATTTGAGTAAATATGGAGAGTGACAGTGAGTTTGAGGAATGTTTTGACGTTGCCATGAATAAATGTGTTGTAGTTTCATAAGAGTTGAAAACCATTTAAATCAACAAAGAGTATAAACAAAAACGTAGGCTAAACAAAACAGAGGCTCCTTTCACCACAGCAAAAAAAAAACTCTACCGGCGGCCATGACACTTAAAGATTTGGCCTATCGCCGGCTGTCACTAGATCATGTACCTTGTAACTAGCGTTTCACTGGCCACTAAAGTTGAACAGGTTCAACTTCAATGGCCGCCTTTAGCCAATGGCCAGGGAAAGCGCCATGAGCCCTATACACATGGCCAAAAGTGTGATAAATGATGGTGTCTAGAACTGACCAAGTGCAGTGGATGTCACTACTGACCCCGTATACAGCCTTACTGACCTTAAGCTATTATCTTAAAAGTGCCAAGTTTGCTCTGACTTGAACTCAAAAACTACAATAATGGATTTGTACTTTGAAAGACTTGTTGTACAGGAATATATGTCTCAATACAAGCCTTTTTAAACATGTATTTCAAAATTCAAATAACACATTCAAACTCATGTAGTAGATTGACTTTTTAGCTGTGGTGAAGATTTTCAATACTATATTGTAAATTATAATGAATCAATATAAACTGCAGAAGTCGATTACAAGCTTAGAAAAGTTAAATGATATATTAAGAATGACATATTCGTTGTGACTACAAAGAACAGTGCTATTCTAACTGAATTGCAGTAACACATGCAGCCTACCTTGCCTGAGACCAAAGAAGCCGTCCTTAGCCTGTACGCAGAGGCTGTTGTGTACGCAGCACAGTCGCCCATCCTCGGTGAAGCGCCAAGTCTGCGTAGACTTCCTGCTTGTCCGGCCGCCGTAGCATCAAGCCTACACAGTGAGTGGGCTGCGGCGCAGGCCCTGCTATGTCCAACACCTGTCGTCCCAAGAGAGAATAGTTCCGTGGTTAAGTCAGGTCGAACAAGACAGAGTAAGCTAAAGTTTGTGATGTCATTTTTTTAGTAATGAAAAGATTGCTAGCCACCTTAAGGCATAATTATAGTCATTAGTTGTTTTTGAAGAAGATAGGTGTTAAGAAGTGACCAACTTATTAGCATTGATGATTGTAGACCTGATTGTAATTTTTTCTTAACTTATAAGAATGATGTCTGAAGTATCTATGACTGTCCTAAAACAGCCACAAGTAATTGTTATTAGTTTTTTAATCAATTATGTTCCAAAAAGGTTTGAAGTACTGTAGAACCCTTTCTTACTTAGGTTACAGGAGAAATGTCTATATCAAGTTATTACCGGTAAACTCCCTCTGCTGTTGACTAACTCAAGACATGGCTTTTTCAGTGTAGAGTGTAGACTATGTCAGACTTACCAGTATCTTGTCGGGAGCAGCTCGTGGTGGGCTGGAGCCCTCGTGTTGCAGTTGCCCCTCCCCCGTCATCCGCCACAACTGTGACCTAGCTCCAAACTGTTTGTGTGACAGGATCACCTGACTGCATCCGTCCGGCACCTCCAGCACCAGCTGCTGACCTTCCACGTCCAGCGGGTCTACCGGCTCCCACACTGTGACAGTAGTCAACACAGGCTTAGCCACATGTAGCAAGATGTGCTACTCTGTTCTCTTGTTTGTTCAAAGTTTGATATTAATGTCAACTTTGTATTTGGTTTGTGTCTCAACGATTTTGCCAAAATTTAGTAGAACGTATCAAGTATTTCTTGGGTTAAAGCTTGGAAAACACACTCACTCACACAAGCACTAAATACTTTTGCATCCAACTACAATTTTTGTTTCCTCAATAAAACAATAATTCTAGCATCACTTCAATAAATATTTTATAAGAAACTAACTTCTTGAAAGTGCCAGTGAAGGCGATGTAGATGAAGTTCTCGTAGGTGAGTCCAGAGCCCTGACCCAGAGTGTTGATGTCGTAACTCGCACTGACGCCACCAGGTGCCACCACTGTCAGTCTCTGTGGTCGCGTGGGCTCGTCCAGTGCGTACGGCACAGAGCAGTGGGGTCGCACTGTGCTCACAGCTTGGACTCCAGTCTGCAATACATCACAAGCTTTGTGTTTTGATACCATAAGAATTATTTAGAATAATTAAGAAGGATTTTCTTAAAAGTAAAAAAATACATGTAAAAATTGAATTAATTTGGAACGCTTCTACTAAAGCAAATGCGGTGAAATGTTGCAGCTCATTGAAAATATTCCCTGAAAAATAATCGATCCTGTTTACTTGAAGAGCTACAATAGTAAATGAGATTACCTGATGGAATGTGACTGGAACTTGGGAGAAGTTGTCTATTCTGATCGGCGCCGGCATTGAGTTTGCATCGGTGAACACGATGAAATATGTGGCTCTCTGCAGCACAATCTCCACCCTCAGGAAGTACATCTGTCCGTTGGAATCTCTGTAAGCAACAACATTTTGCTCAAAACAAACTCACTTGGATAACTTTGAATTAGAACTTTTCTGGCTTAAATTTTGTTCAAAGAAAGACATTCTTTTTCCAATTGAAGTCTGAGATTGGGTGATGTTTGGACGGTCCATCTTACACTCAAAGAATTTAGTTAATTGCAATTCAACTCAGTTTAATTATTAAAATAATCAATTGAAGTAGTTGCACTGACCTGACATTGATGTGGAAAGAGTGGTTGTTGTCTATCTTGAAGCCGCCGGACCAGTGACACTGAGGTACGTCCAAGAGTCTCAGACACAACAGCTGATCCTTGTCCAGTCTCGGCCAATGGAAGGCCAGAGCACAGTCCGGCACTGCGGTGAGGTACGTGGCTTGAGCTCCGGGGTCACTCTACAGACACAAATGTACTTTTAATTACGGATGAATTCCACAAAAATCTTGACTTTATATCAAGTACAATCCCATTGAAACCCAACTCCACTAAGCTCTTACCAACTGTTTGTTCCTAAAAGTAACTGTGCACTCCCTTGATCGGTTTTAGCAAATTTTGTTTGGAAAAATGGAATTTTCAATTATCCTGACACTAGAACTTATTTTGACCATTTTCCCAAATTTATTAGCAACAAAACATAGCCATAGTCTTTTCCCAGTGTTTGATGTGTACTGACCACTGTGGTGGCGAAGCACAACTGGGCGAACTGTATCCTGTAGCTGGACTTGTTGTGTATTTGGTAGTGAGCGGAGAGAGTCACGATGTCAGTGCATCGGTACCTTCCTCTTCCCGGTCGGATGTCAATGCCTGGGACAAACACAGTTTCTATGTGAAATTGTACCAAAACAAGATAGAGTTCCTAAAACTGGATTGAAATGGTGCATAGCAAAATCATATTACTCATTGGATCTCGCGAGCAGCTTCAAAAATATACTAACAGCGTAAAGATTTGACCAAACTGCAACAAGTTGAATGTTTAAACAAATCAACTATACTAATATTTTTTTTAAATAAATACACCCAGAAGCCCTTGCAGGATATTAAAGTTTGGTATGTTTTTAACGATACTAAATTTGTTTTTCTAGCTTAAAGATTCTCACCGTTAGGTCAAACTTACAATTTTTACGTTTCTAAAGGCCTTCCAAACTCACTACCCACAGGCCTCCTGGGTTACACTTGTTTAGTCTCACTGCATTTCCTGGCTAAAAGTGATCTTGTTTGGATTTGAATTGAAAACACTGTTATAACTGACTCACCAATCATGTAGACGAGATCTGGCCGGTTGTCCCACAAAGTGATCCTCAGTCTACGAACCTGCACACCTGGCTGCAGTCTGAAGTGTTGACACCACTGAAAGCCATGTCATCAAAACATCGTCAAGTTTAGTTTGCATTTTGTGTTACTGTGTGTGTTAAGTGATTAGGGTTTTTATCTATGAAAAAAAGTACTGTCTGACTAGCCAGGAGCTGATGCATCGACACGTTCCACAAATATACAGTGAAAACCTGAAACCACACAATAATTCTCCCTTGATGTAAGCATGTCTCTTCAGTAAGCCATGCCTCAGCTAATGTTAGTTTGAATCAGTGAAATTCTTGACAGCATTTAAATTTGCTATCTTAATTCTACTAATATAGATCTTGAACTGCCCCTGATGTCTCATAACAGTTACACCAAATTTTTTGGGGGTGGAGGAGATAGGATTTTTTTAGGCTGGACTCACTTTTTCTTACTATAATTTTAAGAAACATAATTTAAAATTTTTACTTGGATTAATGATAAGGGTAAGACCGTAAGTTTTATTAGGAGTATGCTTTGAAAACTGATCAGCAATCAGAGTAAAATGAACAAAATGACAGCATGTTTAGAAATTCCACAAATAACCAAAAATTCTTCACAAAACCCAAGAAAAATCTTAATTGATCTTTCCAGATCTTAATTTTTGTTAGGATTTTCCTAATCTTGGGACCGGCTGACCCTAGTTCTTCTTCTGTGTGTTTTAAGGTTTGGTTTGGTAAAAACTACTGTGATTCAGATTACACACCTGAGGAGTTCCTTCGGGATGCACCTTGCTGCCGACTCTAGCTACGACAGTGGGACTGGCGTCCTGGTCCACGAATGAGAAGAGCAGGGGTGCCACCATGCATCATGCACTGTCATGCCGTCTCTGTCGCTTCCTCCTCCTGGAACACCAGCGGCAGCCCAGTCTTGTTCACCAGCCAGTACTGAGCTGACAGTCACCCGTACTGGACATATTTCATCCTGTGTCTTGTGATTAAGTATTCACTAACAGCTGGTGTTATATAGTAATTTATTGAGAGAGTTGGGACATTTTTAGCTGCGCTCCATCCAGAGTCCCATCCACAAGCATACTCTCTGTAGGTTACTGGGCGTGGAAGGTGTGTAAAGCCAGCTAGCAGCAATGATAGCTTCCAAAGAACATGATTCTGTCTAGACAATATAAAGGGTCACTGCTTTAAGGAGTAGGTTTATTTAACTTTGCTAACACTTGTTAGTAAATTGCCACTACAAAATAGAGCTTTTCATGTCTAATGGCATATAGTCAGTTATTGTTTGCTATGAAAAAACAATGTTGTTTAAAAGCTTCAGTAAGTTGTTGTTCTGTATAATTTAAATTTATTATTCATTATTTTATGAATGACAATTTGATTTAATTTCTATTTTCTAATGTATAACCTACAATCATTTACACTATTCCATTAAAATCAATTACCACGAATAAAGATATTTTGACTTATAGAAAGGAACATTGTGGAACAAAACAGAAAAGATCTTTGAGCTTATTTCCCATGGTCAAATGGTAAAACTTTTTAAATAAATGATTCTGTAAATCCTCAATTGCAATTTTGTGCCTATGTGTTGGCTGTCTTTTTACTTAATTTGAACAGTACCTTGAGTCCTGTGCCCTGTTGAGCCGTAATGCTGGCAGTCAGCTGAAGCCTACGATTGCTTTGGTCTCTCAGTTTGAGTTTGTGCGTGAAGGGAGCCGGGAACGGAGGAATTGTCAAGGTGCCAACCCCTGGGTAGTTCTCTAGACCCAAGTTTATTTCTATCTGATGTTCTTGATCCACCTGAAACACAGATACCCTTAATATACAGAAATCTGTGTACTCATAGAGTTTTTCTAAACTTACAACTTTTCAACACAAAAAAGTAACTTTTCAAATACAGTAGCCATATCTGACCTGATGAATGGCAGCCTGCTGGCCAGGTCGGACGCGGCCGGAAGCCATGTCTCGGATGTTGTACGTAAGCTCGTAAGGCAGCAGGTTGACGACAGTGAGAGCGTTGAGGAGTGTGACGGTGTGGGCTGGTTGTAGACACACGTTACTCAGAGGGTATGCTACCGGCGGCGGGGTTTTTACCGGGTAGTTTTCCCTCTTCACTACCACTGAGAACCTGCAATAGGATAGCAGTGTTAACCAAGAGTCAAAAGTAGAATTGGACAGGGTTGGATTTTTTCCTCTCAAATGAGAATCATGTGAAAAATACTTTTTCTTAGGTAACTTCAAGAAATTTTCCAGTGAGATTAAAAAGCACTTTTAATCATAAAACATGTGAATTAATGTGTTTTTATATACTAAATAAGACGTTTATCTTTAAAATCCAACTTTTCTTGTTCTATTATCAACATTGTGTATGGAATAACATGAGTGACCTTTAATTTGAAATTAATATACATCAGGTTATAATACAATACAAATATTTAGGACCAATACAATTATTAAAAGTATCAACACTTTTAAAATGCTAGAGATTATTAACATTTTTCCCAAAAAAAAAATCAAAAACGTTACTTTTTTCAAAGACATTAAAGTTATTTTTAATAGAATTTCATTTAAAAGTTAATACTTCAGCGATTGAGCTATTGCAAAATTTCTCATGGGCCAAAACTAGCCTGAAATTATCATTTCTGTTAAGAAATACCTTAATACTCTCCCTTAAAAAGTCAAATTTTTAGAAAATTCTCACTCGAATTTCAGCATTTTATTTTTCCCCTTAGGAGCTGCTTGATCAGAACATTGATTTAGGGATTCCACGTGCTGCATTAACCGCTTAGAATGTTGCTTAATGCATTGCTGGTGTACCTGTAGCTGAGGCCACGGTTGGAGTGGCACTGGCGCAACTCCTCGTTGGGCAGGTTGGACTGGGTGACATGCTGCCAGCTGATGGGTCGGTTGCAGAACGCGTGGTAGTGTGTGGTTACGTGAGAGACCTGTCAGCGGCCGCACCCACATCTGCGCCATGGCGTGGGACAGAGGGATACTCAGCGTCGCCCCAGGGCTGGCTGTCAGGTGCATTGGTACTACACACAACATACCACAGTCGCTTTAAATATTTCTGCAATTTTGTACTCAATGTATGTATATTTTTCTAGTAGGTTTTGTTAGTTATACAAGATTTAAGTGTCCTTTTTTTACTTCTTTTAAAAGTTAAACTTACACTACTACTAGACAAACTTTACCTTGTACTGTATTAATAGAAAGTTAAACAATTAACAATTATATTTTTAGTAATAGTTAAAGAATTTATGTCCACTCTACTGGTATTCAAAAGTGGTTGTGTTAGACCTTCACAGTAAAGTAGAATACTACATTCTTCTCAAACATTCACAGCTGACCAGATGAGCAAGACTCATACTTAATCGCACCATCTTCCTTCACTAAAGATACTGTACAAGACACTAGTTTTTACCTGCTTTCCTAGTGATTCAGTTGTGTGTTGCAAAAAATACAAAAGTTTTATAAGCAGAATCTTCTCTCTTCACATTACAGTAGAGTCTTGTTTATCCGTCGTAACTGATAATGTTTGACTTGAAAGAAACGTTGTAACACACCATCGAACATTCACTCAGAATGCAAATAGGTGATTTTCTTTTGACATTTAACCTTTTTTTAATATGTTAAATGATGGATACTCAGAACTTCTGATAAACATGACTCTACTGTATTTTGGTTTCTATATTTTAGTAATCTAGAGGGAGTAATGTTTTTTACATACTTGCAGGATCTAAGTGACAAGAATCATTTAATGAACATCCTCAAAAACAATACTCTATGACTACAAACAATCGACTTACTGCCACTGTGGATGTGGGTGTTGTCCAGCTTGACCTCGACTGTGTGCACCAGCTGATTGCACAGTTGCAGGGCTGAACGGACCGTCACTAGCTTGCGAGCCGAGCCCTCCAGCGTCACCTCCAGCACCACTCGCGCTTTCGGCAACTCCGAGTGCTACACATCAGTACACAATGAGAACGGATTCATTTTGACAAATACATTTTATTAATATGTTAGTTTTAAACAGGAATAATCTAAGACATTCAATTGAAGGAGATGAGAAATAGTAATTGTATTAAAGATTTATTCCATTAGAACCCGTCATATCCAAACTCAGATAACTGGTCTAGTTCAGATAACTCTCTTTCCCACGACTCGCCGGTCATTCGACATCGCAAGCCTCTTCGCTTTGTTTTTCTGTGACTACCTTCAGTTTTCTTCTGATTGTTGGGCATGAAGTGACATAAAATACTGTTTTAACCATTTTCAATGCGTGTATAAATTTTCTACCTATAAAAAGGGGTTTTTGCTCCTCCCCATATCTGACTTTTGGTCTGCTCCGACCTTGGTCGATCCGGTTTGAGAGTTCTACTGTACAATGTACATCTAAAATGACGCTATGCAAGGCTTAAACGCATAAACAGGAGCTATTTGGTTCTGAGTCAACATTTACCTCAACTGCTCTTCACTCTGCTCTAACTCATCAAAGAAAACAGGCTTCAGCCCTACTGAATAGGAATGTAGCTTAGTTTGAATCTAAGAATATTAATAAGAAAACTTAATTTATTTTAATTTGTCCTTAGTTATTCAAGAGTACTATAAACTTTGTACCCCTTAAGAAAGAACTGACATGTAAAAGCTGAAATTTATTGTTTTAAATAACAAAACCAAATATGAACTAAGAAGTTACTCACAGCGCTAGTGTAATCAGGAGAGGCGAGACGGAAGTAGACTCCGACTCTGTCGACTGTGACGGGATCTATCTGCTGCCACCCCTCCACCCTCACCCCGAGCTGGTGAATAGTCACCTTGTGTGTGTACCGATGTCGCATCTTACCTACAGCACATGTTTCTTTATGAAATGTTTATTTGTAAATGTACCATAAAATTACATACCGTTATGAAAAACTTAAAGTGTTGAAACAAATAATTAGGCAAACCCTCAAATAAAACGCAAAACACTACAGTACATTGCGCATTGCAATTGAAAAGGATAGCCATTGATAAGCATCCTAACGTAAAACCAGGCGTTTACAAGAACACAAGAACGTGAACATACAACACTACAGGATTCAACAGCCGCACTATTATTGGATGATTAGGTTGATTGTACCCGTGGTTGAGGAGTCCGCAAAACGTTGGTCCATTCCATTGGTCGTTGGCCTATTAATTAATGACTCAATCTGGGAACAGTCGGCCCTAGTTTGTAACAAGACTACATCTCATCATCCATCAAAAACACTCATCACACTCACTCTTCATCCCATATTCACCTTGAAATACCCTCTAAGAGTGGTCGGCAAAGCAAAAGTAAAAAAATACTATCCACTTACTACCAGAACGTCACAGTCATGGCCACTGGCAGGTTGCAGTGCAGATGCTAACCTTTTAAAAACGATTGTAACAAATTCCTACACAAGTTCCGTGCACTAAGGTTTCTGAAATAGCACGCTTTATTCTAGTTTATTACACATTTTCTTGCCAGTAGTATTAATAATATTTCCATTGTAAACTAGCCCTTGTAATACTTTTCTCCGTTGTTCCGAATTTTTTCTAATCCGGGCTAGATTTGGTCCTAATAAGCTAGACTCTAGTGTACACTAAACATTAATGCACACAATATGAATGAATATGCTAATAAAACATTTACAGGATATTTACCTCTTTCTTCAAAGGAAAACGGAATAGTTTGCCCAGGGTCCACTGACACCCAGTGACGATGGCTTTCAGAACTGCGTGCCTCTGCGCTTCCTTCAAAACTGAACCTAGGCACAAAGAAATTTTAAGATGATATCGGAGATTCAACATTAGAACCCTTAACCCTTGATAGTCCCCTTTAACATCCTTAATAACACAATGATAGTCAGTACTTGGGTTGGTTATTGCATATTATGATCTGACTAAAATCACCAGTTGACTCTTTTATATCACTCAGGTTAACTTGGTTGAAGCTTCAAAATGTATTAGATAAGAATCATCAACCTTTGTTATTTTGGTGATTCAATCTGTAACATTGTTAATTAAGCTTCCATCATTGTTTTTAGATTTTAAATTTATGTGGCTTGACATGTAATTGGAATAAAAACTTTTGGATGAACCACAATAAAAATATAGTTTTAATTTGTCAAAACGTTTCGGCATCTGGATAGCCATCATCAGTTGTACAGAAGAAAATAAAATAATGTGGTAAATAGTAATAATAATACCATATTTACGTATTGAAACTATTGTTGATTTTTATTTTGTGATTGATTAAGGTAGGAAGTTGACCCATGATGAGCCTAATGTAGTATCCAGTAAAATGGCATGTCTTTACCTAGACTGAACTTGTTTTCTTTCATGACATAACAAGACTGCTCCTATAAGCATTTGATTTGTCAGATTTATGAAATGTAGGATCACTAGTTTGAAGTTAGCAACCTTTTTCAGAATGTCATTAACATCTTAGGTAATTACAAGTGATTTTGTAAGACATACAATGTTATTACAACTGTTTCTCAATCTGGATGTTTAGTATACACTGGCCTTTAGTTTGTATCTCAACAGATGATATACCATTAACACTACTTATTAATACTATATAAGTATAATGTAATATACTATATACTTATTATAATATAATTATTTTATTTCATCTTCTGTACACCGCAACTGATGATGGCTTCACAGCAATGGCGTTTTGTACAAATTAAAACTATATTTTTATTGTGGTTCATAAAGTTTTATTCCAATTCAATCATTGTTATTTTTCTATATTAATATGATGTACATTGTTGTATGGAAATAAAGTGGATTTTGACTTGACTTGACATATTATGATCTGACTGTGGCTATTGATTCTAAAAACCAGCGGCCTAACTTTATTCAGACTCAAGACGTAAAGTGAAGTTGAACTGTAACTACCTGTTGTTAGAGGTGATGATTGTTGTGTACCATAGCCTGGAGCCACTTTCATTGCGAAGTGCAAAAGGAACAAAGGATCTTCTACGGTACCCGATAGGACTGCCGAGGATTTCAGGTTGGCAGTACTGTCGCATCTGGAACTGTAGAATAAACGGTAAAGTATTCATGTAATTTTCTTAAAAATAAACACCAACATTAACACGATCTTCAAAGATTTTCATCCTTTTGTTGATTAAACTGGAACAAGGTTTAATAAAAGGTCAGAGAGGCCAATCAGAATTGGACAAAATCTTGAATTTAGGCTAAAACCATAATTATAATAATAATTTAATCTTTCTTGTTGTTTTTAATAAGTTTTTTTGTGTGGCATGTCAGGCTGTTTAAATATAAACGTTATTTAAAGATTTGATCATTCATTGGCTGTATATTAGGACAACAACATTTTGTGCTTTAGATAAGTTATAACTCATTTACAGGCACCTTTTATGCCATTAAATGAGGAAATTTGTGTAAAATAGACCATTAAGGCATATTGGGACAACTGTAGCATGGTCGATAATTCAGTTGAACATCATTGATCCGTTAGGACCTCTTGGTATATAAAACACTCCTTCAACACAGAACTTATGTGGCACCAGCATGCCAGGCCATTCTGAGCAGGGGACAGACGCTGCACTCTAGATGATATCAGCTGACGTCAAACCAAGACGTTAGGCTGTCTACAGGCAGTGCAGACTGCTGCAATAAATTTGAACACTTCCAGATGAAGGAGCTAATTTTCTATTTTAGATTTGTAATGGGCAAAATTAATCTTGACTTGATCTCAGAATCACTCGGGTTCTCTTAACTCTTATCTACTAGAAACTGAAAATGTTTATATCGACTAACTACATGAGAGTAACACACTTGTCTTTAGGGTTGTAGTAGTCTTGTGTCCAAGTCTCCTTCACGCTGTTGAACAGTTCTACCAAGGTACTGGTGATGTTCACATTCAATGGGTCTTCACTGTTCAAGAACACTTCCGTCCGCTCGTTGTTCTGCTCCCACTGAAGCGAGCAACTGCACAAAACACACTCAGTTTATGGATAGTTATTATCAAAATATTTTGTTGACACAATTATTATTACTTGTAAAATGAATTGATAAAAAATGTTTGGTTCTTTTTGACGAAGCGGCTGTTGAATCAATTTTAATCGTCTTACTGATAATATTAATTCCGTGCTGTAGGAACTAAAGACCTTTTTAAGAATTTGTTACTTTTGAATCCTGGTCTCTTGTAGCTTGAATCTGATTGGACATACTAGATCTATATAATACTTCAATAAAGTACTATATAGCCACAGAAATAAAAAAACACTTTCAGAAAATGTGAATATAAGAACAATGGTTAAAGGTCTTTGTAATAGAGTAAGGTAAGTCCTCTGAGGAGGTATTTTGTAAGTTTTGTCTCTAAATGACCTTGAACAATATTTTCATGATATGGAATACAGAGTTCTATAAGAAGAACATATTTCACAGATGCTGTCCCACTTTGCAGCGTCAGTGTCGAATACAGTGGTTTTATTAACCTTTTGCGCTCCAATGGCGAACTGAGTCCGACATCGGAGCGGAACGGCTAAAATAGCCTAGTCCGATACATCGTTTATTTCATATAAGCAAAGCGATAGGCAAAGTGCGCTACAATAGCGACACCTGGCAGAGAACACGAAAACTACCACTCCCTCCCTCCCTGGCGAAACTCGCGTGCGAGTTAGACAGCCCACGACAAACAGCCCGGTGGTTTAGAGGTTATTGTGGCGGACAGTTGGCCTCTGTCAAAGCGTGGGTTCGAATCCCACCGGTCGCTCTGATGCGATGCAATGCTGAGCATTGGATCATTCAGGTCGCGAAGCCTAATGACCGCTGAGGATTACTGAAGAAAATGGCTCATCAAATCCGACAGGAAGTGGCACTTTTGAGCAGGGAGCGCTAAATCCTGGCGCTTAGAGGAGTGGTTCAATGACTGGTAATGCACCGTACCAGCGGTTTTGCTGAAATTTTGCTTACAGGGGACTGGGAAACCCATACGGGAGGCTTTTATGAAAATTTAAACATAAAATTAGAGCGCAAAGGGTTAAGCTAAATCTAACCTTTTTTGCCTCTTCAAGTTTGTGCTTCAACTCCTTAAGACCTAAGGAGACTAAGACTTGTATCATATGACTCTCTAGAGTACTCACGGCCAAGGTTCGAGGAAGGGTTCCCAGCCTGACAGCACTCGGTTGTAGTAGTCGCTGTTGAGTGAGCAGTTAGCAGAACCAGTGTGACTTGCCAGGTCTTGCTTGTACGTCAGAGAGGACAGAGTCAACTCTAGCAGAGGCACATCCGCGTCTCGACAGTCGTCTATCACACACACTGACAGACTGTCCGTCTCCACCTGTCAACATCAAGTGTGAATAATGTTGATGAAAACCTCTTCTGGATTGAGCATTGTGTGTTGTAGTTATTCTGAATTGTTTAGAATATGTACTTTATAACAGTAGACTCTCGACTATCCGGTTCGCGACCATCCGCCTCCGTACTATCAGCCTACCATTTTGTAAAAATTAAAAAAGTTTCATGGCCACAAAGAGCGTTAAACATCGACACATGGTTTTGGCCTTCAGTTGTGAAACTGCTAAGTTTGCAATGCATCGCAGTAACGGTTCCACACTGAAGGCGTCTACTCGCAACAACCTGCGTAAAAATCAATAGATAGGCCGGAAGTCCAAGTTCAATGAACCCGGCCTATCCGCTTTTCCTTATCCAGCCTACCCTTCATACAAAAGGCGGATATGAGAGTCTACTGTACATCTTTTAGTGGTTTTATGTTGCCATGTATCCACACCTTTCAACAACGAGGTCAAACTGTACAGCATTCTACTTTTCTACCAATAAGTAAATATGTGCTGAAACCCGCCTTGATCTTTCCTTAGCAACAATGCAAAGTTTCAACACATTCTTACATCTCTTTCCTAAGGTTACTTACATCTCTTTTAAAGTTATGTACATAATGTAAATAATAACAGTTGATATAAGTGGTATAAATATATCAACTATTCATAAAAAATTGTTCAGAGCATTTCTAAAATTAAGTTATTTTTTGGTTTTAGCTTACCTATAATGTAAGACACTATTCAAATGTTACATTGTAACTATCACGAATAAAGATACTTTGACTTACCTCAATAACAGTGAAAGACCTCTCCGCGTTGGACTCGGAGCTGTTCTGTTGCGTCTCTTGCATCGGCAGAGCATTGTCAGTGCTCCAAATTTGTTGGATCCAGTAGCAACGTCCATGGAAATGGTCATGGTTCCTCCAGGAACCCTGTTTTAAAGATGGAAAAATTGATGATAATCCACAACACAACACTAAAGTAGCCAAAATAGACATCACTATTTTACAATTGAACATGTAGCTACTACTCTAGTTCCAGAAAGTTGTTGACCATGTAGAGAGAGAGAGAACACACCTGGGCAAGGGTTGACTGGGTTCTCAAGGATGAAGTCCCTTGTCATCTCCCACCAGTCCAGGATAGCCATCAGTCGCATGTTGTTCAGCAGAATCGTAAACTTGGACATATCCACTAGCCTCCTACAAATCATTCATCCACAGTCAGTTACATAAGTATGGTGTTTGAAAGGAGTGTTACAATCTGTATTCTAGTTTTATTTTAATTTTGTTTATACAAAATTGTTAAAATTTTCAACAATTTTTCAGAATTATTTTTTAAATTTGTTGTTATGTTTACTCAATAAATTATTTATTTTTATTACCTGTGATGCACTTGCGCCTGGACAGTCCCCACCTCGGAACTCATCATGATTGGCTGCAAGATGTTGGTGAACGTGTTCGCCCTCTTGTTTGCAGGCTCGTCTGTTGGATCACGAACAAATAACAATCTTTGTCAAATAACCAATTTTGTCCATAGATATTTTGCGGTTAAACCTGGTTTGTTTTTACTGCCACACCAGGAGTTTCTTTTCAATAGGCTGAGCAAACCAGACCCGAAAAATGTTAAATGAACATAAACAATATTCAACTAAGAACACACCTTGATATCTGATATCAGTGATGAGTATCTCCTGAGAGACGAGGTCAACGTCCTGTGTGTGGTCGCTGAAGCTGTCGACGTTGAGATGGGATTTGACAAAGTTGACGCAGGCCAGAGTGATGTGGTCACTGCGCTTCAGACACAAGCTCACGTCAACCAGCTCCAGGTGTATAGAATTCCACAGCCACACGTTGCACACCTCCTCCTACAAACCATACAACAGATAGATAGAGACGTGCTAGATTTTGTGCTACGGTAGAAACTTGATAGTTCGGCACTTCCTACAGATCCAATTGATACATAGAACCTTTTGCGGTGACTTGATACTTGATGTTGGTTTGTTTTTTTTTGATTTTGCAACGTTTTTGTACATAATGCATTGTTTTCTAGTTAAACTGTTATGAAATTAACAAGTTTAAGGAAAAAAAATTAAGGTTATTTAGTGGTGAGTGACTGGTCAGCTTACAAATTACTTTTAGGCTCTTTTCCAAATGTTTTAATATCATAATTCCTAATATATAGACAAGGCTTATCAGAATACATTTATAACATAAACATGTGCTAGCCTAATGTAAATACCAAATTACCAATTTAATCTTTATCTTGATAAATATATATTAGTATCAATAAAAGTTTGATATTTTTTCTAACACTCGTTTGGTCTTGAATCAGCCTTAAAAACCTGCTCTCTCTAAACATATAGATCAAATTCTCAAATGTAAAAAAACCTTCAATCAAGACGTATTTAAAACCACTAAAAATGCAAACAAAATTTAATTAACAATCAAGAAAGAATATAGCTCTCCTTGGTCAGGCCTCAATCTAAATTTAATCAAATAAATTTTAAAGAAAATTTTAGATGACTGATTTAAAAGAGACTAGTACATACTTCAAGAGGCGCTGTGGGAGGTTTGCTAAGCTGAAGGTCTTCAGTGTTCTCTCCTACGTTGAATGCGAGCACTCCTTTGATGAGTTTGTACTGGTCTATGTCATTGTGGCTGCCAGAGTAGACAGAGTCCCCCGGATACTCATGTCAGGAACTGTTATAACACAAGGAACTAAACATAGAAACTGAAGACTTATACAAGCCATTTCAACTCATTTCTTCACTATAATTGAGCCACAATCGATAGCTGTTTTTATCATATTGGACCCACTAGGCTTGTGAAGCTTCCTACTGTTGTGTTGAAATTTTCTAATTAGTTAACTTTCTGACAAGATGTAAACTCTCTTTCTGTGAAGATTTGCGAAGTGTGCCTTGGTACACAGGGCATTTATGTAATGCAAAACCAAACGTTTTTTCACCCAGCCTATCAAAAGAGTGATTTTTTGAAAATTCAGGATTTTTTATCTTAAATTAAATATTTCAGTTTCAACATACTTCTTTTAGTAAGCAGTACTCCATTTTCCTCTGTCAACATTGACTAAATTTTCCGACCACTGCCGAGGGCCTCAAATCTTCCCAATCTACTGCAGACTGAGCTAGCTATCCCTTTCTGATTCACAGATATCATGACTACCCCGTCAACTTGCCTGGGTGTGCGATGTGTGTCATCAAGTTGGTCTCCACTTGCAGCTGCAGTTGACACTTCTCCGTTAGCAAGGAACCACCGTGTATTGTCACGTAGTAACTGCCCATACACACACTCCCCGCCTGAGGCTCTGTACTCCTCTCTCCAGTCAGGATATCCATGTTGTCCAGTTGCACTTGCATCACATCCAGTAACACATCTGTAATCAACAGAAAACAGGAGGTTTAGTTCACATCAGTTTCAACATTTAGTTGTAAATGTTTAAGCTTACAAAAGGAAAACACTTAAATCATTCTTAACTCTTGGGCTTTTTCGGCCGGTGTCATCACTAAGATCTAAGGCTTCTGGCTTGCACCGCGTCACAGTTGAAATATAATTACTGCTAAACGTTTCGACCTCAGTACTGAGGATGACTCTCCACAGCGAGGTCGGAACGTTTAGCAGTAATTATATTTCAACTGAGACTCAGTGTAAACCGGAAGCCTTAGATCTTACTTAAATCATTATTTATAAGCTACACCAGTGTCAGCATAGAGGCCTGATGATTAAAAAAAAAGGAGACGACATAACTAAGTAGTTGAAGCACATCGAAGAATACATTTAAATACCAAGAGTTATGCTAGAAAAGATCAAAGATGAGTGCAGACCGTAAAGGAGGTTAAGGAGATAATTGATGGATGAATTGAAGAAGGTTGTGAATGGAAGAACTATACATAGATTGCTACAACAGCAAGGCCTAGTTAATTCCTGGAAGTAAAATGAGACTTCAACATGTATCTTTTATTCTTTTCACATTTTGTTAGTGGCTTATCATACTAATAATTTGGAATCAGGAGATCCAGGTAAGGAGGAATTTCTACAGCTTCAAAGCCTCAATTACCTGTAGAGCTTGGTAGATCTTGAGTGGGAGAACACCTAGTGCCTGACATGATGAACTGGTTGGTGACGTAGAGTTTACCGAGGTCGGCCACCAACACTTCGCTAGACCGAGAGCTCATCGGCAGAAGTAGGACCGGAGATGCCGCTGTGATCTCTAGCTTCAGCCTGGTCGCTCGCCCGTGCCACTCACTTATCTGCAAACAGGACTAGAGTGTAATATGCACACTGTGCTTAAAACTGTTGTTCACAACTTGTTTATCAATTTTGTTTTTACGATTTACTAGTAATAAAAGCAAAAAAAGAAAACAGATAAAGGTCAAATACTACCCTTTCAATAACTACCTACTGAAATCGGATTAATGATTTTTTAAACCTATACGGTTAGTCTTAAATTTTAGCTAAACTACTCTTTGATAGAGGGTAACACTTGACTTTTGTCTACTTTTTTAAGCGCAGTGATAATCACCTCACTAAGCTAAAAAAGTGCTGCTTGTCACTATGTTGGATTGATGAGCCGTTCTCTTCAACAAAACTCAACGGGCCTCAAGACTAACAAATGAACTATAAGTTTGAATTATGAGCATTTGAATTATCCACATTACACTTTCCGTAAAGTTGTTTTTTAACCGTTATTGTATAGGCCTAATTGTGAGTTTTCTGTATGAACTGATTGTTCACTAACTTGGCGAGCAGAGCGGATGCTGTCCAGGAGACGCTGCAGGTGGGAGAACTGGCGGAAGAACGCTTGCAGCTCGACAATGAAGCGCTTCGTGTGCACATACTGCACCGACGTCATGTCCAGGCGCAGTGATGTATCGTACTCCCTCGTCAGATGTACGTCAGGCGCGTTGTACCTTCGACACAAGAAGCTAGCTTTACTTAATCCTTCAACTTGTTTTCAGTTAGGATATTTCTCAAATCAAATGTCGGTTATATTCCATACTATTTTTATCCATCACAAAAGAGCCAAAAACTATTACAAATTTGGTTTCTTGGTCTTGCTCTAGAAATGGGGAGAAGAGCGGCTGCCAAGAGAAACACACCTAAAACCAAACAACCAAAACTAACACCAACCGAGAGGTCGCCTCTAACAATAATCAAAGTCTAAATATAGTCGGATGACTTTGCTACAACGCTTACTTGTTCATGACCAGGCTGAGGCCAGCCGTGATGAACTTCTCCCTGTACAGCTGGCCGTGGGTCGGTGTCAAGTCTGCGAGGCTGAGGGAGCCGACACTCGCCTCCGTGTGCGTCACGTGACTGCCCGCCTGTGTCACATTGGCAGTCAACTGTGACATGACGGCACGCGCCACTTCGTACTCTGCGTGGTTCAGCACCACACACAACGATCTCACTGACAGCTCCAGCTCTGTGTTCATCTCAGGCTTCTCCACACTCCCTGTACGACAAGGAGCTCTTAGACTTTCACCAGGCTCAGTTAAAGTTGATTAAGGATAATATTTCAGTGATAAAAATCATTTTAAGTACTGATGAAATAGTTGAAAACTTTGTTGATAAACAGATTGAGCTTCTTGTAGTACATATATCGACTTTGAGTATCTCATAAGTGATCCCCCCTTCTTACTTTTGAACGGCTGAAAATTTTGAAACATGATTTGGCACATAAACTTGTTGTCATGTTTCGGTGTTTGCCCTCCCTTCACAGTATATAATTCACAAAAACCCCTAGTTTGACTAACCGATATCTGAAGCGGGGTGGGGGTGCTCGGCAGGACTCTTCTTGGTGTCGAGGTCGGGCTGAGTGGAACTGATGCCGAAGAAGTCCAACACCACGACCCAAGACTTGACATTGACCAGAACATCTAGACTGTTGAAGTCAATGTTAACCAACCTTGACATCTGCAAACAGAAAAGAAGTGAAGGCAAGTTGTTATTCTGAACATGAATGATTTGACTTTTTTCTGATGAAGGAATATTTGCTCCCTTAGCAAAATAACCACTATGATAGTGGATGTGTGAATATGTAAGAGTAAAAGAACACAATTTAGCTTCTTGTATAAACAGAACCAGCTCTACTAATCCAAAAACATGGCTGATCCAAACATTAGTTTGAAAGAAATTCAGACTTCAGACTTATTTATTTCTCTCTGGATAATGTCATTGCATAAAAAATACCGTTTTGTCACTTGGTTAAATCCCTAGTGAATTAACAAACTCACACAAGTTTAGTATGTTTGTATTCAGACTTACCGACTGACTAGAATGTCTTGGAGTTCGCAACTCCACATTGATGTGAACAAGGTTGTCCTCGTTGAACAGTAGAGGAGAGGGTGTGACTGTTCCCCTGGGAGGGGAGGGGGGGACCGGATACATTTCCCCCACTCCTGAGGCAGCTGTCCTCTTCGGTATAGAACTTTGATCTGAAATTTAATCATGTCATTAAATTCAATACTTGGCAGCAGCTGTTTCTGGCTTTCATTTAATATTATGCACTGGACATTTTAGATAGTTTTTAATCAGGATAAATATATTTTTTATGTTGGTTGGTTTTGATTTACCAGGGAGAACACGTGAAGGATAAGAGCTTGGTCTGTATAGTACTAATAAATTTCCTGACTAAAACCTGATCCAACTGAAATTCTAGACCGTTTCCCGACTTTTCCCAACGTAAAAATATCCCGACCAGTAGACACCCTGATGATGGTGAGTGTTTTGATGGATGATGAGGTGTAGGCTTGTTACAAACTAGGGCCGACTCTTCCCCAGATTGGGTCATTAATTAATAGACCAACGACCAATGGAATAGACTAACAGCTTAGTGTGACTTCCGAACCATGGGGAGTGGCCATCGTGAAAAGTTATCAATTTCATCAAATCGAAGGAAAGAAAACACACTTACCTCCATTAAGGATGCCAAACAATGTCAAAATATTGATACATTTTGATACTTCTGTTGCCAACAACAAACCAAGTATGAAATCAATATTCAATGAACTAGGAATATTTCTATCTCAATGATGTTGGTTAAATTGCCACTAAGAATATGTGTGCTATTTATCAATCTCTGTTTGATCCCAGTAAAGCTTAATGATCACAGTGAGAGAAGCAGGATGAAATACTTCACAGTGGCATCAATGTGTTCAATGTTTGCAATGACATTAGTCACAGTGTTCTCGGAGTTACAAATGCCAGTTGAAGATGAAAATATCACTGAGTTCCGAGTGCTGATTCGTATTTTTCATTTAATTGGTACATTGTATTTTTATATATTAAACACTGCAGTGTTTACAGAATCAATTTCTAATATACTGCTGGGTGTGCAAAATATGCAAATCAAGATTTCTAAAAACACAAATACAATAAAGAATCTGTCATTACTTTTTCTTCTTAAGTTTGCCTTGATTATTTTGGCAATAGGTGGAAATTTGACCTTTTTATGGATTTACGGACTAAGTCAACTTCTAGACAGTAGCAGCGGTGACATTATTAAGTCTCTGGCATCACTGTTTATTTTTCTTTGTTCAATCCCTGCGAGAAGCTTCATTGGATGATCATGCTAAACTTTGGCATTACATCTTTGTGTATCCTGGAATACGTTAGGAACCATGCTCTTCAAGATCTATCAACTGAGCTTTCCATTTCTGCCAATGGTTTCTGGATGCACTTCTGGAGTCTCTATGGTGCCACAAGTTTCGGAAGAGTCTTTAACCAGCCTCTTCATAAACCCTCCTCAAAACCCCTACCCATCAACTTCTTCCAGCGAGATCGTGTTTCATCCTCTGGTGTGTTGGAACTTGTCACAAAGGCGCTTCTATTTGGCAAGACAATTGTACTTTTATATTATGAAATGTTTTCACCTCCTTGTAGTGACCCAGTTTCTTAGATCATCGTTGTACTTTCTTTTTAATCTGAGTTTGCCAATAGAAAATTCTGCAGAATTCTTCTTGGACATTATCGCTACAATTTTCGAATGTACCCTATCAGCATCACCAATAGTAATAAGTATGTTGGAAGCATGTGTGCAACAGGAACTGTATGTGAAATTGAAAAATCACAATTACAAAACGTTAAACCTCAAGCAAAGGAAATGTGTCAGAAGATGTTTGGAAACAGCCAAAGACAATTATCCTTACAGTTCCTTAGTGCTCTTTGAGTATGACTTGGAGCTTGCCTCTGACATGATGAACACTATCGTTTTGATATCCACAAATATTTTTGTTCGCACAGAAAATTGAAAAAGGGGTTTTATGCAGTAAAAATAACCAATTTTGAAAATAAAAACTAAGAGTTAAGTTCTCAAAAGCCTGCGTTAATTTCCCTTGTTTGTTATACTCTTCTTTTCATTCCTTTTCGTATTCTAATAAAACTATTCTGTCAAACCTATGCATCTCAAACTTTAATATACTTAGGTTTTGCAAGGTATTTTGTTTTAACCATCACTAGGCACATTCCCACGGACTTGCCCTGATGCTAGTGGAACCTTAATTTATAGTGCAGAGCGTGCGAATCAAATAATGTTTTCTAAATATTACATCAGTAAATTGATCAATATACAACTGGGTTTGTTTTCAATAAAACAAAAAACCTTTGTTAAACTAAATCATTCAGCTTTCTTAATTGCCTCACTATCACTAAGTCAAATCCATTTTACTATCACCTAGAAGACTACCTGTTCCGGCCAAAACTTATGTAAAACAAATCATCAACATCCCTAGAGCAAAACAATAAATAGTTCTGCAGACAGTTGGGGCAAGTAAGAAAGAAAAATAAATGCCAAAAAGCAGCAAGAAAAAGTAAACAACGCAGGGTAATAGTGGCTTGGAACATAGAGTAAAAAAGGTTAAGTTTAGTCTGAACAAGGTTAGGGCTCAATAACCTCCAACTAGTGAGACTCTGGTTAAAATAAAAAAACAGACATTGAAAACCAACATTGTCAGGCCTACCTGTCTGGTGTCTGTACTTGTTGGCGAAAGGACTGTCCGTGTGGAGATGGTCGGGCAGTGAGATATGCATAGTGTTGTCACCAGGATGCAGCACCGCATCGAGGTTAGGACACGAGTGAGACACGGGGGCCGACAGTGGCACTCCTGGTGAGCTCTGCGAGCAACTCATCAAATGGCGGTACTTGGAGTCGGATGGCTGCAGCAGGTCTTCCATCAGCAACGACCTCAACGACATCTTCAACAAAAATAATTATTCGAACATTTATTTCTGTAAAATGTGGCTATAAGTGTCTCTTTAAATATTTAAGATTGTCAAACTTATTTTTAATTAGTTTGAAAGTTATGGGAATATAAAGCAGTAGGCCT
Organism: Matsumurasca onukii; assembly: GCA_018831715.1. Lineage (NCBI taxonomy): Eukaryota > Metazoa > Arthropoda > Insecta > Hemiptera > Cicadellidae > Matsumurasca > Matsumurasca onukii. Next base: position 35,456,127 of record CM032065.1, read on the forward strand.
GACCTGGATGTTGGTCTCCAGCTGGTGGGATTTGTCGAAGTGAACCTGCAAGTCTCTGAAAGACAAGTCGACGAGACCTTGCTCACCAAAACCGAGGTCAGCTTTCAACTCCACTGTGAACACGGGCAACTCCACCGAAACTGGAACAAACATTAATCATCTTATAAAAGTCAAACACGTTACTCACACTAAAACAAACGTGATAATAAATTGTTGATAACCCTTAAATGAAGAAAAACGAGAAGTTGACTTCTTCACAATGTATCTACTCTCCAGGAAACACATTTTTCTGATGTGATAGATAGCAACTGTACAGGTAAAGGTACAGGATTGATACCAGAAGACATCATTGGAGTGATTAAAGGGGCTGACACCTGAAACAGGACGGCATAGATGCAACCTTAATCGCCATCACTGGATATAAGTCTTAAATCTAAAGCTTGCCTGATAGAGAGAACACAAACTGTCAATTTTCAGTCCAACTGAGGCTTTTGTCAAGGCTGTCTTGAGCTCTTCTTGTTGACAAAGGCCCCAGCAGTGCCAAAATTTGCCAGTTTGTGTTCTCTTATGTGTTTCTACTTTATCCAGGTAAGCCTGCTCTCCTTTTCATTTCTTTTCAAAAGTGTATTGCCCTATTTCCTAAATCAAGCTTAAAAGAAGCTCGCCTTACGGTGGGTAAAAGGCCTCTATTTTGTAACAATTGGCCAAACCGTTCTAAGTGGGTCCAGATGGAAAAGGGAAGTTTTAGTGGTATTTTGCTTAACATGAATCTCAAACTAACCGTTTCAGGTGTGCATAGACGAATATTTGCTTCTCCTCACTCCTCAAATCAAAACAAATCCTCAAAATTACTAATCAATTACTTAAAACCGACCTTTCAGCACAAAAGAGCTCTGTTGCTTGAGCTCCTGATTAGGTGGTGTATTGACATACATCCTCGCTCTCAGCTTGGGGTCGAGGTTGAGTGTGGTGACTCCAGTGAGTTCAGCGTCCTCCTCGATATCTTGCAAAGTTCGCTCGGTGTATTCGCTCACTTCGCTTCCCTGGCCTGGGCTAAGCTCGCTCACCATGTAGCTCGCTGTCTCCAACACCTGCTCGTACTGATGACGTGTCAAAGACACCTTCAGTGGTGTCACTACACTCGCTCGAACCTGTAAATTGTATCATAAAACTGATATAGGCTGTCAGCAGCAAACTTTTGATAGAAGCATAGGGTCCGAAACTTGACTCTATAATAGTGTTTTCATCCTTGGACTCTTCAGAGTAAGGATAGCTCACTCTTCTTGCATAGAACGTAGCCTTTCTTTTATTACTTCAGTATTATATTAGTCCTAATCTTAGAATTTACATTTGGATACATATATTACAAATACTGAAAACAGAATACAAATCCCAGTTTTTTTCAACTCTCCCATCGTGAAAAATGTTGCCAAGTAAGGGATTTTATAGAAGAGTACATATGGGCGTAAGAGACACATTAGCACAGAAGTCAAGTCCTGAGAAGGTAGAACCCCTTGAACACCCTTGAGCTTTCTTACACCGCAAAATCATTGTTACCTGAACAGTCCTCACAGTCGGAATCCCCTTGTCAGTTCCTCCTCATATTTTTAATACTGAGGAAAAAAAACAATGGACAATGGATGTTGGAAAATTCTTTGTTCTTTACCAGAAAGGAATTCGGATCAGATGTCAATGCAAGGGGATCTGAAAGCTGAGTAGATCCAAGTTTAGGAGATGCTTCCCATAATCTTGGGGCGGAGAGAATACAGTGGGCCCTAGAGTGTTGGCATAACTTCACCACAATCTTCAAGGTGAAAGTCCTCTGTCAGCCAGCTTGTCGCTTCCTCTCATGATAGTCTGGTAAACCGAACCCAGAATACATGGTCTGTACCATTCATCTCCAGACTTCCTTTCAATCCAGTGGCAGCACAATCAGGTATCGTTGGCATCCATAATGATAACCAATCCTTTGAGCTTCTGGATCTTACTTATATAACATCTACCTGGACAGTGTTCTGTTTCTCGGCGGCTGTGAACTCTGGGGCTGACTCCAGCAGAATGTTGTCTGACTGCCTCATGTGCAGTTGGCCAGACTGGTGGTCTACTGTCAGCTGTATCACTGTGTCGTGAAGCACCGGCTTGCCCTCCGCACAGTTGTACAGCTTGTCTACTCTCTGCATCATCACCTCACTGCAAACATAACCCACCATGATCGAATGGTTCTTATCACTACCATATAAATGAGTGAGTTTGATGTCTTCATCACTACAAAATATAAATGTTGGACAACTCCAAAATGTCCTGCACATCCTGCAACATGGCCCTTTAGCTAATTGTCTCCTTAATCGGTTAGATGATTGAGTTTTTCCATGATTCCTTTTAATTTTGACAAAATTAATACTCGTAACTAAGCAGTTCTCATTTGAAAAAGAATCTTTTAATGAAAACATCTACAATGAACTTGTCCAGCAATGGGTTTATTTGTTTGTCGCACCCCCCTAGAATTCACCCCCTCTAAAATTCTGTTCTTCTTTTATTTGATCCCTAGCTTCTAGTCCTTTCTTATTCTTACACTATATAAACTAACATAAAATAAACTTAGTAAAAGACACTAACTCAGTGAGGTGCTTCTGAACGTCGAGTGTGTACACGTTCATGTCCCGGATCTCGATGTCGTAGTGTTCACTCGCGTCCGCGCTGCTGTCCAGCCAGCCGGAGGGTGAAGAGGGCTGCGCCTGCGGCTGCTGATTGGTCAGAGACATGCGACCCAGGTGCGCCACCAGCACTTGTGAACTGTCCGCCTTGCTCGGCAACACCAGCACTGGCGTGTCCAGGATAACGTCCCACCTACACAGATAGGCCTTTTTAAGATTGGGCAATTTCAACTTGAAAAAATTATAATGGATAGTGTCAGCTACTTCCCAAATTGACAACACTTGATCTCTTTCCAATCAAATAACTTTTTGTATAAAATAAAACATTTATACACTCTGCACATACCTTGAGATGGGATTGAAAAGCACTTGACTCTGCTATGTTTATGACAATACCAATGCTCTGTTATAAAATGGCAATAAAAGATATTTCATTTGATTTCGATTTAATAAGCAAAACTGCTTTTTGGTATCATACAAGGCTAGACATCAGTTTGCGACTTGGAGTACAGGGATGTTGACTGCACCCGTTCAAAAAAGCTGCTACCCACATAAATGGATCTAATGAATTATATTTTTTCTCTTTAGATATCCTCTGCCGCCCTGGTCCCGAGTAGACTCATGCCTTAACACTGCACAAATTTAGAGTGCACTCAAGCCGTTATCAAACAGATGACTGTGACCTCAAACCTCTTACTATAACCCACCAACAGGCTGAGTGTTCTAACATAATGCACAAAGCTGGCAGTTACTTGTTTTACTCCCAGGAGCACTAGTGTGGTGTCAGAGCCCTAGCTCATGGAGCCTGGAGTCAACCTGCTGAGACTCCAACCGCTGCATTTACTTGGGAGAATATGCATTATATTTTTGGTTAAAAGTAAAAACACAGAAACCCAAACCTTTCAAAAGTATTTTAATTCAACAACCTAACCACAGACTTTAACACTATTGTATACACATCTTTTTTTATTGAATATTAATCCCAGATTTCAATACATTTCGAGTGTTCTATCAGATAATGACTCACTCGATGCGGGTGCGGAGCAGGTTGTCCTCTGAGGGACTGAAGGGAGTGACAGTGCCCTGAGTGTTGGTAACACGTCCGGAGCCAGCGTCCAACATCTCCAGTGACTGGGACAAACTACTGCGCCTGCGCTTGCGCGGTGTGGACGCTCTGTCTGTCGCTGAGCCGTAGAGACGACTGCTCATAGACAGCGACTGTGCTAGTGACTCCGCTCTGTCACACAGGCATGCTCAGTGGTGGTGACAACACCAGGGGAGGGGTGTGGATCAAGAAAGGAATCCAGGACATTGTGGAAAAGAATTTTAAAGAGTATAAGTTAGGGCAAATAGGAGGTTTGAAAAGTGGGTTTCAGAAAGATTTGAAGAGAAGGAAAGAGTTAAAGTGGAGTGTAAAATGAGGCAAGGAGTGATTTTTAGCGATAATAATAGCAGCTGTTTTTATAATTCATAACTCAAGTTTGATAGAAGGAAAGAAAGTCTCCATTTTACTGTTTAGTGTAAGCTTCCACAAAGAAAATTAACAAAACTGTCAAACTAATAAAACCCTCCAACGTCATAGAGTAATTCCTCAGCTAAAACTGTCTTGAGGAACTTTCCTAGAAAACTTGTTGGCAATCAGAGTACGATTCTACAAAATTACAGATTGTTTGAAAATCCCCCCAATTGCTGAAAATTCCCTGCAAATTTCTCTTTCTTCCAAAAGACCCCTTCCGCCAAAAAACCGAAAACCTTTCCCGCCCTAACAAAATTTCTCTTTCCCCAAATCCTTAAAAATGTCCAACATTTCATTTGCTCTATTCACAAATTCCCATTCAATTTTGGGAATTTTGATTTTTTTGCGAATTCCTTTGATTGCTTTGGTCATGGTGACTCCTAATTGAGGCATACCTGGCATGTACGAGACCGATGGCCATCTCAGTAGCTGCAGAGCCGATGGACCGGGCTAGGTTTGCCATGTACTGCTTGAACTCCTTGGCACAGGACTGTAACTCCAACAGTAGGTGAGGGGAGTGCGTGTACCACACCGACGCAAACCGGATCGAGATGGCTGCACTGTCTGAGCAAACAACAAATCGTTGAATGGCGTTTTACTGTAAATACTGTGGTTTTATAATGATATTCATGAGTGTAAAACACTTTTTTGGGGCTAATACTTTCTTCACTCAGTCTAAAGCCCATTATAAAACAAATTCACTGTGATGGACATAGTTCAAATAAAAACTACATATTTTGTAGTCACAATGCCTTCGAGGCACTCGAATCATGAAAGTGTTAATTTTGATCAACAAATTAATCAGAATACAACTTCTTTATGTTCTTGTGCAATTTTTGAGGCCTTCCACTCTCAGAACTCAAGTGATCTGAGAGTTTCCAAGTCTTAGGATTCTTAGGATGTTTGAGGATTTGAGTCACTTCCTAAACTACCAAAAATTGAGAGTTTGATATTTTATTTACAGCTCAAATCAATATTGATCTTCAAATAATTTTAAAGCATTTTAAAGAAAGCTCATCATGGTACTACCTGACTGCTGTGAGTGCAGCTGTCTCCTGAGGGTAAAGCTGAAGGCCTCCTTGTCTGGACGAGAGTATGTAGACAGTGAGGGAGGACCGGACATGCTGTAGAGGTCAGCACTGAGACACGCCATCAGGTCCAGTCTAGAGTCCAGTGTCTCTGTCAGAGGGTCCTGGCCTAGACTCAGTATCCTCTGGTGAGTCTTTCCTTCCGGAGTCAGGTCCAACACCTGCAGACCTCCCAACGATCCTTCCACCATCAACTCTTCACCTACACAAATAGTTTAACATTGTATTTAAAATAAATTAATAGGATGGTTATTTAACCTTTTTCTGTCTTCGTTTTTTGTGAAGAAAAGACAGACAGAAAACAACCTCTTTTGGAGAAAAAACCTTTTGGCCGCTGAAAATTTGGGGTCAATTTGGAATGGAGGACAAACATAGTCAGGATCATAAAAGATTGAGACAAAAACCTCAATCCTATTATGTATTACGCCCTACACGGTACTTTTTAGCATTTGTCACTATTTTTAGCATCTTTTTGATTTTTGGTGTTCTTGTTAGTGTTCCACTTATCTTCAAACAATCCATCAAGGGTTATTGAAGAGCTTTGAACAAGAGATTGAAAGATCCATGTTGTCTTGAAGAGCTTTGGTCATTTTCAACAATCACACTATTTCTTGATACCTGATAGTGTCTACGGCAATTTTCAAGCAATGGTGTTTACAACCAATCCTGACCCCTGTCATAGACAGTCTCTTTATTTCTGTTAACTTAATGATATTATTATACTCTAAGCAGTATTTGAGACAACCTCTAAACTTAAACTTCCCTTACGTCTACACTTAGCACTGACCTACTGCCGCATTTATCTTGGCATTGCTCAGAGTGACTGTGGCAATCTTGCGGCCAACGACAGTGTTGTCCTTCAAGACAGCTCTCAGCAGCAGAATATTGAGTCGGTGGAAGTCGAAAGTCACCTGAGTCTTGGTGCTAGGCGGTGAAACAAAACTCGGTTCTACTTGTCCCACCCGATGATGTACTCACACATTCGTCATCTGTCAATTAAAATTGAATCAGTATGAAAACATATCCTTGTGATATTTTATTTCTAATTGAATACAACAATTAACAATAGCCTAGTAGGTCATGTTGACGTAATTTGTTTGAATAACTGTGTCATAAAATGAAGATTATGATGATAAAAAGTATAAAGTATATATGTCTTGTTTGACAAGACAAAGTTAGAACTACTACAAAGTCCTCTCCACCACTCAACCTTGACCTTCATCTAGCGTCACTTTATAGTCACAGTACGAATTGTAAGTGGTGACTGCACGTCACGAGAGTGATGAGCTCCAGAGTTGTTAAGTAAATCCAACTGACAGACTAAACTTAACTACACAGTTTGTGTTGAGATTGAGAATCTACCTGGAACTAGAGGAACAGGTGGTTTGTGATGCGCAGGTTTGGATGGGAACACTCTCTTCACAAAGCCCATCAACTCCACAATTGTCTCTTGGTTGGCTGTTCAACAAAACAACAACTCAGTGTGCGTAGGGCAAAAAAACTAAATAAATAAATATTTTATTGCAAGAACATTATAAAGAAGCAAAGCATAGCAATCGAAGTATAGCAATCGTCAGAAATTATCTACAAAGCTAAAGTTTTCCATTCATACACATCGAGAACCTTTCAGACTTACAGTTTATACATTCACTCTCTCCATGCATTCAATTATCCCACTCTGCACCCTGTCAGTAAATCAATTAATGTATGGTCTCCAAGTGTGTGCCATAAACTTGTTTTTGCTGAAGAATGCTTCTGCAACCAAAATGTTGTTGAGGCTAGTTTTAAATAACTTGGGCATTAGGGCACTTTTAATCAATTTGTGGAACCACCGCTCTGTGTTGGGCAGTCCGTAGTTCTCCCTGCTCGCTTCATAATGAGTGAATATCACTCCTCTTAGCTGGTCGCATTTTTCTTTGAAGAAAAGACAGGTTTGTAGGATGTAGAGGCAGGGTAGTGTCAACAGTTTCAGATTTTTGAATGATGGTCTACATGACTCTCTTCTTTGTAACTTTGCAATTGTTCGGACGGCTCTTTTTTTGCAAAATGAAAACTAATAACTAGCCTGTCGAAATTAAAAGCCTAGCCTTGACAAGGTACAGACAATATTTGTCTGATGTTTTGTTTGGATGTTGTGTTGAAGAATTTTTAAAACTTAAACCTATGTAGAACTCACAGTTGAATGATACACAGCTAGAAAGCAATGTGTTGCATCAAAATTGACAGAACGTTTTAATGGCTAAATAAACACTACTTTTTAGTTTTTTCCCTTTAAGCTATTACTACTCAAGGTTTTCATGTGTTTTAGACTAAATGCATGCATGATTAGTTAAATTATCTTAAATCCAGGTAACGTTTAGTTTTAACAAACATACCGATGATGTCCAGGTTGTTGAACTGGATGTTTGCGATCTGCAGTTGTTCGGGTGTCCGTGTTGGTGGGGCAGTCGGCACTGACACTGACGAGCTCCAGCTCCTCGTGCCTCGGCAGTTCCAAGGGTTGAGAGAACGGCCGGGGACTTAGCAGAGAGAACGCGAACAAGCCTACCGGAGACTTGGCTGCAAGTCACACATGAGCCGGACATGATATACAGACACTACTGAGAAACATGAGGTAAGGTTTTGTCGGGCTTAAAATTTACAGGTCAGATCAGCAATATGAGCCGACAACACGTCAGAACAAATTACGGTAGTGTTCAATGCTGCTAAAACTCTAATAATGTTCACAACTGCCGCTCAGCTGTCAGATTTAATATTTTTTTAACGGTTATCTATAGTTGGGATTTTTTCAATTTGACTTGGCTCTAAATTTATCTACACCTGAACTGGTCCAACACTAAACTAAAAATGTTGGTGTGAGAGACCCTGCATAATGAGAAAACTGTTTAAATAGTCAAAGCACAAATTAAACTTGTATGTTAACTCTTTTTTGTTAAGTCTTATTTTGTAAGTATTGTGTTGCTACAGGTTCTGTATTCATTACTAGTATTGCAGATTTATTGTTGGTTATTAATTTGTTTGTTTACAGCAATTTGGCAAACAATAATAAGAGTGCTATCAGTAAGTTAGACTTTTTTCGGTAGGAAGAATATATCAGAATTTTATTTGAAGTATCTAAATGTAGTACAGAAAATACAAACACGCAAACAATTGTGAGTGAATTATTACCTCGGTTATGTTCTACAGACAGTGTAGAGAGTGCAGAGGTGATAGCGGACGGGCTGGTGGTGGTGAAGCCTCTGATAGCTCGGCTGCAGAGAGGGTCGGGGGACCCAGGAGAGGTGGGCGAGGTAGGCTCACTGTCTCTCAGGCTACCACTCACGCTGTCCATCCTACACAGCACACAGTACACAGGACTTAGCAGATACAAACAACAGCATTAGGCCTTTCCACTCTTACAATTTAATTCAGACGCTTATTAACTTGAATTATTTTTAAAAAGACTAGCTACCTGAATGGCGAGGGTAGGCCTTTTCCTGAAATAACATCAAATAATGTTCTCAATGCGATTATTTTTTGTTCGTTGACGTGGACAACCAACTTTGGCAGGTTTCCAGAAAGAGTAAGACTGGGAAACTGAGGGTCTATTGTGTAAACGATTCTTCGCTCCACCTGCAACAAACACACTAGTCACTACTCACTAGAGAAGTTAAGAAATATCAGAAAATGTATACACTTGTTCAAATGGAGATATTAAAAGTTCATGATTTGTTAAATAATAAGAATTAATAGTAACCTAAGTACAAAATGGCAAAATTAAAAGTTGACCAGCCTAAACCATACTACTGTTTAACACGTTTATTTACTAAGCACCCGACGCGAAGTAACGCAGATGCTTCCGGTGCCCGGGATCCTGTCGCCAAGCACCGATTTATTCGTTTAGTGTGTCCTTGGGACTGAACGGATCGTTTGAGGTTATGTTTTTCATTCTCCGCTTCTTCCACGAAGTTTCAACATAGTTTTAATGGCACAAGACTTGTTTTCTACACTACTCTAAACTTTATGTAGTTTTAATTTGGTGTAGTGTGTTTTTGTTCTGTGTCAGTGTTATTCTCTTGTGTTTTGTTAGTTAGTTTAGTGTGTTGTTAGTTTTAGTGTTTGGTTATCATTTATGACTATTGTTTTGTATGTCAACAAATGGATCTCCTCCTGGGCCAAGCTTTGAAACAGATGATCTAAGTTTAGACGAAGACGAAGTTATTAGCAACGACTGATGCATTGGGATCATACTTAGTCCGACTCAGCTGACGGTGATGACTATGATTTCGATGTCAACCCAATCAACTGGAGCACACAAACTTATGGCCTAAGAGAAATACCGTTCACAAAGGAAGAAAAGTTACTAGTGCCGGTTCCAGGCAACAGGCCCATTGATTTTTTCAATTTACTTGTTGACACAGTATTTAATTCAACGTATCGTTCTACTTTCGAATGCATATGCTTAATTGTTCTGTGGTCCTAAAACGACGCCTAAATCTCGTATAACCAAATGGAAAGACCTGACAGTAGATGAGTTCAAAATCTTTTTGGGATTGTTACTTGACATGGGTTTGGATCCTAAACCAAGAATACAAGACTACTGGCGAAAAACAAAAACGTTCACGCCGACCTACGGAAAATTTATGTCTAGAGATAGATTTTTGATAATTCTGCGTTGTATTCATTTCTCGGAAAACAACCCAAATGATCGCTTGGCCAAAGTTCGTCGAATAGTCGACTACTTCAATAATAAAATGTCGGAAGTGTACTATCCCCAAAAGAATCTGTCACTTGACGAAGGAATAGTGCTCTGGTGAGGTCGCTTGTATTTTCGCCAATACATGAAAGGAAAACGCATAAATACGGCATAAAGCTGTACACATTGTGCGACCCCCATGGTTTGATGATAAAATTTATGATTTACTGTGGAGTACTGGATGATTTGGGGGGTAAAGGACAAGCGGCAAATGTGGTTCTAAATCTGATGCAAGGAAAATTGAATTGCGGCCATAGTCTATATGGTGGACAATTACTATAATAGTCTCCCCCTGGCAGCAAAACTCTTACAAAGATACTGCACTACTGGTACCTAAGAGTCAACCGAAAATATGTCCCTGAATATGTCAAAAATACAAACCTTCAAGCAGGGGTTACAGTTTGCAGATACGGCGAGGGAATAATGGTAGGAAAGTGGAAAGATAAGAGGACTGTCCTCTACTTATCTATGGAGAAAGCACGAACGGAAATGGTGACCTCCATCAACAAACCACGGATAGCTAAGAAAACCACTGCCTATCGTGAAGTATAATGGTTTTATGAAGGGGGTTGATAGGTCAGACCAGATCCAATCCTACTACCCTATGGAGCGTTAAACTTTACGCTGGTACAAAAAAATGTTCATACATGTACTACAGATGCTCACCTGCAACTCACTTTACCTTTTCAACGAGACATTTTACTTGGAGAGAAAAAGAAAAATGGCCCTTTTTGAATTCCAGGAGTCGGTGAAAGACGCCCTCTTACCAGATCTACCGAATCCTCCACGCAGAATCCAAGGTTGCCGGCCATGCACTGACAAAAATTGCACTAAAAATAACGAAACACTAACCTAATTTCTAGAAAAAAGTGTAGAATCTGCAAAAATCAACAACCTTCCATTGTTTGTGTCCAAATGAACCAGGTGTTTGCTTTCTTCGTGTTTCGACCTCTACCATCAGTGAGAGAACAGTTACGCTTTGGTTGGTTGGAGGCATGTAAATATAGGGTAAAATATGCTTTTTAATTATTTTTCACTTTTATAAACTAATGAATGATTTATTACTAATTAGTTTACACCATAGTGATATTCACAGTACATTATCAACGGATGAGGGGAAGTGTGGCTGGAGGCGCAGGTGCCGGGCAACCGAATAAAAACTGAAATTTTCAACTTACATGGCCCAAACCCAAATTGTCAACATAGTCATCTCACCTCCTAAAGGTAAGACTTTTGACATAAAAATTTTTTAGCATGCTAGAAACATAATCAATTTTCAGCAGTGAACGTGTTAAACATCAAAATGATAAACTAGTAATTAAAGTGTTAACTGTTGTTTATTTTATTAAACCCAAGAGGTTCCTTTACAATTTAGAGATTGTGCATCTTTAATGGTGTTAACAGCACACACCATTACAGGTGGCATTTACAAAACCTCAATTTTCATGGTAGTACAGCTGAAATCAAATATAGTTATATTTTGACTTTACCTTTAACTTTGAACTAACTTATTAGAATGGCAAGAAATAATAACCTGGAGTGAAATACTGAAGCGGTCAAGAACATGAAGAGCCGAAGTTCCTTTAATGTGAGCAAACTTCCAGTTATCCTTAACCCTCCCGACAAGAATCTGCAGGTCATTCAAATCCAGGGAGCACCTGAAAATATGAAAAATACACCAATATACTACCAGCTGGTGCAATAATTCTTGTCTAGTCTCCAAAACCTCCATTCTGTCCACTCTTACTTTAGTCAGGTCTAAAATCTTCGACCTTTAGTAGGTTTATTCGATATTGGTACAGGATTCAGTATTGATTTCAGTAAAAGATAAGCGATGTGCATCAGCAGCAACAACTTACCGATCGTAAAGCTTGTGATGGACACAGCCAGGGCTTATTACTGTCAGTTAGAGTCAAAGTCGCTCATCGAGAGCCGACAGGACTCAAACTAGCTTCACTGCCAGGAGGAGGGAACAAGGAGTTTGAAACGCTTCTGTTCCAGGCAAACAAGTTTGAAGTTACTCACATGTAAACATTTAATTAAATTAACTATTGAAATCAAAGCTTGGCACATTCTAACCATATCAAGTTTGAGCAAATTTTAAAAATTCTGAATACTTTAGATGATTTGGTTGTTGACAGTTTACTTGGTATTTAGTTTATTTGAATATTACATTGTAAATGTTTTAAACAGTGGAGTGGTTTACTAGTGTGAAAAACCAATCCATTTCAACTCTCGCCTAGGGATGAGTTCTCTGCCCGAGGGAACCGGAACCGAAAAATTGACAAAGTCGCTTCGAACCGCCCCCGACATAAAATAACACACAAGTTAAAAGCAGTACTCATGCCGAGTCCGAAGCTTCGGAGTATTTACCGCTATCACTAACGCTCGACCTGATCAGACTGACGCTATCGGAGACCCAGGCGACAAGAGACGCCAGCAAATCCCTGCAGGTCAAATCGTGAATTCACCGCATGGCGAAGTGGGAGTCAAGAGAGACGCGCCAACCATATCGGTAAATCGCGAATTCACCGCTGGCTAGCAGGAGTCAAGAGATCGCCGCAACGTATCGAAGTCGCGATTTCACCGCGGGCGCTAGTGGGAGTCAAGAGATCGCTGCTAACGGAACCGAACTGACAGAACCGAACCGCATTTTTCAGAACCGAACCGGAAACCGTAAAATTTTGGAACCGACCCATCTCTACTGCCTACCTTCCTCCTCTTCCTCGTCGTTGCTGGTGACCACGGACACTTTCATGTGTTGGCTGTGTTCGCGATTGGTGAAGTGCAGTTTGCCCAGATCCACCACACATAATACTGCGTTCTTGTCGTTGAAGTGCTCCACGAGGAAGATTTGTGGCGCAGATATCGCCAAGTCTATGTCCCACATCTTCCGCACAGTCTAGCAAAACGAAACCAGTTAAAATATTGAAACGAAGGGTTTTTCACTAAAACGTTAGTTCATAAAGACCTACATCACCTGAAAGAAGATTTAATGAGGTATATTTAGGATGTAATTATAGTATTTAAAACTTAAAGATAACTATGCCTAAAGAGATGTTTTTATTCCTGACCCTTAAGTACATTTTAAAACTATAACTCTGGTTAGGAAGCTGAAAAACAATTTTCATGCTAAATTGTTCAGAACTTCCTACTGTTATTTTCATAAATGACTGAGTTTTCAAACTTACTACTAGCTTTTTCCCTTGTATACATATGATTTAACCTGAAATATCAAGGGAAAATATTTCCTGAACCTAGCTTTGACAGAGCTGTGTTTTAATTTTGTTTAAGCTTTGTCAATTTTGTTTAAATTTTTTAACAATTAGAAACCGATGAGCAATTTTGTAGGTAAAATAGACCGTTCAGAGTATAGAGCTTCACTCCTGAATTACCTGGTTGCCCTGCAGTATCTTGTCCCACTTGCTCAGCAGCTCTTGCTTGGTTCGCTGCTTCATTTGTAGCCTTGCCGGGCCGTCACCCGGAAACTCGGGTCCGACGTCTGGAACGGCCGAACAAAGAAGTCAATCAGCCACTTCACTGCTCCGGGGTTGTACACCACATCCAGGGCTTCAGACCGGATTTCTAACCTGTAGATTTATATTTGTGATTTTTTGTGTCAAATATATAAGTAACAATTTTATGGTAAACACTTATGGTAACAATTTTATGGTAATTATTTTAGTTTTGAAAGTCATTTATACCTTGATACAACAAGTATGAAAACAAAGTTCGTAATTACTATGATCCTTAGGATTTCTAAAATTCAAGATTTCCTAAAAGCATGAGATAAACTGACATGTTCTTAACTTACAACATTTTAAGTTGGGTTGACTAATATTAGAATAGAATAGAATAGAATCGTTTATTGTCATTAAACACAGTGTGCAATAGAGATAGTCAAATGTTACATATATTGGTAACTTATAACAGAAAAACTTAAACTAGTTTAATGAGTGTCATGTTTAAAAAATTCACCAATATGATAAAAGGATGGCTTAGAAGCCAGTTGTACAACTTAATTTTAAAAACATTGAACATTAAACATTTAGAGCGTTACATAGTTTGTTGAACATTTTAAACCCACAATGTAATGACTGTTTACACTTTTACTTAATCTAGAAAATGGTAACTCAACAGAATTTAGGTTCCTGTATTGTAAAGGAAAATCCTTGGCGCACACTAAATTACTATTACAAGAATCTTTGCTAGTACAAGAATTTGAGTGCTAGTACAATTTCACAGGCACAATTAGTATTGAAAAACATTTCCTATGTTACTAGTGAAGGGTTTGATCAAATCAAGGTGAAAGTGGCCATGGACCTTGTGATTATACTTGTTTTTTGTGAGTCAATCAATGGGAACTTTAAATGGTCTAGAATTGAGGTTCGGAAATATTATCAAGTTTACAGTTGAAATTTGGGTCTTTTATACTACAAGACAATTATAACGAGAAATACTCCATAAATTAGCTATGTCATAGACTGTATAACATAATTAAACAGTCATGACTAATTCCATTAAAAGATAATTTTGAAGAACACTCAATCGCCCTTAAATTATCGATCAGGCACCTACATTCAGCTTAGAAAACTTGATCCATAGTATTGATTTCAGTTAGATTAAAACAAAAACCAATACTTATAATGATTTTTAACTTGAAGGCCTTTCGATAGCAAGGCTATCATCACACAACACAAATTTATCGAAGGTCTCAAGAGTTAAATCATTATAAGTATTGGTTTTTGTGTTATTTTATCTAACTTTGACATTCAGCTTAATTTGAAAAGATGCAACTTGCCTGTAATCAGCTGTAGAGTTGAACGGTTTGTACTCGTAACTGAGTTGGAAGAGAGGTTCTTCCTTTACTTCACAGCTGAGGTTCAACAGTCGTTGCAAGCCGGGAGGGAGGTTACGAGCTGGACGGCCTGAAGGAGCAGACTCACTACCTACACAGTCAAACAATACAGTAAGTCAGTTTATTTGTGAACTTATAGAACAATGGAAACTAATCATGGTAAATACTAACATTTGGATGAGATTAGTCTAGTCAGTTAATGTTTTCCAACCAAATTCACAGTTTTTCTGCCCCGTGGCCATTGTTAGTTGTCTAATTTTCTTGGTGAATTAGTCTTAAGTTTGTTTGGTGATGCATTATTTATTTAAATCCCCTTTCATGATGTGTATTTTCTTCAAACAGGATCACTCTACGAGAAGAGTTAATCAAATTTGCTACCTTTCAGGAGTAGTGATTGTAGCAGTGTATCCCTCTTTTAAAATTTAAATTGTCAATGTAAGTTTGCAAATTCACACTTCCAATAAGTACAAGCTTAAGACTGTTGGGATATCCTGTTGGTTAAACTTAACCCATAGCCAAATCTAGATTTAGGTGAATTTTACAAGGAGAGAGAGGATGGTAGCTAGCTTACCTAAGAAAAACAAGTTTAGGGGCCAACAAAAATAGGCACACAGAAGAGTCACAAAATTCACTGGATATTTCTCACCTTACTAAGGGCTTTATCAAAGCACAGAGTTTCCATTAAACACACAAAACACAAAATGGCCACTGTCGCTTTTGTGTGTTTAGTGTTAGAATTTTTTGTTAAACTTGTTTTTCTTTAGGAAGCTAGCTGCTATCCTCTCTCTCCTGTGTAAAATTAACACCTAGCTTACCATAAGGCTTTCTTTCAAACAAAAATCTAGCTTTAGTACTCTTGAATGGCTTTATCTTACAAAGAAGACATTGTTACTATAAAGTTGTTGTAGAGGATCATATAAGTAAGCCTTGTTTTTTTTCAATTCTTAAATCAATCGATTTGGGAAAACTTCTCTTAATCTTTAGGCTTGATTTAAGGATATCTGACCTTATAAACCGCCTCATTAAACAAATTTTAACACATTAGCAAATTTTAATAAAACTGAACCTTTTGAAAACCACAAGAATCTCTTCGAAATTGTTCCTAGAATTAAAACTCAGTCTAGGTTAGAAGTGAATTTTGTAAAGAAAATTGCCTTACCTGACGGCACCCACTTGGTATAAATGTTACAGAGTTACTCGCTATGATGATCTGAGAGCTACTTACTCTGTGGGGAGATGAGGACCGGGAACGCAGAGTCTTCAGTGAGATTGTCGTGCAAGGAGAGGGATCCCAACTCCACCTGTACACAGTGCGAGCCTGTGCGCGGTCTGCTCTCCAGACCCAACCTCACTCTCTCAAACTGCAACTCCATCACTGGCCTCCTGAAACAATGGCCACGTCAACATCAAAATCTTCCTCACAGCTTTTTCTACTAGTTCTAGGTTTTCACAACTAAAAGGTTACTTCCAAAAGACTTGGTCAGTCATGGTCTCTGCAGCCCTTCTCAAAGGGAAAATAATGTAAAAGTAATGTACAACCAACTGAGTTTTGCAAGGAAGAAAGTAAATACTCAAAGAAACAAATGATCTTTGGTCAAAATTTAGTTGGGTGTATAAACTATAAAAAGCACTTTTTACCAACTTGAAATTTCAAATTGATTAAATAAAGCAGCTTTCTTCACCTAATGAAAAACATGTAGTAGAATGGGAAAGTACAAAAAGGGCTGAACCAACTATTTTTATTCCCATGAAATAAAATAACTTTGTCGCTGTACTTATCTTGATGATAATTTAATAAAGATATTTTGACTTGACTTGTAAAGCATTTTGTACTTTTGAACCACATTAATTTTAATGTGGTTTAAAGGAACAAAATGCTTTTATTACATAGTAATGAGTACCACAAAGTAAATGGAAATAACATCAAGAATATGTTTATTCCCTGCTTTTCACCTGCCGGTGTTTTATATTACAATTTCATCACACATGTACACTTAATAAAATGGACAATAGCAGTGGTTATTATCAACACAACAAGCAAAGTTAGCTAGGGACATTCTGAAAGATGCAAAAGGACAGTGAAAAATAAGACTGCTAAAGCTATGATGGTTTAACGATGTTACGAGAACGATAGTAGAGTGAGTGCAAATGGCTTGACTAAAGATGTAGTTAGGTGGGAAGAGTAAGGCTGAAAAGATCTCCTGTTAAAGTGAAAAAATATTCAACAGATCGAGGAAGGATAAGGTTGGAAACGGCTGTCGGCTCACCCAGGGAAATGGAGCTGCTCAGCCAATGATTGCATTTTTGCAAACCTTTTGGACTTTCTGAAATATAGAGGAGACATAGTGACAATGAGGACAATTCAATAATCCACAATCACCATAACTTATGTCTTGTCACTAAAAATTCTGGTTGGCTAGAGAAAATGCTGCTTGAAACAATAAATGTAATCCTCGACGTCATTAATTTGACTTATTTAATTTATTTGTATAAAAACATTATACTGTAAAATCTTGAAAGGTCTTTTATTGATTACACTATCGATAACATCAGGTTTTAATTCCCCCTAAAACTGTCCAGAAATCAGACAAAATAAAATATACAGTAACTTGTCATGGGACAGTCATATTGATCATATCTGTAAAAAGATTTCCTCAGGAACCTTTCTGCAGAAACCTTTGCCAACATTGTAAGCCTAATATTCTAAGGATGGCCTACTTTGGTTTGATCCAACCGTGCATGAATTATTGAGTTATGTTCTGGGTTCTTGTTGCTTTCAAATTTCGTAGGATATTTATTCTTCAAAAGAGCAATCCGAATAATATCTAAACTAGGATACAGGGATGCTTGTAAAGAAATTTTCAATAAATTACAAATTTTACTAAGTAAAAAGGAAAGAAGCGGACTTTTCAGCCACTTCGGGGCTACTCCTAGCGTTTGGTGGTTAGAAACTCCACCGTCTTCGAGGACTACAGTTATTAATCAGTTAGTAATTGAAAGGATCTCCCACCCAGACTGCAGGACCACCAGGGAACCTGGCACTACCAGGGTCGAGTCTGGAGTGAATCACTGAAAATAATAACTGCTACATCTCTGTGTTTTCCAGCTATTTGTTTTCAGCTTGACTGTATGTTAAGGCTAACATGTAGTTTTTTATCTCTATAACGTGTCCTTGTTTTACTTGTCCATATTTGTAATTGTAATTTTGACAAGCCATCCAATTTTCATGATGTAGCGCCATTGTAAAATATTGGTACGGAACAGTCACAGGTTGGTGCTTAATTAAGATATTAATAATTATATGTAGTTCCTAGATGGTATGAGTCCCTCTGAAGACGAGTGAGTTTCTAACTACCAAGGTAGAGTAGTTTTCTCGGAAGTGGCTGGAAAGTCCGTTCTTTCTTTTACACTTTAATTGCTCTCACCACTATTATGAACTTTTCAAATAACAAATTTTTACTCTTCCAAGTATTTATATCTGAAACTATTATTATTTGTTTAACTCATTATGATTTAATTAAAGGTAATAATATTAAATTCACTGAGAGACCAGAAACAGTTTTCAATACAGATTAGAAATACACAGAACAAATATATTTAAAAATTAACAAGCCAAATGGGAATAAAATTATACAACAAACTCCCAACAAATTTAAAAATATGCAAAATTTGAACACTTTTAAGATTAGGCTCAAACATTATTTAATAGAACATACATTTTATAGTGTAAGTGAATTATGGGCCAATAAAAATCTTGATTTGTAGTATTATTGGTTTATCACGAGGTATTAATAGTTTAATAGTATGAATGTCAGCCTTTGTCATGTATTTTGGTGGTGATTTTGCCTTACTTACTTTTGATCATTAATCTTCTTTTTTGTCACACAATTTTTGTGTAGCGACAATAAACAATTATTATTATTATTATATTCCACCTCTAAATTTCAGCTAAAGCCTAAAGCTATCTGCCTGTTGTTATCAAACTATGCTTAAAACTAGAAAGGTCTACATAGCCAACTTGTAACTACCTAGTTATTTGTTGTTTTTAATCCAACATGGCTGCCCCAGTCACTAGCAATCATTCTTGACTAGTGGAAATATCCCAGCTTACTCCTAATAATAGTATAGAATTTAAAGAGTTATACATTTTTTATAAAACAAACATGTTTTAACTCCAAACTGAAACTAACTTTAAACTAATGTTTGAAAAATCTTAAAATTGGAGAAAGAGCTTTTATCTGTATAACTTTACATTGGACACAACTTTAGAAGACTACCAACTACTCTTTTCTACACTCCCATTTAGAAATTCCTAAAGGTATTAATTTATATCAAACAGGGTCCAGAAGTGCTTTTTGGGGACAGAGAAGTGTTTTTTATGTTACCACCCAAAAAATGGGTTTAAGCTATGCATTTACTGTATTTATCAAAAACAGTTCTTACCAAACCATAAACCGTTAAACCAGATTATAAAAACAGTTTGTCTAAAACTTCAAACTGCCACAATACTAGGACAACCTACCTGAGTGACTTGCTGTGCTGCTGGCTGCGTAGTGGTAGCATTGTCAGGTGCAGGAGTGGGGGAACTGTACCACCCCCACCACTGAGGGAACCAGCTGACCAGCACGCTGCGACCCTGCACGTGCCCTGACTCCGGCTTGGGCAGTGGCGGGGGCCTCACTCGACACATGGCTACCTGTCATGAAACCAGATCAGTTAATATGAACGGTTGACTGAATAGGTTGAACTGACTATGGTTAGCGTCCGCTTACACTCCCAGGTCTAAATATTTGTCATAGCCACCTCTTGTCTCTCAGCGCACAAAAATGTGTTTACATAGATATTTGTTTCACCCAGTCCCAAAGTTAGCCTGAGTTCACGGGGTCGAACTGACTAAAAAAGGAGTCATAATACCAGGCCAAAATAAATATGTGTACTCCCTTGAAGCAATATCTAGCCTAACTTAAACGTCTGTATTTCAACCAACCCGCCACTAAAATGAAAGATCCTGCTCCACAGACGCCTACTTAACACAAGGTTATCTAGCTATAGTCACAGACCTCTCGCAAAGCCCTGAGCTCCTCGAAACCTCGTTCCCACTCCACCTTGTCCTTGATCTGCTTCTTATCAGGCGGCAGAGGAGCAGAAGCAGTGCTTGTGTTCAGTAACTTGCTGTAGATATCCACATAACTGATGTTCTCCTGTAAATAGCATAGGATATCAGTGACCTGAATAAAGACTACAGATCATTGATCCACTGTGATATAGTTTAGTCATCACATCCTCTATTTTTGGCAAGTATTCGGACACTTTATGTTGGTTCTAGTGTCAGGTCAATTCCAGATTTTTGATTCTCGATACCGATACCAAGATATTAATTCAAATGCCCACAAGTGTTCGTGGTACCATCGTCTTAATTCCTGGCTATTGATTCTTGATTCCCATACCGATTGTCAATTCCAAGTTCGATTCCCGAGTTTGGTCATTGATTCCTCATTTTCGATACCTGGGACCTCTGGAAAGAATCAGTATCGGAATCGACTCTACCAGCATGTCTAAACACAAATAAAGACACCAATATTTACAGTTTACTCATTTTAAAAAACCACTAGAATAAATATTATTAGTCACCAACTCTCAACAATACAAAACGCACGCACACAAGTCGCAATCCGATCAAAGCAACCATCTGTCGCTTGTCTGGCTGTCAAACAGAACGGAGCCCCCACTCCTCACTTTACAGAAGAGTGTACTCGTTCACCCGTGCACCACGCATAGCTAACAACCTAGACCAACCAGTTTCAATTCTAGAATCGATTTGCAAATATTCAATTCTCGATACCATGATTGATTCTCAATGATTATACGATTGATTCCTGATTCCAAAATTGATTCCCAATTCACAATTCTTTCTGTAATATCGGAACGACTAAAGTTACAGATTCCTGATAACGATTCCCAACCCCTGGAATCGGTGAAATCGAGAATCGGGAATTGGAATCCACCCAACACTAGTTAGTTCAAGACTAAAAGTGTTGCTTCTTCTAGACATCTTTCTTGCCAAACATTACTGTGCTAAATATCATTAATACCATCACATGACCAGTTACAGATTTTCACCATCTCCCTAGAGTCTTATTTGCATTTGAAGTTACCTGAAAAAGTGTCATTATTTTGTATGCATTCACATTCTCCCGTTCTAAGTCTCCTCCTATAATGGGCTCTATGTCCTACGGACGAGAAATGGTTTTCCTACCTTAGCTCTGGTATGCATGGTAGCCCAGGTCTGGTGAGGAGTTGCAATACAGGTGTAGGCGTACTGCCACCACGCCCGAGGATCTTGTAGCGCCCCGCCGCTAGGTCGGTGCTTGCGGTGACGCTGACTCAGTGTAACACTGTCCAACATCTTCACGCAACTCACCATCTGACCAAATTGTTTCTGTAACATACATGTACTCATGTGACGCATTTTTTGTTTGAAATCATGACTGGTTTAATGTTTAGCTTTTTACCATTATTTAACACTGTAAGTTGATAAATCAGGGTTGAAATTAACTAATTGTAAAAGGAAATAAACTAATTTTGTTCTTCTATGTGTTTCTACTTTATCCAGGTGAGCCTGCTCTCCTTTCTATTCCTTTTGATAGCATATCCTGGCCTAGTGCCCTATTTCCTAAATCTAATTGTAAAAGGGATCAACAAAATAAATAGTGATAGCAATTCAGTGGGGTTTGCACATTGTAAGTGAGCGTTCAAGTTGAGGCAAGTCAGTACTTGCAACGTTTTAACACATCAGCTACTAACACAGCTTAATCGTCAGTCAGAGACCTTGTCAGTAAAACTAAACTTTTTGGCACTGATATCCTATTTTGGTCGTCTTATACAGTGTAGACGACATTACTAGCTGATAATATACGTCCTTACAACAGACTTATTTGAATCATTTAATTCAGATTGCATGACAAGTACAGACAACATTTAAGCAGCTATCAAGTTGCAAGTTATCAAAAATGTAATATCCTGTCTGGCATTTGATTGATTTGTAACGTACGAGCCCACATTAGTTTCTATTAAATCTAACAGTGAGCGACAAGTTGAATGTTTGTTTAAAAAAACAGATGTCAGATGGCACTAACGTCAGTCAAGGAGAGGCAGACTTGATCGAACTTGAGGTCTGCTACAATGCGAGGCTGGGCTCGAGCGCGGAGAGGGAACTCGGAGCGGTTACGCTTCGTCTGGGCCACGGCGCTCACTGGTACAAGCAGGTAGTTGTGCTGGAACTCACTGCTCCTCTTCCCCATCGCCTCCTGCACGTTCCATTGATAAGAAATTGCAACTCAGCTTTGCAACTCAAAATATGTGGGCTGTTCAGAAAGTAGCATACGTTTTGGCCTAGCGTCGCAGTGGGCAGGCAAAAAAACCAAAATAATGATTGCAAATGCTGACAGTAAAAAGATTTTGAAAGTTGCCAGCCCTTGTATTTTTGTTATTAAATAAAACTTGAATGAGAAAAAGAGCCTAACTTTGACTACTTCAAAGTCAAAACATACTTTATTAAAAATTTGCAGTATTAATACAGTATATATACAAACATCAAATGATGTCAGATGGCAATAATTTGCAATGAACTTAAAGCCACTTAATTAAAGCTTAGGCAGTGTAATGATTTTACAATGTAGACTTAATTTAAATTTATTCTGACAAATTAATTTAATGAGTATTAAAATTTATAAACAAAATTACTTTTTAATTCTCAATTTTAAACTTTGGGAAACTGTATTTTCAAAAAAATTTGATAAATATTTTGCTGTAAACAGTAAATTGTTCTGACCAAACATTTAACCTAACTTACAGATAGTTGTTGAATGGTTAAGTCCCCCAACAGCTGGTCTGGAGTGACGTTGTCCCAGTAGACGGCCAGGCTGCTGAGCTGCAACAGTTTGAAACAGCTGGTGCGGTCTCGACTGCTGGCGTTGGATGTCCACTGCTCGTCACAGCTGTGAGCCGTCAGTGACTCCATCTGCAATCCCATCACCAACCCACAGCCAGGCACTGTCAGCTCATCCTCGTAGCGGAAGTGTACATCGGAGATTTTCAACTGCACAAAGCAGATAGTGGTTAGTTTTTTAATGAATTTATATTACAAACGTTGCTTATATATGCTATGGCAGTTGTTAACTAGAGATTCTGGGTTACTCTACATTTTTTATTGAGCCAAATTTTAATCAAAACTTAGATATTTAGTAAACTGTGATTAGTCATGTTTTATGGCCTAAGTTACTCGTTGGTTGACCTACTGTTTACCCAGGAAACACTTTTGTAACCACTTTTTTTAAATGCAGGCAGATTTCAGTAATACTGAACAAAATATCAGAGTTTGCGTTTAAACCTGTAGATTGTCAACAATGTTAGTGACAAGGCTTGCGCCGTAGCCCAGCCAGGAGCTGTAGCTGCTCGCGTAGTAGCTAGACTCTGGCGCAGTGTCTGTCTCCGCACGCCATCGTGCCTCGATTACGTCCAGCAAACTTAACTTGTACTCGTATACTGCGTGATCCTCGCCTTCCTCGTCCCACTGAAACATTGTCGATTCAAAGTTGTATTTGTCAATGTTTTGGGTAAACTATTAAAAAATATATAACAATACGTAAAAAGCAATGTTGACTAATAAGAACTATTAAATGAATTGTCATGAAGTGACTTAAGTTAAACTAATAGTAAAAGTACATAAATACCTTACTATGCTATAACATTCAGAGATTTCCACTTACTTCTGATAGGCGAACTGGTCCAACAACTAGGTACAGTTGTTCAATGCTGATTTCCCATGGAGCACTTCTTATCTGACTTACAGGAACTTTAAGCCGTATTTTCCCAATAAACCCAGCTCTGACCTCAATGGGGAGTCCAATATGGCGTAAAGCATCTTTGCGAAGGGGAAGATTCTCAAGCTCAACAGCACCTGAAAAATTAAAACAAGTTACTCAGAGCCTGTAGCTTGACATTCATTTTTCTAAACCATAATCATTTATTATAATTCTGTGTATTAAGATTAACTTAAAAGGCTAATGTATCCTATTAATATATATTTATAGATACCAGAAGATTCACTAGTTAGAGATACTTGAACAAATAATGAACAAAAGTATAAACAATAAATTTTAGTAGAAAGTTTTCACCCTATGAAATTGTGTGTCGAGTATAGGTCGACAAAATTTATTTCCCTTTGAATGCTTGGATGTCCAGTATAAGTTGCGGTTGAAACAGTCTCTGATGTGTAAGGACTACACTACACTAACGGGACCTAGCAGAGAACACCGAAACTACCACTCCCTCCCCACCCCAACTCATGTGCGAGTTTGACAGCTCACGACAAACACCCCAGTGGTTTATTGGTTATAGTGACAGACAGTTGGCTCCTATCTGTCACAGCGTCGGTTCAAATTCCACCCGGTTGCGCTCTGGGACGGTGCAATGCTAGTCATTGAATCATTTCGATGCAGGGGCCACAATGACCCGCTGAGGATCACTGAAGAGAAAATGGCTCATCAAATCCAGTGAGGCGGCGAGTGGAACTTTTTGAGCTTAGGGAAGCTCTAAATGCCCGCGCTTAGAGGAGTGGTCCTATAACTGGTAATAGATGTTTGTACATACATAGATAGGAGCACTAATGACAAATGTCGAGAGGATGGTTGCATTCAAATGAAGAATATTTAATGCTCTCACATTGAATCCAATGAAGTGAAATAGTTCGAAGTTACTTAACCATTTTTACAACCAAATACAGTACAATCTTACTAATCCGGCCCTATATCGGGATCAGAACCGCCAGATTAGTGAAAATGCCGGATTAGTGGAGGTTCACTAAAAAAGACTCAATTTGCCAGGAATAATCTTTCTTATGTTGGAAGATGATTCACTACTCTTAAAAAATTATTCAATTCCATTTTTTTTTTCTAAGGTTATGTTTGTGAGTTTATGATCTGTCAATGTTGAATTCCTTGAAT
Organism: Matsumurasca onukii; assembly: GCA_018831715.1. Lineage (NCBI taxonomy): Eukaryota > Metazoa > Arthropoda > Insecta > Hemiptera > Cicadellidae > Matsumurasca > Matsumurasca onukii. The sequence goes on from CM032065.1 coordinate 35,480,982, forward strand.
AGAGTAGCTAACTGATCACCACTCTCTAATCTTTTTAAAATCACATACTTTTTATCTATTGTCAAAGTAAGATGTTTACGTTTTGGCAACATCTCACGGCCTGTACTGAACGGAAGCACAGATTAGCAATAAACAAGGCACACTTCTCTGACTGCCATCAGTGAACTGAGGTAATCCAGATGACATACATTACGTGCTTTACAGACAAGTAGAGACTTGAAAACAGGTCGGAGTGGCAAACCGCCGCATTATAGAGACTGCACTGTATATTGAATGTTTGTATTGCTTGTAGCTAACATTGCAACAATGCAAAAATTCAACATTTTTCATACCATGGAACAAATCCATTTTGTGTAGGTATTTAAAAACAAAGAAAGCTTTAACGTGACCAGTTAACCTACCTTGAAGTAATGCGATGCTCAATTGATCTGTGTTAAGATTTTCAACATATTTTCCAAGATAGTTGTTTAAAACCCACGCAACGAGTCCTTCCAACATTGTAAAGCGTCTTTTGGCCTATCCTAGCCCCTAGGCGAAGACTTAGGTATCTGCCTTAGTCTGTAGTACAAGTTGAGCCTAGGGGACTGACATGGACAATTTCCGAAGAGAGTAATTCAACTGAAAAAATTATGAATACATTGTTACTCTTTGAATAATATACTTTTTCATTGACACAGCAATTATAATTTTGGAACTCCAACACCACTGTTATATTTAACTGAGTAAAAAATGAAAACGTTAAATCTTATAACCTAATTTTGTTGTGACATTGACATATGATTCATACCATGTTCATACTCTGTAGTCTGAACCTCTAAAGTGAGATCCACAGAACAACAGATTTTATTATGTATTGTTTAATAACCAATAGACTATATTTTAAACAAGCTAAATAAACTAAGTATATAGCATAGAATCCCAAACTACGTAATAACACATGTTTAGTTTCTATTCTTACAAGTGAGAAGTGACCTCAGTGTTACACATTTAGAAGTTGTCCATTTATAAAGGAACGCGTCAAAGGAAGGTAGAGTGTAACGTTAATGTTCGTTACATAGGGTGAAAGGGGATTTTCAAAACCGCTAGCTAATATAGTTGATACGTTACAACAATCAGAATCAAGAATTTTATTGTCGTAAAACATACCAGATGATGCATTGACAACGTCAGGTTAATTATACTAGATTATACATACATTATGTTAACTTATTATGAGTTAAGTTTAACACTAATTATACACAACACAATTAACAGCACCACAATCAATATCACTTATTTACATGGGGTAACATTTAAAGTCAATATCAAAGAAATCATTAACTTTGTACAAACATTCCTTGATTAATATGTCTTTCAACTGCTGTTTGAGATGCTAATCTCTAACTTTGTTTAAGTTTAGTAGGCATAAAATTATATAATTTTGTAGCAATGTATCTCCAATTTTCTGAGAACTGCATAATGGGTATTGTTGGACTCTTAAATTGTTTTTATTCCTTGTATCATAGGAATGATAATCACACTATTGGTATTAAATCTTGTATTATTTAATTTAGCATAATAAATAAATGCAGTACATAGAGATGGAAGGGATATTAAACGTAACTTAATGAATAACTCTTTGCAGTGTGTTTTGCCAATTTTGGGATATCCGGTGGCTCTTTTTTTGGATAACAAATATTCTTTCATTTTGGTTACTATTTCCCACAATACAACTCCATAGCAGGTATGCTTTGTGGCAGCGTAATAAACCTGAATCAAAGTATCTTTGTCTACTGCATTGCTTAGTCTACGTAACATATATATACCTGTTTAAATTACTGATTGTATGATTGATATGTTCAGTCAAATAGATGTGAGTCATCCATATACCCAAAACTTAAAGAGTATTATTTCCATCTTTCTACCTTGTATTCCAGTACATACAAAAATTCGAGCCATTTTAAGTATTGGTTATAGTATGTTACAAAGGGGGAGGGGCTTTGGCATTGCATTACGCCACGAAGCGCTTTTCGAAGTGCTGGTTTGCAGGTAGGAGATTGATTGTACGTCGTACTCCCTCAGCCTCTCAAGTCACGTTGATCACAGCAGGACCGTTACCAGAGAGCTAATTGCGTCTCGACAGTCATAAGTCAATAGGAACAAAAACAATGATGGCCTAAAAGGCTAAAACTAAAAGCATTAAATATAATAAATTAGACCACACAATTATAGTTAAGGAAAGGGAGTGGGTTCTTCTCTTGATAGACAAGGGTAAAATCTGCCCGCCTCTCATAGGGTTCAATACAATGTTTATAAGACCAGATGCGAGGATGCTAATAGCGATGCCAACGTTGTTTTTGTTATTGAAAATATACAAATTCCTGTAAAGTGGCCTGGGATGTGAAAACCGCAACATGCGATCGGAAAACCAGACACGATGTCCGGCCTATCTCCATCCTGCCGGTTGTTAGCATGATTCAAAATTTTTTATTGATGCTTTTATACAGCGTTAGCCAATTACACAAAGCATTAATGTTGAAATAAAATATTTACATGCATAATACATAATTAAATACGAATACAGCATGAACAACAGCTATAGGATATATACTATACAGCTATCATGATCATCGAGTCCTGTGTTGCTGTCTTGCTGAGACAGGCTTTTGCGTACTTCGAGTCCAACAGTCTTTTTCCCCAGTGGCAGAATGATTCATGAAGGACAAGTTCATGATGGGAGCGGTGTTGGCTTTGGTGGAAGAAGTAAGGCAGCCTCTTACAGTAAGTACAGATGATAGTTCTGTAGCGTTCTGTCAACTACCGGCTCGTGGTCATGACGCGCAGTAGGGCCTACTTGTACAGTTCGTTAGTTTTTCGTTCCGTGTTTGTGTTATATTCGTCACCATGTACTTTGTAACGTGTTTCATCATTCCCGACAATCCCTAGCTGGAGCTACCATCAGTGTTCTTCTATGTTTTTTATGTGTACTACCACCGGAAGATGGGACCGTTGTCCCGAAACATGTAGTGGAACCCCACTCATTTGAAACTGTTAGACGAGGTAATTTACCACTTATATGCTTAATATTTTACGAAAAGGGCGAAAAAGGTACTTATTGAACGAAACATTGACTTTATGATTATGCGCGTTTAATATATGTTTCGGAAAATATTACCCATTCGGAATCTTGTTTCGGTATTGTTTATCTGTGCATAATTGTTAGCTTCTTTTCTTTTTGCAATCAAACTTTCTTTTTGACTTTGTTAGCTGTGTATTTGAAACCACAGAAATACGTACAATAATAATTGTTCTGCAGCATATTAGAAGAACACGAAGAGTAAATACCGTTTGGACAATTGGTAATAATGTAATTTATTTATAACAAGGTAAAACCTCCGTCCTTGGCTCAGTGGGTAGTCACGGATTGCAAAGCGCAAGGTCGCGGGTTCGATTCCCGGCTCAGGTACAATTGGGTTTCGACCGATTTTCTTAAAAGCGTTTTGGGATGCCCACAAACCCTAGGTTAAATAACACATTAAAAATGCATTGGCGTAGACAATAAAAAAAGCTGCATCAGTGTATATTATGTAGGCAGTGCTAGACCTGTAGGCACTAGGTTGGTTAAAATATTGTATTGATCTAGGTTCAGGCACCTAGGTAAGATTTACCATATAGTATAGAACAGGCTGAACACTAACCAGTAATATTTAGCACCACTTAAACAGCCTTATCATCAGTTGGTAATTGCAGGTCTTGCTCTCGGAGTAGACTCGATGCCTAGATATTGCATCGTATATGAGCGAACCTGGGTGTGAATCTTTCTTACGACTTAGATCTTCTCGCCTCTCTCTATAAACTAACCTCTAGACTAAGCTGCAAGAGCTTCAGGACGTCAAATCTCCACATAACCTGACTGTTACGCGTTTTGCTGCCAGCAGCTCTAGTTTATTCTTACCACCTGCTACGGTGTCGGTTTTAAACTGAATTCGTTCTGAAAATAACAATCAGGCCTGAAAGTTGTATTTACTTATCAATGTATTCAAAAACCATCCCAAAATGGTCAAACAAACAATAATTTTACTAAGAATGTGGTGATGAGAGGAATGTAAACAATAACTTGGGACAGTAGAAAGGGAGTTGGGAAAATTCAGCTGACATGTTTCTTTATCCTTCGAGCCTACCAAAAAATTTTAAATCTACCACAAATGGTTTTGTAGAAGTCTGGAAGTTGCTTAGGCCCACCACTTTCATCTACAAGAGCAATAACCGAACCTACTAGACTTACAGCCATTCTACTGGTGGGAGTAATTATGTGTCCCCCAAGGTAGCTTAAAATATGGATTGATTTGTCTTAAAGTTTATTGTTGTCCTGCTACAATATTACGCTTTTTCTATACTTGTTTTTATTACTCCTTTTGAGGGATGGCCAGTTAATATTTTTCAGGGTATACCACAATCCCTTGCTATGCCAATATTTACTTTATTCTGTTTGGCCTAGGTTTGTTGTGTTAAACTGAACAACTTACTTGAAAACTATTGATGATGTCACTTTTCTTTATGCTCCTCACCAATAATACCAATAATGTATCAAATCCAACAGCTCACTTTCTAAGCCCTTTGAGTGTGTAACATGGTAACACACTCACTAGATAATTACCGTAGTTAATTTGCTTTGTTTGTACAGTTGGAAAATTATAACAAGGCTACATTGGCAAAGTGCTTTTGATGTTGAACAGTTTTGAAAATACGCCCTTTATTTGAAAACAAAATTAATTTTTTTGAACGCTGAATAATAATAAACTAGCTATGGCTTTTTAAGAATTTGAAAATGTAAGAAAAAGTATTTATATATTTATTAAAAATTGTATCTAAGCTAATTTGCCCACACATTTTACCTCATAAGATGTTTAAAAGAAGTATTTTTTACAAATTGGTTGGTTACATCCAACACTACATTTTAAAAGGAGTTAAGAATATGTGTCCGTAGTAAAAGAGAAGTAAGAAAAATTACTTTCCTTAGTAAGAAAAATTAAGGTATTAAGTAAAAATATTAAATAGTACATAATAATAATACTCGTTTTGACTTCAAATTCTGTACCAGGTGAAGGCCATTTCATGGTTTATTTTTGTTGTACAATGAAATGAAATGAAATGAAAAATGACTTTATTGAAGTTAAGACTAACAAGTCCTCTCTCTTACACTTAACCTAAGTGTACAATAATAGGTTTGAAAGAAATATTCAGTTTGAAGTATTTTTCAGATTTTAAATTTAACCAAGCCTTGTTAGCTTTATCCTTTTGTGTATTTTGACATAAGTTATGTTACATTTACCTATTGATATTTTTTTTCAGGTTCACAAGAATCAAAAGCAATTTTAAATGTCCACGCAAACAAACATTTTTTGTGAGGAAAATTTTGTAAAAAAGCCCAGTTTTGTCATCAAACATGATACTATGCAGTTTCTCTCTATGGTGTTGGATAGTTCTGAACCAAATAAAGTACAGACAAAGGTAACTAAATGTTAGAAATAATTTATTTCCTCCTATAATTAAATACCATTAACTAGTAGCCGAACCTCAAGAGTAGATAATAGCACTACCTACATAAAAGTTCATTTTGTAATTTTTAATAGTGTAGGGCAGCATTAAAAACTCATTTTTAATGTTTATATTATATTTAACACAATTTGGTTCTGAAAAACATCTTGTAAGATGGAAAGTCAATCGTGTTACATAAGAAATATTAAAGTTGTCCACCATATTGGAAAATGGCGGCCATATTGTACACATTTGAAATCATCCCAAAAAATTAGGAAATTAATGGTAGTCCCCCAAAAGAAGTTGAATGTCAAATTTATAATTAAAAAGTTAACTATTGGTTCACTTCAGGAGAGACAACTGGTACATGCAATGTGTGTAAATAAAATAACAAGGAGTTCTGCTTATTTCTCTTTAGTTTGCTAATTAAAATTCATTTACTAAATCATCAGTAACCTTGTAAAAGTAGGTAAATGTGTGTTTGTGTACAGGTAAAGCCAAGTTTCTACTTGTCTGAAATGATTCTGAACCCTGAAAAAAGGTTGGGAAAAATAAACAAGATGTTTAAATTGTCCCCGAACAAGGATTTTAAAATCAGTCCACCATTAGTTGTGTTCCAGAATTTTGAGCCAGGAAAACAATATAATGCAACATTTTCTATAAGAAACATCTCACAGGTAATATTTTATTATTTTAAAATTTAAATGTTACAATGTCTGATTGTAGTTAATATGATTTTATTTATCTTGTTAAAATGTATGTTCTAATGACGCTTTCAACAAATCGGAATGATATCTCACTAAATTATGGAAAGGTAAGATTAGTTTAGCTAGCCTAGGGCTAGTGTTGGTAGAACTACGGCAATCTAGTACCACTAACCTAGACTCTCTGGAACTAGTCCAAATTTACCCCCTCACAATTTAGCTTGTCACACATTGTTCAAGTATAACACATGTATAAGTTTTTTCATGTTTGTAAAAGTACATTTTTAATTTGTTTGATGAACCTTTTGTGTTCCTCTTGTCATTTATTTTTGTAGGTTTCCAAGCAAATTACTGTCAAGTGCAAAACATCTGAAGTGTTCTCTCTAAACTTGTCGTCTAAAGTTACCTCCAAGTTGGCTCCCGGCATGTCTCTACAGTTTATTGTCGGATTCTCCCCTCAAGTTGACCAAGACCAGGAACATTTCCTAGCAATTGACACGGAAAGTGGAAAGTTTGATGTTCATTTAATGGCTTTGGCATCAAGACCTCTGGTGAATTTCCCAGATTACATAGAACTGAAGGAAACATTAGTTCGAGTGCCTTGTCAAAAATCAATTTACTTAAGGAATATTGGTAAAATTCCGGCAGTATTCAATCTAGATTGTGAAAATCCCTTTTCAGTAAGTCCTAATAAGTGTATACTAGGTGTTGGTGAAATCACAACAATCACATTAGAATTTGAGGCTGATTCAGTTGGGGATTTCATTAGAGACTTGTGTGTTCAGTTTGAATCTGGGGAAGAAATAGTTATTGATCTCTTAGGCTCAACCAAAAATGGTTCAATTTGGCTCAGCAGCAATAAACTCTGCATGGATGATACCTTTGCAGGTTTGAAACGTCAAACAACAATTTCTTTAATCAATGATAGTGACTCAACCATAAAGTTTTCCTGGAATAAGTTTGAAACTTTGCAAAAAGATTTGAACGAGCTGGAAAAAATGAAAGACAAATTTATTGATGTCAAAAATTTAGAAGCAATTCGTAGCAATAAATTAGAGTACAACGAAGTCATAACTGAAAACGATAACTTTAATGTATATTCAAGAATTTTGGCCGATGAAATTTCATTAGTTTCCCCGAAGGACTTGCGGTTTTCTAACTTAAATTTTGAAATATGTCCAATGGACGGGGAATTGCAGCCAAGAGGAAGATGTGATGTTTATATTACATTTATTCCCAATGTTGCTGGTGAGTTTAGATGCACAGCTTTCTGTGATGTGACCGGAAAAGATGCAAGACTTCCTTTAGTGTTGAATGGCCACGGGCTTGGGCCTAAAATCAAGTTAAATCTTAGATCACTTGATATCGGTCCAGTGTTTCTTGGATCTCACCAGTCTTATGAGGTGAGTAAACCTACTAGAAAGTAGAAATTAGTGTGATAATTATTATAAAGTTACAGTTTTCTAATAATTGTTCTTGTTATAGTTGCACTAAAGATAAGTGTTATTCAAAATTACTGATACAGTTTTGACAGGAGGTCAAATGACATGTATAAGCCTTTTCATATGATTTAAAAAAACTTCACATAGCCTAATCAGGTGGAACATCAACTGCAAACAGCACAGTAAATTGACTCATTTTAAAATGCTAAGTAGATTTTAGCGTGATTCGTCACATAAATTAGAAGTTGATCAAAGGCATTACACTTTGTTCAGATAAAGACTTCTAAATTCAATAGTTTTGGAAAGAAAATTCCAAACATTAAACATTATTAGAAAATACACTACCTTAAGATATTTTTGAAGGCTGATGACATTATTTTGAAAAGCAATGATTTGTACAATGAACATAGATGGTATTTGAAAATTACACCCATAACCTTGCTGTTTACATTTTAAAAATAAAACAGTTCATTGGTGTTTTCACAGATCATAGCTGCAAATAAGGGTGACATCCCAGGGTCAGTTCACTACGTTCCTAAGCAGACAGCGTTTGGTGGAACCATAATTTGTGAACCGTTATGCCAGTGTCTAGAGCCGTACGATGTGAAGTCATTCATCATCTCGTTCTCAAGCAGTCGAACAGGCTCCTTCGTGGAGGATATGTTGTTCAAAGTATCCCAGTCGGGTGAAGAACTAGAGGTTTCCTTGAGGGGAAGTGTCGTAAACCCAGTGATATCTTTTGATCTGCTCAAACTGGATTTCGGTATCGTGGCAGTTGGGTTTCCGGTGACAAAGCACGTGAATCTTGTAAACCAATCACAGGTTCCTGTGACGTTCGCTCTCAAAGTGTCCAATGATGGAAGCATGGCACCGATCACTTGTGATGATTTCGCTTTGACTACAAGTAGCAGACAGTCTTTTCAACCTTACTGTAGAGAATTCACGTTATCCCCTGTAACTGGGATTATCGAACCTAATTCAGAGACTACAATTGAGGTTTGTAACATCACTGTTTTTCCTTTTGAAGCAACATTTCATTTAAGATGGCTGGTTTTAAAATGGGTTAAAATGTTCTTTAAAATTAATAAAGTAATTACTTTAGGTATCTACCTTAGAGTTCAATTAATTGTTTTAAAGATTTAATATACATTCAACTACATGTTGATCAACAAATCTTGTGATTAAAAATCAATTTTTACAAAAATTATAACCACATGGTGATTTCAGGTGACTTTAGTTACAAACACCACTCGTAAGAACGTTTCTTCTATCGGGCTTGAGAACAAGAACAGTTTGCTGTTGCAACCAGTCTTGCTGACGGTATCTTACGAGTCAAGAGTAGCGGAGATACTGTGCAACCCTTTGGAAATTTCAATGAGGTTCTGCTTTGTAAATTTTGAATACACCAAACAAATCTTAATCTCTAATTCCTCGAATATACCAGCCTACTTTTTCATACCACCTCAAAAGGTAAGCTCACAATTATTTTCATAAGGTAAGATCATGACACCTCCGAGTCCTGTAGAAAACTTAACTTACTTTTCATAATGAGCTTCTTCTGGAGATATTGGCACTTGTAATAATTCTATTTACTTTTCATACTTGTCTTTAAATATTATTGTATTTGCCTATTTGGTCACCTGGTTAATTCAGTTTAAACTCAATTGTTTGATACCTTTCATGGTGACTTAATAATAACAAAGAAAGTTTTGAAGTCTTTGTAATAATTATTGTCAATATTAAAATAATTATGTTTAACTTTGTCTATTGCCTGTGTTTGCTTAGTGACAAATAAAAAGATTTGTTTTGTACTGTTGTAATTCTATACGCAGGGTATGTTATATAGTGGTTGGTTTATCTTTCTTTTTAACCCTTTACTCATTTAATAAATGGTATTGAGTGGTATTAGTAGGTGATAAAATCCTGTATACACTATAGTTCAACGCACCTTTTCTCCTAAAACTTCTTACGGAAGAAGGCTTGTTTTGTTACTGACAGGTTTAAATTCGGGTTAAATCATCGGGATTGACACTCACATTTTTCAGAATGACTCAGACTACAAAATACAATACACGATAGACGTGACGGAAGGATTGTTGGATCCAGGCGAGTCTAGAGAGATAACATTCAACATTGTGCCTCTCTACGTTGGGAGACTCAAACAAAAGGTTTTGTAAGTATTATACAGTGTAGGATATTCTTTTACATTTCATAGTAACTGGCGATGTCTAGATAGTAGAATAACTAGACAAGTAACGATGCAAAGTGTCTAGAACTTACTTTAAATTTTATCCCTATTTTGTAAATTTCTTCCTACAATTAGTGTGAAAAGCATTCAAAAACGGATGTTCAAGTTTTCACCTGATCATTTTTCTATGTAGACTTTATTTCCAGGATGATGTTGTTTGGAAAAAGAAGTCCCAGCACTTTATGCACAATATCTTGCACTGCTCAAGGACCCAATGTGTCTTCTAACGTGGAAAGTCTCAATTTTGGCAAGCTCTCGCTGATGGGAACAAAGACGCTCAGTTTAGATCTGTCGAATGATTCACCAATCATTGCAGAGTTCACCATCACTGCTGTAAGTGCTGTAAGAGGAGCCTCGGTGGCTGGCTGGAAATTCTTCAGTTTTAGTCGTCTTTAATGATTATTATTACAACACCCCTGGCTACATTGGATATCGTTTATATGGTTGACCCAAACAGATGTGCAACTAAAACGGGTTGTTAGAAAGAAATTTTAACTGTCATTCATTCTTAACAAAGGGGAAGACAAACCTATTCAAGCTGCCCTTATAGCATACTTAGTCAGATTGAACCACTCTTCATTGTGTAACATACTGAAAAATTGAACAACTCTTTATTGTGTAACATACTGGAAAACTGAACCACTCTTTATTGTGTAACATACTGGAAAACTGAACCACTCTTTACTGTGTAATATACTGGAAAACAATATTGTAAGGCCTTGAGCTTCATCTAGACTTTTATCCGTACGTTTATAACTTCATAAAACAATAAACTTGCTCTTTTCAAAAATAGACTTAAAAAACACTTGCTGGCTATGGCTCCTTACTATGTAGCGGAATTTATTGAAGGAGTTCAAATTTCATTTATAGGCCTTTTACCTTTTTTGTAAGATTATCCTTATCAGTGGTTAATAATCATAGCACATTAATCACAATCATGGTTATTCATTCATTCATTCACCAATTTTTGTATCATTTTCACCTTGTTGTCAACACAATTATGTATTGTTAATTGACATTAAAAAAAAAAATAAATGGTTGTTCAATAATATTTTTTTGTGAAGCGACATGATTCCTCTGCTTATTATCAAAGGTTTTTGCGATTTTTGCCCTATTTATCTTAATATAAAACTGGTGGAAACTAGATTAGGAGAACTTTGAAAAGAGGCCATGATCTTAAAGGTTTTCAAATATTGATCGAGTTATTAAAACATGCCTGTCAATTGCAGGGTTGCTTAATAACAGTGCATTTAGCAGTGTAAACTCGTTTAGCTGATCAAAATGATAGTTTTATTTTTATAGAAAGACTTCTCTGATATACTTGTTTTGAACTCTTGTGGTCATGTCTGCTAAGAAACAGTCTAATGACAAATTTCACCCTTTTTTCAGGAGGAAAAGCACCAAGCAAAGTGGGAGATTGAGCCGAAGCAGGGACAACTTCTGCCGGCACAGGTGGTTTCTGTGAGTGTGACTCTGCATGTGGTGGACCCGGGCACTATCCACAACATGCTCACTGTCCACGTGGTGAACAGTAGACCCATCACCATCGGGCTGCTAGCAGTGGCCTCGGGCTGTGGTATACTCATAGACCCAGCCATCTTCCCTGAGCTTGACCTCGGCTATCTCTTCAGGTATCTAAACTTTGTGCAGTGTAGGACAGTTTGTATCCTGTGGTATAACTAGTGGAAACTATACTTGGCCATAACCTTTAGTCCTTTACCTACTGCCTTGCGGAAGGTACCGCTTATAGTGTGGACAGTAACTGGTTTGATTCCTGGTGCAAGTATTAAGTTTAGTTCGCTTGCCCTAAAAGTGTTGGCGTTGGCACAAACTCTTGATTAAGACTTAATTAAAAATGTATTTAACAGGCAGCAAAACAAGTTGGATTGCTATTTTGTGTGTGTTTTTTAATCCTTAGCAAAAAAAAAGTCAGCGGTAAAAGAAAGAAGTTCTAAATTTTTTGGTTTAATGCTTTGAGTTAAATTCCTTTTTTAGACTCAGTCAATGAAGTGTTTAATCTTTAGATACTTTTGATATTACCCATATTATTAACCTCTTGCTCTTTTAGGCACCATAGATGTAATATGTCACTTCAGTGTTTTAATCACAGTTTAAATTTTCAGCCGAAGATTGTATCAGTTTACATTAACATTGAACAACCCAGGATCAAGACATCATCTGATCCAGTTTACCTCGGATAGAGTGAGCATTAAGTCAGTAATGTCCGCTGCTCCTTTGAACATGTTCAAATTTACTCCTCAAAAATTTGAACTTGAAGGAGGTCACAAGACGCATGTAATACTAGAAGGTCAATGTAATAAAGAAATTGAAGTTGTTGAGAACTTTGTTTGCTGGGCAATCATAAACAAGAAGGGTTTGAAACAAAAGCTCGGAGATGTAACAATTAAAGCTAACTTTACTGCACCTGTAGTAGAACTATCTGATGAACTGCTTGAATTTGAAATCAACATAGGGCCAAACGAAGAGCAAGGCCAAATAAGTTCCAAAGAATTAAAGTTTAAGAGCATCGCTAACCTACCATTAACGTTGATAGTGGAGCTGAACTGTCCGTTTTTAATCCTGGAGGATGAATTTACACTTTTCACAGAGACATTGATCATTCTAAATCCTGGTGAAGAAGAGAGCATAATGATAGGTTTCAAACCATCAATCCAACAAAACTTATATTCCACCTCTTATTCAGGTGTGCTTCATATTAGATACCGAGAACACCCACAGAAAGATAAAGTTCAGTTGAAAGGGCACTTGAATTTCCCGAATCTCCAATTTTCACAGCACTCTTTGGATTTTGGCTGTTTGCCTTTGGACTACCGGGCCCACCAGGATATAGTTTTAGTGAACCCGACGCCACTCCCTGTTACTTTTTTCTTTGCATGGGATCCGAGCTCAGTGTTGATCACTGATTTTGAACAAGAGAACATTGAAGATCTTCTAGGAGCTGATTTGCCAGATACTTTGAAGTGTGACCCGCTGCACTACAATAGATTCTTGGAGTCCATGAAGGATAAAGCCTCAGCGACAGGTCCCCTTCCTCTCATTTATGTTGAACCTGTTCCTGTGTACCCTGGAAAGTTTCCTTCGGTAAATACATCCTTCATTTTCATTTAATTTAAAAATTAAGATATTTGTAATAAACACCATTTATTTGTCTTGGACACCTACCTACCTAAGCTGATTACTTAACTCATAGCCATGCGGCAGGCTTTATCAAACAATATTTATAAGTTGTACCATTTAAAAGTTAATGTAATTTGTATGTTTAAGATTGATCAAGTTGAGTTGCCAGATATAGTAAATGAAGATGTTGAAATGCATAATGTGCTGTTCCCTATTGTTGAACCCTACTTTAGTCCTGAACAACCATCTCCAGAGCTAAAAGTGTTGCCAGAAAAATGCCCTTCAGTGCATGCCATTTCTGAGGTAAGATCAACAGTAAGTCTCTAAGTATTCTAATAACTGACGCTAAGAAAGGGTAGTCGTTTGGGTTGAAAAAAGTAATTCATCACTAACTTGTCATTATATTTAATCATCTTAGTAGAAAAATACCAAAAGGTATGTTCAAGGAAATGGATTGGTGACCTCAATTATGAACTAAAGGTTAATGCGCCAGTTGCAAAAGTTCTTATTGAAATTTGAATGTTTGTACAGACGGATTGTATTATTTGTATTTTAGGCTACCTCTGTTGATAATAAAATTGAAAATTTAGAACTCAAAACTTCCAATTTTCTAATTTTATTCATAACAGACATGGCCTAAAGATGTATACAATAATTGGTTCTGATTGTTTCATTTGAATTGGGTGATAACTCTAAACCAACGACAATCTGACGTAAATCATAAATCTAAAGGACTGTACAATACTTTAACTCTGAACTGGGAGATATAGATTTGGTGATTGGGAAGCCTTCCTTTCCTAACCACCACCAGAGGATGGATCAGAATAAGGTATCTTCAAGTTCTGTTGTTAAAAAAAACACGTTGACTTAAGATAAATCGTGGAATACACTTGGAACAGGTTAATGAAATGGGTCAGTATCTATCAACTGAAACTGTGTCCTCAATTCTACGCGAAAGGAGTTAAAGTCCTCTTTCAATCTAATTTTCACAACTGTTTGCTGAGCAGGTGTTTGACTTGGCCCCAATGTTCGGAACGCTGGCTCCGTTCCAGTCTCAAGCGTTGAATGTCTCGTTTCACCCGAGAGTGTTCATGGGGCGGCCGTCACAGCTGTTTGCACGGTGCTCGGTGGGCCAACAGAGACTGTCAGACTCTCCGGCCAGAGTGCTAGGCACATATTCTCGTTATCTACTACTTTCATCAATTTTGGATTCAGGGTGAGTGACTTTTCTCTTGTTTGGTAATAAACTTTAATAATAACTGGTAAATAACTTTAATTTACCCTCATTTTTTGTACCTAACATGACAAATACTGTTGACTTAACAACTCTGACATTCAGGCGACATTCAAGATCGCCATGGATTGAAACTCAATGATCAAAGACCCAGACTATTGTTATTGGTTACAACAAGCTCTCAACAAAATCGACTTCAATACTGTACCCAAACTCAAACTCAACAACGGACTTGACTTACTGTGACAAGGTTAAGAATCTTGGCCTTATCATGAACAGAAACCAGGCTGGGGACCAGGTGACTCAAACATGCAACAGAGTATTTGCTGGTATTCATAGCTTGAAGCCTTTTGCTCACCTCCTGCGATTTGATGTCAGAGTGATGCTGGTAAAGATTTCCCGATTTCAATTACTGTGCATTTGTTTTATCTTTAAACTTCGTTGGGATGTTCATGTTACTCCATTTTACTCCGAACTAGTTATCTTGAAGTTGAATGAACTTCGCAAGCTACATATAATCCAGTTGTTGCATTCTTTAGTTAATAAAAGGAGCCTGTCTATTTGTCCGAACGTTTCAAGTTCATTTCTGAGATCAGTGCAAGGGAGACTAGTAGAGGTGAATCCCTATTGTCTGTCCCATCACACAGCTCTCTACAATAAATTTTCAGTCACTGCATGCCGCTTTTGGAATTCACCTCCGACAGCATCAGAAGCAGAGCTCGGGGTGGAAGTCAGGGACCTCCTTCGGCGGGGTTTGTGGGGGTAGCTTGTGGGCTGACGGTGACCTGGAACTGCGAAAGTGATGCATGAATGGTGTTTGATTGCAGGAGAAATTGTTGGGAAATTGTCTTATGTTTTTGTAATTCACAAGTTAATTTGTCATAGAAGGAAGACCAATTTTTGTATCATTATTGTACTAAGTAAATAAAATGTTTTATTTCAATTCATAAGCTTTGTTTATTTAAATCTAAAATTAGAGTTATGTTTTTGTAAAGATTTCGATTATGTATATATATAGTTAGTGTAAGAGAGGACTTGTTAGTCCTAACTTCACCTAATAAAGCCATTTTTCATTTCATTTCAAACCTAGAAAGTTCTCACCGGCTAGTTGTTACCGACCAAAGGAGGTTTATTGTAATTTTTGTTATTACACCCTTAAAATTGTCTTTATTGTTGCAGTCGTTTATTGAACCAAGTGAGGAAATCATCAGACTGAAAAACTTGAGTGCACTGCCGTTCTTGTACAAGATATCCTCTCTTTGCTCTTCACCACTCGGTGACAAGTACAATGACTTGGAAGTAGGCAAGATCACGGTTGAACCATCGTTTGGGAAAGTTGCGCCACAATCTTCTGTCAAAATCTCGGTCAAATTTTTTCCAGGTCTAGCAGGGGAGTTTCAGGAGAGCTTTGCAGTTCAGGTAAGTAAATTTTCAAAGTTTAGACTTCTTGTTGGTGATGGCTTGAAAGTTGGAAGTGACAGTAGTTTAGTGCCAAAGGGTTGATTAGAAGTAGTCTTTCATTTCATACAATAAGCCACAAACAAGTTGTTGTGTAATAGCAGATTAAAAAACCTAGGAGTCCTACAAAAAGCACACCAGTTTTAAAGCTTTTCTTCAACATCTACCTTGAGTTCAAAAAGGATGTCAGAAAAGAGGCTGACTTTGAGTTATTCATGAAATTGAAAGTTATAACAGTAGAGTACAATGTCTCAATCCCAACTTGAAAAGTGAAAAGGTTGCTTTTAACAAAATAGCAATGTTCAACAGTTACCTTTTTTTAATTGCTACCATTTTAGATTTTTAGATTGATTCAACCTTCTAAAGTTAGATTTGTATTGGACTTGACCAACAACCTTTCATTTTTCCACATGATCTATATGCTCCAATTAAAGATCATCTCTGACTCCTTACGAACTATATGTCTTGAGTGACTTTTAATTGCTAATTTTTCCAATGAGAACTTCACTACTTTAAAATGATGACGCAGCAAATTTGTAATTTCTATATTTTATTACTAATATGCTTAATAGCCATCCCAGAACTGCTGAATCAGACAGTACATGTATCATTTAGCGGACATGTGGTGGGTTGGTATAGCGTGCGACTCGAGCTCATCACCTCATTAGCGCAGGTTTGATCCCCGCAGTCGCCACTAACAATTTGTCAAGTGACTTCGGCCTAACGCTATGTAGAAGTCAATGTTGAGTGGTAGAGAGAACTTTGTAGTCCTAACTTTCCCTTGTAAACAAGACAAACTTTACCACTATCATCGTCTGGCAGATTGGATACCTAGAGCCAGTGACTGTGTTGGTGACCGGTTACGGAGTGATGCCACAGATATTTGTCAACAACCTGCCCATGTCTCGACCCAGGGTGCCTGTCAGCTGGCTGTACTCTGCGGTGGCTAGCTTGACGTCTGGCCGTTTCCGACACTTGGTCCCAGGCCGAATCACCCCGGACCTGACCATCACCGATGATTACTTGCACGGCTGGCTCATGATAGACTACACTGTGAGTACTACATTGGTTTCGCTGAATTGAATTGAATGCTTCAATGAAAGTGTGAAAACAACTTCTCCATTAACGCCTGATCCGTCAGTTTCATTTCAGATCAATGTAGAACAAAGTTTAGTTTCAACTTTTAAGCTCTGCAACAAAACTATTAAAACAGGATTTCATAAAAACACAGTATGTGCTAAATATGTGTAAGTTATAACAAAATTAACAAGGCATTTGTTATTCTTCTAACTAACCTTGACACCGACAGGATAGGTTGCCCACAAACGAAGACATCTACTTAGCCCTAGAACGAGTTATGGCTCACAATAATGCCAAGGATAGCACGTTTCACATTTCACAGTTGATACAAAGCAGCTCCAAGACCATTCCACAACTCCAGGTTCCTGGATATATCTTAGGCAAGTAATCATGACCATGACAGAGGGAAATAAAGTACTCTTAAGTCTTAAACCCCAACCAATTTAACCCATTTGAAATATTTTGTGTATAATAAAAAAAATCTAACCATAAAAGTTGGCTTAAGAAGCTAAATTTGAGTAAAATTGCTCTTTGGTTTGGTTCTACTGTCCACATTGGCCTACTCCTTTAAGTGCAGGCATTATTTCCTCGCTTAGTTAAAAACACTGTGACGCTCACTAAACCAACCGGGCTGAATACTCCTGGCAAAATGAGGCAGTTACACACTTTGCTGCCAGGAGTGCTAGTATCAAAACCTCGTTTCATGACAATATTCTTCATTGACTTATTCATTGACATAGATGGTTTCAATCTAGAGTCTGGAATCCACTAGTTAACTAATTGCCTGGCTGAATATAACTTTGGCTCACAGCCAAGTGCCAATTGTAGAACAAAGGGTTAAAAAGTAATATAATAATTAATAAGATTGTTTGTTCCAAAACTTCCAAGATTCAGAAAATAGAAGATTGCGTCCATTGATTAAGAGCTAAAACATAATCCAATCATAAATATTATCAAATATATTTCTGTGTTACCGCAGATTTCGGAAGTGTCGTCATAGGCACCACTGTGGAGATTTCAGTGATGGTCGAGAACCGAGGGTTCACTCGTGCGGACGTCCATCTCAGTCTCGGCTCTTGTGAGAAGAAGCTGAAGCTAGACGGAGTGTCGGTGCATTTCCCGAGCAACATATCTCTCGTGATGGGCCGCTCGGTGCCTCTCATCATCACGATGAAGCCAACCTCCCAGCGCTTCAAGAACACCAGAGAGACAGTACACTTCACTGTGCAGTTGCAGGTCTGATCACCAGAATCCAAGGGCCTTCTAACAGGGCCACACTGGATGAAACAAGAAGTTTTTTATAGATCTAAGATGATTTTTGTTTGGTTTTATCTGGTTGAAAATCTTAAATTCTAGGTCTTGGTTTTACTGGCTCATGGAGTAATCAATTTTTTGTTCTCTACTCTAAAAGGCATTTTATTTTTGTCATAGATTTGTAAGAACACTGGACACGCTTTTTTGGGAAGTGGTCCAAACATGTGTTGTGAATAGATTCTGTAACCTTTTACACCAAAGACCGCAAACCTCCTGCTGATAGTGTCAACTGTCAATGTCAGATACATAATGTTACGACTTATAATCACAAAGTTTACAAGAGTACTAAGGGAGGTCAGTAAGAAAACCTAGTACCTCAAAAACAAATTGTTTAAAAGACAATTGTGTTCATTATTTACAGGTTTTCCAGATGTTCATAATGGAATTTGTACCTTGTTTTCTTTAAAATGTATACGACTATAGCAGCCAGTTACAGGTCAATTTAGAGGTTTCCCTTATCATTAAATTTGTATAATTATGGTGTCTAAGAACTAAATTTGTAATTCTAATACCTGAGAACCTAGGCTGTGCGCTGGATGTGATGCCATCCATAGTAGACTTTGAACAAATCCTCTTCCGAGATTAAAATGTTGCACCTTAAAGACTAATTTTTGCAAAGTTTAGTTGAAAGAAAGTGCTTTCTTTTGTTGAGGTGTTTGGGGGTGCTTCTGTGCCTATATTCTGCAAAGCTCTGTTGACTGTCCCTCACATCCAAGTTGACCAGAAGTCCATCAGTTTTGAAGACGTTCGCTGTGGTCATTGTGTGAAAAAGTGCATTCTGTTGAAAAATAGGTAAATAAATCATCCTAATTTCTTATTCTCTTTATAATGATGATAAAAGAAGCAAACACTAACTGTTGGTACCACTGACTGTTTAGTCAGGCACACATGAATGGTCAGGAATCCGGAGTTATAACTGGGCATGGAGGGTCAAGAGTCTTTACGATCCGTGGAGTCTTTATAATAAATAATGAAACTGCAGTTTAGACTTTTGTTCTTTTACTTTTTAGTGGTGAAATTGAAGCAGAATGGAATGCTACTTTATTCAGAGTGAAGAGGCGAGGTAAAGAACTGCCTGAACTTGTGTCACCTTTCTCCATAAGCGAATCCTACGGAATGTTTCCTCCAAAGACTGCTTCATACTTGGAAATTACATTCACACCGTTAGAAGAGGTATTTATAAACCAGAGCCTACATTTTGGTGTATACTAGTTATCTTTTATTACTAAAGAAATTTGAAGACAGAAAAGTTTGGACCGAACCAGGATTGGTTTTTAAATTTCTTTAGTAATAAATTAACTATTTAGCGTTTATACAAATTAAGATCTACTTGTATTTTGTACCATTTTAACAAAAGTCACAACAACGTAAAACCAATCAAGAAAGCGTAAAACAATGAATTGATAAATATTAACTTTGCAAATACTTTTAGCTATCAGCTGGTTAACAATTAAAATTGAAAACAGCTGTTTTTAAACCTAATGTGGTAATAGTTCTCACTTTTGGATCAGCTGACTGTAAATATTATTCACCTGTTTGACAGGTGCAACTTGTACACCTAAGATGTGAACATCTTAGATCAAATGGTAGTGTACCAGTTGTAAAAGGACGTAAAAAGTGAAAATATTAATGTAAAATTCGGAAAAATGAGTTTGTATCTTTATGTCAAATTAAAAAATACAACTTTTTTGTACATTTTTGTATTATGCGCCATTTTCATGGTATTTTAATTTGAAAAATTTAAACAACCGCCATTTTTTTCTGTAAATTTTTATGAAATAATATTTTTTCTAAAATTGACCTTATTACACATTAACACCATACCAAGTTTGAATGCAATCGGTCAAACCGTTCTGGAGATATAAATTTTTAAGTACAAAATACAAAATGGCTAATTACTGGGCTAATGAAGAATTTTAGGACCCATGTTTATAGGAACTTTTTTAATTGTTTTTGCATGAACCCACCCCTGAAATTTGGGCCCTATTTTAGAATCACCCTGTATATATGTTACTTTATTGATGAAGCTTTTACTTATTACTTTAAATTCTGAGCTTAAGGAAAATTTTGCTGTCCATTAATTATAATGTATATATGTACTGAAAACAGCTGCCTTTTGATATCAAAGAAATCGTCATCTGACTGACACCACTAACAAACAGATCAAATTTGGGCAAAAAATCAATGTTTGGAAACAATATTCAATGCTGAAAACTCAATTTTGAGTTTAAAAATAGTGTTTTGTGTTTCAAGGCGGTATGTCTATGAAAATTGAAGGTATGTCTATGAAAATTGAAGATTGTTCAAATCACCTCTTTTGTTATTCAAAGGAAATTTTCAACTATTTTACTTTTTAGTAACTTTCTGAATGTTAATACTGAATCAAAAGGCTTCAAACACCAAATTACTCAAAACTGGACATGGAATAAAAAAAAACAAAAAACAAGGCTTTCTGTAAACAATGTCAAAGTTGATCACAATAGCGGGCAATGGGAAGGTATACAAAAATGTTCAATATATATTTCAGTATTCACAAAAAAAGGCAAGTTCCCCATTTGAACTTTTTAAAATTTGTTTCATCTCTATGTTTTTGAAAACCAACAGAAAAAATATTTTTCTGTATAAACACCAAAAAAGTGAAAGTGTTTTTGTGTTCCATCCAGAAGCCTTACGAGTACATTCTGAAGCTGAACACGAAGCACAGTTCAGAGAAGATAGTGGTGCGACTGTACGGGTCGGGGGTGGAACCCAAAGTGGTCATCAGTCCATCTACCGTGCAGTTCGGGGCGCATATCCCGTACTCGGCAACAGTGGCGAGAGAGTTCACAATCAGCAACCCTTGTCCGTTCGATGTCCACTTGTACTTTCCCGACTTTGACAGGTCTTAAAACTAACCTTTGTCTTTAATTAGTGGGTTTTAGACAATTAAATGCTGCTTCAAACCCTTTTTAAATTTGATGTCTAAAGTTGTTTTTATCAATAAAAGTACACATGCACTTGAGTATTTCACATTACGAGTATCTACCATATGAAATAAAAATCAGAAGAATTATTGACTTTGACTTTAGACGCAAATAGTCAAGGTCTTTATATAAAAAACATTCATTTGATAAATGTACATCTTCTTATTATATAAATAACCTGATATGCGATCCGTAAAGGTTTAAACTAATATTAAAACTACCTCTCATCCCAAACTCTATATTCAATAAGAGAATTTTTATATGAAGCTTTCTTTTACTTTATTGTTGTACAAGCTAGTTAAAGTCAAAACGTTGGGCAAACGTTAAAGTCTTGGAATAATAAAATAGTAAGAATATTTGTTGACACTATTCTATGTATTTTTTCACAAAAATTAAACAAAGTTGATTTTAATTCCATATGAAATTACTACATACAGACATATCAACTTAAGCTGTATGAAGTTATTTTTAAAATTAACCCTTTGCGGTCTCATTTTTAAAATTTTTGTGAAAGGCCTTCGGATGGGTTTTTCCAGTCCTCTGTAAGCAAAATTTCAGCAAAACCGCTTCTGGTAATGTGCATTACCAGTCATTGAACCACTCCTCCAAGCACGGGGTTTAGCGCCTTCCTAAGCTCAAAAGTGCCACCGCCTCACTGGATTTGATGAGCCATTTTCTTCAGTGATCCTCAGCGGTCATTGTGGCCCCGCACCAGAATGATCCAATGCACTAGCATTGCACCGCACTAGCGCACCTGGGTGGGATCGAACCCACGCTGTGACAGACAGGGGCCAACTGTCCGTCACTATAACCACCGGTTGTTTGTCGGGCTGTCAAACTCACACTTGAGTTGCCATCGAGGGGAGGGAGTGGTAGTTCCGGTTTTTCTGCTAGGTGCCGTTAGTGTAGCGTAGTCATCGCATATCAGAGACTGTTCCAACCATCTCCTATACTGCACATCCAAGCGCTAAAAAAGAAATAGTGTTTGTCACCTATAGCTACTAATGAGACCTCAAAGGGTTAACAGCAAATGTTTTGTTTAGTGAAATACTGGAGGAAGACAGGATTCTGCGAGTATTGACTCACTTGTACCGCTCAGACAAGATGTGGCTGCCGTTAGATATGTACGACGCAGAGGTGTCGAATGAACTCAAGCGTTTGTACGAGGAGTTGACGGTTGAAGCGAGAAGAGCAATCAAATCTGCCGTCATTGAAGCCACTGCTAGCTACTCTAACTCTGGTGGGTAATCAATAAACATATTCACAAAACATATGATTGTTAATGGTTAAGAACTTACAGTAATTAAATTCTTACACTAAATTAAACTTTATAGTAAATTCAACTTCTAACATATCTATAGTCCGATTAAACGAACGTTGGCTTGACAAGAAAAATATTTACCGTACGTATTGAAAAGCATTGAGTTTTCTCTCATTTAAATTATCTATCTTGGTTCTTCAAAACAGACTGAACTGTTGACTTTTGAACTTGAAGAATGACTTTGACTTTGGGGCTTTTGGTTGTGTCAGGGTGGCCACAGACCGGAATCCCGGAAAACCGGAATAATAAGTACTGGGAAATATGCTTGAATTCTGTGTAACCGGGAAAAATCGACTTATATCGTACATCGCGGGCATAAATAGATCCTCGGAGCCGCACCGCGGGTATGAAACGCCGTCAAAAACATATTGGCGGGCGAAATGGTGGTCGTGAACGCACGCGGGATCTGAAACGCCTCGAAAATATCGAGCCTAAAAGGCAATCATAACGTCATGCGATATCAAACGCGCCTCTGGAACGCATTCGCGGATCTGAAACATCTCTCGGACGCATCGCGGGCTTAATTGTAGCGCACGGAAAGTGTTGTGAGTAATAAACGGGTCTCGAAAGTATAGTGGGGATTAAAGACGATCGAAACGTACCGTGAGGGTAAAAAGACAATCGGAACGAACCGTGGGGGTAAAAAGGCAATCGAACGCATCGCGCAGGTCTTGGACATCCCCCATAACGTATCGCGGGCATAAATGGGCGATCGGAAAGTGTCGCGGGTAATACACACCTCTAAGAATGTATCGTAGGATTTAAAAAGACAATCGGAACGTACCGCAGGTGTAAAAATGTGATTAGTATGTATTTTGTATTGAAACTGTTGTTTGATTATTAAACTTCTCGAAGGACCAATTTGTTGAGATAAATAAATGTTTTTGAAATAGAAAGAATTGATATTCCTTATTTCTTTATGCATATTTTGTTTTAGAATAGAAAAAACTGTACTAGTCTTTTATTCCTTTAAAGTAACTTGTATTTATTCAATAATAACAAACATTTGTAATAACAATTAAAATTGAGTTGACTAAACAGCTGTTTTTAAATCTTGCAATTCACAGGTAAACCAACTAAAGTTTCATATCAAGAAAACTTTACATATATGCTAACAGTATGTACTCCGAAGATCTAAAATGGCGATCGAATGCACCGCGAGCCGCAAAAGGCTAAGCGGGATGTATCGCTGGCTTAATAAAAGGTGATCGGTATGTATCAAGGGATGCGAAGTGTACGCATCGGTATGTATCAGAGTAAATGGGGATCGGAAAGTGTCGCGGAGTAATACACGGCCTCGGAATGTATCGGGGTTTAAAAAGATCGGGTCTAACACGGCTCAAAGCACCGGGTGTAAAACCGCGATCGGAAGGGTCGTGGACTTTAAACGAGGACAGACTGTATGAGTGTAAAACGGTCCTCTGCATCAGTGGAAGTGCACCGGGAAAATGTGTATATTGCCGGAAAAAAACCGGAAAATATGCGTGAATTTTACCAAGCTACTTCTGTGGCCACCCTGTGTGTATAAATTGTATGTGGTATGGATTTTAAGATAGTATTTATTACATCATAGCATCATTTTCTAATGAAACTATTCTTGTTTGAAGTTTGTTTTTGACAATGGTAGAATTTCTGAAGTTGAAAGATACATCAAAGACTTTTTTACCTTGGGAAATTGGGAATCTGATCCCGGAACATTGTGTTCTTCTTGTTCACTAAAAAAATATAAATGTCTGTAATAATATTTTAACTTCAGAAACTATTGAAAACTCCTGTAATGTGAATTTACCTTGGATGTATTGAAACCACTTTTCCGGAGGTGCTCGTAAAACAAAATTTAATATCAATCCATTATTGAATTTAAATGACTAAATGGTGAATTTGAATGGTAGTCAAACATTTATATGTATATTATAATAACAATATTTTAAAATATTGTTTGTTTTTTTTCAGAGGATTACATTGGAAGAAAGTTAAGTTCCAGCAAACCGAGGATGGATCATCTGAAGTCTGTAAGCGTGACATCAACTGTGGCGTCAAGAAGTATTTTCCATCCTTCTTTTGATCCGTTTGCCTTCTTTACTTTAGTAGATGTTGAACATAGAATTCATGGTAATTTTCTTAACAACTTTTTTATATCTTATAATGCTACTACTATTCATCTTGCCTATCCACTAATTTTACATGTCCACATAAAATCTCACTTTGGTTCAAAATGCCATTCTAAAATTAGTTTGTAATTAAAAACTAGTATAAAGTTGCTAGCTACTTTTTCTGGAAGTTTTAGTTTTAGTTCGCTATTTGTTTCTAAAATTGGTTTCAGTTTTTGAGTGTTAGCAAGATTACCCTTTAGAAAGTAGTGAAGGTAGCAAGCTACCTTTTGAGCTTAGTTTACCCAAACCCAACACTGCATCTTTAGGACCTCCTTCACTAGCCTCTCACCATCCCAGGACCTAATTCCCCATTGGTAACCTATTCTGAACGCATTAGGCTCTTTGTCTTCCTAGTTAACCTAATTTCAATTTTTTAAATATCTTTATTTGCTCTTTTTGTAAATATGTATAGAAAATTTTAACTTGTATCAGTTTTTGTCGATATAACTTGTTATATCAGATAACTCGATATATCAGTTTTGGTTTTTTTATTTTACTTGTAATTTTAAAAAATTATTATAAGTATACGGTCTTTGTCAATTGTAGTTCAATCACATTTTCAACCTAAATTTTGTTTATTTAAAATTACTCCCACCTTTTCTTCAGTTAAGAGAGATTAGTATTAGATGTAGTTCACCCACATCTTACATTTTAAGTAAATAAAATACAATGATTATTGCCCTAAGAGACGATTTAATTGCTTTGAACACAAAAAACACCAACAAATGTTGCGTATCACCAAACTGTTGAAACCAGTCCTCAATCTTCACAAGTTGGAACAATGGGAAAATCTTCAACTGTCGTTTTCATGTACGATCCTCACTGCAGTCCCCTTTGTGCCAACTCCTTGGCTCATTGTTATTTCCACTGGCACTAAGTTGGTAACAGTTTTGTGGTACTTCCATTGAATACATCTGTTGATCTTCAGCGCTTTGTTGATCGTCTCATGGTTTGTTCCTCTTGATTAGTCTTCAGGGCTTTTTTACATGTACCACAGTTTCTGTTTCTTCACCAACTCTTTGGGTTATTTCACTAGCACTAAGTTAACAGTTTTGTGGTACTTCCATTGATCTTCAGCACTTTGTTGATCGTCTCATGGTTTGTTCCTCTTGATTAGTCTTCAAAGGCTTTTTGTTCAAAGAGGTTTATTCTTGTCAGTCTTGATAACTTTTGTGAGGCCTCTGGTCTGTCTTGGGAACTTTAAAGTGGTTTACTCCTCTGGTGTCTGTCTGGGAACTTTAAAGAGGTTTATTCCTCTGGGGTCTGTCTTAGGAACTTTTTTTAAAGAGGTTTACTCCTCTGTTGTCAGTCTTGAGATAAACTGGTTTTGAAAAGGTTTCTTCTTCTCTTGTGGATCTTCACGAAAAACCTTTTCTTCTGCTCCTCTTTGCTTTATTCTTAATCATTTTCATTATGTTTTGAGTAAGCAGCTTTTGGCCATAGACATCTTACGTCGTGCTTGTAATCATTGTTTCAAAAGAAAATTTTCATATAAAATCAATTTGTTATTCAGTATATAACTAATTTTGAAACACTTCATGCGAATTGTGATTTTTTAACGAGGTTTTCTCCTCGGAATGGCACTTAAATTTTGGTTTTCAATAAATAATTTGGTTACTTAACTGATATTGTGATTACATTCAGTCCAGAAGTTTTCCATAAGACATAACCCTGAAAATGCTCGGTAAATCATTCTTGAGATGCTTGAATTCCTTCTTGAGAGGATAGGGAATTATTTCTTTGTCTTTGAAATACTGGTATGCAAGATAAATTATCAGTTTAGAGGAGTACATATTTTCAACGTAATTTGACTTGCAACACAAAATTAATGTCTTAAAAAATGTAATATTTTACCATAGCAACCAAAAGTTTAAGGAATTTTATGTTTTTGGTGACACTTTTCATAAATCAGCTGATCACAAAAATTTCTATTTTTAATTAATTAAATTTAATTTTAAGTGAATGAAAAGGACAGAGTGTCCTAATTGTGAGTCACAATGATTACTACCAGATATAACAAGAGTTTTTAACACATTGTCTGGCGGGAGTAGCTATGACCTTTGTTAGGTAGTTAAAGTCAGAACTGATCTTTCTGCAAGTTCATTGCCTGCTCGTCAACAGTGTAGCACTTGCACTCCTTATTCTACTTTGGTAGAATATCTTCCACTATGTTCAGTAATGAAATGCAACATACACCCACCAAGAAGAATGTGGGTCATGTAGAATAGTGATGGGACGGCCGTAAAGTGTAAAGTGAATGTAGTGTGGCACGATTACACAATGACCAAATCCTTGGCTTTAAACGTTTTTAGAGTTAACTGCCAATTCAGTAAGTTGGCTCAAAAACTTAAACATAACAGTTAAACGTTTTCCCATTACATTGTAACTTTTAAAGTTTTAATCTAATCATTTGTTGACATTTTTTAGGCTACGTCTGTGGTAATAAAAATGTATAAATTTAAAATTCAATATATTTCGATACCAAAATTTTCTGGTATCTTCATCAGTAAACAAGAAAAATGGATATATAGATTGAACAATATTTTAATCTAAATATTGTTGAGTTTGACACTATGTTATTGTCATAGTGTGTGCGACATGACAATAAAAAAAGAGATATTTATAAAGTGTATGCAGTTTTTGTATTTTATTTTAAATTAACTGGTATACAAGACAAGACGTGTTATTCCTCTTCCACTCAATAATCAAAAATGAATAACAATGAGGAAAAAGGGACTTATGGCAAAAATGATGAAACAAAATTACAAGTTCCGTGAGTGAGTGAGGGAGAGCTGGCGGTTACCACCATCATCACTATTTCACTGCTACAGGCTGACATTGCCGCCACACTTCTCTTCATCGCCTTCACAGAACTGCTTACCGTGGCGATCGAGATGGTCTGAAACAAATTGACAACAACTTTTTGGATGGTTACCTCTTTAAAAGACAAAATAATTTCATTTTTTGTTTCATCATTGAGTTTTTACCAAAATTATTCGTTTTCTTATAGATTTTAACCAAAGGCGAATCAAATCAAGATCTTTCTAAAACTACTAAACTTTGTTTTAAAATTCACTCAAAGAAATAGCTTTGTTAGGTAGCTAGCTAAAGTAACAAAATATGAATAGTGACATACAATCTTCAAGGATGATAGTCAAAATAAAAAAATCACCTCCACCTCCACGCTACTGCCAAACTATTATTTGCTGTCAAAAAGGCTACCGTGAGACTAATTGAGAGTCTGTAACAACTACCCTCGGGACAAAGCAACTGTCACAGACACTACTATTTTATCCAGTTCCCATTACCAAGCCAATTCACCTAAATTTTTGTTGTTGTCAGTCACTATGGGCCTATGCAGCGAATTAACTACCGATCGTTGGCTGAGTTGGGGCTCGAACCTGCGAACTCGGGTCCACAGTCTCACGCACTACCAACTCAGCACCATTTGCCTATCTTGTTCCATTCATCCCACCCACTTAAAGCACCGACCTCCCCTGTTCCTACCATCCTCCACAATTGACTCAATTGCCACAATGGGACTCGTGGCGTGGTCCAATAATCCAGCTTCATGGAGGTCAGGTTATGAGGATGGTATAGGTCTAAAGCGGCTCAGATAGTCTCAGTGATCATCTGATGATACCCGCATCAAGTCCCACCATCGTTTAGATTTTAGACATATCAGACCATCACCTGCGTGGTTCGGAAGTCACGTTAAGCAGTTGGTCCTTGTATTTCCATTGGTTATTGGGCTATTAATGACCCATTCTAAGGAAGAGTCAGCCTTAGTTTGTAACAAGACTTCACCTCATAACTCATTACTACCACTCATCACACTCATCCTTCACCACATATTTGCCTTAAAATACCCTCATGAGAGTGGTCGGCATCTCAAATAGTGATAGTGATATAGTGAATTCATCCTGCTTGTTCACTTACCTACCATGCTCCCACTACTCAGCCTGCCTATCCACTAAGTTCATTTATGTACTGCTGCCACCACCCATTACCACTCAACCTTCCTTCCTACCCACAATCTCAGGCAACTCTCATATTCTGCTTTTGGTTAATTAGTGTATTGATTAGTCGATAATGGCGGATTTTCAGTGTATCCTTAATTATTTTTCTAAAGTAAGTTTTTTTTTTAATTTGTTGATACATCTGGTGATGTGTGCAATACTTAGTTGACCATCATCCACATAGAGTTTAAATGTAACCAGTGCTTATAGTATTCTCTTATGCAGATTTAATTGAAGAAGAATATAACAATAAAGAAGAATTTAATGACCTTCTAAATCTGAAAGAAAGGACAAAGCCACAGCCTCCAATTGAAGCAAAAGATCCAAACAAAGGGATTCTGTTTGTGTTTCACGGAGCTCCAAAAACAGGTATAATTTGTTATTGTGAAAGTTATTATAATATATTTGTGCCAAGTACCTTAAGCATTGAACAAATTGATGTGAAACTCTGCTCATGGTACAACAGATTGACGACAAACTCTGCTCAGGGCACAACGTCAAACTCTGCAAGACTCAGATTGATCAACTCTGCTCAGGGTACAATGTCAAAATCTGCAAGACTCAGATTGACATCAAACTCTGCTCAGGGCACAACGTCAAACTCTGCAAGACTCAGATTGACGTCAAACTCTAAGGAGTTGGTATTTTAAGACCATCTCAAAAGAATGTAGCTACATTTTAGCAGACCCATTTAAAGTTTGTCAATTTAATGAAGTCCAGTCAGTGCTTTGTAGAAAGCAAGTTCAAAACTTCCAGAAAGCGTTACCTTCCTCATTTTCCGCACATATATATCAAAATTGTGCAACCTAACGTTTTCAGATCATACGTTCTGGGCAAACAGAGCTGGCAAACGACTGTCACTGGCAGTCGACACTTTAGACGAGTTGATTCTGCAAGAGGCCGCCACATGTTTCACCCCCGCGGCCAACTCTGTGCAAGAAGCTATCATCAACGCTTCCAACCAACAGCAGGAGCTTGGCAGTCACCAGTCACAGATGGGAACTGGTAAGTAACCTATGTTCCAAGTGACATAAGGAATCATTGTAATCATTGATGAGAACGGTAGAGTTCTAGCCAATCACTATCAGTATAATAATTATTGTTGCCTTAAAAATTCTTTAAGCTAATGTTTAGAAAGAACAGAATTGACCAAATCTAAGCTTACTTAAAGTAAGGCACCATCAACATTTTGAAAAATTCTGTTTTGGTTTCAGTGTTGAATTATGAAGAGTTAAAAGGGAAGGTTCAACTTATAAAAGAAACAGGTCAAGGTTTTAATGATATACAAACAGCGAGCAAGAAAGGAAACAAAAAGGGAGCAAAGTCAGTGTCATCAAAAACTGTTTCTAGACCTGGGACATCTAAATCAAAACGAAACCAGAAAAGTAAAGATTTAAAGGAAACTTTTGAAAATATCCCTGTTGAAGTTTTTATTGAACTTTTAAAACCCAGGTAAAAAAAAAACTGTTGATTCAATTCATTATTTTGTTGTAGAAAAATTACTAAGCTATTGTTTTTATCAATGTTTTGTTTTTCAAGTTAAAAAACATATTTTTGAAAAACCCAAGTAAATGAGTTTTTATATTTTACCCTCCAATCCTACATTTCTCATTATATTCCATATAAATTTCTATTATCCCAGTTGCAGACCTTATTTAGTTACCTTGGTTGAGAGCCTGCAGATCCTACGGTGTGAATAGTGTTTAGTATTAATATCAATGTAAATAGTGACTTATTGTGTCTACTGATGATTCGCAGGCTGCGAAACACGTGTTTAGACACGGCAGTAGGATCTACAGGCCCTCAAAGGTAACTGTTATAAATTTCTATTATCCCAGTTGCAGGACCTTGTTTTATTACAGTTAGTTTGTGGTGCCTGTAGATCCCGCGGTATTCTGATGCGTGTTTTCAGCGGCTTGTGCTATCAGCAACCACTAAGTCACTATTTACACTATTAAACAAGTCTTATTTGCAGATATTTACATATTACACTGCGAACGAGTGCACAAGTGCCGTTTAATAGTGTAAATAGTGACTTAGTGTACCTACTGATTATGCAGCACAAGCGCGAAACCGTGTCTAGGCTACAACCTGCACCGTAGTATCTACAGGCTGGCACCACAACCAAGGTAACTGTAATACATTCCATAATCAAAAATTATGTATGAGGGAAAATGAATGTATGGAATCCAACTAGCAATTTAACATCCTTGTAATTGTAATAATTAAATGTTACTAAAAACATTAGAAACTAAGAAAATGTTTGAAGTTTTAGCATTTGCAGCCACCAGTAAAATAGCATTTACGGTGTATGCAATTTTTAACATTAAGATAAACGTAAAACCTGAAACATCATTTATGTTTATTTATTTAGGGTTTATAGTGAATGGGTTAGTATTAATTATTAATAGTAATTAAATTGCTCTTAAAATGACCCTAGCAATCCTGGTCAATTAAAAACTAAAATTCTGTACCAGGCTAAAATTACTTAAAGGTTTTTGCAGCAAGATATTACTCCTAAAATTTATTATTCAGAGAATACTATGAATCTCCCACAAAATATCTTGTC
This sequence comes from Matsumurasca onukii, assembly GCA_018831715.1. Taxonomy (NCBI): domain Eukaryota; kingdom Metazoa; phylum Arthropoda; class Insecta; order Hemiptera; family Cicadellidae; genus Matsumurasca; species Matsumurasca onukii. The sequence continues at coordinate 35,512,142 of CM032065.1, forward strand.
CAAACTCAGGACAAGTGATTTACCTGTACCTAATGTTTTAGGCTCTTGCATGAGGTAGAAAAGGGACTCATTTTGGAATCTCTGACTGGATTCTTCTTGAAGACGGTAAAGTCAGCTGTCACTGTAATCCTGACATGTGTTGGTCACATCAGCTGTCTGGAGTTCTTCACGATATCACGCTCGTTTGACAAATACACAGCTTGGGAAAAGATGTGTTTAAATAAAGAAGGTATGCTACGCTAGAACCTAATTGCAGCGATGTTGCCAGATGGGCAGAAGGGAAGCCACACGGGTGACTTGCTCGGGGAGATATCAAAATTGTTATTTAAAATCAAGCTGGGAGACAAAACTTATTATTTTATTTTTAATGTTTGTGACATTTGTTTTGAAAGTTTGGTTTTCTTCTTTGGAGGAACGTTTCCTTTGCAAATGTTATGCTTGACAACCAGACGAAAAGTCATATAAGAAATCAGAACTTTATTGCCATTGATCCAGTTATACAAGAAATAGGTATTGACATAATCATAATTTAAAATGTTACAGAACTTTACTATATATAATATTCAATAGATTACATAATTAATTATATAGCACATTAAATATTAAACAAAGTAAGTTAAAGTTTTAGCAGTAGTTTACACTAATTCCCAAATTTTAAAGGTAAAAGGTCAAGTTTGTCTTGTTTAATGAGGGGAAGTTAGGACTACAAAGTCCTCTCTTTCACTCAACCTCAACCTTTACCTAGCATTACTGTGTAGTCAAATTACAAAGTATAAGTTGTGACTGCGGGGATTGTGAGCTCCACGCCGCCGAGTGAAGAGCTTCTGAGTATTACCAAACCGTCACAGATCCACTTAGCTTTCCGAGGGTCGCTCGGAAAGTAATACATGTTTTCCGATAAAACGAAGAAAACCAAAAATTTTGTAACGAAACTTTGTAGTTTACATTTCTATATCTTAACCTACTTTTCTACATAATTTCCTTGCAAATCCAAACATTTATTGTACCTTTTACAAGCTTTAGAATACATATGTCGTATTCTTCTGCCGCCAATCCATTGAAATAAGCCAGCACCATTTGTTTGACTTGCTCGTCATCCTCAAAACGTTTCCCACCCAAAAACTCTTAAACTTAAAGTTTTGTGAGCAAATGATAGTCACTAGGGGCTAGGTCTGGGCTGTACGGAGGATGGTCGAGAACATCCCATCAGAAGTGGTTGAGTAACTGCTTTGTCTTTTCAGCTGCATGAGGTCTTGCATTGTCATGCAACACCAGCGGATAACATTCCACGTCTTCGGTAAGCATGTGCGGAACCCACCTAGCACAAATTTTACGGTACTTTGTACGGTGTTCTGTGAGGTCTTCGTAAATGATAGTGTGAAACATTTGGGGAATTTTCACTAATTTCATCTAAAGTCACTCTCCGATCCTTTTGCACAAACGCATCAACAGTTTCAAAAGCGTAACCGTGATGACACTTCGGGGTTGCTTCTTCCTCATCGAGAACATTTTCTCTCCCTTCATTGAAATTTCGGCACCAATGTCGCACAGTTGAATCGTCCATCACTTTACTATACACTCACTTGGGCACATGTTTTTTGCATTCAGAAATCGAATAACTGATCTCAATTCACAACTGGCGGCGTTATTGATTTTCTTCTCCATTTTGTATGTTTACAAACACGGTAATAAGTGTTGTATTGAAACAAAATTCAGTAAACAACTGACCAATGAGATGCTAAAACTAGCTGACTTTGATTAAATCATTTGTCAACACATAGACAACACAGAGATTAAAACGAGTACTACTTTCCGAATGACCCTCGTACTTCAGGTTATTTTTGGACACTTTTATGAATATACTTTAAAATAGTTCTAGGCTGACTGGTTTTCTTTCAGTTACACAAAAGAAAGAAGAGGATACATATAAAGTGTCAATGTTTGAGAAAATGACAACTGAAGAGTTAAAAGACATTTCCTCTACAGATAAACAACTTTTCCAGAACACTTTGTTGCTCGACAGATCTGACCGACACAACTTGACGCTAGCTAAGCGTGATAAAATTGTGTCCGATATCACTCCTGTGAGCTCTTTTTCCTTTAACTATATTGATTTTTTTAATTTAAGTCATCTAATAGTATTACTGTTGGTGCTGATTGAATTTGAAATATTTGAAACTTGAATTTTACCAAGGCGTTTTTTAATCATTGAAATATTGATTCTGTTTGATCAACAAATCTGGAGCTAGCTATAAGGTTCTTTTGTCAATAGTGGATAGCACTCTATTGTGTGTAAATTGTTTGTTTAAAAAAATAATTGTTGTCACACATAGTCAAGGTTTACATTTAGTTGGTAACTTACGAATATATCAAAAGAAACTTAAATAAGTTTAAGCCTCATGTAAAACAATTGTTTTTCAACTTTGTAAAATAATGTGTTGGTAAATAGGTGCATAAATAAAAAACTCTAGTCTTTAAATTTTTTGAGAGTTTTCCTTTACAAATCCTAAATAAAACAAACTTAGTGATAGCCTCAATTTTTTGTAGGCTCAAAAGAAAAAAGATGATGAAACAAAGTCAATTGGAACAGGAAAGAGTAAAGGCACTAAAACTAATAAGAGTAAAAAAGAAAAGACAAGAAGGGAAAAGTCACCTGTGGATAAAAGTGCTAAAGGCTCACCTAAATCAAAGAAAAAGCCCTTAAATCCCGCAAGTAAGTTTGAGAGGAATATTTTTATTTTGCAGTGAATTTAAAAATAAACCCTCTACTATTTTCTGAGTAATTGTTTGACATCCAATTAGTGCCCTAAAATGGAAGGATAAATATTTAGCATTTATTATTTTATTGAATGTGTAGTAAATGGTTTTATATTCTATTATCCAGGTGCTGCTATTGTTGTAATATTGTTAAAATATAGTTTTGTTGCAGTGAAAAATGAGGGAGACTTAAATTTAGATGAGTCCTTTGCAACCTATGAAAGTGAACTGGCAGAGCTTGTTCTTTTGCTAAGTCGATGGAATATAGAAACATCAGAGTTTGAGGTGAGGTCATTTGAATTTATGATAGGGTCTGCAAGTCTCAGGATATCGGAAAATTGCAGAAAAAATTAACATCAAGAAAATCATGCAAGAATTCTAAAAGCAGGACTTGAACAGTGTAGATATTTAAAAATTAAGACACTTTTATAATGTAGTCAAACGCGTCTAGTGGTAGTCCAAACGTGCCCAATTGCAAATTATTATTAAAATATTAAGACTTCGTTTACCCTTCAAACACAATATTTCATTATTTTTGTAAGTTTGGATAAAAAATATGCTTAGAACTTCTTGACTGGCCTTTAATTTGAAGTTCTAATAAATCAAGTTATCATATATATACTACATAGTCAATACTTTGTAATAATTAGAGGCAGTAGTAAACATTGAAACATAATTTCAAATTAGTAAAAAGAAGAAACAGAATTTGTCAGCAACTTCTCTTAACGTTTAGGTCTTAGGTTAGGTCTTAAGTTAAGATATATAATTAAATGTAGTTCCTACATTAGTGTAGTTCTCTGAAGACGGTTGGAGTTTTTAACTGCCCGAAATGTTAGGAGTAGTTTTTCTCGAGAAGTGGCTGGAAAAGACAGTTTCTTCTTTTTACTAAATTGCTAACTAACATAATTTCGAACTTATTTATTTAGGATATATTTATAATAGAAATATTAATATCCCTTGAAAACTGATATTTTTATTTTTGAAAATATCATGGAACAAATTTCACTAGATTTATTATAGATACCTCGTCAATTATCCTTTATGGTAGATACCAGTTTTGACAGCAAAGTGCCATCATCTGGATTATTTTGCAGTTATCGGCCATATGGTGTCGTCAGAAACTTCACACTTACACTTATAACACAAAAGTACATAAATAAATAAATATTTTATTGCAAGAACATTATAAAATGTATAGCCATCGTCAGAAGTTGCCTACAAAGCTAAAATTTTCCATTCATACGAGGGAGTACCCAAAAATAACAGGAATTTCACTATAAAAACCATATTTTATTATTTTTTTTTACTAGTTTACCTGTATACCTTCAGTATACTCCCCATTTAGTGTAATGCATTTGTTCATTTCATGCTCCCATGGTTTTAAGCACCCCTCAAACCCCTTAGTCTGAATAGCTGCACGCTCCATCCTCGTTTGCCTTTTCACTTCTTCATTTTCATTATAACAGTGATATTTTATGTAGTTTTTCATTATGGGGAACATAAAAAAGTCGCTTGGGACAAGATTTGGCGAGTATAGGTTGTGGGGAAAGGTGGTCATGCTGGTATTGGCCAAAAACTAGCGCACTGAGATGGCTACATGGGCAGGCACATTGTCATGATGAAAGAACCAGTCACCATATCGCCAAAATTTAGCTCTGGAGTGTGTTTAAATTCGTTAAACTGAATTATAACACACTCCAGACAGCAAAGAAGCATTCCCAATGGTCCTCTGACGGTCTTCTTGCAATATTGTCGGTTTTTCTGAACAATTTCACCAATCTGAGAATTTGAAGGTCGTCCAGGACGAGGCTTGTCTTCAATCGACATGGCGCCATCTTGAATTTGGGAAAATACTCTTTTCATTCTGATTGTGCTCAAAACATCGTCTTTGTAAGCTTTTTTAATAACTGCAACCGTTTCTGGCGCTTTCTTACCGAGAAAAAAGCAAAAACCTCACTTCTGAATTTTGTCCATTTAATTAAACCATCAAAACAAAACGAGGCAGAACAAAAACAACTTTTAGAAAAACGCACACAGCTCCTCTTCACAGCCTCTCAGACTGGCCACACCGAGTGCACTGAACTCAGGAAGAGTTACGCTTTCATCCCATATCGGCCAAAATGTGAACTATGCACTCCCCATCTCGCCATCGACCGATTCCCGATACTTTTGGGTACCCCCTCGTACACATTGAGAACCTTTCAGACTTACAGTTTATACATTCACTCTCTCCATGCATTCGAATTATCCCACTCTGCACCCCGTCAGTAAATCAATTAATATATGGTCTCCCAAGTGTGTGCCATAAACTCATTTTTGCTGTAGAATGCTTCTGCGACCAAAATATTAAAATTACAAAACTAAAATACATTAACATTTAACACATATAAACGAACAAACATAAAGACTAGCCTGAGCACACACACCGTTCCACACACGATGTGCTAGTAGACTGACCTTGTAGCTGCTACGTTACTTCTTCCCTCACTGTCTTGCTATCAGCTGTTCTGTAAGAGCTGCGGAGAGCACAACTGAAGACTGTGTTAGATCTGAATTGTATCTCATTAATCAAATACGAATCGGTTTTTGTAGCCTTATAGATTTCAAACTTTTCCATACAATTTATAAGTTTACCTTTTCTGTACTGATATAGAATTTTCATGCTTTGGTCAATTGAGTTTAAAGTTTAAAGAATGATTTTTGTCCAGTAAATGTTGTGCAACTGTGGACAAATTTTAGTTTGTTTTCAAATGTGTAACTGAATACTTTCAGGATTTGGAAAGACCGTCTTTCCATACCAACGTTTCCAAGCCTCGGTCAAAGAGGCAGGAGGGGCGCATATGCTCAGTCCAGGGAAAAGAACAGTGTTAACGTGAGTGAACTTTTTGAATCATGAATAATCATTAATAAGTAGACTTGTGTTGTAAGGGTTGAATACTAGCTGCTCTGCAATTGTGTTGTTTCTATTGAGACAAGGTTGAAAAGAGCAGATAAATTGTAAGCATATTTTCAATAATTATTTTCTGTGAGACTTTCCCAGTGGCATAGATACATAATTTTCAATGGGAGGTATCGAAAGAAAGTAGAAAGGTAACAGGGAGGGCCATGAGGTGCACGAAGGAAGATACAGGGGATTTTCCCTGGGAAACAATTGGAATGACTCTCCTATATCCATGTTTTATCAATGTAAGTAAAGTATATATTCTAAGGATATATGTTTTATTTATAAAGGCTTGGGTGCCTTGATATGGGGAGATGAGCTCGAAGGGGTGTTAAGGATGAGAAATATATATGAAGCATATCTGAATCTGATTGCTTATCTAAGATAGTCCACTAATTGCATTCTATTGTTTTATTTGATTGTTGTGCTGTAACGTATTTATATGAGGGTCATCCAGAAAGTAAAGAACAATTCACACACTGCACACACCCCTCACCACTACGTGCGTGAGTGCAGCTGCTAGCTACATTCTTCCTCTTCAGTTTGAGTGTAGGTTCGTTGCTGTGTGATTACGCGTCTCGTGTCCACAGTGATTAATAATTGCAACGACAATTGAAAACCCCGCTAAATGTAAAATGTGAAATTCAAACACTCGAAACGTCACGGCAACTGTTTTTTAGGATCGAAAGGGCTTAATCCAGGTCAAATTTATTGTAAGAAAAGAAACGACTACAGCCCTGTCTTGGTGCCGAGTGATTATCACTTATTCCCGAAGCTTAAGGATTTTTCGGGTAAAAAACAGTTTGCTTACGATAAGGAACTCAAAGAAGCTAAGAAATCCTGGCTCATGTTTTTGGCAGCAAATGAGTAGAACATGGGTATGGAAAAACTGGTCCCACGTTAAACCAGTGTCTTGATATCCATGTCGACTGCGTAGAAAGGTAGAAGAAGGTTCCATACATTTGTAAATAAAGTTTTGTGTTGATATCTTTATTTTTATTTGACCTTGCCAAAACGTTCTTTACTTTCTGGATGACCCTCGTAGGTTTATACCTGACTGTGGCAATTAATTTGCTGTACAACCGACATTCTCAATGTATGTATGTACCAAACGATAAATAAACGCAGATTATTGTTATACAATTTTATGTATTTTCAGCTGCCAAATCAACTTAAAATTGGTGTTTCCTGTAATATTGTTAAATTCCCATCAAATCCTACAAAAGCTAGGTGGACTGAAGGATTGATACAATATGTGTCTACAATGACACAATTTTTAGATTCAAAAAGTAAGTTTTAACTATAGTTTCAAATAGATGTGCAACAATTTGTAATTTTTTATGTGTAATTTAACTAATGTTTGTACAAACTTAACATTAACGACACCTTTATACTAATACAGTAGACTATTATTAATGTAATGTCAGTAGACTATTATTAACCATTTCTGTTTTGATTGATGAATGGACTCTTTTTGTGCCTTAAGACTTGCAGGATTTATTTTTATTATAATACAAAAGACTAGTAGGTAGGTATTGCTATTAAGGACCACTTACAATTTATAAGGGCCATTAGACTAATAAGCAGTGTTAGTTCTAGAACTCATTGTAAACCTTATTTCAAACATTTCAAAATTTTAACACTACCGGCAATTTATATACTTCAAGTACTTGTATCATAAAACTAATTTAGAAAATATTTCAAATAATTTAAACAATCAACATAATTATGAAACAAGAAATAAAACAATTTACAGACAGTGTTTTGTAAATACTCTAAGAGTCAGACAAACATTCAATATATGACAGCAAAGTTGTTTAATAATTTATCAGTGGCCGGGAACTACCAATAAATATTTTAAATCTAGAATAAAAATTATCTTATTCAAAATGTCCATATACAGTAGATGAATTTTTGCAAGTAAAAATATTTCTATGTAATCATGTATGTGATAGTAAGTAATCTGACTTCTTTTCTTTTATAGTAATAAAATTATGATTATGTATTCATAGTTGTTATGAACTTAGTACTAATAAACTTTATAGTGACGATTGTTAAAACATTGTAAAAAATGTCTTCAGCAATAAAGTATTCTTATTCTTATTAACTAGTTTAGATGTTTACCAAGGCCATGCTTCACTTAGGTATCATTTAATAAAGAGGACTATTTTCATGTTTGAATTTTCTCATGCAAAATAAACTCAATAATTTAATCATACTTGTACATAATTATTTTAATATACTATACTTGTTTGTTAAGAGAAATAAATTATTGTTATCACCCTATTTTTGGAGTGTAAATAAAGTGTTGTTTGTCAATTTAGGAGTTGAGAGGGAATGGGATGATTTACCTCAACCAGATGCTTTGACCCTCTGTTTGGTAACTCGACCCCCAGAAAGAACCCAGAGTGCGGATCTTTATCCGTTTTCTTTAAAAGATTCAACACACCACGATGAATCGGAGGTTGATATTCTTTACGTTGATCCTTTGGAAAAGAACATTTCAGATGAATCTATTGAAAATGAACAACTTTCAAAGGTGACTGACTATTAAAGTTCTTGATTTTTACTTTAATTTAAAAAATATAATGTTAAAAAATCAACTTTAAGTATTAAAACTGAGTTTATGTTCAAGTTAGTTTTAACTATAAGTTTATTCCAAGTAGGTTTTATGATTGGAGAATTTATTAAACATTAATATTAGTTTCTTTAAAAAAACAAATTAGTCAAAAAATGGTAATAAACCCACATATAAAATTTACATCCAGATAAAAATGGGCCCTTCTGATTTCTTTAGCTATTTTGAGTATTTTCTTGTTAATAGATATTTAAGTCATTTGTATCAAAATTTCGTAGGAAGAAAGTTATTTTCAAAATGATGATTCTTTAACAAGTTCAGAAGAGAACCTTAGTAAGACTGACAGTGATGTGTTGAAACTGAGTTCACAGCGGGAATCTGTTGTTAGTGGAGGCCAAGAAGTGGTGGAAACAGACATATCAGTCAGAACGCTAAAGTCTGGAGGGAGTAACCAGTTGGAATTGCAAGGTATTAGGCAGTACAATTAATATATTTTCTTCTAACTTTCAAACATAATTACGGTGGTTTGTGATATTTGAACGGCAATAGCAGGCTATTTAACAGACAATGTGTATGAATAGTTTTTTGTAGAAAATGTAATAGCAAATGTAATGACAATATGTTTGTTAAAAGGTGTAACACAAAATGTGGGAACAAGGAACATGTTATTTCCATGTTCTGCATCACATTTCCCTGAACATGCTGCAGTCAGATTTGCTATTAAATTTACTAAAAGAAGTTAATTGTAAGTTTGTTGTAATATAAGCGGCTTTAGAGCAATTGCTATTAAAAGATTTTAGATGGCCACCAATTTGTTATTAGAGGTCAAAAAATATTTGATGGTATATTGTCACTTTGTCTGAATAATAAAAAAGCGTTCTTAAATCTTACACGCTCTCACAATAGCAGAAAATATTGAACCCAACAAGTAAAACTGTTGTGAAGAAAAAACCAAACTGCGGCTATATAGCAACAGTAACTGTATGAGCTACTAAGGATTGGGGTTTTTCAACGTAATAATTTGGTTTTGTTTTTGGCCACCATAGATAATCAGAAATCTCATGTACACTCTTTTCATGTTGTCTTTTCAGCTGTTAACAACGATTTCACGACAAAAGTGAAATTGCAACCAGGAGAGCAGAGATCGTGGGTTGTGTTTTTCGAGCCAAGAGAGCTGGCCCGTCACAAGAAAGAAGTATGGGTCGAAGTGGCAGGCTGGAGGAAACGCTACAAGTTAGATCTAGAAGCGATCTGTGATATTTCTCGTGTAGACAACAACCGAGAGCGATGTTTGAACAGGTAACAACCAAGGAAGTGGATTTTTCCGTTTGGTGGGAAATATCTTTTCAAGCTTCATTTTTAGGAAAGACTTTGGAGGAGGTTAAAAGTTAGTTTTCTTCCACATTTTTAAAATGAATTTTCTTAAATGTTTTGTTAAATCAAGTAAGTAATTCTACTATTAATATTAACTGTACAATATGCTCATTTTCCAATTTGTTAGGCCTTAAAAACATGATTGGCCCTAAATTTAAAACTAAATATCAAGTTATCACAAATTTAAAAATGTTTATGCAACCTTAAGGCTATTGAAGTTAATTGTGATTCAGACATGATACTCAGTAAAAATTAGTGCTACATTTATTACTTATGGACAGAATTTATTGTTCTAAAAGTTATTGTTTTAATGAGTATCACTCTGTTGTTTCAGTAATACTTAAATAATTTAAATAAACAGTCTCATAATAATTTTATGTTGTTATTCGGCCTTAAAAGTTGCATTAGAAAACAAAGTCAACTTTCCAAAGCCTATCCAAAGACCAACTGGACAGACTGACATGCTTTTCTTCCCAATCCATCACACCGCCCACTACGAAAGGACCGCTATATACCGAGGAATCAAGTTCTTCAACAAACTGCCAGACCAGCTGAAATCCATACAATCCTTCTCTAAATTCAAAAGTTCTGTTAAAAAGTTTCTTCATCGTCATTGCTTTTACTGTGTCAAGGACTTTTTAAGTTTTAAATAAGTATTTAAGTGTTTTTATACAACTGAAATATCACATTATTTTTATTCATGTAATACAAGTAATTTAACGTAAATACCATTGACAAAGCAAAATATTTGAACATAAATGTATTGTATATACTATGTAACAAATTTATTTGCTAATAAAGAATGATCATGACTATGGTATCTCTGATTATTATGAATATCTATCATTAGATTTTACAATCAGTGCGATATTTCAGTACAAATCCCATTAATTTTGGTGCTCGAGAGCAGGGTGCCCATCCCCCAATGGCATTATGCACTCCCAAAACCAAGAGGCTTTTCCTTTCATATCCCCCCCCCCACCCAAAGTATAGGGCCGACATAGGACTTAATCGTAGACAAGCTTTTCCAAGGGGGTTTGGAGGTTAAAGAAATAATATTTACCTGCTGAATTGTAAGACATTTTATTATTGTTACGGTACTAAAACAAAGTTAAATTTAAGTTATTTACTACAATTTGTATCAATATTTACATTTTGAAATAAAAAATCAAATAATAATCAACAAATAATAGTGTTTTAGTCAAACCTTTTTTTAAAAAAAAACTACAATATTTATCTAGTTTTTATATTCCTTGTAAAGCAGAAGTTTTTTTTGTAAAGCAGAAGTTTTAAGTACTGTACATTCAAACAAGGGAATCCAGATATGTTTGATAAAAACCTGTATGGTCGAAGGAAACCTTTCTTAATCCACAGGTCGAGGTTTGCTTGGCAAGTTTTGGATCCTTGATAACATCCACATCCACCACAACATCAGAATGTTCTTCACCAGAATCTTCATCACAATCTCGGATATGACAACGAGAAGAGTGCAGAACATATGCAAGATCGATGTTTTGATAGCCAACTTTGTACAACTCACTAAATGTATACTCTTCACAAATTTCTTGGGATCTAATTCATAGTATTGACACAATTGTCACTGTCAAGAGCTGGGCTAAAAGAGCTGTTCGCGCTTCCAGAATTTTTGAGCAAGTTTTCATGTGAAAATTGTGCTATTTGCTGTACAATTTTAAGAGAACTCTCGGGAAAACAATCTTGTAACTGTAGAAGCAAAGAGTCTAATAGTCTAAAGAACACTTCTGTTCTCATTTTGCATCGGAATCTGTAAGAGTTTCATCAAGTGCAAGTTCGTCCATAAATCTTTTCCTTTTACGAATTCTCTTGCTTGTTGTTGGCTGGAGGCTATGTTCTTCTGCAAATCTTTTGATGCGATTTAACATTTTTCACCACATGTCCTCACTTCTAAGGCCCACTAGTTTAGAGTTAGTGTTAGAAATAACATCGGAAATGATCCCATAGTCGATATATTTTGACTGTAAGCATAAAGTCACAGGCGAAAGAACACTGAAAAGTTCTGAGGTTACTTGCATGGTTGCAACAATGTCATAGTTAGATAGTGCCTTTAATAGTCCTTTCACTCCTTTGGCTGAAGACTTTGATTCTCTATCAGATTTCTTATTGTTGGCTATATTTTCTAACGTTTCTTTGAGCACATCGTAGCAGAGTAACACTGTGCTCACAGCATCACTTTTGCTGGACCATCTTGTCGTGTTGACTCTTTTCAAACGCTTTCATCTAGTCTTATTCGAGCCTGTATCCAATTTTTCAACCAAAACATGATGTTTTTTGTGACCGGACATGAACACATACAGCTCTTGTAGAATTGAGAACATATCCCGTGTTTGTTGACAAATGTCCATAGACTTTTCTATTTTCAACAACTAAGGCAATTCTGTGTGAACAACACCAAATTTAGTAAGCTTTAAGGCATTCTTTAAGAACAAATGATTTCACTCCATTCAAACGACCCCTCATATTCCCTGCACCATCCAAACTTTTACCAACAATTCCTGTCTTATGAATTCCAAAGTCTTGCAAGGTTGTGAGGGGCAGTTGTGAGCTTTCGACAGGTTCGGCTGGCAGTATACACTCATTGCTGACCGTCATTAGAAGCTAATTCACGGTAAACTATTCATAATTCATGGACAACACGAACATTACATTTTAGGATAATACTATATTATTACCGATTTGAAGGAAGTCTATGTCGGTATTTGAAAATTGATAAAGAAAATAATACATTTATTTTTATATTCCCCTAAAATTTGTCCCCAAAAATTTGTTTCCATGGCAACTTAGCCATCATCTAATGGGCAGCCCTGTCGAAGCAACAATAGTAAAGTATCGCTCATACGATACAAAACTTACTGCACCGTTAAGCCTCTATGCACCCGGAGTCTGATTAATGGACTCAGACAGAAATGATGTTGGCAAGTAACGCTTTTGGTATTATACCACCCTACAACAAAAACAGTGATTCCATAAAAAGCTCAAAACAAGCAAGAAGTAGCTAGCTCCTTGATGGTTTTGTTTCACTCAGCTTTGTCAAAGTAGTTTTAGTTTCAGCAAGCTAATTATTGTTTCAGGTCCATGACACCTTGAGTGTAACCAATATTAGCCATTGTGTTTATTTGCTAGATGACCGACTATTTTATTTTGGTCCGGTATTTGCAACTTTGGCCAATGATATGAGGTAAGTGGATGTTTTCACAATATTTATAAAAATAATTCTGTATTGAATGCTTTTAACATAAAAATTTCAATTACAAAAAAGCATTAAAGTACCGTTAACATGGTAGCCACAAGCAATTTCTTTGATGTCCGAGCAAATGCACACAACATCAGTTAATAAGATTATGTTACAGGCAATAACAAAAATGATGAGAATATTGGCAAGTCTATTACTTCGTTTCTATCTGCTGACTACCAATACTATTTCATAAAATATTATCTGACAAAATAAAATATTCTATTCTACTACTGTATATTCAAGTTGGTTGTACTTTTGGAAAACCCTTTTTTTGCTAAACAGTGAGTGTGGGCCATTATTTATTGTCTGGCTCAAGAGACAGCAACTTGTGAGCCTATTATAGTTTAGTTTTTCTCTTTTAAAAAGTCTGATGATTCAGAATCTGATGTACTAGTTTGCAGCATTCAAATCGTCTCAACACCGTTTGGACTGAAGTTGGAAAGAATCAAATAACTATTTGAAGTAAATATTCAATCATGTTGCCTTTTCAACCATGAGCAACTCAAACTATAAAAATTTAAACAAGCTGAATAGATAAATGTTATATTCAAAACTGTGAATTTTAGGACCAATGATGTTTCGACTAACTTTTACTTCAGAAATGTGTCAGAGGTTGAAGCAAAAGTAGATTTTGGATTTGAAAATGAAGTCTCTTCAAGTTCAAAAAAGGTGTTTGGATTCAAACCTAAACATCTTTCTATTTTGGTACGTTTTTTAACCCACACTTGTAATCTATTTTTAACCCAGCGTTTAAGTAAGCCAATTTATTGTAACCGTTTTACTTCAAAACGGCAATAAAAGTTAAGTACTAACTAAAAAATAACATATACCCGTACACTATTTCCTATTACTTTTAAATTAAGGGAGTTAAAAGTTGAAACTCATCCGTTGAAATCAACAAATGTACACACATTCAATTTTCTTTCAGCCAGGAGCAACTGAAGTTCTTGAAGTGTATGCAAGTCCTCAAATGATTGGCAAGTACACGGAATCATTGGTCTACACTATTATGCACAATCCCCAACCTGGATTCATCAAGGTGACCTTGTGTTACTAAAATAATCATTATCCTTAACCTATTTTTTTTACTTTAAATGGTGCCAACCTTTTCTCTTTGACTTAATTTTAAAGAGTAAATAAAAATGTGTTAAAGATTTATCACATTTTATAAACTCATCATTTTTTGAAGTTATGAAGTTTGTCGTAAGACAAAATTAATACTCTTTAACCCATATATGCCCATCGGGTCATTAACGACCCAACATACAAATTTATTTTTTTTATATATTCAAAATTAATTTAAGTTTAATCCAAGGAGCCAGAGGCCTGCTCGGGCCATCTACTGAAGTAGTTACCATGATTGCTACTAGAGCGCTAGTGTTCTGCGTAAGATTTACCAGTCGACTGAGACCAGAGCTCCACTAGGTGTAAAGATGGCGTGGTCTAAGGCGCTGTGAAGTTAGCAATTTAGATCACACGGTTGTCGCAGGTTCAAATCCTGCAGGAGCAATCCTTTATAAACTCACTACGTGTGGTTTAGTGATGGGAGGGCCCTTAAATAAATGGTGACCGCACGGGTGGAAGTTGGCGGTAAGAGAGAGTTTAATGGATTGCTCAAATCACCTGTTTTGCTACTTTTTGCTTTGTATAGAAGAGGAGGACATGTTTTGTTGTTTTTGTGCATGGGCATGTGAGAAAGTCACGGCATAAGTCAAAAAAGGCATAAGTCACGGCATAAACTAAAAAGTTCTGGGCATATATATGGGTTAACCTGCTTAAGTAGGCAAAACGGTACATTACACATAACTTTTTAAAGTTAAAGAGAAATTTCAAATGTGTTTTGGAAACCCCTTTAAAAAAGATGGATGCAAAAATTATTTTTTCAATAACTCAACAGGGAACTATTTTACCAATGGGAATATTGCAAGTTTGTTTCAACGTTTTCGGAATATAAAAGAAGTAAAATAAAATTTCAACCTCTAAACAGCCCTTGTAGTTAGGACAATCAAATTTTTCAGGATTTCTAGTTTTCAAGAAGAATGCTAGAGGAAGTAAATAATTTTAATAGCCTATTAGCCAATTATTGTATGATGTTTCAAGAACTCATCAAGTTTATACTTGATTTTGAATATTAAAACTATTTTAGATTTTACCGTTTCAGCTGTCATGTTTTGGAGTGAAGGCAGAGTTTGAGTTTGAGCCGAAGGTGTTGAGTTTCGAGCGGGTCCTGCTGTACCGCAAGGAGCTGTGTCAGCTAACTCTGACGAACAAGTCCTACAACCCTCTCGGCTGGAGGTTGGTAGACCTGCCTCTGCTCTCGCAGATATCTGTCAGGTACGATGTTGTCAAGATAATCTTTTCAACAACTAGAAAACATGGGATTCCGAAGGTCGGGAGATTTCTGACAAAAATGCCAATAATCAAGCAAGCGGTCTCCACAAACAGAACTTTTTTGGGCAGGAGGGATATTTTAGTAAATAGGGAAATTTGGATGGATTTTTTACCGAAAGGGAAACTTTAATAGAGAAATAGGGAATTTTAAAGGGAACTTTTGGCTGATCTGGTAATTTGGAAACATATCCAAACAACTGTAACTTGAAATAAAATAACAATCAAGAAGCTTGTGCTGTAATTGAACTAAACATTCCAGCCAGCAGACAGGTGTGGTTCCGGCTCTGCAAAGCACCGATGTCTACTTCAACTTCCAAGCTGACGAGGTTGAAGTCTCCAACTGCACCATTTATATTGAGGTACTTTACCTGTCTTTATATTTCTTGCTACCGTACCTAGTTTATTCCAACAGTTTAATCATTCTTTTGAGTTTTCTAAACATATATTTGGAAAAAATGCTAAACCAAGAAACTGGATAGTTTAGTGCTCCTTTCAATTCCTCCAGTAAAAGGTAAAAGTGACCTTTTTCAACTCATAGTTTTCATTCACCTGTGTAAAGCTTATAGGCCTACTAGGTAGCTTATTGAAGATAGCGTAAAACTTTTATGTGTTTGAAATATTATTAGTGGTCTGGGGTACCCGAAGCGAATTTCAGTGGAAATCACATTTATTTTTGTGCTAAAGTAGCAACAAAAGTCAAATATTGCTCAAAAACTTGCTACGTTCTTAAGCCTCACTAGTCGCATCATTGGATTAAGTGTAGCCACAGAA
Source organism: Matsumurasca onukii (assembly GCA_018831715.1). NCBI lineage: Eukaryota > Metazoa > Arthropoda > Insecta > Hemiptera > Cicadellidae > Matsumurasca > Matsumurasca onukii. The sequence continues at coordinate 35,528,225 of CM032065.1, forward strand.
AATGTGATGCATACATGCAAATAAAAATATGTAAGACAACATTTATCCTGAAAATAAACAAGACCTCTAAGGGTTAATCTTAATCTGAATAAAATATAATTGTCCCTTTGAACATGACGAGTTTCCTGTTTGCAGGTGTTTGATGATCAGTTTCGAGGTGAACCGTTTCTCTCGGAACCTATCCAAGTAAATGTGGAGTCTGTGGATGTTTTGGTGGATGTGATTTTCCCTCAGGCGTCTTCTACAGAGATCAAGTTTGACGCTGTCAAAGTAGGAGAGCCGGAAACCCAAAATATCATGTTGAAAAATCTGGGCAAATATGATGTTACGTTTCAGTAAGTGTCTTGTTAATAACAGCATATTGTTTTTAGTTGTTAAGACACTTATACTTTTGGGACACTATAAATAAATAAATAATCCATTTATTTGCTATATTAACCCTTTGCAGTCTCATTTTATTTGTAAATTTTCATTGGGCTGTCAAACTTACTGGTGAGTTGGCGTGAGTGGGAGGGAGTGGTAGTTTCGGTGTTCTCTGCTAGGTACTGTTAGTATAGTGTATTCCTTACACCTCAGAAACTGTTTCAACCCCAACCTATACTGGACATCCAAGCGTTCAAAGGGAAATAGCGTTTGTCGACCTATACTCGACATGCGACCTCAAATGGTTAATGTTTGTCATTGACAAAGTCACATCTTAGCCTAACAATGTATTATTAAGACTACGTCATACTTTAATTTACCATAAAAAGAATATATATTTACTAAAGATTTTTTAAATCAATTTTGTACATTCTCTTGATGTATAGTCCCCCTCAAATCGACCTATGTCGCAGCCGGAAGGAGCTGGAGTGAAGTCGCTCGTATATTGTGCGGTTGTTTATTTGATTACGTGCAAATTGAATTGTTCTGTAATGGCAGGGCGGGCCGGAGTTGATGTAGTGTGTGCCAAGGCCGAAGGGTATCGAGATTTTTATTGAGTAGTCCATACATTTGTTTAATTAAATAACATAGTAAATATGTTTTATTCATGCTGCCAACTGAAAGTGTAGTTCAATTTACCTAAATAGATCGTAGATATATTTTAATGCATTACTATTTACAAATGTAAAAATCTCTTACCAGGTTGAAATTCAATGAAGCAGTGAAGATTGATTATGACTTGAGCAAAGTATTTACATTCTCTCCAAAAAATGGGGTTCTTCCCAAATCTGGTAAACCTGTGAATGTCAAGGTAGGTACAGACGTACAATGTACCGTATAACAATCCTCAATGTAATTATCTGTTGTTATTTTCAGCAAGTTAAATGTGGGTTTCCAATAAAACAAACTAAAATAATAAGCTTTGACTTTATTAAAAGTTTAAATGTACCCAAATATCTTGAATTTTCCAAATACAGTAGAGTCTCGATAATTCGAGCCTCGGTAATCCGAGCCTCCGTGTAATCCGAGGTACCCTTTAAAAAAATTATTGCTGTACTGTACGCAGAAACTTTTAACGTTTTTTATGAGTTCGATAACGCCTTCAATTCACGTAGCGCCTGCATATTTGTCAGTAGCACGCTGTTTACAAGACAGCTGTTTGAGTAAGTATTGATTTTTCTGAGTCAAGGTCAATGGAACCTGTCTCACGCTCTTCACTAATAATAGACGATACAGTGTGGCTCTTCCTGTCACTGTTTCCGGTAAGGTCTCCAGTCGAGCCAGTATTTGTCAGGTGTACAGTAAGTGTTGTTGTGTCTGCTTCAGTGTGGATTATATTTGTGTGTTCGAGTGTGAATTGTGACGTAGTGTAAATGAGTGGAAAGGCGAAGAGAAAGTTTGTGTCCATTAAAGAAAAGTTAACAGCGTTAAAGAGGATTGATCAAGGAGAATCGCTAAAGAAAATAGCAGCTGACTATGGAGTGGGTGAGACTACAGTAGGCGACTGGCGCAGAAACAGAAATAAGATTGAACAATTTTCTTCTGTTAAATGTGTTGATTTAACTGCGTCTGACAGAAAATCAATGAAAAAGTCAGAATATGAAAAAACTAGTGAAGCTCTTTTTCTTTGGTTCAGTCAACAACGCCAAAAAGGAAGCCCTATTTCAGGCCCAATCCTCCAAGAAAAGGCTTTGTTTTTCCGTAATAAATTAGACGAAGGTGAAGAGGATTTTACTGCAAGTACAGGATGGTTAGATCGATGGAAAAGACGGTACGGTATCAGGCAACTTGAAATTTGTGGTGAAAAACTGTCTGCAGATTCTGAAGTTGTAGGAGGGTTTTGTGAAAAGTTTCAACAAATTGTAAAAAAAGAAAACCTTACATTGGATCAGATCTACAATTGTGACGAAACAGGGTTAAACTTCAAGATGCTACCCTCTAAAACCCTAGCTTCAAAAGAAGAAAAAGCAGCCCCAGGACTCAAAAAATCAAAGGAGAGGGTTACAGTTTTAGCTGCTGCAAATGCTAGTGGCAACCATAAATTGCAGCTCATGGTCATAGGCAAATCTGCGAAGCCTAGGGCCTTAAAAAATATAACGAAATCTGCATTACCCGTTAGTTACACAAACCAAAAATCTGCATGGATGGACAAAATAATTTTCAAGAAATGGTTTTTGGAAGAATTTGTGCCAGAAACAAAAAAGTATTTGAAAAAACAAAATTTACCCTTAAAAGCGATTTTGACATTAGACAACGCTGGATGTCACCCTGATGAAGAGGAACTTACCTGCGATGGAATCCGTGCTCTATTTTTACCTCCAAACGTGACTAGCCTTATTCAGCCAATGGATCAAGGCGTACTGGAGGCAATGAAAAAAAAGTATCGACGTCGTTTGCTACAATCCATGTTACAAGCAACAGAAGGTGAAGTAACAATAAATGATTTTCTCAAGAAAACAACAATGAAAGATGTGGTCTATTGGGTAGCTGAATCCTGGGATGAAGTGAAAGCAGACACCATCAACAGATCTTGGAACAAAATTTTGAAAAAAGAACCAAGCCCAAGTCAAGAAAACGATTCAGACGATGATCTGCCCTTAGCAGAACTTGTAAAAAAGCTCCCAGGGTGTGAAAACACGGAAGTAAGTGAAGTGGCCGAGTGGTTACAAAATGATGAGCAGAATGAAATCACCGAAGCTATCGTTGAAATGATGTGCAACGGGAGAAGTAAGTGATGGAGAATAGTTGTGCAGAGACTGTGACAGTGGTGACTCACGCAGAAGGACTGGCAGCACTGGAACAGCACTTCTCTATGTCGAGCAACAACGGAGCGACCCCAGCGATGATGCTACTCAGGCGATGGCGTGACATGACTGCCAAGAAGCGATGCACAAATTTAAAACAAAAACTTTGGACTCTTTTTCAAGTTGTAAAAATATTTTAAAAGTCATGTATTGTAAACTATTTATCATTATCATAAGTACTTGTTATAATTATTATGTAAATTAAATATGACTCATTAATACATTGAAAACTCTTTCTGTCTCTGATTTCCGTGTAATCGAGTTTCTCGAAATCCGGTACCATCAGCCCAATTACCCAGTTATATCGAGACTCTACTGTATCAAAATATTCTTGGAAGAATCCAAATATCTGTGGATTTTCTGAATTGACAACATATACTGTATTGCATATATTGATTTAAAGTATAAGACCTTAATATAAAATGAAATAAAACCAGTAGTTTAATTTACTATTCATTGTTAATCCATTATTAACGGTTAAATGTAACCTCAAAAATTAAAGTTTTAAGTTAATATAGGAATGTGTGTTCAGTATAAATGTCAACTAGCAAAATAATGGAACTGGCAAGAGTAGAGACATTAGTTTTGAGTAATAATTTATTACAGAAGTAGAATACAAATTTTTAGGCTTAAGCTTTTGATTTTTGGTCTAGTAAGATTTTGGCTTTGACTCAGGTCCAATTTCAGCCTGGGTCAAAAACCCATGTAAAGAGCTATTTGAAAATCTTGGCAATACTTGAAGTTTGAGGGCGTTAATAATGACAACAGATGCCAATTGGTTGCCACTTGCCGAATAGTATATATATAGGTAAACGGAGAGAATAAATACTAGGGGCTGATGCAGAGTTGATATCAGTAACGAAAAAACAGAGACTTTGACTCCACCCTTTGCTGACCTTTGGAGCAATTACATGTGTTTTGATTCATTTATTAAAGGGTTATGTTATATGTTACAGATCAGCTGTCTGTGTGAACAAGCAGTACACATCAACAAAGTGCCTCTGCTGAAGGTTTGGGTGATTGACAGCGGTCCTCTCTCCCCACCCGTGGCAGCCATCCCCCGTCACCATCAGCGCCTTCTCATCCAAGTAAGTTCTGGCCTTGGCGGTACACATCAACAAAGTGCCTCTGCTGAAGGTTTGGGTGATTGACAGCGGTCCTCTCTCCCACCCGTGGCAGCCATCCCTATGAGCGTCACCATCAGCCTTCTCATCCAAGTAAGTTCTGGCATGGCGGTACACATCAACAAAGTGCCTCTGCTGAAGGTTTGGGTGATTGACAGCGGTCCTCTCACCGTGGCAGCCATCCCCATAGGCGTCACCATCAGCGCTTCTTCTCATCCAAGTAAGTTCTGGCCTTGGCGGTACACACATCAACAAAGTGCCTCTGCTTAGGTTTGGGTGATTGACAGCGGTCCTCTCTCCCCCGTGGCAGCCATCCTATAGGCGTCACCATCAGCCTTCTTCTCATCCAAGTAAGTTCTGGCCTTGGCGGTACACATCAACAAAGTGCCTCTGCTGCTGGTTTGGGTGATTGACAGCGGTCCTCTCTCCCCACCCGTGGCAGCCCATCCCATAGGCGTCACCATCAGCGCCTTCTCATCCAGTAAGTTCTGGCCTTAGCACACATCAACAAAGTGCCTCTGCTGAAGGTTTGGGTGATTGACAGGCGGTCCTCTCTCCCCACCGTGGCAGCCATCCCTATAGGCGTCACCATCAGCGCCTTCTCATCCAAGTAAGTTCTGGCCTTAAGCGGTACACATCAACAAAGTGCCTCTGCTGAAGGTTTGGGTGATTGACGCGGTCCTCTCTCCCCACCGTGGCAGCCATCCCCATAAGCGTCACCATCAGCGCCTTCTCATCCAAGTAAGTTCTGGCATGGCGGTACACATCAACAAAGTGCCTCTGCTGAAGGTTTGGGTGATTGACAGCGGTCCTCTCTCCCCACCCGTGGCAGCCATCCCCATAGACGTCACCATCAACGCCTTCTCATCCAAGTAAGTTCTGACGCAAGCGGTACACATCAACAAAGTGCCTCTGCTGAAGGTTTGGGTGATTGACAGCGGTCCTCTCTCCCCACCCGTGGCAGCCATCCCTATGAGCGTCACCATCAACGCCTTCTCATCCAAGTAAGTTCTGACGCAAGCGGTACACATCAACAAAGTGCCTCTGCTGAAGGTTTGGGTGATTGACAGCGGTCCTCTCTCCCCACCCGTGGCAGCCATCCCCATAGACGTCACCATCAGCGCCTTCTCATCCAAGTAGTTCTGGCTGGCAAGCGGTACACATCAACAAGTGCCTCTGCTGAAGGTTTGGGTGATTGACAGCGGTCCTCTCTCTCCCCACCGTGGCAGCCATCCCTATAGGCGTCACCATCAGCGCTTCTCATCCAAGTAAGTTCTGGCCAAGCGGTACACATCAACAAAGTGCCGCTCTGCTGAAGGTTTGGGTGATTGACAGCGGTCCTCTCTCCACCGGCAGCCATCCCTATAGCGTCACCATCAGCGCCTTCTCATCCAAGTAGTTCATGGCGGGTACATCAACAAAGTGCCTCTGCTGAAGGTTTGGGTGATTGACGGGTCCTCTCTCCCCACCCCGTGGCAGCCATCCCCATAGGCGTCACCATCATAGCTTCTCATCAAGTAAGTTCTGGCCTACACATCAACAAAGTGCCTCTGCTTGGGGTTGGGTGATTGACAGCGGTCTCTCTCCCCGTGGCAGCCATCCTATGACGTCACCATCAGCGCCTTCTCATCCAAGTAAGTTCTGGCCTTAGCGGTACACATCAACAAAGTGCCTCTGCTGAGGTTTGGGTGATTGACAGCGGTCCTCTCTCCACCCGTGGCAGCCATCCCGGCGTCACCATCAGCGCCTTCTCATCCAAGTAAGTTCTGGCCTTAAGCGGTACACATCAACAAAGTGCCTCTGCTTAAGGTTTGGGTGATTGACAGCGGTCCTCTCTCTCCCCGTGGCAGCCATCCCTATAGGCGTCACCATCAGCGCTTCTCATCCAAGTTCTGGCATGGCGGTACACATCAACAAAGTGCCTCTGCTGAAGGTTTGGGTGATTGACAGCGGTCCTCTCTCCCCCCACCATGGCAGCCATCCCATAGGCGTCACCATCAGCGCCTTCTCATCCAAGTAAGTTCTGGCCTGGCGGTACACATCAAGTGCCTCTGCTGAAGGTTTGGGTGATTGACAGGTCCTCTCCCACCGTGGCAGCCATCCCTATAGGCGTCACCATCAGCGCCTTCTCATCCAAAGTAAGTTCTGGCCTTGGCGGTACACATCAACAAAGTGCCTCTGCTGAAGGTTTGGGTGATTGACAGCGGTCCTCTCTCCCCACCGTGGCAGCCATCCCCATAGGCGTCACCATCAGCGCCTTCTCATCCAGTAAGTTCTGGCCTTAAGCGGTACACATCAACAAAGTGCCTCTGCTTGGTTTGGGTGATTGACAGCGGTCCTCTCTCCCCCCCCGTGGCAGCCATCCCCATAGGCGTCACCATCAGCGCTTCTCATCCAAGTAAGTTCTGGCCTGGCGGTACACATCAACAAAGTGCCTCTGCTGAAGGTTTGGGTGATTGACAGCGGTCCTCTCTCCCCACCGTGGCAGCCATCCCCATAGGCGTCACCATCAGCGCCTTCTCATCCAAGTAAGTTCTGGCCTGGCGGTACACATCAACAAAGTGCCTCTGCTGAAGGTTTGGGTGATTGACAGGCGGTCTCTCTCCCCACCCGTGGCAGCCATCCCTAGGCGACGTCACCATCAAGCCTTCTCATCCAAGTAAGTTCTGGCCTTGGCGGTGAATGAAGAAGAGAGCTAAATAGTAGGCTCCCTTCGTTCAAGGAGGTTTTGCTTCGTTCAGCTATCAAATGGTTAAGCTGGCCACCTGACACCTTAACATTGGCTACATCTATAATTTTTCAGCAAGTGTATATTCAATTAAGCGATTTATTTTAGGACTTCTTTTTCTTTTCTTGAATATCGTCCCAAGTCCTTAGGTTTTGCTGGATGGTATTTGCGTTTTTGACCATATAAATTCACTTGATATATGCCTAACGTCAGTTTTGGAGCTCTTGACCTTTAAATGTTTTCTTATTATTTTCAGATAGTCGGACGAGTTCGTAGAGAGTGTACTGTATTGGTAAATATTCAATAATGTTAATATTTAGAAATTTAATGCTCATAAAATGTTTCCTCTTTCAGATTTCTTGTTACGCCAGAACCAGAGTTAAATTTTGGTCATCTGATTGTTGGGTCTAAAAGGGATGAAAACATTGTCATTCAAAACACTGGAAAGTTTGAATTTTGTTTCTCTATTGTTACTTTGGAACAAGATCAATTAGAGCGGTTGCAGGTTAGTAATAGTTTTTTCAATCAAAAAAATATGATCATTTTATTATTTTAGTTTTAGGCAAATGTGAATGGTATAGTGATAAAGATTGGTTTAGTGAATTATGAATAGTAATGAATGTTTTAAGCTAAGATAAAAATACTACTCATTAATGTTTAACTATGTAACACAACAAAATGTTTTCAACAGGAGCAAGTAAAGAGCAATCTAAGCACTAAAAAAATAACTAGTTTAAAATCTAGCAAAAGTGGAAAATCCAGCAAGCAAGATAAAGTAAAGAGCAAAGGAAAAACTGATAGTAAAAAGTAAGTAAATTACTTTAATTTGTTTTGAAACAAAGAAATAGTAACAGGTTTTATCATCACCAACTACAAGTACGAGGGCTATCCAGAAAGTAAGTTACGTACACTTCACAAAGCTACCGATAGATTTCAATCGGTTTACAGGTTTTGCAGCCAAAAACTTTATTACTACACGCACTTTACAGTTGGCGGGATTTCCAATTGACAAAGACATTTCCAAGCGACACTGTAACGTAAAAAAGTACGACACAGACCTGAGCGTTGATCTGCTAGATGCAGAATGAACTGGGGAACAACCACATATCAAGATGGACCCGCTAGCTTCGCCCCTACCGGAGGTTACCGGAAACGTAACTTACTTTCTGGATAGCCCTCGTACATTGAGGTCAAAGGGATATTGGTTTCTGCTTCAATGGGTTTCTCATCAACTATACTATTTTCTAACTCTTTTTAGTTTCAGACAATCTAAAACTTTTTCATGTCTTCTAAAACAAATATTTCTTTGTGTTATCCAGGTCATTTAACTTACTTTTATCACACCTCATCTTTTACAAGTATGTGAGTAAATTGTTCAATTTTAACTTTTAAGGGAGAGTGGGGTTGAAGCCTTCTTAGTTCCCATTCAATGCCACTACATCTTGTTTCTGTCAACTCACTGCTCGGTTACAGGAAGTTAGGGGAGTGGCCCTGACTACAGGTGTGTTCACTCTGTCTCAATCCGGGGGAATGTTGCAGCCCGGAGAGTCCTCTGCCATCATTGTGTCCTGTGAACCGTCGAAACAAGATCTCTTCTCTGAGGTAGATTCTACTCTGCGCAAGAATAAATATTTTAAGCATTTCTTTATGCCGTAGGAGCAGTAAAATCTAATGTAAATAAATAATGTTTTTATAAATAGTTTGCCAAAAATTAATTATCATTTTTGAGTGAAAACTGACAACAGTAAAATAATTCAGAATAAGAAGATAAAATGGAAAGCAACATTACCAGTTGGCTGGGCTTATGCAATAGTGAAATTGACATTTAAAGGTTGGTGCGGTGTCCTAAACTTTGACCAAGCTAGAAGGCTTAAGAGGCGACCGGATAGAGTGGTTGCAGGACCCGCTCCCCTTACAACATGGAGAAGCATAAAACTATTGAAGCTGCAGCATATATAAACTACAAAGTATAAACTCTTACCCGTTTACTTTCGTTTAACAATAAATTATTTATTAGGTTGATTAAAACCTGATTTCTCCATAAGAACATACCGTAGAACTTGAATCCTCTTCATAAATATTTTGTTCGGCAAGAAAGATTTACGTTTTTGCTTTTATATGCTGTAGCATTAATGGCTCTATGCTTTTATTATCTAACACTTTTCTCATTTTAATGCGTTAATCTACTTAAAACATCGTTTGCAAATTTTCCCATGTTAAATTACCTATCCCGGGTAGAGGCTGTTCGGGTTCTATTCGGTGGCCTCTTAAGTATGCTTTTAAGAGGCCTCAACACTCTACCTTGCAATAGTGTTCCCTGTGAAGCTAAACGATAAAGGAAGCCTGAGTAGGTTTGTATATTCTTTTCAAAGTGTGCTAAGACACTTCACAATATAATGCTTGCTCAGAACCTCAGAACTATTTACATATTGTATGTTATCCAGGTGATAGTAGTCAAATTGCAAGATTTCCCTCACATGAAACATAAAGGCAAACACATCAAGCTTTCCTGTTCGGCTTTTCTACCTTTCATTGACTTCAAGGATGTTGACTATATTTTTCAAGAAATTGTTGGGGATCCTCTTATTCCAAGAGCGCATGATGTGAGTTGTGGTTTTTTCCCTTTCGGTTTATTGAGCATTGTTTTAAGTTTTTAGATTTTTTAAGTTACTGTACAGTTGTGTGTTTAAAAGTAACTAGCTAATTCATTGAACCTTTGATAAACAAATATTATTTAATATAATTTCTTTTTAAAGATATTTATTTTAAGAGCTTTTAAGTCGGTCAAGGCATCATCAGTTAGTTCAACTTTGATGCCTTGACCGGCAAAAGTGCTCTTAAAATTAAATTATATAAAACTTTTAAAAATGAACAATTATTTAAAACCAAACAATTTTCATCAAGAATTCAAAGAAGAAAATATATTTCATGTTGTAAAACGCTATTAATGAATGTATAAAATGACAATATGTTCATTTCATTTTGACTTTAACTGATACCAAAACTTACTCTTCGGAGGCTTGTAGCAGGACTAATATATGTTTGTTTAAATTTCTTAACAGAATTTTTAGTACAGTCAACTCCCCATTAACACGATAAAGTCGGTTGAGGCTTCCCGATAAGCAAAATCGCTGTTAATCCGCGAAACCCAAAAAAATTAATGTATATTAAGGTATATAAACACTAGAGATGGGTTGGTTCCAAAATTTTACCCCGGTTCTGAGAAAAATCGGTTCTGTCGTTCCGGTTCCGCTTAGGCTATCTCTTGACTCGCTAATCCATCTGTGAAATCAACACTTTGATACCGCTCGGCAAGCATCTTTTGACTCTCGCTAACGCTGCAGTGAAATCACGATTTCTGATCACCGTTTGTTGCGATCTCTTGCTCTCGCTAACTCCCCGTGAGTGAAATCCTGACTTCGAGCGTTGCCATGCAAATTACTCGATCAAATTCGAAGCATCGACAGGAAAGTCGAGCCGAAGTTCGTATCGGTAAATACTCGATACATCGGTACCGCGACACCCCTAACCCCAATGTGTTATTGCTATCGGGCCGGTTCGAACCGTTTTGTCATGTTGGTCTCGTTCGGTATGTCCGAACCGAACCGTGAACCGACTCATCCCTAGTAAAGACCTAAACAACTAAAATGAGAATAAGGCCGTTTGGGCTTCATTTTTGTCGCGTTAATCCGCTAACGTTAACCCGAACTTAATCGAGTTGACTGTACCTTCTTAAGTATTATGCTCAACCAAACCTATGAACATGTGTAATTAACTGTTACTGTAAACAGCTCAAAATAGTGTCCCAGATTTTGTTGACCAGGTGAAAAGCATACTCAATCATATCTTACAAGATATGAGCTGGTTTTTGTAGTGTTTCACCTACTTAAAAATATTACGACATCCTTAGTAACTTGTTTCACTTTTGACAGAAGTAGCTTGAATTCTCATTAGACAATCATAATGTGTACAGTAAAAATAGTCTTATTATTTAAAATAACATTAACAACAGATAATAGGTGGGTAAAGTCTGGTTTGGTTAAACCTGCGATACAAATTAAATTACCGAAGGTTTCTAGAACCAGCTGAGGTTTGAGTGTTTTTTCTTTGAGTGATATTTTTTGGGATTCCAGAACAGGCTTTAGTGTAAGTTCCATGGAACTCTAAAGGTGGCTGAGGGTTGAATCAAGCTGCGAGACTCTAAAGACTGGTTTTAGCGAAGGATGTATGGGCCCTAACGATCTCTTGTCAACGGGAACATTTCAAATAGTATACCTAAAAGTTTATTTAACTAACGAAGATCCCCAAGCTGCGTAAGTATACTGTGCCTGTGTTCACAGGGGCTGGGTCGCAGTAGGTACGACAAAGCAGCAAGCACGCTGAGGTTCGAGAACGTGTGTGTGGGGACCGAGCACAGCTTGAACCTGCATCTGCGTAACCGAGGCCTCATCCCGTGTGAGGTGAAGGTGTCAGTACAGCCTGGCAGTGAGTTCTCCTCGTCACCGCCACAGTTCACCGTCCCGTCCCACTCCGAGCAGACCTTCCGAGTCACCTTCCTGCCGACTGAGATCGGGGTCAGTCAGAGGACAGGTTTACTGAGTAATTAGTGTAGGTTTCGGAATCGTATGTTTTCCAACATTGGTTCTCGATTCTACTGATTGTTGTCACTTGGCTCTTTATACTTAACATGAACTAAGATTTAGGAAATAGGGCACTAGGGCCAGGAAATTCTATCAAAAAGGAATAGAAAAGAGAGCAGGCTAACCTAAATAAATGGAAACACATAAAAGGACACAAACCGTCAAATTTTCTTTGGTTTAACCACCCTTTTAAGTGCTCTCTTTTTGTCTTGAGGAACCCCCATTAGAGCCAAAAATTTGACAGTTTGTGTTCTTTTATGTGTACTTAAATCAGGTGCTCTTCCTTTCTATTCCTCTTTGATAGCATACGTTAATATAAACTGAATAGAGGCAAACATAAATTAGAATCCCCAAACAAGTTTTATTTTACAAAATAGGTTATATTTTGCTCCATTTAATTATTTTTGGTATATTTAAAAGTTTGTTTTGGAAATGATCTACACAACCAACTTTTTCAAGTGAAACTATTAGTTGAAATGAATTAATTACATTTTAGTTTGGTATTATGGTTCCTGTACTCCCATATTTGTGATTTGTCATCAATTCACTGGCACGTCAGTGAGGAAAACACCAACGAGGAAAAGTCAATGATTTCCAATACCAAAGAGTATTCCAAATCAAAAATATACCCAGACACTGTACTTGGGCAATGAATTGCCGCCAAGTAATGGGCTTTCTTCCTAATGCTGGAGCGTTGCTCAGAAGCTGCAAACGTCTCGTGGGTCTCATAAGTATCAGAACACCCTTTCTCACTTGTGTGAATGAAGACAAAGTTTGCTATGTATCTGTCAACCAGTAACATCATCAGTGGAAACATTCCTCTCGCCATGGACAACTTTGTGTACACGTAAACCGCAACTGGAGTTGTCAAGGCACATGCAAACAACTTCCAAGCAAGATACAACCTGTAGTACTTGTCAACTTTGGCTTGGTTTGTTCGCATCGTGGTCTCAATTTCTTTAAGTTCCCCTAGATGATCACCTTGTAAATTCCCACTTTGAAGAATTCGGTTCTGTGTTGTTCTGTAAGAATTCGAGTTCTGTAAGTTGTTGGGATTCAGAGTTAACTGAATTGGTAGATGACATTGGAATTTCTCGACTTTAATGTTAGATAGACTAATTCAATAGAAAGCTGCATCCAGAAGAAATGAAAGGCGCAAAGAAAATGGGTCAGTTGATCTTCTTGTGAATTAAGAATCGATGTCCAATGTGTCAGTATCACTACGACTCTCCAAAACACCACTATTGTCAGTAAAACCCACTTGTAGGCTATTTTTTGAGAAACAGTTTGAATGTTCATCGATTCCAATCTTGATCTGGCCGCATGGTTGTCCATTGCTGCAATGAGGGATTTGTAATCTAGAACTGCATATACGATGAAATAAATCACTGACAGTAAGTCTCCAATCTCAGCAATCTTATTGACACTCCTATCCTTCTCTCCATTGATGAGTGTGTCTATTTTCTTGACAAAACAGAAAACGTAGAACAAGAACCAGACAGCAGCACTAGCAACCTTCCATCTGCTTTGAATCAAGCTTTCCAAACATCACGGTGGAAATACCGAGAATTGATTGTAAGTAGAACAAGAGCTTTAGGATATCCATCGGGAAATTTTGCTTGTGACTTTGGGAGAAGTAACAAAGGCAACTAATATTTGTTTGTTGGATATTAACGGTCTAAGCTTGGACTAAATGGTGTTTGGCATCATCGCCTTGGGGATGTCAATGTTGTGTTTCTAAGCTCTGAAGGTGATCTAATTTGCATGACATTTTATTAAATTGACCCTCAAATGGAAGTGACATGGCAATTTATCTAAGTGTTGTCCAGACTTGGGAAGTTACTTTCAGACAGTAACTGATTACAGTTACAGTTACCCTTTATAAAATGTAACTGATTACAGTTACAAGTTACAGAAAACCCAATGTAACTGATTACAGTTACAGTTACTCCGAAATGTAACTGGTCAGTTACAAGTTACATCGGGCTCAGTTACCGACTGGCTTCCGCGGTCAAATTAAATAATAATATTTTCATTCAAAAATTTGTTTAGAAAGAGATTTTTATTGTTTTTTTTTTACTTTAGTTAAAGATTACATTGATTCATATAGAATTAAAAAGAAATAGCCTAATGCTAAACTTACTAGTCACTCTTAGCCTCGGTCAAAACTCAAAACATAGCCTAGGAAATAAAACCAATGCTTGACAGGTCCATCCATTCTTTTGAAATTTCGGCTAGCCATGGCTAAGGAATCTGAATTATTCATTAATTAGTTCTAACTATCTGTTGAAACATCCAACTTATACAACTATTAGTCTATTTACTGTGTGAAAAACAGTTTGAGGCAGGTTAACTTAAACGTATTTAGTCAAGTAGTTATTGTCTATTGCAGTTTTGGGATTTGGAAAACTAGGAAAAAGGTTAACACTTTATTCAAACTATTAGTGGTAGCCATTAAGCTAAGCCAGTGTTAATTCTACCAAATGACTGAAATGAGTACGGTACACATCTACCAAACTGAAACAACTAGCAAAACAAAACATCACATCTAACTCAAACTACATCTAACAGGAATTACTTTATAATAATAAATATTAAATTTAATCAGAGACAGCTTCTTATTGGAATTACAATTAATTCAAGTTGGAAAACAAACTGTCCAATAAATGTTTTATTTGCTGGGTGAGCCTTTCAGAAGCGATGTTTCTATCTTAGGACCAAACAAGATAGAACAACAGTTGGTCTTCGGTCGAAAGATAGAAACATCGTTCTAACAAAACTTGTTATTATAAAACAGTTGTTTTCTGAAATAATTAAATTTAATATTTATCGTACAAAATACAATGCAGACAGCCGGCTGTGGCAATATAAGTACGTGCTACCACCAGCATCAAACTAGTCGACTACATTCAAACATTGCCGTTTAGGGGTTATGATGATGCTCACTCTTTGTTTTCTTTGCTTTTTAATAACTTGACAGATACAGTCCATAGATAACACATTTTAGATATAGTATAACTGTACAAAACCACTTAATAACACATATGTGATATATCAAAGTGAAATTCATGTTAAAATACTTGTTTGAAATTGCGTGTATTTTTAAGATTCCAAGCTGAAAAATGTAACTAGTTACATGTAATCGTTACCGGCAATTTGTAACGATTACCGTTATTAGTTACAGCCTTCGAATGTAACGGTTGCGTTACAAAGTTACAGGAAAATGTAACGATTACAAGTAGCGATTACAATTTTGTAATCGTTACTCCCAAGTCTGGTGTTGTCCCATATTTATGTGCACACCTTCTAAAATTTACTTCATTTGATTTTGTGTGAATCGGATTTCAGATTTAGATGGTAGGAAATTATGATTGCTGCTTTGACTGCATACAATATTGAATATTGTATGTTTTTGTATTTGAAGTCAAACTGTATAAGAAATATTAAAACTCAATAGTATTTCTTTGTGAAATTAATCAACTTTGTTCAATAGTTGACTTAGGGCTTTTATTTTACTGTTCCTGAGTTTGAAATAAAAATATATAGATAGGTATTTACAGCATAAGAGAAGTAAACAAAAAGTTCAAAACTTAAACTTAGTTAAAGTCTTGAACAAGAAATATTACTGATATAACAAGCTTCTCACTGAGCACAAACTGGAAAATAAGAGCTTTTTTAAATTAATAGATAATTTTGTTGGCCCAAAGTTCAATCAGATAGTAAACTTTTCAGTTTTCAGTGTTTTCAAAGTCAAATATTCTTTATTCATTAAAGTTACATAGTAACATGTGAATAGTGTCAGAAATTGTTACATTTTGCTTCTTGATCACTGACCTTGACGATGGTGTGTGGCTGATTACCTGTTATATTGACCAAACACAATTCACACTGTTTTGACTTTGCGTGTCTAATCTCCCTCCACTAATTTATTACTTGCGCCAGTCTCAGTTGCCATTAGTTGGAAGTTTGCTCATCCAAAATGACCTCTTTTACATCTTTGGTTAAAAGAGGTGCTACTATAGTCACCATAAATCACTATATCACTATAAAGTTAGGCTAATTAGAAATTAATAACATTTTTTAATTTGTTATTTGTCTTAACAGACTTTCTCAGGTTCAATGGTCGTGCAAGTGGAACTCCCAAGTCCCTTGGCGCCTCAGACATTTACAACCATGCTTGTAGGCGAAGCGTGGCTTCCTCAGATACAAATCATACACCCTCCTCCTCTCCCCTCCTGTGAACCCCTCCCCTCCCCTCTCACACTGCAGTTCTCTCCTACACTCGTGGGAGAAAGCAGTCTGGATAACATCGTCTTCATTAACTCCAGCTGTATCAACTGCAGGGTGAGTTGTAACAAGTGTTTATAGTGTTATTTGAATGCATTTTGGGATTTTTAAACAACTTTTAATAATAATAAAATTGATTTTGGATTTAACCAGAATAATGTTTTATTATATAAAAATATAACAAAAACAAGACGTTTAAGTCTACACTGTGGTAGACATCTTCAGTTTTAATTATGTCTAAATTACCAAAGGCTAAAAGTGATTTAATGTTGTTTCAGGTTGTAATTGAAATTCTTGGAAACGATCAGAAATTGTTTTTGTTTTCTTTGTTGGATCCAGTGAAAAGCCTTTGTAAAGGTAAACCATGTAGTTTTCTTTTATTATCAACCTTATAACACAGTTGCTGTATAAAGTTTGCATATGTTTAGAATCAGTAGTTTGGGTTCATAGTTAAAACTTTTAAATAATCTGAAATCGATTTAGAGGAAAAGTCTTAAACACTACCTACATTGAGTGGCACAGGTAAAAAATGAAATATACATGTTGAAAGTAGAGGCTGAATTTACATGCAGAACAAGTTCTGGCAAACTGGGGTTATTGCAACTTTCTTTAGCCAACACAGAATACAGATGAAATTTTCTAAGCTGGCACTTGGATTTCAGGTAAGAAATGTGCACTTGTTGTCTAGAAAACATCAGGTATCGCTTGTCACCCCTCAGGGCTGTAAATTGTCGTCCCGTCCAAGACAATTGAGACAATCCTATTAGCTCGCCTCCATAAACACTAGTTCTAAATGTGATATAAAAGTTTAATCACATATCAATTTGATACAAATATGCTCTTGTAATTTAAAATGATTGACTAATAATTCCTGTTTATGTCCCATTACAATCGGATAATTTAAACCGGTGTTATACACGGTTTAAATTAGCTAACCCAATGCAACATTGAAACCAGTATTAAATAAAGTGTGTCATTCTGTATAAATATTTATTAAATATTATGACTTTTATGAAAATTTGTGTAGAAAGTTGAGTTTTGTATGTAGTTATATTAATTAACGATCCAAGTAACTCATTACAACAAAATCCTTGATATAACGAATTTTTCAAATCCCCTTCAATTCTCCATAACACCCAATGCAAACTACACCTCTATATAGTTTAAAGAAACACTTTGAAGACCCTCGATATAACTAATTTTGGTCCCAAAAGCCACAAGCAATACCTCAATAAAACGAAATTCAGGAACTCTTAACCTCTACATAACGTAGTCAACCCTCTGTATGACGAATTCCACCTTTCAAACCTCTATATAACTAATTTTCCTCTGAGAGTGTAGTGCTGCAAATCAATAAGCAAGGCGACAAGCCTCGACGAACATCACACAACACATCACAAAAGCAAAATATAATTTCCTTTGAATGTCCTGAGACTTTCTACAGTATCAATTTATTAAATATATGTACTCTATGTAAAATAAATGGCTTTGTTGATTATCATCTTTACTTTCCTTCTTGCTCAAAAAATTTCCAGTAGGGCAATCCACGCATATCTAACGCATGTAGTCAGCATTGATATTGAACATTATATTGAGGTATTTGTTATAGATTTCGTTATGTTGAGGTTGAACACCAAAAGCAAAACCTCTATATAACGAATGTGTCTGGTTTCACCTCAATATAACAAACCTCGTTTTAACAAAATCCTTGATATAACGAATTTTTACAAATCCCCTTGACATTGTAATATTGATGTTCCACTGTATATAAAATCCTATCGCCTCACATTTAATACGACACTGTCTTAAAAATAATGATACGTTGACGCCACAAAGGTTAGCACCCACTGATCAATTTGCTAAACAACCATCCTCTAATTTTACCACATGCTAGTCATGATTTTGTTTATAAGCTAAGGTTGATTGCAGTGGTCAGCAACGCTATGAGTCGGCAGGTCCAAGAAAGACTGATGTTTTCATCGAACAGCAGTAAACCAGCAACGACAATGGCTTATCAAATTTGTCAAAACCATCCCGTTATTTTGTTACATCAGTTTTGTTAGTCAGTTATGTTTGAAAGCAAAAATCATAGCAGTGGTCATCAACCCTATGAGTCGGCAAGTCCAAGAAGAACCGATGTTTTTGGAACTGTCCTGTCCGCCTCTCCACTTTCTCCTGGCCCTACATCTCTCACTGTGGCCCGAATGCGCAATGGCTAACCAAGGAAATTTCATCTGAAGAATTGGAAGTCGAGTGTAAAATTATGGTTCTTTCTTTGTTTCTACTGATGAATGATCACCTATGTGATTACAGATATCCACAGCGTACAGCTGGCTAGTGAGGAGCGATGTGAAGTGAGTGTGAGATTCTGTCCCCAGACTGCAGCACGAGTCAGCTGTCAAGTGCGACTGTACGTTAACAACAATCCTTACGAAGACCAGACGATCTTGGTGCAAGGAGTGGGCTATGCTCCAGACATCCTCCTTCACGGACTGCCTCTAGCCCACACTATTGCTAATAATCATACCAGGTCTGAGGAGTCTTTGTATAAGTATGATACTCACAGAATAGAAACGATTGGTCTGAAATTATATAGATATTAGAGTTCTACGATGGCTAAAATAAAACGAACAGGTCTCTAATTATAACAGGTGGACTATGAGCCAAACCAATAACGCAGTCATTTCTATGGCCTGTTTGCACTTTTGTAGCGAACTCATGGCAGATTGCTATTGCGACTCCTAAGCTCCGGTGGCGTGGGTTCAATCCCTGCCGTCACCAATAACAATTTGTTAAGAGACTTTATAGAAAAGCTAGGTAAAGGTCGAGGTTGAGTTTTAGAGAGGACTCTGTAGCCCTAACATTGCTTTGTTAAACAAGATTTTACCTTTAAACAAACTTTACCTTTTCGTTCAATAGTGTTAAATTGAAAGGTTAATTAAAACATTTAAGGTTCAACCTTGACTAATTCATTACCTATTCTGAACTTCAGTCTTTCTATACTGTGTTTTTACTTCAACCTTAAAAAGATCTTCAGCACAGTTTTTTGTCTATATTATAAATTCTAATATTATGCTACCTTCCATACATTTCAGCATCGAACTCCCACTGACAAAGTACAGACTAACGTTTCCTCCTTGCATGGTCAACGACACCGTCACGAAGATATGTACAATGAAGAACCAGACTGAAGAAATGTATTACCGCTTTGTCTGGGCTGAGAGTGAATATGTGAGTATCTCTCCCGCCCTGGGTCATCTCCCGGCCGGGTCCAGCAAGCAGATTGTCTTCACCTTTCTCAGCAATCAACCACACACTGTGCTGGATAACGTGAGTGGATCATTCAGTTACATTATACATATAACCTAAGTTCATGCATTATTAAGTATCTATAGTTTAAAAAACCTTCTCATATTTATCTTAACAAATTAAGTAAGTGCCTGATTTTAAACCTGATTGAACCATTACTAAACTCTTGGCACACAAAAAAGAAACAATGTCCTGATATGAAGACTGAATTGAAGAAAAGCTTTACTTTTAACTTTTAAGTATGGTAAATATTTTAACCTTCAGTTCTGGTAAGTCGGAACTAATTTGATTATTATTTAATTATTGTTTGGCTTTAAGAGAATAAATACAATTTGAATAAATTAACAATTCCCTGCTAAATGCTTGGAATATTTTCACAATGAATGCATACTAAAAAGTAAAAAAATAAATTAAATAATTAGCGTTGGGTCGATTCCTATTTTTTCAATTCTCAATTCTAATACCAGGATATCAATTCTCAATTCTCTATTCTGATACTGATTCTGAGCGCCCCCTTGATTCGGGGATCAATTTCCAATACTGAGGACTTCCACAAGGAGTCAATCTAGGATTCGACTTTACCAGCCAATTTTCAATTGCATGAAATCGGTGGTAGCTTACTACTTGTGAGTTATTATACCTTCATTGGTTTTGAAAATTGTGCCACTGCACTCCGTAGAGAATATTTAAATCAATTGTAGTAGACAAATTGATGCGTTTCAGAATTTTAAAAAATGTATTATTTTACTCTCGTCAATACAAAACACATGCATCATGACTTCCCCGACTTTGCAGGAGAGTGGACTCATCCACGCGCGCAGTATCTATCTAGGAACCCTCAACCGGGGGTTTCGATTCCGTAATCAATTTCCAATTGTTCTATTCCCAATTCCAAAACCGATTCCTGATCCTTGATTCCCGATTCTTTGTTTGGAATCGATTGGAACCGATTCCTGATCCTTGATTCTGTGGTATCGGAATTGACTATACTGACAGATTCCCGATACCGATTCTTTCCCCAGGAATGGGTGGAATTGGAATCGACTTAACACTAAAAATAATGAAATACCACAGTAAACTAGCCTAGTTATTAACTTATCGAGTCTAATTTAATACTCTTAATAGGTATAATTGCAAATTATGTTGTGCACAAACATTATATTCCTACACTATTTTATTTTACTTTCAGGAACTTTTGGTCTGTGAAATAATACAAATAGATTTGAAAGAAAGAAGCAAATTTTTGAGCTGGGACAACTGTCAAAAGTCTGTGAAGTGGATGGAAAATACCGAGTTTGAAGGTGATGCTGTTAGGTAAGCTGAAAACCATATTTACTTGGACCACCTCAGTGGAAAACTCTAAACGTGACTTGAAACATTTAAAATGTAGCAAAGAGTTGACTTAATTAAACAAATGAATATGTGTCTGGTGGAGATTTTAAAGTTGACCAAAGTAAGTTGCCGTTTCAGTTTGAGGTTTGTTTTAGAAATCCATCACAACAAAAGGGTGTTTGTTACTTGTTGGATATTTATACATAGCAAACTGTATAATATTTAATGAGATGAGAAAATTTTGAAACTTTCTAATTTAAACCTTATTTTACTTAAAATATCCTTCTTACTCTATTCTTCTATTCCCTTACTTAGCATTACATGATTAGTAATTGGAATTCTCTAACAATTTGAAATGTGTGAAGATTAGCTTTGTTTTCCTTGATTATTTATTTATTTGATTTGTTCTTTTATAAATGTTTTGTTTTCCTATGTGTCTTCTTGTATGCCACGGAATAAATATTTCTTTCTTTCTTTGAAAGGCTCAACATAAAAAAGAATAGTTGCACTATTTTGGCACCTTGCTTCTTTAAAACAATTCATTTTTTTACATTTATAGAAAACTGGGTTGATAACTTGATAATAAAATGTTGCAGAAGTATGAAGAGACAGCTGTGCTCGGTTGAGGAGCCCGAATACGAGACATTGTCAGACCCTGTCTCGGCTGTCTCGGTTCTTGTGTCAGCTCGAGCAGACTACCCTCACATCGCTTGTTCACACGACTCTGTACAGTTCCCTCCCACCATCATCAGTCAAGTAAGTGTTGTGTTAAGTATGCAACTGTAGGGAACAAGATGGGGCTATTGAAGCAGAAAATGTAGATTTTCAGCACAGTTTGAAAATAGCGAGGATACATGTTTATTTTAAGTTTCAAAAATGTCTCTCTTTCTAAAAAAGTACCTTTTCTGAAAGATTCTGATGTAAATTCTTTATTGTTAGTTTTTTACCATGGCAAAATTTAACTATTGTGTAACTGTTTAGGAATAGATAACTGAAACTTGTTATCAGTTCTCAAGATATATATAAAGAAAAATGCTGTTTTTTTTGTCAGGTTGAAGTGTGCAGCTTGACCCTTGTGAACACGAGTGTGGTGCCGGCAGTGTACGAGTGGCATGTAGAGGAGAAATCGTGACTGTGAGGACGAGGAGGACAGCAACTACCGAGCAGTCACCATGAGCAGTGAGAGGCCGAGACTGAGGCCGGTGACTGCCCGGCCCGAGGCCAAGCCAGAGACCAGGACTAGACCAGCCACATGTCCGCATGTCAGGCCGGCCCCTATACCTAGCTCTGGTCAGTGTGATGTTCTTTAGCCGGTTTGAAACTGGTCTACACAAAATCCCAAAAACATATTTCTCATATCGGTAGTTTCACGTTTTGTGTGGTATTACGATGTAGTTCTAAATTAAATAAAGTCATTTAATTGTTTACCACAGTATAAAAATAACATCATAGTGTCAATACGTCTTTCTTTAATAATCTTTATTATTATATTTTGTGCGCTGTTCTTTTAATATGGCAGACATTTCTTTACAAGGGAAGTGAGCAGAAGCTGTTGAATTACTAATTTTTCCTCAGCACTCAAAGCTATTCTCCAGTTGGTATACTTCCTTGATATTAGATGACTAACTAATTCTCCACTAAACAATCAATAAAAGGTATTGACATTTTAAAAAATCCTTACATTTGACAGGATCCCTGCACAAGTGACGAGCTACAACATAAGTACTGTGTTGATGATCCCTGAACAACGGGTGAACACAATACTTCCTTATTTATGAAGCCCCCACTTCAACATAAAAACATTATCAGTGTCCGAATCCATCACGGAACTGATGAAACCTCATTTCGCACGTGTGCATTAATAAATGAAACAGGTTTCTTTAAACAATTTTCGTGAAACCAGTTTCCTGAAACTGTTGCATCCCACAACTACAAATTTATCAATTTTATTTCACAACTTCTCCACCTGTATTTTATGTGTTGCAGTGAATTTTCTCTCAATAGATGATTCATCATTACCAATAGAAATAACTCCAAACAGCCGCAGGAAATCTTTTAACTCACTAGTGTCCAAGTGGCCAATTTCCGTTGATCCAACATCTAGCGAAATTCAACCTGGTGAGGAAGTCAAGTGTCATGTGACGTTCAACCCTGTTGAATTCTCTCAATACAGCTGCAAGTTGAAACTAAGGTGACTGACCCTTAAACCTTAAACTAAATCTAACCTCAAAAGAGTATAGATTAGAAAACAACAAATTGGTCAACTTAAGAGGCGGCCGGATAGACCGGCTGTGGGAGCCACTCTGGGTACCGCTTATCACATGGAGTAAAAACTGCGAACAATATTTTAAACTAGTTAACGTACTTAAATCAAAAATCGGTTTCAATGGAAGCATAAAGCTATTGACTACTGAGGCTACTGTATATAAACTCTAAAACATGTACTTTCGTCAAACAATAATTTATCAATCAGGTTGATTAAAACTTGAACGTAAGGTTGGTTGATAAAAACATAAAACTTGAATCCTCATAAAGTCGTAATAAATAATTTGTTTTGGTTAAGGAAGTTTTTTGTTTTTGCTTTCATATGCTGCAGTATGAATGGCTCTATGCTTCTATGGACTCAATTTTTTCATTTTAAAGAATAATAAACATTGTTTGCACATTTTCTTTTTTAAATTCTCCATCCCGAATAGAGGCTACTCTGGCTCTATCCGCGGGCTCTTAATAAAAGTAATGTGATGGTGAATAATGAGTATTTTCAATCTTGAGCGTTAACATAAATCATATATAACTCCTTTTTACATCTGCATAGTAAATTGGTTTTGTGACAAACTTGTAAGGGAGGGAAAGGATGTCACTAATGGATATTTTAATAAGATCAGATACTATATAAGTCTTGTTTTTTAATTCAAAATATAAAACCAGATCTCACAATTAGGACACTCTGTCCTTTTCATTAACTTAAAATACAGATCTGAGAAATTAAAAAAATATAAGTAGAAATTTCTGTGATCAGCTGATTTATGAACAGTTTCACCAAAAATATAAAATGCCTTAAACTTTTGGTTGCTATGGTAAAATATTAAGTAACCAAATTAGTTATTGAAGACCAAAATTTAAGTGCAGTTCTGAGGAGAAAACCTCGTTAAAAATCACAATTTGCATGAAGTGTTTCAAAATTAGTTATATACTGAATTACAAATTGATTTTATATGAAAATTTCCTATTGAAACAATAACTACAAGCACAACGTGAGATGTCAATGGCCAAAAGCTGCTTACTCAAAACATAATGAAAATAATTTTTCATGAAGATCCACAAGAGAAGAAGCAACCTTTTCAAAGCCAGTTTACCTCAAGACTGACAAAAGAGGAATAAACCTCTTTAAAAAAGTTCCCAAGACAGACCCCAGAGGAGTAAACCCTTCAAGACAGACACCAGAGGAGTAAACCCTTTAAAAAAAGTTCCTAAGACAGACCCCAGAGGAGTAAACCTCTTTAAAAAAAGTTCCCAAGACAGACACCAGAGGAGTAAACCTCTTTAAAAAAGTTATCAAGACTAACAAGAATAAACCTCTTTGAACAAAAAGCCCTTGGAAGACTAACCAAAGAGGAACAAACCATGAGACAATCAACAAAACGCTGAAGATCAACAGAAGTATTCAATGGAAGAACCACAAAAACTGTTACCAACTTAGTGCCAGTGGAAATAACAATGAGCCAAAAGAGTTGGTGAAGAAACAGAAACTGCAGTGAGGATTGTACATGTAAAAAAAGCCCTTGAAGACTAATCAAAGAGGAACAAACCATGAGACTATCAACAAAGCGCTGAAGATCAACAGAAGTATTCAATGGATATGCCACAAAAACTGATACCAACTTAGTGCCAGTGGAAATAACAATGAGCCAAAAGAGTTGGTGAAGAAACAGAAACTGTTGTACATGTAAAAAAGCCCTTGAAGACTAATCAAAGAGGAACAAACCATGAGACTATCAACAAAGCGCTGAAGATCAACAGAAGTATTCAATGGAAGTACCACAAAACTGTTACCAACTTAGTGCCAGTGGAAATAACAATGAGCCAAAAGAGTTGGTGAAGAAACAGAAACTGCAGTGAGGATTGTACATGTAAAAAAGCCCTTTGAAGACTAATCAAAGAGGAACAAACCATGAGACTATCAACAAAGCGCTGAAGATCAACAGAAGTATTCAATGGAAGAACAAAAACTGATACCAACTTAGTGCCAGTGGAAATAACAATGAGCCAAAAGAGTTGGTGAAGAAACAGAAACTGTTGTACATGTAAAAAAGCCCTTGAAGACTAATCAAAGAGGAACAAACCATGAGACTATCAACAAAACGCTGAAGATCAACAGAAGTATTCAATGGAAGTACCACAAAAACTGTTACCAACTTAGTGCCAGTGGAAATAACAATGAGCCAAAAGAGTTGGTGAAGAAACAGAAACTGTTGTACATGTAAAAAAGCCCTTTGAAGACTAATCAAAGAGGAACAAACCATGAGACTATCAACAAAACGCTGAAGATCAACAGAAGTATTCAATGGAAGTACCACAAAAACTGTTACCAACTTAGTGCCAGTGGAAATAACAATGAGCCAAAAGAGTTGGTGAAGAAACAGAAACTGTTGTACATGTAAAAAAGCCCTTGAAGACTAATCAAAGAGGAACAAACCATGAGACTATCAACAAAACGCTGAAGATCAACAGAAGTATTCAATGGATATGCCACAAAAACTGATACCAACTTAGTGCCAGTGGAAATAACAATGAGCCAAAAGAGTTGGTGAAGAAACAGAAACTGTTGTACATGTAAAAAAAGCCCTTTGAAGACTAATCAAAGAGGAACAAACCATGAGACTATCAACAAAGCGAAGATCAACAGAAGTATTCAATGGATATGCCACAAAAACTGATACCAACTTAGTGCCAGTGGAAATAACAATGAGCCAAAAGAGTTGGCACAAAGAGGACTGCAGTGAGGATCGTACATGAAAATGACAGTTGAAGATTTTCCCATTGTTCCAACTTGTATTTGAAGATTCGAGGACTGGTCTCCAACAGTTTGGTGATACGCAACATTTGTTGGTGTTTTTTGTGTTCAAAGCAATTAAATCGTCTCTTAGGGCAATAATCATTGTATTTTATTTACTTAAAATGTATAAAATGGGGGATAGATTTTTTTTAACTTCATCCAATAGAATCTCTCTTAACTGAAAAAAAGGTGGGAGTCATTTTAACCCTTTGCGCTTTCATTTTATTTTTAAATTTTTGTAAAAAGCCTACTGTATGGGTTTCCCCAGTCCCCTGTAAGCAAAATTTCAGCAAAACCGCTCTCTGGTACAGTGCATTACCAGTCATTGAACCACTCTTCTAAGCGCGGGGACTTAGCGCCCCTAAGCTCCACTCACTCACTGGATTTGATGAGCCATTTTCTTCAGTGATCCTCAGCAGGTCATTATGGCCCCGCTTGGAATGATACAATGAATAGCATTGCACCGTACCAGAGCGCACCGGTGGGATTCAACCACGCCAGACAGACAGGGCCAACTGTCACCATAACCACTAAACCACGGGCTGTCAAACTCGCCGCGGAGTTGGCGTGAGGGGAGTGGTAGTTTCGTGTTCTCTGCCAGGTGCCGTTAGTGTAGCGTAGTCCTTGCCTATCGTTTGCGCTATTTGCAATAAACGATGTGTCCGACATCGGAGCGGAACGGCAAAATAGCGATGTCGGACTCAGTTCGCCATTGGAGCTCAAAAGGTTAATGCACTTTTTAGCGTAAAAGCAATTAAAATATCTTAAAATTAAATTTCAAATATTTGTTTATTTTAAAATAATTTTGGGATACACATTTAAATTTTACAACTTTTTGAAAATCAAGCTACCTTTGTCTAACTGGAAAATGATTGTGTGGTGGCATTGATGCAAATCTTAAGTTAAGGCAGCTGTAAAGTTCTTTGCATTATTTGAAATTGAAGTTGGTTTTCTCTCTCTATCGAGCAGATACTCTGTCCATTGTTAAAGATTTGATTTGCATGGCTCTGACAAAGTCTTGTCTCTCACAAAACTATCGAGTTATTAATTTATGTAGAATTATGAGCACTCAGTTTAACTCAGTGAACTTGATGTAAGGTAATTTCCAGACTGAAGAGTACACAAGGTGACAAGACAGAGCTGGTTATCCCGGTGAGTGCAAGCAGCAAGTTGCCTTGTTGTCATCTCGTCGTGTCCGACTGTGCTCCTACAAGTCAACTAGACCAGCTGCAGATCAACTTCAGGCTGCTGGGCGTCGGCAAACCCGTTTACAAGTAAGCACTTGGGAAAACATAATGTATAGTAACGTACAACCAACCTATTGATTATTGACACTACAAAGTGTATATAGTGTATTGACCGACCCAGAATTTACAGGCCCAGCAAACCTCTGTAAAATACAGGGTCATCGAAAAAGGTGGACGGGATTTGAAAGTAAAATAATAATTTTAATATATTTGGTAGAATGTTGATTTTTACATTAAAAAAACTCAGCAAATCTGAAATCTTTTGGTGTAATTTAAAAATTTTCAATGTGAGCTCTCCCCGTTGTACGACAGACAATTAGCTGATAATCAACCTCCCACCAGGTGTTTGGAGCATTTCAGGAGTCACAGTTGAAATGGCTACGTTGATTTTTTTTCTTATCCGTTCCCTCAAGTTGAAGAAATTGAAAGGGAAAAGGGCATTAATATTATTTTCCAGCAGGATGGAGCTCCATGTCTACAGTCTAATCATCCAAGAAGTTCTCAACAACAGATTTCCTGAGCGCTGGAATGGGAGGAATGATCCTGTTTTGTGGCCACCTAGGAGTCCTGATTTGACGTAAAGACTTCTTCTTTTGGGGTTACATTAAAAACTTAGTTTATGCTGAGAAAATATGTGATCTACAGTATCTGAGAAGAAGAATCAACGTAGCCATTTCAACGTTGACTCCTGAAATGCTCCAAAACACCTGGCGGGAGGTTGACTATCGGCTAGATGTCCGTCGTGCAACTGGGGAAGCTCACATTGAACATTTTTAAATTGCATTAAAAAATAAATAAAATTTCCTGTGTCTTTTTATGTAAAAATCAACATTCTACCAATTATATTAAAATTTGTATTTCACTTTCAAATCCTGCACACCTTTTTCAATGACCCTGTACTAGTAAATTTAAAATGGATTTTGGAACTTTGTGTAATTGTTTGTATTTAAACCATGCCTGTGCAAGTAGCTCAATGGTCTATATTTTTATTTGTGTATCCCAGTACTCGTTAACTCGTCTCAATTTCAAGAAAAAACTCAATTTTTTCAAGTAACCTTTCATTAGTCATTGTTACGTCTGCTGGTAAAATTAATGCTCGGGAACACTCACGAGAGGTGTTAGGTTGTTGCAAACGGTATCGAGGCTTAACAGCAGTCTACAATCCATACTACAGGCAGCTGATTGGTAGTCACAATAACAGTCGAAGCGAGTCAAGATTTTTGAAAGTCAAGGGGAGTCAGTGGGTAGTTGCTGGCAATAACAAGTCAAGAGCTGCCACCAACAGGAGCAAGTCGGTTGACAAGCTGAGGCAAATGAAAGATGGGCCGACAACGCCAACAGGAGCCGATAAGTCAGGGCGAGTAATAATTCTTCTAGCGGCAGTTGAGAAGGTTAGCAGCAGGCAATGGGAAGTTGGGAACTATAAAAGGACTGATAGGTGGTTGTAACATTTACACTAGCCAAAATTGGTGAGACTTAAAAATTATTCCTAACAGATTAAAACCTCGCCAGCCAAACCGACAAAAATTGTCATCAAAAACTCAATTTGGCTTGACTTTATAAGCTTAAAGTGAAAAATCACCACTCAAACAAATGAAACCTAATTGTTTCTTTGGTCTGTTCTTTCCACTTGACTGACTGCACCATGTTGGCAGATGTGTAACTTTGGTGAACACCACAAGCGAGGACTACTCGTTCCACTGGCAACAGCCGACCACAGACACCTTGTCCCCTTCAGATGCAACATCCTCTTCAGTCAACTCAGAGCTGGCAAGTACTTGGAGGTCAGTCTCAACAACAATTTGGACATTACTTTTCCAAAAAAAGTCAAATGAATCTTGACTGGTTGTTTTATGTATATTTTCAAATTTTTCCTTCTTTTATTATTTTTTCTATTCCCTAAAGACTGTGCAGTACAGGCAGAAAACAGTGGTGGTGCAGAGTTTTGCAGTTTTCAAAACGGGGTTGTTGTCAAACGTTCTGTTTTAACACTTTGAAGCCGAAGCTCAAGTCCTGCTCGAGCCGTCTATTGAAGTAGTTACCATGATTGCTACTAGAGCGCTAGTGTTTTGTGCAAGCTTGAACAGTTTACTGCGACGACAGCTTCTGCTAGGAGTGAGATTGCCCCTGTGGTCTAAAGCGTCAGCTGGCGAGCTAGTAAATGGTAGTAACGGGTTGTTATGGGTTCAAATCCTGCATCGGGGAGTAATATTAAGCCTACTTCGTGGTGGTAGTGATGGGAAGGCCCACCTTAAATAAACGGTGACCGCCACGAGTGGAAGTTGACGTAAGGAGTTTAATATACGGGTGTTTATAAATGAATATCGGTGTTTTAACGCTTTAGAATATTCATACACTGAACTTATAATTATAAAATATACATACAATTAAAGAGCTACTCAAACAGTTTTGTTTGTTTGCACCAGTTGCATGTACACGCATAGCGTTTAGTGCAATTAAAGATACAATGGTTTAACAACACTCTACCCGATTGCTGGATTGGCCATAAATAATGACAGAGCTTTTTAGCATGGCATCTACGGTCACCGATCCAACGTCATGCAATTTGGAGCTTTATCAAAGATCATGTGTATGTGCCTCCACTACCAGCTGAACTTCGAAGCAGCTGTTTTAATAACTACTCAAGAAACTTTACAATATTTGAGAAGAACTCGAATATAGACTTGATGTGTGCCAGGGGACAAATGGTTTTCATATTGAACACTTCTAAGATTTTAGGAAAAACTGTTTGAGGTGCTTTTTATTTGACACACCATTCATAGCTGCAAGTATAGTCTAATAGATATTATGGGCGTTAAAACCCCGATATTCATTTAGAAACACCGGTAGATTGCTCAAAACACCTTTTTTGCTTTGTGCTTTTGGTCTATTGCACTTAAATGAATTCAATTGAGACACATTTAATTGAAACATTGGCTTTCAGGCAGCAGTGGAATATATTGATCTTTCGTGTAAGACTTTCAAACTTAAATTAAACTTTTGACAGCAACACAGTTTTGAAAACTGCAAACTCTTGTTAAGGGATTAATAGGTACATGTACAAAGTTGACGTGAGGTTCTGGAGTTTCTTTGTTCGCCGCTCGAAAACTTGTTGATTATTTATGCCTGTAGAATACATTGATTTGTCAGATTTTGTCGTCTATTTTACCGCCAGTACTAAACGCCCCTTTAGTGAACCTCTAGTGAAAGTTACCATGCATCTTTTAATATTATTTTAATCTTTTAAAAACTGATGTTTCAGGTGATTTTCAGCTTCTTACCTTACAAAGAAGGAACAGTGGAATCTGTCTGGCAACTTTATATCCCTGAAAAAAATGTCAGGCAAAACGTCAAACTAGTTGGGGTTTCTTCTGAACCAAAAGTTTCGCTAGTGCCTACTTTCCTACAACTTAATCCCACACTGATAGGTAACAGGCTTTATTTTCTTCATTAGGGTTCACTGAAACAAACCAGATATGTTTGAATTAAACCAAAATTGTTTGAATCAATCACTGCATGTACTTGGTTTGACAGGGGTTAGGAGCGCAGGCAAGATGACCCTGATGAACCAGGAAGACTGTGATTTGAAGTTCAAGGTGGACCAGAACTCCCTGTACTGTGGTTCTTGGGGCCAAACAATCGATGTACAACCGATGAAAGGCATTGTTCCAGGGCAAGGACACGTAGATCTCAAGTAAGCCTCATTTACATTGGGCGTCTTTAGCTTCTTTTTAGTGTATAATTTAAAACTCGTTAGGTTTAAGCTTCCTAGTCACATCTAGCACGCTAAACACTTCTGGGCCCAATAAATTTGTAGCACTGAGTGCACATGGTTTTCCGTGTGCCTGTACACTGTTTTGTTCTAATCGAAATTTAATGTTTATCTTTAAAATAGCCTTGAATCCTGGGTTTATTAAATAATAAAACAATCGACAAGCTCAGAACGGTTACTCCTCCCCCTTCACTTTTTACTACCGTTAAACTCACAATCAATATAACCACCACGTAAAAACCCCAGTTCAGGATTCTGGTGAAAACTTGAGAAAAACTTATCAGGTGAAAGTTGTTAAATTCTCTAAATCAAAGCAACAAGTAGAGACACAAAACTTATTGTTAAATTCTCTCAAACAAAGCAAGAAGTATTACAAGTATTTATAAAAACAAACTAAACATTGAAAGAAGCTTGCTAAAAAGCAGCAGTTACATAATAAAGATAATACAAGAAAAACAATATTGTGATACTCAGTATCAAGTTAGAAAAATCAATATCTATTGACTATATGGGAGGGGCTTAGTGGGAGGAATCTTCTTGTAAATGAAGCGAAAAGTTTCAAAAACCTTTAAATCCATTGGTTACTGAGCAAGAGTTTTCAAGCGTAAGTAATATAGCAGTAGTTTCCTAGAGGCTTATAAGGCATAAGTTTTTATTCTTCAATGAACCCTTTTCACGGCCAGGGATTCCATGTATTAGAATTGGAAGTGGGAGTCTACTCTGTTACACACAGACCCCTGGTTTCCACCTGACAAGTCATCTCTCGCTATTTGTATTTGACATCCGCAAACAGCAAAATGAAGACTCTTTCAATGGAGCCCTTAAGAAGCATCTCACTGAGAAGGCCTATTATTCTCTCCAGGAGTATTTAGATGAGGCCTAAACAAAAAAACATAACAACCGTGGCACCTGTGCTACCAGTGGGATTACATCAAGTATGTATCAAGTCACTTGAACACAGTTTGGCAGGAAAAAAATGTTTCAACCATGGTTGCAGAGTGTGGCTTGTTCCGTCACAAGCTGGGTCAGGCCGTTTCCAAGTGTATATCTTCGTAGAGAAGATGCAGAAAGCGCTGATTTCAAACGTAGCAGCCGAGTGCTTCCGAGTTCGTCCCCTCCTCACCTTCCACGATCTGGGCAAAGTCAGTCACGAGATGGTCCCAGACACTGTCAACCACATTCACCTTGGAGTGGTATGTAGTAGTGATTTCAGATTTGCTCACAGCTAGCTAGTTCAGTTTGTTAATAACCTACCCCAAATTTTACTCTTAGCAAATTAAATAGTTGTGAACTACACTTGTTTGTTTTTTATCTGGACAGGTTTATATTAATCAATTATTTTCTAACATATTAAGCTTGGCGGGTTGATCTGTCCTTAAAACTTCACAAGGAAAAGGGTACTTAAAAAATCAAACTTTTAACCCTTTGCGGTCTCATTTTATTTTTAAATTTTTGTAAAAAGTCTCCTGTTCCCCAGTCCCCTGTAAGCAAAGTTTCAGCAAAACCGCTCTCTGGTAAGGTGCATTACCAGTCATTCAACCACTCCTCTAAGCTGGGATTTAGCCTCCCTAAGCTCAAAAGTGCCACTCTCCGCCTCACTGGATTTGATGAGCCATTTTCTCTTCAGTGATCCTCAGTGGGTCATTGTGGCCCCTGCACCCGGAATGATCCAATGCACTAGCATTGCACCGTACCAGAGCGCACCCGGGTGGGATTCGAACCCACGCTGTGACAGACAAGGGCCAACTGTCCGTCACTATAATCACTAAATCACCGGGTTTGTCGTGGGCTACCAAACTCACACTTCTTGAGTTGCCGTCGAGGGGGGAGGGAGTGGTAGTTTCGATTTTCTCTGCTAGGTGCCGTTAGTGTAGCGTAGTCCTCGCATATCAGAGACTGTTTCAACAGTCTCCTATACTGCACAAGCGTTCAAAAAGAAATAGTGTTTGTCAACCTATAGTCGACATGAGACCTCAAAGGGTTAAAAAACTTCAAAAAGTACCATAAGTGCAGGGTTTAGTGGTCAATGCTAGATTTTTAATCAGAAATGACCAAACTCTGTTATGAGGACTTTCTAACTCCTATAAAAAGGTTGATCATCCTTCAAAATATAGCCTCGCCACAGTCTTATCACACTGTAGCATCAT
This sequence comes from Matsumurasca onukii, assembly GCA_018831715.1. Taxonomy (NCBI): domain Eukaryota; kingdom Metazoa; phylum Arthropoda; class Insecta; order Hemiptera; family Cicadellidae; genus Matsumurasca; species Matsumurasca onukii. Next base: position 35,561,094 of record CM032065.1, read on the forward strand.
TGTAGTCAAGGCTACAGGAGAAACATTGAATGGGTGTTTGTTTAGTCAGGTTCTCAAAAGTTGAATTTGAGCAAAACTTTAACCCAACCAATTTTGTTTTAACATACACAAATAAAGTAAAATTTCTTGTTCAATTTACGGTTTACCACTAAGTGTGAAATGTGTTATTGTTCTAGATGGAGTCTCGCATGCCCACACCCATGACATTCAGTGTTACCAACATAGGGAAGCCTGCGTTCCACTACCACTGGCTGTGGGACAAGGAAGCTCTGCTGGCCAGTCAGCTGACAGTCACGGCTGCCAACACGTCTGGTGTGGTCGGCTCCCAGAGTAAACACACTCTAGAGCTCCAGATCACGCCTCTAGCTTGCACACAATTTGCCCACGTGGAGCTCAAACTTGTAGTATGTTTTCTTGTAGCAAACTCTTTTAAAATCAGCTTATCACTTTTCTTTGCTTTGAGTTGTAACAAGTGCTACAGTTTTGTAAAAAAAATTAAAATAAGCATTTGTGCGCATTTATACAATTGAGTTCTAAGTTGTTTTGCAAAGAGGTGGGCAATGGCAGGAAATGTTTGGTTATTTTGGGAATTTTACCTTTTGGTGAAAGGGGAAAAATTATTACACACATTTTTGGGATGGGAAATTTTTTACTATTTATGGTTGCTCTACAAGCGCTTGCAACTTCTTGCTGGGTTAGCTACCCAGGGGAGCTGGTTGACTTCAGTAGTTCGGCCCAAGAAAGACGGTAGGAATGTGGTAAGACTATACAGGTTGAAGGTGCAGCATGCTAAGAGTCATAGTTTCTCCCACCAATGTTTAAAATCGGCTATGCGACTGTTGAATGACAAAAACAGCAAAACCTGACTGTGCACAACCTATTAATGATTGCGGACCTGAAATAACAGATTTTAACATGCTCATGAATTATTGTGGACCCCAAATAACAATTGCTAACTTGCTTATTATTTATCAATGATCATCAACCCCAAATAATGCTTGTTAACATGCCCATAAACGATCACAAATGCCAAATAAAAGTTGTATTAACGGCACAAACAAAAGATTAAAAAATGTGGATCAACCAATCAAGTTAAATAGAACAAGTATGAAAACTGATTGTTTGGCTTTTGCAGATAACCTCAGAGTTTCATTTTAATACATTTTTTAGCCAATTTATAGTTCAACTTTTAGTCTGTTTTGGTTCTTAGTTCTAACTTAAAACAAACTCTGCTCTAAATATTTCAATACATGGTTTGATTTTGTTTTTAGATAATTGTATCGTAGAACTTGTATAATGGACAAGCTGATTGTGTTTATACAGATCAGCAAAGGACCGACCTACGTGATTGCTCTCAGTGGATCCTCTGCTCAGGCTAGGTTCAAGTTTTCCTTCGACAAACACAACTTCGGAGCTTGCTTTGTCCAGTCTTCAGACGTTGAGTTTAACAGAGCAACGTTGGTGTTTACCAACACTGACGAGAAACCTCTTCTGTGAGTATTGTCCCAATATTTCTTGTATAACTTGTAAGTCTAATTAACACGGTTACTTTATGAGAAAATAAAACTAACATGTTACTTTGACCATATTTCTTTCTAGATTCCAGGTTGAGTATTTACTATAAAAAGTGCAATGTTAATATTCTTTTTTCTTGAAGTGCCTAATGATTTATTTAGCAAAACATTAATAAAACTTAACATAGAAAAAAAGGGAAATGATCTAGAATTTGTTGTTGTAATACAACGTTTTCAACTAGAACAAATAAAACAAAGTAACAAATAATAAACAAAATTTGTTTATTATAACAACATAAATAAGTAGGAAAAATTAAACAAAGGATCAAGTAATAAACAAACTTTGTTTATTATTTGTTCCTTTCTTTAATTTTTTCTAGTTCAAAAACGTAATACAACAAACATTTCTAGATCCTTCCCTTTTTTGTTTCTATTAGGGATGTGGGTCGTTAAGTTCTCGGTTATCGTTCCACCGTTCTTGCGGAACCGAGTAACCGATGACCGACAGTAGCAACATCGTTCCTAGAACGGTGAAATCACAATTGCACCGTAGGGCGATTGACTCCGCTTAACGCCATGTAAATCACGACTTCGAGCATCGTTCGCTGGCGATCTCTTGACTCGGTAACGCCAGCTGTGAAATCACAACCGGTACCGTGAAGGCGATTTTCTCGACTCCCGCTTAAAGATCGCGTTGAAATCACGACTCGAATCAACGGCGATCTTTGACTTCGGTAACGCTCAAGGTGGAACAACTTGGTACCGTTAGCGGCGATGACTCCCGCTAATCCGGTAACACGACTGAAAATCGTCAAAAGCATTTGACTCTCGGTAACGCCCACGGTGAAATCACAACTGGTACCGCATGGCGATTGATCTCCCGCTGACGCCATGTAAAATCCGCACTTTGATACCGTTCGCGGTGAGTTCTTGACTCTCGGTAACGCCCGCAGTATCACAACTTCGGTACCGTTATGGCGATTCTTGACTCCCCGCTAACGACGCTGAAATCACTGATACCGTTCGCTGCAAATTACCGACCACCGAAGTTTGCTCGACAAGCTCGAGCCGAGTTCGAGTATCGAAAATACTCAACTCGCATCAAAAAAATGAGTACTCTCAGACTCCTCTAGTATCAGGAAAGAACCGATGAACCGATAACCTAAAATGGCTAGAAAACCGATAACGATAACCGCATAAAAATTGAACCCACCCATCCCTATGTTTCTATGTTAAGTTTTATTAAAAGTGTAAGGTTAAGTTAGACTCTTGAAAACTGGTGCAGTTTCCCAACACCCAAAATGTAGGGAGTAGTTTTTATCCTGAAGTGGCTGGAAAAGTCTGAGATATAACTTTTGTTAATTTAACTCTGCCACTATTGTGAACTTTAGATCTGACATGAATCTAATTAGAAGTTCAATCACACATTCCTTTTAATAGATGAGCCAGGCTAGGGCAAAAGCACAAAAGCTACTATTGAATGGTTATAGAAACTCAAGTTATTGCCATTAAAATGGGATTGAAATCGTGAACTGATCAACAACAAAAGTAAAATTGTCAAAAAATCATAGATTGTTCTGAAATTCTTCCTAATTACCTGATCTGCTGAAAACTCCCCTTTATGCTAAAAAATCGCTGCAAATTTTCCTATTGTCCTATCTCCAAAATCATTCCTAAATAAATAAATAAATAAATATTTTATTGCGTTAAACATATACATGTTATGCAACCGTCATAGTGTTAAGTATCTAAAATTGTGCATTCACACACATCAAAATCCCATTCAAACATACAGTATTTGCATTCTCCCAATTCCCATTCACTCGAATTTGATCCCTCTAGCCCCTTGGTCCGTGGTCTGTTCTGCGATGCCCCAGTCGTTACATAAACTCGTTTTATTATAGAATGCTTCTGAGCCAAAATTTTTCAGCGAGTTTGAATGCCTTTGGCATTGGTGCACTTTTAATCGAATTTGGGAGTCTGTTGACTAGTTGAACTCCTGCCTGTGAAGGTGAACGTTCATGAGCTACCGTCCTGTGTGTCCCAGTTCGGTTCTCCTGCCCCTAGTTACATAGAGTGGATATCACTCCCTCTTGGGGTCATTTTGTCTGAAAAAAAAGGCAAGTTTCCAAAATGTAGAGGCAGGGTTTTCCTGCTTAAAATGTTTTAAAAGAAATTCTGTCCGATCTAAAATTTTTGTCAGGAATTTTGCGATCCCTCGAGTACCCCTGACCCCTAATATTTGACAACAGTGTGTTTATTAGCTCATGTATTTTGTAGCGTGGAGAGCGAGTGGAAACTGGCCGCATCTGAAGGTGGGTCTGACACAAGCAACGGTAGAGCCGAGATCAGAGCTGTATATTCCCGTCACATTCTCTCCCAGAGCTTGTCGACACTACCGGGACTCTGTAGTGTTCTTGGTGAGCGGAAGTCACAGCGACACTCTGTCCTCATCACTGGTCATGGGGTGGATATCGATGAGTGTACTACTTGATTCAGTTGAAATGTTGTGATTTTTGTTGAGGTAATCAGAAGAAGACACCTTTGCTGCTCAAAAAGGGTCTTATACGATTAAAATTTTCCCAATATTTAGCCTCCTCATGGGTTTCCCCAGTCCCCATTACCAAAATTTCAGCAAAACCGCCTGCTCTCTAGTCGGTGCATTACCAGTCATTGAACCACTCCTCTATGCCCGGTGATTCAGCGCCTCCTAAGCTCAAAAGTGCCAGCGCCTCACTGGATTTGATGAGCCATTTTCTTCAGTCCTCAGCGGGTCATTGTGGCCCCGCACCGAATGATCCAATGATTAGCATTGCACCGTACCAGAAGCGCACCCAGGTGAGATTGAACCCACGCTGTGACAGACAGGTGCCAGCCTCACTATAACCACTAAACCACCGGGCTGATTGTCGTGGGCTGTCAAACTCACACGTGAGTTGGCGTGGGGGGGTGGTAGTTTTGGTACTCTCTGCATCTATGCCGTTAGTGTAGCGTAGTCCTTGTATATCAGACTGTTTCAACCGCAACCTATACTGGACATCCAAGTGTTCAAAGGAAATAGCGTTTGTCGACCTATAGTCGACACGAGACCTCAAAGCCGGGTTAATATCCAATTTGAGTTGGTATTTAGCTTGAAGTGCCCAGAAACTACTACATCATAAATACCCTAGTATAATCTCGGATCTGTCCATACAACAAGCTGTGGAATATGTTGAATTTGCAATATTTCATTCTGTGTTATAAGCAGCATGTAGTTTTTAAACAACAGTTTATGGTGATGCGCTCAATGGTCCTTTATGATTAAATAATTTTATTTATTTATTTGCAGGTGGCCTTGGAAAACTCTGAAGACAGACTCATAAGCCTAGAGGGTGTTCATGTCAACCATACTCGAAAAAAGATCCTCCAGGTCAGCGAAATTTTTTCAATATAGTTTAGAAAACTAAAAAGTAAAAATAGTTTCCATCATGATAGCAAGCCTCTGCAGTTAAGGAATCAAATTATGATGTCAAAGGTTTTCTGTAAAAAAGAAAATATTCATTGTTTCAAAAATTCTTTTCTGCCTTTAAAACATTTAAACTTGCTGAATTTGCAAATTTTGTCTATTCTGAATTCTAAATATTTTAACCACTGAACAGTCATAGTACTAAAGCCATTGCTTGCATTACAATTGGCTAATGTTAGTGTGATGACCAGGTGGTGAACAGGAGTGTCGTGAGCGCAGCGGAGGTCTTGTTTTCTCTGGAGCCTCCAGTTCCAGAACTCGCTCTGACTCCGACAGAGCCTGTGACTCTCCAGCCTCAGCGGCCCGTCAGTCTCTCCCTCAGGTACTCCCCCACCAGTGTCGTCAAGGAGATCCAACAACAGGTATGTACGGGTCATAGTAAGGATTTTTCTATTGATTCATAATTTTTTATCTAGTACTCTGTCTGTCATCACAAGCATTAAAGAAATATGAGTATGCAGAAAATTTAACTTTGGACAAATAAGGAATAAAAGAGCGGTCTGTGTAACAATAATACAAAAGATTAATTTCTTCAAAACAAACTGGTTTCTTGTAAACTTGATTTAACTATCATAACTGTGTTATAGATTTACTTGCAATTTCAAGACACGAAAAGAGTATTGGCAGTTGTAAACTCCAGTAGTTTTGGGATTAGTGTGAAGTTGGATCGTGAGTTCGTTCCTTCCGGAAGCACGGTGTTTGGAAACAACTCTACCAGAAAAGTTATGTTATCGAATAATGGAGACTTGGCTGTTAAGTAAGCAATCTTTTTTTGTTTATCATGTGTTTTACTGTACATTTTTTACTGAATAAGGTACTAACTTAAGTTATAAAAATTATGGTTTCATTTTAACTGTATTAATGTTTATGAAACTTTATTAAAGGTAAAAAGTAAAGTGAGGCAAAGTTAGGACTACAAAGTTCTCTCTACCACTCAACCTCGACCTTTACCCAGCGTCACAGCTTAGTCACATTACAAATTGCAAGTGGTGACTGCGGGATCGAACCTGCTATAACATGCCAACTATAACTGTTAACTACAACATGCCATAATAACTGCACAATATTCAGTACCCAGCAGTTATTGGTGGTTGTGAGGTTTAGTGAGCAAACTTGTGAATCTCATGAACCTTCTGGAGTGAAAACGTTTGTCACTATCCTAATTCATTGAATAATGTGACTGTTTGGCTAAATTGTTTAATATATACACAAGATAAAGGCTTCCGGTTTACACGCGTCACAGTAGAAATACAATTACTGCTAGACGTTTAAAGCTTCTGAGGAGCTACTGAGGATGACTCTCCACAGCGAGGTCGAAAGCGTCTAGCAGTAATTGTATTTCTAACGACACTAGTGGAAATGATCTTAGTGATGACACACGACCGCGAAAGCCTAAGAGTTAAAATATACACTTCTTCATCTTGATATCAAACATAATATTGCAGGTATCACTGGGTTGTGCCTTCTGAGGAGTTCAAGATCACACCTGAAGAAGGGTTCTGTGCTGCCGGAAACGACTGTGTTCTAACAGTTATTTACACCCCAAAGATGTTGGAAACTGCATCACATTGCATGGTAGATATTAGGCTAGACTTATTAAAATGTCACTTTTAATCATCAAAGTGTTATTTTGAGATATTTATTGTTTATAGCAGTTCATTTTTAAGAGTGTATTTGTTGGTTAGACAACAAAGCAAATATGTTTTAGGTAATATTTCCTCATGAATAGTGTAAATGTTAAAAAAATAAATATTAAAAGCTTTGTAAATTTTTCAAGAATGTAGACCATGTTCGTCCAGTAATCAACTCTGAAATTTTCACTTTGAAATGTTTTGGAGTCAATGTTTTTGAGATATTGAGCTTTTAAGATAATATACCGGTGTTTCTAAAGAACTCCTTGATTTAAAGTGTTATTAGTATATAGTTAAAATAATAGTTATTAAACATATATATTATTAAAGAGAATCTTCTCAAGTTTTTTGTTATACCTATTTAAGTTCTATATGAGCACCATTTGTTGCCCTGGCCACGTCTAAGCGATAATTAGTTTCTTCCCAGGTATTCAACAGCAAATCAGGCGTAACGGATGCTACAGCTTCAACAATTCTCTCCCTCAGATGATCAATGTCACGGATCATCTCAGAATACCACAATGTTTTTACATTTCCCCAAAGAAAAAATCCAGTGGAGTCAAATCTGGCTCCTTGGTGGCCATGCAGGCCCACGCCTACCAATCCACCTGTTAGGGCGCAGTTCAATGCATCACGGACCGCGGTTGCTGTAGTGAGGTGGCCAGCCCGTCTTGTTGGAAGACAATTGGTCCCTTTTCTTTTTCTCTTTGTTCTATGTCATCTATTTGTGGGAAAACGTATAGTTCTAGCTTGTCACAATACCCCGTTAGATGTTTTCTCAGCAAAATTAAAGGTCCAACGTCTGATATACTGTTGAATACCTGGGAAGAAACTAATTATCGTTTAGACGTGCCAGGGCAATAAATGGTGCTCATATAGAACTTAAATGGTAAAAAAAACTTGAGAAGATTCTCTTTAATAATATATATGTTTAATAACTATTATTTTAACTATACTATATACTAATAAGTAATAACACTTTAAATCAAGGAGTTCTTTTGAAACACCGGTATTACAGAACGGATAGTCGTTAACGCAGTGCGTTTGCAGGCTGTGTGTAAAGTACTCCACTACGGAGCATTGAGTGTGGAACTAACCGGTACCTGTGTGGACCTGCCTGCAGCCACGCAGACCGTCTCGCTGTCTTGCCCTGTGCGTCAGTCTACTGACACTCAGATCCCTCTCTTCAACAAGTAATATGTCTACTCTCTGTACATATAAGCACACTCTGAAATAAAATACATCCAGTTTTAAGACATGCTGAAAAAGCTGTCACCTTTTCCTCTTTGTATGAACAGTAAACCACAGTCAACTTTGGGTTAGTTAACAGGGTTGCAGATCTACCAGAGTGAAACTACAACAAAAAGTGTTGTCCAATTATGGTTCCTGTGTTTTGAGTAAACATGACTCTCAAGAATCCTGGGGAAGGAAATATCCAAATATGCAGGATAGAATTCTAACTTCAAAAGATGGGGGAGAAATTAGAACTCTTTGAAGATAAATGGGAAAAATTGCTCACTTTGTAAAAATGGGGTAGAGTTGCAACTCTCAAAAATATGTTGTAGATTATACGACTCCCTAGATGTTTGAAATTCATTATATTTCACAGCTTAGAAGAAAGTTTAAATTTGTAAAAGTAGCAGAATGAAAGGTCAAGTAAGTCCGTGCTACTTTTAATCCACATGAAACAGTGAATACAGAAGAGTCAACTGCTAAATAATCACAGGGGCTGCCCATGTTTCTCTTTTAGTGCATTGTTTTAAATCTGCATGTTATTTTTCAAAGAAAGTTTTAACGATACCTTCTTTCACAGGTTGGGTCAGTCAGTGACTGTTACAGCTTCCATCAGTGGGGAGTACTTCTCTGGTGACAAGACCTCCTTGATTCCAGCGTACGGAACTCATCTGTTCACAGTCACTTACTCTCCTCTGAGTATCACTACGGCTGAACACATTCACAAGGTAGACATTATTCTTGTTTAATACAACATTGTCTTGCAAATGTGAACATTTATCATAAATATGGATTGTTAGAAAATAGGATTATTAGAATTTAATCCAAACTAGGTTGTGTGGTGTGTCTGAGGGGTTGGTGATGCACACTTGAAACGGTTAGGGTGAAATGATAAGACTTAAGTTAATTGAAATGGACACCGTCAGGCATACTGGAATACGGGTGTTGTCCATTGCATGGCTGTGGTGGAGTGCATCTTCAGGACTGCAGGGCGCTAGGATCCGGAGGGTGAGTGGGGATGATGTTTTCACGGAATCGGTTGAAAAAGTCAGGAGATGTATCAAATGATGGGTTGGGTTATTTTTAGGTAGCCAATGTCCTTTTTATTTTGTATCGAACTATGAGTAATAACAATTCTGGAAGTTAAATACAAACTCTACAGGTTTGGTCTGAATTAGTTTAGATTAGCAGACTCTAGAGGACTTCTGTAACACTTAACAAATACAATAGAAAAACAGATAAAACTTGTCACATGTGATCTTTAGTGTCAGAGAGACCGTGAGACGGTCCAGTTACATGTTGTTGTTGTTACATGGCCAAACTTGCCAACCATCCAATGCAGACTTTGCTAGGAGGAGTCTACTTTATTTCTAATTGAATCAAGTCTAATCAGCAACACCATCAGACTATTATTTCTAGTTCTTTCTTATCCTTTCTTACCCAATATCTTGTGGCTGAATTAGGGAACTGTGGTGTTCTATATGCCTGATGGATCCTGTCTCGTGTACTTGCTGGAAGGCAAGGCAGAGCCGCCGGTGATGGCTGACCGAATCCACTCCCGGGCGTTCACACACACTCCGTCACACTGCAAGTACACGTCACTAACTGGCTGCCAGTCAAGCAGAGGTAAGTGGACATCACTTTTAATCATAGCCGCCATTAATATAGGACCGCAGGTAACTGTTCTTTGAATAATGTAGTGTGTGTCGAAATCTTTGTTGATAACAACTGTGAGATACAACAAAACTGTTACATGTGTGTGAAACTTCAAAATTGTATGATTTTTTTCTATTTACTTTTTTTAGGCTTGGTAGTTGTATTAATTTCTTCAAACATGTTTATTAAACAGGTTTTTTTTGAGTGAATAAATTTAGCAATGTATTGCATCTAGGTTTTCTTACTTGCAAGAGGGTCTTTCAAGTAAAGGTTAATTGTGGATAAGCTTTAGAAAAGGTCAATTAATGACTAGAGGGCAATCAAGATGACCAGAATGAGATTGAAAATATTAATAAAGATTCATCACTATCTACTATCTTGACTACTACGACTAAGTCTTCCATTTTCATCCATTTATACTATATTAAATTGACCCAAATGCTATCTTGCAAGAGTCGTAATCACTCCCTTCAGTGTTCTACACTTGTGCATGGCAGTTGGGGCAAGTAACATTACAACTCACGATACATATACAACCCTCGCAATGACAACAGGGGAGGTAGTGACAAAAACCATGTTTTGTTTCTGCTTTTATGCAATATTAGTTAATACTATTTTCAAGGCGGTACTTATTGCCTGGCAGGTTCCGCGTGACATGCACTCTTGAGTCTAGCAGCTCTCCTGAGCCGACATATCGACTGGAGTGTAACGAGTATCTGATCTTGTCTGGCTCCCAGACACGGGACTTGTCCCTGACACTCACCAGCCACCAGCCAGGCACTCTTACATTCAAGGTGAGTCACAATTAGCTGTTTGCTTTCATCTTCAAGCAATGACAACCTCAACGATCATCCAGACACAGATTGGCTGTCTAAAGATGGACCAATTTGTTGATTGCATACAAAAAGTCAGTAGAGTTTTTTAATGAATTGTTTAAACTTATTAATGACTTGAGCAGGTACTGTTGGATAATGAATCGACGGGAGAGTTTGCCTGGTACGAAGTGGTGATTGATGTCAAGCCTTGCCCTGCCCTTGGGGATATACACTTGTCCTCCACAGTCAGGACTCCAGTCTATCATCAGCTGCAATTTGTTAACCCTCTGGACACCCTTGTGACAGTAGAATGTGTGTCTGACATTGATACCCTGACTGTTAGTGACACACCTCTCACCATCCTGCCTCATGATCAGGCAAGTACCCTGGACTTTAGGATAAGTTGTCTACTAACTCCTTCTGGTTTCACTGTATTAACACTCAATACAAATACTTGTGCTGAATTTATTTTAATAGTTCAAAGCCAGGCAAATGATAGCACATTGTCCCCAGAAGTCCAATAATGTCCTGGGGAGATATGTTCCTGTTAGTATCGGTGAAAATATCTAGATATTTGCTAGCAACTGAGACAATTTTTTGACTCTTACTGCCGATTGTGATGATCTCTATGCTCTCACTAACAAAATTTCTAATGTTTGAACTCAGAATGGTTTACAATTCTGCCGTATTCACCTTTTGAACCAACGAATAAATCCAACACCAATGGTCATGACCAAACCGATCACACAAAATCTTTGGCCTTGTATATCACCTTGACCTTGCCTGTCAGTCACCTTTTTTTAAGAGCTATATTTATTAATGAGTTTCTGGGGAAGGCAAAATTGATAAATTAGTGATATGTTCTTTATACAAAAATTAAAAAGATGGTGTAAGTACAAGTGGGGCCAAGAACAGATGACTTAATTCATACTTCTTTTATCTATAAGTAAGTTGTCCTCATTTTGTTATTTGGCTTGTGGGTTCTATCCTGATCTGTTTTTCTATTTGATCTGCCACTACCTAAAAATGTCAACATACTGAAAGTTCTCCTTGTTCCAGGGAATGCTCAACCTCAAGTACTTGCCAGTGTTGGTTGCAGACACCACGACACATCTGCTGGAACTCTCGTCCCGGAGTTGGGGTTGTTTCCGTATCAGTTGTACCTGACTGCCCTCCCTCCCCCTGACTCTCCTCCTCTCCACCTCACCTGCTGCCTCGGTCTTGTTTCTCAGGGCTCAGTCACTCTCAGTAACTTCCCTTCTCGGCCTGCTCAATTCCAATGCTCGGTTTGTGAAGTTTGGCCATTTTTAATGAAATTCAAAACCTTACATTGCATGAATAATTTTGAGATTAAATGTTGATTTTCCATATCCCATAGATCTTTGCATGTCAATTCCACGTAGTTTTGCATGCAATGTTTTGTATTTTGTGACAGTTGAGTTTGGTAGAGACAGGTTTAAAACAAATGTCTTTTCGGATGGACTATCTTAAGATAAAAAATTTGATTAGGTAGAAGTTAAAGGTAGTGTTTGATTTTAAGTAACAAGTAAATCAGTTGGGGTGATTATTCCACTGATTTCTGTGTTGTTGATATTTCAAAATTACAATTGCTTATGATTTATTACAGAGTTCTCATACAGATGTGGTTGTGGAGCCGTCAGTGTCAGTGCTTCCAGGAGATGCCAAAACTGTGCAAATCTCTTATCAGCCGTCCCACCTGGACAACATCACTGCCGAGATATTAGCTACCTCTGCAGAAGCTGGCGACTTCAAGTAAGATATCTGAACAAACATTTCTCACAATCATTGGTTTTACCTCTTAGTCGTATTTAGGAATTGAGCTGGGGACGTAAAAATATAACATAGATACCGCTTGCAATCCAACAGGACGTTAGCGGAAGTTTATGGGGTCCAAATCTTTTGGGCTACTTTATTAAAACAATGTTAAATTTTCTTTATTTGTGATGATTTTTCAGAATGTGAAATGAAAAGTTTTAAGTAATATAAATTTGGTTTCCAGCTGAGTAGTGGTGTGCGTGGTGTCAAATAATTTAATTTGCCTTTTTATAGGGAAGAATATGTTAATAACATCTTTGTCAAATTTTAATATCTTTCATACATTTTTATTAAAAGATTTGAACATTGAAAAGTTATCATATTTTACTGAACAATTTTTTATAAAACCTAAAATCAGAAAAGCAATGGCAAAGATTTACTTAGGGATCAAATACTATTTAAATACATCACAATGATGAAAACATGAGGGGCTTTGCTCCGGCACTAACACTTAGAACAAGAAATACACTCTGATTTATAAATACAAAACAGCGTCAGGTGGCCATGGGCTCTTTCTCACGAGCATAATGTGCAATTATCACGTTTTAACATTTTGATCACAGTGAAAGTGTTAAGCAATAAACTCAATTACCTAATATACAGTAAAATTTAAAATCTCAACTAATAAACATCCACTTTTCATCCGATGTTTGTAGGTTCCAGGTAATAGGAACGTGTAAGCTGCCGGAGCCGAGAGGCCCTTACACACTCCACTCCGGCTCAGGAGTTGTACTCACTGTCAGAAATGTGTTTAGAGAAAGGAAAACCTTCGTCTGGTCCGTGAGCAATCCTGCCTTTGTTCTGAAAACCAGTGAACAACTTCTGGAACCACAAGAGGTATAGTGAAAAATGTTAAAGCCTGTTACACAAATTCAACATGAACAGATTCTGACTTTTGTATTCAATTTCTTTGGTTTGATAGGTTTATCTTATTTGTTTTAAACATCATCTTTCTTGTGTATTCAGTGTCTTTGTTTTGGTATGTCAATCTTACTAGTTGTAAAAATTTTCTTTCTTGCGTACTCAGTGTCTTTGGTTCGATATGTTTATCTTATTTGTAAACACCATCCTTCTTGTCCTTTCAGTAAATATGGGCACAAAACTCTTAAGCTTACAACACTTTGCCCTTGAAAAGCTTCGATGCCCTACAGCTTTTGGTTGTCTGAACTCACAAGAAATGCATTAGTCTGTTTTGGGAATCGTTTTCCCAAACTTGCAAGGGTCTCCTTTCTCCAAATCTGATTTTCTAGGAATGGAGGTCCCAAGCCCTCTCTAAACCCTCGGCCAAGCCACATACCTTAACTCTCAAGGTTTTCGATTGACTACTAGAGTGATATCAATCTGTTCTTCCCTAAGCAGAGTCATGTGTTGCAGGTGGCTGAGATAGCGGTGGATATGGTCGAGACTCGTGCTGTAGAGTTTGACAAGTACCCAGTGACCGTAAACTAGTCGTCAACGTTACCGACCCCAGACTGTGCCATATTAAGTGGGTCTTCTACCTACGAGGCCTGCTCACCTCCTGAAGCTAACACCATCAGTATTGTAATTCACTTCTCTAGAGTGGCTTTAGCTTTTTCTGTGAAGTCAGAATAACACAAAAGAACTATGAAGTAACTTGATCTCTAGCACCGCTTTCCAGTTTAAAATTTCTTAGTTTTAGGGAGTGTTGGTCAACTAATTTTGAATCACTATTAATCCTAAAAAGATAAAAGTACGACCTTTGTCTTAAATTTATAATCAAAATTCAAAACGTAATACTACCAAGATAGTTATTCCTACTTATACATTTTTGTCCTGTGCAAATCAAAAAATGAAAATTAATTACTCAATAATTTAATAATTAATGGTCACTCAACTCGGGGACACTGCTCATGTGTTTAAATCACGTCTCTCTAAGAATGAATTACAACAATGTTAATTACACTTTTGTTCCTGAGATAAATATAGTTTTTACAAATAGCAAATAAAATTTAACATTTACAATTTGTACAAACAATTTTTTTTTACTGAACGAAAACATCTATGTATTTACTTTTTCTTCTTTTGTGTAAGTTTTAAGGCAATGTTTGCTTAAATTAGCTAATTCAAAGCAGTGTTTGTTGTGTGTTGTGTTTGCAGTGTGTGTTGTCTATTGTATGAAAACAAATTTTGTTATTTCCTTAAGCGCTAAATATTTTTAGAAATAGATAATTATTGTAAACATTTTACCAAATGTGAGAGGGTAACTTGTTTTGTTACTGTTTACACTTTACGGTTAAGCAGATTGCAAGATAGAGCAGCAGTTACAGTGACAGACTGTCATGGTAAACAAGGCAGATGTTTCACGATTAGTAGCTCATCATTCCGGTGGCGGGGGTTCAATCCCCGCAGTCACCACTATCAATTTTTAAGTCACTCTACGATAACGCTTAGTAAAGAGTAAAGACTAAAGGTCAAGGTTGAGTTGTATTTTGTAGTCCTAACTTTGCTTTGTTAAACAAGACACACTTTTCGGTTTGAGATCTCGAGTTTTAAAATTCAGTCGCAACTCTAATCTCAAAAGATCCCTGTGAAGCCAAGTCTCTGAAATTTTCCATGGCAATATCATTGTCCACCAAAAATAATATACAGCTTCTCAATAGTTACTTAAAATAATATTAAATTACCTTAATTATCAAGAAGGTGTGCAGCTGGAGGAGACTTGAACCTGATAGCGGCCCTTTTATTTTCACTTATACCGTCTATTCATTCCCTCTACTTGTCTGTATCTGGCTTGTCACCGATTTCCTATCACAGGTTCTAATAACACCTCACCAACTGCCCTTACTTCAGTTTTTACTAGGGATGTACAGGATCGGATTTTCCTTTTGACAGAAAGTTGTCGTTATTTTGCTTTTCTTTGAGAAAACTTTCAGTTGTTATTGAAAGTAGTTCACACTTATAAGTTATAACAAATAAACTGAAAAACGATTCAACATTAACAATATAGGGTGTCCTGAATGGAATATACAAAAAGTCTACATTCACCCTTTAATTCCCATATTTCCATTGTATTTCTGAGTGTTTGTCAAAAATTGTGTATAGGACAACATGACTAACTTTAATTTATATTGAAATATACTAAGTTCTCTCAAATAAGCCCTTTGTAATAATAATTAGGTCATTTTCAGAATAGAACACTATTAACATACGACCTAAAAGGTAGTTAAAATTGAAATATCACTTAAACATTACTAACTTACATTTTATAGTGGTTAAAGTAGTAGAAATTGTCTTTAGGCAAAAAATACCTATGTACAGGACCCGTGACGGGTTAGAATCATGTGCGACTCCGGAGCTTATCACTCCGCTGGCGTGGGTTTGATCTCCGCAGTCACCACTTACATTTGTAATGTGACCATACGGTAACACTAGGTAAAGGTTGAGGAAATATTAAATTATGTTGAATCAGTTTAAATTGTTCACAAGCACTCTTTTGTTACCACATTATCGTTAGTTTGTTATTTAGTTGATAAGAGTACAATGCACAGACGCCACAGAGTGCGGCTCAACTGGCAGTTGCATGATATTGTACACTGGACTCTAGAAGTTGTTTGTTTTTGAATTTTGTATTCACTGGCCACAGTACTTGGAAGAGTGGTTAGTGTAATTCCAGAGTGATATTATTGTATATATATTTAAGACTGATTGGCAGCACACTTTCTTTTATAGTAAAAATAAAACTATTTTGTATTTTAAATTTAAAAATAGTTTTATTTTTATTATAAAAGAAGGTGTGCTGCCAATCAGTCTTTAATAATGAATGAACCCACTTCAACAACATATCGACAATTATTGTATATATTGTATGTAATTTATATGTTGGAATAAATCAATATTTCTCAGGTTGAGTGGTAGAGAGGACTTTGTAATCCTAACTTCGACTTGTTAAAAAAACAAACTTTACCTTTTTTACCTTTCTAATTATTTACGAATATGCCAAAAATTACTCTCTAAATGATGATAGGAGCAAGTAGAAAACTGTTGAGTCAGGACGTCCACATGAATTGTCAGAAATACAACTGGCTTTGAAGCTACGACTGGGCATGGACGGTTTAGACATCTTTATGTGGTTACAGTATTCCTCTAACCAGTCTTCCGATGATCTACATCCAAAAATATCCTGACTTAGTAAATTCTTAGGATTTAAATTTTCATTGTGAAATTCTAGACCGCCTGCACCTCGCACGTAGCAGCGTAGTAGATGAGGCGAGTGATTTGTAAGTGTATTGAACCCGGCGAGTTGCAGCTCATTGAGATGCAGAGCAAGTGTGTAATTACGTCAATTCACGACACAATGTGCCTGATTGACAAGCCAAACAATTCACCCGACAATGCAGTCTTTGCCACCGTTTTACAATTGCCCCATTGTCAACATCGCTTTACTTATTCTACGTAGATTCACTTCTAATCGGGATGCCATTGAGGGCTTAATTGTTTTTTACACGAACACAATGAAATTTGCGTGACAAAATCTTTGCTGGTTGCCTGATGAAAGTTTGATTCTGCTGAGTTGTTTAAAAAATTGTTTTGAAAAACGTCAAGTTAAAATTTGTTGTTTAATACATATAAATGTATACATTTTGTCTTAATTTGAAGGAATTCAACAGTTTTGTAAAAAAAATTTTATTTGATTTTGTATGACTAAAATATAAAATATTTTGAGTCAGATAACACAACCCTTAAACGTAGAACAATACATATCAATTACCATCACAGGTTTTTGTCAAGCAATTACCATGTGTTATAATGGAACATGTTTTACTTGACAACCTTTTTTTATATCTATCCTCCGAGTTGCATATTTAAAAAGTTATTTACACCTTAATTAGTGCTATCAGTTTCTTTGGGTATAATAATTAATTAATTATGTTTAAATATTGGTTGACAGCATAAAATAAGTGTTGATATTAATTTAAGGTTGTTTCAAAGATGCTAATATTTTGAAGATAAATCACAACTTTTAAAAACCTAAAATGTACACATATTTTAATACTACTTACTTCCTCCTTAAAACATGTTCCCACCTCCTGGATAAAAAGTCGAATGGGGGCTGCAAATGTTTCTTTTAATGTGTTTAAGCGTATGTTTCTCATTTTAATACTGCAAATCGTGATCTATTTTGGGGATAATTAAGCAAAGGACATAGTTGTAAAAGCAGTCTCAGCCAGTCAACCAGCTACTGAGGATGACTCTCCACAGCGAGGTCGAAACGTTTAGCAGTATTTGTATTTCAACTGTGACGCGATGTAAACCGGAAGGCTTAGATATTAATGATGACACCGGCCGTGAAAGCTTAAGAATTAAGATTAAAAATATAGGAAAGTCTTTTTCTGGAATTGAGTGGTGGTAATAACTTTTATCAAAACAAAGCAATTACCTAATTGTGTGTAGTTTAATCATCATAATAAAATATTGTATTGAATGTTGACATTCAACTGTTAAATTTAGGTATTTTGCTTTAAATATTAACATTTTCAGTACATAATATATAGTACGAATAGTTGTACTATATTGTAATAGAAGTCAGCAATGCGAAACTCATTCAATAAATTAATTTATTGTTCTCCCAAAATTTCCAGCAAGATGAAGTGATAAATTATGGACAATGTTCACTCATTCAACTCACAAGTGTGTACTGAGCCGTGTGTGAAGTACAAAGTACCATTCAGCGAACAATTCCGACTAAGTCCAATCACATATTTAAGCCGTTTAAACATGCATCAAACCTTTGTTTAATGGTCGGGCAAACACTCAGTCAGCCGTACATTATAATGTGCTCTGTTTAGCCTCATCTAATATGCCTTTGTGCCATTGTCCTCGACAGTGCTCGGTTAAAAATACCACCACAACTGTATTTAACCACCCACAAAGCTCTTGTTTCGAATAAAAACAACACACGATTCCATTGTGGCTTTGTCAGCACAGTTCTTTTTATTTTGTTCAAATAAAAGTGAGTAATTTGCCGTTTGTTTATATGTTGGTGGAAAATGAAGTTGTTTCTATGTGTGCTGGCAGGTTGGATTGTGTAGACGGTTGTTGTTTTAAAATATGAAGATGCATAATGGGATGCTTAAATTTTAAAGTATTGTCTAAATACAGGATTTGTGAGAGTTTTTTAAGTGCCATAAAAATTTTATAAAGCCAAGTTTTTTGGTACTTCATACAAAAGACTGTGTTACAGTTGGAATTTGGCATCTCTTAAGGGTTGTTGCCTGTCAATGCTTTGTTTATTTCTGGTTAATTATTCTGAAGTTTGTTATTCGGTTTTGTGTTCACAATTTATCTTTAGGGGCTGTGGCACTTTGCAAAGTTTCATGGCTTTTAGTTTAATAATCGTCTTCAAACAAAATACTTTTGCAAAGAAAACTGTTGTTTTTAAATTTTTTCTTCAAAGTTTAGAATTTTGTTTTTTTATGAACTTTATCCATATTCATACAAGATTAACTAAGGGATATTACATTACTCAAGTCCAACAGGCAAGGAAGATTTTTACCTCCATTGAAATTTGAGTTGGAGTTTTGATGTTGCATCTGTTTGCTTAAGATGCTGAGGCTGGTAAACAGTTCATTGAATATTTACGCAAATTTTGTTGTTTACATTTTAGTAATTTCAAAAAATAAATTTTTAGTGCAAATAGCCATGCAATATTTTTTGTGTTTACTGCTTTGTTTATAGTAGAGACTTTTAAACAATAAAATATCAGCGAATTTCCTTTGGAAAAGGGAGATATTCATATGATCTCCATATTCTATATGATATTCATATCATAATCATGGTACGACCCAGACCCGGGACCTTGAAATGAACATCAATCCTGACCCCCAAAACACGTGTTGAGCATTTTTTAAATACTTAATATACATATTGATTTTGTCGTTTGCAGATGTTTTAATATACATAATATGTGTACTCTCTACAGGTCACATTTGTTTGTCAAATTCTCATAAAATTTGATAAAGTTGGTGTGTTTCTTTTGTAATATCTCGGTCAAGTTCATCAGGCAGCAAAATTAAAACTATGTATTCTTAGAGACCTCTAAAACCGATATAATAAAATATAATTATCAAGTTAAGAACATTTCATCTGACTTTGATGAAATTTAAAATATATACATATGTATTTCATAGTTATCTATCAATATACCTACAATTACAAAAGTCCTTTGAGTCGTTTCAAAAAAGTAACATTACAATATAACAGCGGAATGTTTGATTTTAATAAAATTTGAAACGTGTTTTCCCTTGATGATATGTGGCATAACTTGCATCATAAGAGCACCCAAGACTGAGACCGAAGGCCAAGAAAAGGCTGTGAGTATAGTGAACTGCCTCGTAACTTCTGTGGTAAAAAGGAAATTCACTTAGCTGCGTATTGGTCTGGTTGTCATTTTAGGTAGACAACGTTCAGGGTTCAGTTTTGCCTCCACTATTGCTTTTGCCATTTTCCTGTGCTTATCTCTATTCATTTTAAAAGCGTAATTTTTAAGGCTTGAAGCGGCTATTTAAGGGTCCGCCTCAGTGGTCACCGCAGAGAAATGTTGAATTCGCCCGCCCAAGGAACACATTACACCTCCCACGTAATAACAGGCTTTCTTTCAACTGATGCGGCCTGTCAAATCTTCCGCTTGCAAGGGTTTTGTAGAAAGTAGATAGCGTTCTTATATTAAGGTTAAATTCGGATATGTTAATTTTTATGGAAATAGGAAGAGTTTATCCGTGTTTGCCTGTGATTAAATTTTTATTAATTGATTTTTAGCTTCTCAAATAAGGTTTTAGAAACACTCTATATTTTCTAACTTTAACCTTATAAGAGCCATCCAGAAAGTAAGAACGATTACGCATCACGACAGCGCACACCTCACCACTACTGGCGTGCAGCTGCTAGCTACATTCTTCCTCTTCAGTTTGAGTGTAGGTTCGTTGCTGTGTGATTACGGCGTCTCGTGTACAGTGATTAATAATGGCATCGACAATTGAAAACCCCGCTAAATGTAAAGTGTGAAATTTAAACACTCGAAAAGTCATGGCAACTGTTTTGGGATCGAAGGGCTTAATCCATGTCAATTATGCCAAGAAAAGCGACTACAGCCCTGACTTGGTGCCGATTGATTATCACTTATTCCGATGCTTAAGGATTATTTTGGTAAAAACACTTTGCTAACGATAAGCAACTCAAAGAAGCTAAGAAATCCTGGTTCATGTTTTGGCGGCAAATAGTAGAACATGGGTATGGAATTGCTGGTCCCACGTTAAAACCAGTGTCTTGAAATCCATGGCGACTGCGTAGAAAGGTAGAGGAAGGTTCTAAGCATTTGTAAATAAAGTTTTGTGTTGATATCTTTTTTTTTTTTTGACCATGCCAAAACGTTCTTTATTTTCTAGATGACCCTCGTAGCAAAAAAAAAAAAAACTAAGACATTTCAATAAACCTAGGCAGTATGTTTATCTTTGATTTAAAAGTTGTTTCGTCAAAATAGTATTAATACTAAAGTCTCCATTTTATTTCCCGCAAACCTCTGCAACGACGCTCTCCCGAGCAGCTGAGGCGGACCCTTAAATCTCTCAAGTACAGTAATGGATGTTAAGGAGTTATTAAGTGATGTCCATAAATTCCACCCCCTGACACGGTGACATCCCTCGGGTATCGACTCGGGTGAAGTAACTCCAAGTCCAATGTGACCCAGGCATAGGCAGCCTGCAACAAAAACAGCCCGTAGCCTCGTCTAAAGATAACAACAATTACGGCGCTGTAACAGATACTAAAATGTTATTTAAGCAAGCAGCTGACATATTGACAGGCCGCGTTTACACGAGGCGAGATAACAAGAACGGGTTATATACTGTACTCATGTACTGCACAATGTTTCATTGATCAATGTTTCACCTGTTTGTCTTCCATTACCTCCCTCTCTCGTCAATCTCGGTTAATGAGCGTCTTTCCCTACATGTCTCCCCATCCCCTCACCTACCCGCGTTAATTATTCATTTGTCAAACGAGTTTGCTTTGAAAAGGCAGCGCAGAGTGTTTCCGTTTATTCATTGTTTGCCGTCTATTATGTAGCGATGGAAATTAATTAGTCATTAAACTGCTATTTGTGAAGGTTAAAGTGTGTATGCTGTCGGATGAGCAGGTGAACGTTAGGAATTTGTCTCTACCGATTTCTAAAATATTGTAATTTTGGGTGATACAAGGAACGCAGTGTTCAACAATTCGTTTAAATTATTTACTATTAAATGAGACATTTTTAGAACTTTTCACACATTTTAATTTTTAAAGAGCTAGCTTTCGCCGGCTAAAGCTATGGTTTCCTAGAAAGCGGTGACCGCTACATTACGGCCGTAATATGACGGTGAAGTTTTGTTTTCAATACAATCAGATGAGAGTGTTTTCCTAGAGAACGGTGGACGTAAAGTAGCGGTGAAAACTAGTTGAGGTTATTCTCACCAGGTGACACATTTTGTTTTGTAAACTAAAGTCTAGCTTGTACATTACTACATACGTAAATAAACTTCGACAAATAAATTAAACAACATGTCAAAATTTGTTACAAAATGTTAAATATTGTGTTACGTCCGCCGTTACCGTTACGTTCACTATAGCTTACGTCACGTTAGGAAACCATAGCTTAACGCACAAGCTAGACTTTTGTTTACAAAACAATATGTGTCGCCTGGCGAGAAAAACCTGAACTAGTTTTCACCGCTACTTTACGCCCACCGTTTTCTAGGAAACCACTCTCATATAATCGCACTAGCTGAGAGTACCCACGCTTCGCCTCGGGGCTTTGTTAACATGGTTGTGTGCATATTTTAAGAAAATTGCAAATTTAAAGTAAACAAAAATAGTTTCGTATATATCCTTAGAAAACCTGTTTGCCTGATAGTTCATCATCTTCTCCTTGTACGTGTTGGCTAAATACTCGTATTTTTTGTGAAAGTCATAGTTACTTACACCGGCCGTTTTTAGAGCCCGCTTTGGTTTTTTAAAATTTATTTTGAGGATGTTATATGGACTTCAAATGTATCTTAAGACACACTGTGTGATTATCTTAACTCTAAAACAAAGTTTCATTGCCATAATTTCAGCCGATTTTGACTTATGAGCGGTCCAAAATGCCTAAATATCATTTGCAGAATCCACTTTGGTCCTTGGCCATTTATTTTTTTATGCTGTATAGATATGGAATAGAGCTAAATACACACTGCTTGATGAGTTTAACCGTTAAACAAAGTTTTACCGCCATAGTTTCAGCCAATTTTCACTTATAAGCGGTCCAGTATGCCTTAATAACGTTACAGACAGACAGGAATTTTGTTACGCCAGTTTTGGTCTTTGCAAAGTATATACAAATCACACAACCAGATTGATTCTTTGCAATGTACAGACAAAAGTCTTATTTTATTTATATAGATTATCGTTTAGACAAACTAATATTTAAGAAACACAAACCACATACTTCAAAAATCATTACTAAATAATAATAAACTTCTAAACAATATTATTTAAATAAAACGCATGTACAAAAACAATAATAAAATAAAGTCCGTAAAAATGTAAACACTATAATTATATCTGTTATTTATATGTGATGTCCTGTAGTGGTGAAAATCAAACTATTATTAGAGTGAGATAAGATATAATGTATTGATATTATCATATGATCAGGTGTAATCTGTGGTTTGTTCTAACTTCTCTCTACCAAATGTCGAACAGCTGACTGTTTGCTCCTAGTCAAGTTGTTACATGAATGCTATTGATCGGTTTCAGTGAATTTATGCTTATTGTTCGTGAGTGCCTAATTTGTTCGGTTTCGGGATTACTTTTATTTAAAAGTGTAGTGTGTGTGAAATAGTAAGACAATAGTGAATGAAGTTTCCAGACTGACCTAAATCACTAAATGGATTTGAAGGTAAAACTTTATATTACAACTAACGTATTTAGACGCATTCTTACTTAACATATTTAGGCTACTATTATTATTATTATTATTATAACTGTGTACTTCCTTAGGTTCAGTATTTATTTATACAGTCTACTCATGATACACCATGCGTCATTGAAAGATATTTTTATGGATGAATTGTGAAAATGAATGGTATGATACAAGTAAAAACTAATTAAATAACTACACAGTATGGTATCATAATTTGATAAAATAGCTAATGACAGTTTTTAACATTCTAAAGTACAATTGAAGATCACTCAAATGTTTGATTAAATCTTCAGGGCCTTGTTTTATATACATTATTATGCCTCTCTTATACTCATTTTGTATTATTGCATCAGTAAATTTGGCCCTCCTTTTGCGTTTTTTCTGAGGTGTTGGCAGATTTGATGATTGCATTCTCAGCTCATTTGCTTGAGAAACAGAGATTTCATCAATATCCATTATCGTGGTCAAGTTTATTTCTTTTTGAGTTATAAGTGATCCAATATACTTTAAACAGTGTTAAGTCCCCACTTTGGTCAATCGATATTTACTATGTGGATGTTGTATGGATGTAAAATATAGCTAAAGACACTGCGTTATGGGCTAAACCCTTAAACGTAGTTTCACCGCCATAGCATTAGCTGATTTTGCCTTATACGTGGTCCAATATGCCTTAAGCACATTAGTTACAGACAGACAGGGATTCTTCTGACGTCAGTTTTTGTCTTTGCATATAAAATATAAAAACCCAAATAACCAAAAACCGATGGATTCATTGCAATGTACAGGCAAAATTCTTATTTTATTTATATAGATATAGAATGATGCCATTGATGTAGATGACAAAGAATGTATAATTAGTGCATTATCTTTACCACATGGAAACAAACCTAGGCAAAAAGGCAGAAACCAGTGGAACAAAAAGAGAAAAGGCAGAAAATTTCAAAAGACAATTGAGCAGAATATGCCTAAGTTGTCGCTCTCTGTTCACCTCTATCCGTCGTGTTTTGCAGAAGAAAAGCTCAAAGACTATAAAACCTAGAAAAATATGTACTGGACAAAATTTGTAGAACATTTCATTCCACACTGTCTAATGTAATGCAACATCGGATCGCTCGTTTAGCCGCTAGAAACGAAATTCTGAAGTGAGAACAGGTATTTTTGTACCAATGTTTAAGCCCCTCAAAACCCACCTAAATCTTTTAATTTTGAAAAGTCGTCTCTTAGTGGGTGCCTACACTATGAAAGGGATGTTCATGCAATATTTCAAGTGTCTAGGCCTTGTGGCGAAACAATACATACCCATACATGTGTATGTATTGTCTTTGCTTGTGGTGTTGGCTCAGCGATGATGAGTGAGTCAGTCAGTCAGATAGGACAAAGCCTTTTATAAATATACAAGAAGAAGATTGAAGACAAAACTCATCGTTATATTACGGCCGTAATGTAGCGGTCACCGCTTTCTAGGAAACCATAGCTTTAAGGCGTCTTCAGTTTAATAACAAAAGACAAATCATCTGAATAATTATGTCAACTTGAATTTAAAAATAAAACATTTCTAAATTTAGATATACATAATATTATATGAAATAAACTTTTAGTCGACACCTCTCTTTGTGTTCCTAACTTTTGTTCAATTTGATCTTTCACTACTGGTATAAATATTACTAAAATTTAGAGAAGGTTAAGTTATGCAATTATTTTAAATTTAGAATTTGTTTGTGTGCATATGATTTATTTTAGATATTCAAGTTAAAATAATTATACATATGATTTGCCTTTTGTTAGTAAACCGACGATGCCTTAGCTGGTGAAAGCTAGCTCTCTAAAAACTAAATGTGTGAAAAGTTTTTAAAATGTCACATTTATTAATACCATCTACTTTTTATTAAGAATTAGCTGAAAAATTTAAATTATTTATGATTCTTAGAGATCTTAATTTTACTTTTGGCATTAAATTAACCCGACGACAAAATATGGACGGCAAAGTTTAAGTTTGGAATTTGTACTCCTTCGTTTTCTAACCGATAGTTTACTTCTCTCTACGTTCAAAACGAGCTACTATGAATTTGCAGGGGCTTCCAAACCTACTTTTATACAATTCTACGTAATGAGTGGCTACAAATTGGATTTTATACTTGTTTTGCAATTGTGTGTCAGGAGGCAATTGTCTACCTATTTTCGCACTTGTAAACAAAATGTTCACAAACAAGCTTATATGTTGAAAATTTAGTATATTTTGTGACTTCCAACAAGTAAAAATTACCACCTGTCACCAAAGTAAACATGTATAAATCGTGAAAAATAGTCATAAGAGATGTAATAAATTTTAACAGACTGTCTTGTAACTGGATGATGATTTTATGTAAGGTGTTAAAGTTTTTTTTTACCAACTGGTACCATGCATGTAATTTTTATGTTTTTTTATTTGTTTTGGAGAAGTTCCTTAGTTATTCATTTCGGTTTGCAGTTTTGAACTTCCTAAAACCTCCTGACTCAAAACTATATACACATTATATACAGAGTGAGTTTTAAGTATCCTTCCCCCCCTTAACTTTTGAAAAAGGAAATATTTTTAAAACCCCTTTGGGAAATGTTTTATATACAGTAATTCCAAAGTTTGTTTTGACGTCATTTTTGTCACCCACCCCCACCAAAAACCAAGGGGGAGGCCCCTTCAAATTTTTTAATACACTTCCCTCCTTGTGGCACGTCAAAAGAAATGGATTTTTAATCCAAACCCAACGAAAGAACAAATTTTATCTCGACTCGTTTTTTGTAATACCCATTTAAATATTACAAGAAATTAGGTTTAAAATGCTGCATTTCATATAAAATCATTTAGCTATTATAATTTGTCATTTAAAATACTCTATGGGAGTATGTTATAGGGCTGTGATGTTTCCCTTAGAGGATTTTCAATAACAATTTGTCATTTAAAATAAATGTATGTGAAATGTGACATTTTAAACCCGAGATCTTATAATTTAAAGGGTATTACAAAAAATTCGAGGCAAAAATTGTTCTTTGCGTCGTTGAATTTTTATTTTTGATAAAATTTGCTTTCTTTTGAAATTCCACAAGGGGAAGGTTTGTATTTAAAAAATGGGGACCCTTCCCCCCGAATTTTCGTTGGGGGTGGAAGACGCAAAGTAGGCCTATGTCAAAACAAGCTTTAGAATCTTGTACCCAAATTCCTCAAAGGGTTTTAAAAATATTTCCTTTTTCAAAAAATAAGGTTGTGGGGAATTTAAAACTCGCCTTGTACAACGGTTCTTTCGTCGCCATCTTGGTTTGGTTGACAAACATACGATCATACATACAGTTTGTAAAACATAAAACCCCATTTTAGGGGGAACCACCCCTCAAAAGAGCGCTTTGGGTGTACCTTATCCGCTGTTTTAGGAAATTCGTTAAGATTCACGATAGCGCTTGGGGCTACGCTTCGGCTATGCTTGTTACAGTTCGTTAGGTATAGCATGGCCGGTAGCCTTGAGATTTTTGCTGGCCGCTTATGGCCCTATAGCCCATCTCACCGGCCATGCTAAACTGACGAACTGTATGTTCCAATGGGTATTAGCTAATGCTTCATAACGTTGAAAACGGACTGTTCTCTGAAGCTACTCAAGTGGGCTAAACAAATCAGCAACGCGAGTCTGAATCCAGTAATTCCTCTTCTGCCAACAGCGCAGCGCAGTGCTGAAAACATGAACACAGATTACAGTATAGGATCTACAAGCCTCTTCAACTTTTCCAAATTTCATTTTCACGTTTTAGGTCGATTGAGTTAAATTTAAAGGATAATATTTAGTTGATCCAAGGTCTGTCATCGTGAGATAGATTGGTTTGAATTTTTAATTTCTAAAAAAGGGGGATTCCCTCGAGTAGCTGTGAAACATATGAATAACTTGAAACGTGACCCTTTGTTCGAAGTTCTTCGATGGTTTGAAATGTCTTCGATGTTTTAGAATGTCTACGATGTTTTAGAATGTCTACGATGTTTTAGAATATCTGCGATGGTGGAATTTCTCAGGTTTAAATAATATTATGAACGTTTTCCATCATTATAGTGAACTAGATGAACAGGACGTTTCGGGATCCGGAATCTGATCTCGTCTTCAGGTGAAAAGTTACCTAAAACATAACAGAAAATGTATTAATGGTTAGCCTTCTGAATTTGGTCTTGAATATATAACAGGTTACGTACCTGTCAACGTCGCAATTCCTTCAGTAAAATATAGTTGTTTACTAGTTTCGACTAACAAGTAGTCATTTTCAAAATATTAAGAACGTTGAGGATCCATCTTCATCGATTTTAAAAGTAAGAAATTCGTTTCAGTTGAATATAACGGTGGACTGTGGTACGTTTAAAAAAATGAACTGTTTCAACATTATTACCTTATCCTATAAAACTTCAAACAATCTTGGCATGAAACTAAGTAAAACAAAAATCCACCAATCAACCTAAGAGTACTGCAACTGACACAACAAGTTAAATTGTTTGGCTGTCCAAATTATTGTATCAGCCAGATTTAAACAGCGCTTTTCAGGCATATGCCTAAACCCAGACTTCCTCAACAAAAATCTAAATTTGCCCAGCACTTGATTGATTTTAAACATTCAATTGATAGCTTTTATTTGAACACTATTTGAGATGCCGACCACTCTCTTGAGTGTATTTTAAGGCAAATATGTGGCGAGGGATGAGTGATAGTAATGAGTTATGAGGTGTAGTCTTGTTACAAACTAAGGCCGACTCTACCTTAGAATGGGTAATTAATTAATAGCCCAATCACCAATGGAAGTACAAGGACCAACGGCTTAACGTGACTTCCGAACCACGCAGGTCATGGTCTGATATGTCTAAACGATGGTGGGAGTTGATGCGGGTATCATCAGATGATCACTGAGACTATCTTAGCTGCTTTAGACCTATATCATCCTCAAAACCTGACCTCCATGAAGCTGGATTACAGGACCACGCCACGAGTCCCAGTCATTGAAATATTACATGTGTCTAGAAAAGGACGTATGCTCAACACGCTTGAAGAATACGAGATCTAATAGTACAACAGTACTCGAGTATCTAGGAAGTAGTGCAGTTGGCAACAATGACCAAAAACGCAGAACAGCTGATAGCAGGAGTGATGTAGGCTAGTTTAACAACGTCTAATCAGTTAAGTGACAAATACCGGCCGGTGCATACAATGTTTTATAAGTGTTCTTTATGTATTGTGTTATTTATTAATTTTGACGAAATCGATGAAGATGGACCCTCAAATTTCTTAGTGTTTTAAACATGACTATTTGTTAGTCAAAACTAGTAAACAACTATGTTTTTCTGAAGGAATTGTGACGTTGAAAGTTACGTAACCTGTTATATACAAAATTGGAAAATTAGCTAGCCTTAAAGTAATCAGCGTAAGCCGACCATTCACCCACCACAAACGACATAAGTTGTCTCTTGTTTCTTTTTTTCTTGAAACATAATTAATTTCAAAACAATTAGCGTAGAAAACAATACAATATGCACGAACACTTAAGAGAAACAACACTTCCATTGCGAGTAACAACTACCCACCGACTGACTGGCTGGCTGGCTATGAGCAGTGGGCGACCAATCACACTGGCTAACTGTAACTGAGAACACAAAATTACCTGAACAGAAACAAATGAGAAAGCTCGTGTCATTTATTAATGGGTGACTGGTCGGCAAACGCTGATTATTTTTAGGTTATCTCATTTCCTAATATTCTGTGTTATGTTTAGCGAACTTTCTTTGAAAATAAAAAATAAAATCATTTCTCTAGTGGTAATAGGTTTAACTTTATATTTATATGTAATTTTGATGTCAAACAAACAACTTTATATTGTACATATTGACAATAAAAATTATTCTAAAAAAACGAAACGTAGAAAGATGCAGTTGTAGAAATACCAAGTTCACCTTGTATAGTAAAATATTACTTTCTCAACCAATCAAAACAACTTCCTTTGCTCTAGAACCTACCGTTTCAAAGTTATTTCTGTTTAATTATTTAATCCAAATTTCTGCACTTTGGCGTTCAGAGCACTAGACATATATTAAGCCATTTACTAGCATATGTTTACTTTGATACAAACAGTACAAAAGGCAAAGTTTGTGTTGTGTAACAAGGCGAAGTTAGGACTACAAACTCCTCTCTACCACTCAACTTCGACCTTTACCTAGCGTCTCCGTATAGTCACATTACAAATGTAAGTAATGACTCCGGGGATAGTGTATACAGAAATTTTGTCCAATTTTAATGGACAAATGAAAACTTGTTCTGTTTTATTGGAAATTCACTAAGATTTACCGTAGCGCTTGTGGACGTGTCAGCTGTTTTAGGTTCATATTCCAAATCACGAAACGTTGTCCACTAAACAACGATGGAAAACGTCCGTATTAACATTTTAACCCTTGAAACGTGATTTAATAAAACTAGAGATTGGAAATTAATAACCTCTCCTCTAGCACTAGTAATAACTTTCGGAATTCCCGGATCAATTATGACGATACACGTATTAAACTAGATTTCAAATTGACTATTGATTCAGAAACAAATTAATTCTAGCACCTAATAACGAGTAATCTACCCCCACTACTTACCGAGACGAGATTTGTTGAAGAGTTTGATCCAACTCAATTACACCAGAGTCAATCAATCCCGGCCGAGGAGTAATTTCAGATAATGCAGTCGAAGAAATGCGGTTTATTAAAGAGCTGAGAGCTGGAGCTTATAGTGTACGTGGTGCTCGTCAGATGGGCCAAATTAAGAGAGGGCAGGGCCAAACTGATGATTATAAATGTGGATTGCAGTCACGAAACAGATTAGGAGGAGTACAGGTAGTAATCATGCTAGTAATGGAACTCATACGACGTCCGTCTCACACGGGGTGTCCACTGTCCTGCCTCGTGGAATCAGGGCGAGTCAGCCTAGTAGTTGTGTTTGACTGGGACTCGTGGCGTGGTCCTGTAATCCAGCTTCATGGAGGTCAGGTTTTGAGGAAGATATAGGTATAAAGCGGCTCAGATAGTCTCAGTGATCATCTGATGATACAGCATCAACTCCCACCATCGTTTAGACATATCAGACCATCATTTGCGTGGTTCGGAAGCCGTTGGTCCTTGTACTTCCATTGGTAATTGGGCTAATTATTAATGACCCATTCTAAGGAAGAGTCGGCCTTAGCTTGTAACAGGACTACACCTAATAACTCATTACTACCACTCATCACACTCATCCTTCACCACATATTTGCCTTAGAATACCCTCATGAGAGTTGTCCGCATCTCAAATAGTGATTTAGTGATTTGTAAACTATTACGAACACCATAATTAAGAAGAATAATGACAAACTTTTCTTGAAAATCATCACAACATCACAACTCTTTATCATAATCCCATGGAGTATTCTGAAGAACAATTTATTCAAAAACAATTTTATGTAAAATGTAAATACTTTATGTAATATTTAAAAATTTCTGATTTCTTGTAATATTTAAAAATATATGATACAAAAACTAGTCTAGATAAAAAGCTTTCTTTGCGTCGTTGAATTTGTGGTAAAATTCCCTTTCTTTTGAAGTGCCAAAGGGGTTGGGGGTTTGTACTTAAAACTTTTAGGGGGCTCCCTTCCCCCTCTCTGGTTTTTGAGTGGGAGTGGGTGACTTAAGAGTGCACCATTCGGCCACTTTGTCTTTTGTCCAATAAGAACAATGTAAAAACAGGAATTTATTTGAAACACTTCATGCCTACAATTTTCATCAGATCTTTTTGAAATAAGTTTTATTTGAAAGATGACAATGTAATCCAGTGACTCCGTTGGCCACTAAAAAAAACTATTAATTTATGAGTAAACAAAATTCAAATACAGAACAAAGTTTCTTAATTTTTTTTATAATGTCACGGTCTTATTAAAATAAAATAAAATTCTGCTCAGCGGAGTCACTAAAACAATTAATGCTCTTTCAAACAAGTGAATTTCGTAGAAATCGGATGAAAACTGTAGGAGTTAAGTGTCCTAAGAAAATTCGTGTTTTTCATTGCTCTTGGGACGAAATTCAAGGTCACAGCCACTACTGCGCACTCTTAAAGTACATAAAAAAACTTCAGGATCCTATAAAACCTACCCCAAAGTGCTTTTAAAAATATTTCCTTTTTCCAAAGTTATGGTGTGAAGAGGGGGACGTTGTATAGGTTTGTTGAGGCTATGATGTGTTGAGGCTAGGTTTGTTGAGCTCATCACTCCGGTGGCGCGGGTTCGATCCCCACAGTCACCACTTTCATTTGTAATGTGACTAAAACGGTGACGCTAGGTAAAGGTTGAGGTTGAGTGGTAGAGGCACAGCAGAGCTCAGTACAGTACCAGTGAGGCGTACTGTGAGTGTCGCGATGTTTGCCCTACTCGTGTAAACTTGTCACCACAAACATTGCGGCTGAATATTTTATCCCCTACATCCTACACAGTCGCTCACCTTAAGCTAATCTACCTTCATCAGTTTACACAACATCTGACACGTAGGAATTATACAAGGTCCCTCCTCCAAACTCAAGTTTTGAAAAAGGAAATATTTTTAAAGCCCCTTAAGGGAATGTTTTTTAGGATCCTTTATTTTGGTTTTGACGTACTTTGTGACGCCCAAATAAAAAACCGGGAGAGGGGGGCTCGATTTAAAAAATACAAATCCTCCCTCTTGTGAAACCTCAGAAGAAAGGGAATTTGAACACAAATTCAATGGCGCAAAGAAACATTTTTTATCTCAACTCGTTTTTTTTTAATACCCATTCTAATATTACAAGAAAACATGATTTTCAGTAAATATAAATTCTATGTGAAATGTGACGTTATAAATTTTATTTCTTGTAATCTTAAAATAGGCATAGCAAAAAATGTGAAGAGATAAAAATTGTCCCTTGCGCTATTGAATTTGAACTCCTCTTCTTTCAGATGCCACAAGGGGGGGGGGCTGTATTTAGAAAATTTGGAGCCCCGTCAAAACAAACTGCAGGATCCTACATAAGCATTCCCCAAATAGTGTTTAAAATTTTTTCTTTTCCAAAGGTTAAGGTGGAGGAGGGCCTTTAAAACTCACCTTGTATAACGACACAGGTTCGGTTTGTTATCTTTGTGATTGTAAGTTTTTGCAAGCACTTGGTTCGACAATTAGGCCGCACCAGTTGAAAAAAGCCCGTTGTTTAGAAGTTGTTACGTACGCAGTGTCATTTAGCTTTTCTCTGAGGTGATCACTGAAACAGACCCTTAAACTGAGAAAGTTTGCATTATGACTAGACAAGCTACATTACATAAGTATTGAATGCCTTATAAATAACCGAAAGACTGTGTGCGTGCTTGGCAAACATTGCTCGTATGAACGCACCTCTCATGCACACTTGTAATGAACAGTTCAATACAGTCATTACGAGTCTCTGATCTACTTGTAGTTGTGTTACACGAGTGGTTATTATGCTCGGCCAGCTTGTGTGCGTGCTTGGCAAACATTGCTCGTATGAACGCACTTCTCATGCACACTTGTAATGAACAGTTCAATACAGTCATTACGAGTCTCTGATCTACTTGTAGTTGTGTTACACGAGTGGTTATTATGCTCGGCCAACTTGTGTGCGTGCTTGGCAAACATTGCTCGTATGAACGCACTTCTCATGCACACTTGTAATGAACAGTTCAATACAGTCATTACGAGTCTCTGATCTACTTGTAGTTGTGTTACACGAGTGGTTATTATGCTCGGCCAGCTTGTGTGCGTGCTTGGCAAACATTGCTCGTATGAACGCACCTCTCATGCACACTTGTAATGAACAGTTCAATACAGTCATTACGAGTCTCTGATCTACTTGTAGTTGTGTTACACGAGTGGTTATTATGCTCGGTCAACTTGTGTGCGTGCTTGGCAAACATTGCTCGTATGAACGCACCTCTCATGCACACTTGTAATGAACAGTTCAATACAGTCATTACGAGTCTCTGATCTACTTGTAGTTGTGTTACACGAGTGGTTATTATGGCCAACTTGTGTGCGTGTTTGGCAAACATTGCTCGTATGAACGCACCTCTCATGCACACTTGTAATGAACAGTTCAATACAGTCATTAAGAGTCTCTGATCTACTTGTAGTTGTGTTACACGAGTGGTTATTATGCTCGGCCAACTTGTGTGCGTGCTTGGCAAACATTGCTCGTATGAACGCACCTCTCATGCACACTTGTAATGAACAGTTCAATACAGTCATTACGAGTTTCTGGTCTACTTGTAGTTGTGTTACACGAGTGGTTATTATGCTCGGCCAACTTGTGTGCGTGCTTGGCAAATATTGCTCGTATGAACGCACCTCTCATGCACATTTGTAATGAACAGTTCAATACAGTCATTACGAGTTTCTGGTCTACTTGTAGTTGTGTTACACGAGTGGTTATTATGCTCGGCCAACTTGTGTGCGTGCTTGGCAAATATTGCTCGTATCAACGCACCTCTCATGCACACTTGTAATGAACAGTTCAATACAGTCATTACGAGTCTCTGATCTACTTGTAGTTGTGTTACACGAGTGGTTATTATGCTCGGCCAACTTGTGTGCGTGCTTGGCAAACATGGCTCGTATGAACGCACCTCTCATGCACACTTGTAATGAACAGTTCAATACAGTCATTACGAGTCTCTGATCTACTTGTAGTTGTGTTACACGAGTGGTTATTATGCTCGGCCAACTTGTGTGCGTGCTTGGCAAACATTGCTCGTATGAACTCACCTCTCATGCACACTTGTAATGAACAGTTCAATACAGTCATTACAAGTGTCTGATCTACTTGTAGTTGTGTTACACGAGTGGTTATTATGCTCGGCCAACTTGTGTGCGTGCTTGGCAAACATTGCTCGTATGAACTCACCTCTCATGCACACTTGTAATGAACAGTTCAATACAGTCATTACAAGTGTCTGATCTACTTGTAGTTGTGTTACACGAGTGGTTATTATGCTCGCCCAACTTGTGTGCGTGCTTGGCAAACATTGCTCGTATGAACGCACCTCTCATGCACACTTGTAATGAACAGTCCAATACAGTCATTACGAGTCTCTGATCTACTTGTAGTTGTGTTACACGAGTGGTTATTATGCTCGGCCAACTTGTGTGCGTGCTTGGCAAACATTGCTCGTATGAACGCACCTCTCACGTACACTTGTAATGAACAGTTCAATACAGTCATTACGAGTCTCTGATCTACTTGTAGTTGTGTTACACGAGTGGTTATTATGCTCGGCCAACTTGTGTGCGTGCTCGCCGCGGTGGACACGTAGTGTAGACCTATCTAGTCTCTGAGTACTATGAATGTACACAGGAAATGCGATGATAACGTCTGTATCTAGGCAGCTACCTTGGTGGCCCGCTGTAAAGCTTCAAGTTTGTTTTATTTTCTAAAGCATCCAGCCCAGTCAAATTAGAAACTGGTGGGAAGGCTGGAGTTTTGGAATGGACCCGTGTCAGAAAAGTCACAAAATTGTACGCAAGCATGTATGGGCGAGGTTGTGGAGCCAGTGGGAATTCTTCTTTTCTTGTTTATTTTCCAATTGTATCTAGCAAACTAAAATTCGTATCGAAAATTGTTGCTTGTATTAAATAAAGGCTGATACAATTGTTTAAACCATGATACGCCCGCATTTCAGTATGCCTAGGGCTAACCGTATTTTTCCATGAGTTACGAAAGTCCACTTTTTCCAAAGAATATTTCGAAAGAACGGAAATAGTCTTTGTAAAAACAATTTTTCTTGCACTTAACCTAATGTTCTATTAAGTGATATTGGCTTGCCGTTCCCAATATTTGCAGAACATTCTTTTCAAAGGTTACATTTTCGTAGCTTTTGGTTTAAGAGAAAATACTTCTTAAAAAAAAACAAACTTGTAAGATATGTGAATTGTTTTTTGTCGTTTCTAAATGGAAAGTAAAGGTCTTAATAATCTGTATAAACGACAAATAAAAAGTAATAAATGAAAAGTAAAATAATAATACGGTTGGACGAAATACGACCCCTTCGCGTACTGCAGCTTTTATTTTAAGGCCGAACTATGTTCGGAAGATAAAAATTCAGCCATTAATATTTCACAAAACTCATTCTATGTAATCTCTGGCTTACAATTAAAATTCTCCTGAACGTAAGAAACAAAACAAATTTAGTTTATAAAATGTAGGAAGAAAATTTAGAGAGGAATAAAAGACACACTTGTGTACAACAGTGGGTAGGATTGGTTGAAGAGGTACACAGCTACTCAAGAGGACTATTGTGCCCGGATGACGTCAGTATTGTTGTTCAAGAGATATCAGCTGTTAGCCGCTTACCTGACTCTGACTCGAGTAGTTTCTGCCAACAGCTGTTCACTGTTCAGTGTTTTGTTATGCCCTTTGGAAGGCTTACCAACTTCACAGCACTTAAAACGGATTGTGATCTCTCAGTATTATTAAGTCCGTTTATAATATCCGAAGGGACTTCGAGAGCTCTTGGGTTCTTGCAGTGAAGTGGAGGGAATAATATTCATAGCTTGAATCGAGTGTTTATCAGCTTGCGTGAAAAAATGCTGGCGTTAAGTTTTTGATTAGTCTATTGAATAATTTAAAAGTTTGTTTTATGTAAGTAGCTTCCTTTCAAAATGTAATAACACCACTTTCAAAGAACCCAAAGAACTAGTTGGAATTCAAAATGGAGACCAAAAAGTGGGGTTTCGCTATAACAGCGGAATGATTAGTCCGATTTGATTGAAATTTAAAATGTGGTTTCCTTTTATGATATGTCATACAGGGTGTCGATGAACTCTCTGGACATACTTTGTAGACATGATCCTTGGGTCAAAACAATAATATTTTACCATATAAACAGGGGTCTCCGGCGCTTCGTTGTCCGCCTGTCTGTGTGGATGTGTTTTTTACTAAAATAATTGTAACAATAAAGCTAACGCACTGAGTTTTACAAAACTTTAGTCAAAAGTTTAAAATCCCATTTTCTAAATAGGAAAATAATGTTATTTGATTTAACTTTCAAATTTCAAAATGGAGGCCGTTTAAAATTTTCAAAGTTGAATAACTCTAAAACGAGTACTTTTACAACAAACTTATAAGAACAAATACTTTTAGTGTATTTACTTTCCTTTCCAAAAATTTATAAACTTTGAAAATCGAATAAGAAATAACAAAGTTATTGTAATTTATGTCTTACCGGCCTATGTCTGCCATGCGTTCCTCCAGTCAGCTAACGCAACAACAATGGAACTGACTACATTATTTTGATTCAGGAGTTTGTTAAATTCGTTTGGACATCTCTACAATCAATAATTAGTCTAGTGTATAGCTTCCAGTAAAAAAAGCCGTAATTCCGAGGCCGAAGCAAGCCTGTGAGCGTAGCTCACAGCCTCGTAACACAAGTCGTAATAGAACATAAGACTGAGGCCGAAGGCCGAAGCGAGGCTGTGAGTGAGTGAATTGGAGTAAAAAATATAAATACTGCTAAACGCTGTGGAGAGTCATCCTCAGTAGCTAGTTGACTGGCTGAGTCTGAATTGGCCGGTCGTGGCGTCTTCTTACATACCCAATCCAGTCGGCCAATTCAGTCTCAGTCAGTCAACCAGTTACTGAGGATGACTCTCCACAGCGTTGAGCAGTACTGTATTTATATTTCAACTGTGACGCGGTGTAAGCCGAAAGCTTTGGATCTTAGTAAGTAGAACGGTATTTGAAGTCAAATTCCATGGTAATTTTTGTTTGGGCAGGTAAATTTTATACGGGCAGTTTTGGGCAAACTTGCGATTAACTTAAATGGAAAACGGTTGGAAATGTTTTCCAAAATGTTTACTATGTACTTTTGTAATAAAAAAACAAGAAATACATTACAAAAAGTAATTTTCAAACACTTTCAAAACGGTTTGGTTTTTTGATTGAAAATATATTTTATGTGTCCTAAACAGGAGAAGAGCCAATTTCAATTTGATAATTGTCCTTTAAAAATTCATACAACCGAACTAAACGTTTTAAATTTTTCATCTGTGCAAATTACTATATAATTCCATTTTACATTACATAAAACATCTAATTTAACTGTTTTATTTGGTGTTATTACCCGAGCTGGAGGTTTAGCGTGTCAAGAAGTATCCATCATCGAGTTATTTGTCGCGAGAAGAATATACCTTAATGTTGAACAAGATGGATGCCAGGAATTTGCAGGTGCTTTCTTGTTGCAGCCGTTCCACTGATTCTTGTAACAAACCAACAATAATTTGCCTTTTGTGGGTAGTTTTACCAAAGTTTTAAACTAGCTAAACGAGGATTTTATTTTTGAACACAGTTGTTCAATGGGATAAGAAAATATTGAACATTTAGGACGGATTTTGACATTTTACGTCTGCCGACTGGCGTAAATCCGACCTCAAGTTTAGCTCAGCTTCAACTCAATTTATGGTCAGTTAAGTTCTTATGGGACTAGAGATGATGATTCGAAATGTCAAATAGGTAAAATAAAATAGTTCTTTTGCACGGGAATCAATTTAAAATCAAACAATAGATGTTTCTTCAATAGGATTAGTATATTTCATCACTATGTCCTAAAGTGCCACTTATTGACACGAGGGCAAGATAACGTCCGAGGCGCAGCCGAGGGCGTTTAATAACCGAGGTCAAAAAGACACTTTCGGGAAGAGTGATGAACGATCCTTTTTTTTTCATGATGCAAAGAACAGTAAGGAATAAATGTAAATAAATATTTGAATATTATACAGAAACTTAAGTAAACATGGCTTTGAAATCAGCAGTCTGAATTTTATTGTTTTAAAGAAACAGCTGTTACACTGATTTACTTCAAGTCCGTGTTAAAATTCAAAACAATCAAAAGAAACTCGATGAACCAGCTGATGTCCATGCCACAAAAAGATCATTATAGTTATGTTTTCCCCTCAAAACCTCATCAACACAATACTTTATTATTAAAGTGACACTTTAGCTCGTCAATAAATGTGTGTAAAGCAGCTGTTTTAGAGCAAAATGACAAAACACATTTTACCCGAGGAGCCGCGACTACATACACACGCCGGTACAGCAAGTTCCTGGCATCCATACGGTGACAACTCTCGAAGAGAACCTCCCACACCACAAGTCCTAGCAAACCCGAGGTTGTTCTCGTGTTGTTTAACTTATCAGCTGGTAAAGTCATAACTTGCACAGTTTATGATTTCGTTCCTCCGCTCTCTCTCCTGTGTTTCGTTGCTTTCTACCGCCACCTGGAGAAATGCATTATTTGCATAAGTCAATCACTCACTCATTATTTGCCTGTTTATTAGTTTGACCTGTTTCACTCGCTGATGGAAAGGGTCAAACTTGTTTCGTTAACGACTGGAATCTGTCTTATGTATGCCGACACGCGTGTGAGATTGCCAGTCTTTCCTCCTTGAACCAGTCTTGAACGCCAAAATGTCTTTGTTTATTATGTTACGTTTATGTTGACTGGGACTCGTGGCGTGGTCCTGTAATCCAGCTTCATGGAGGTCAGGTTTTGAGGATGATATAGGTCTAAAGCGGCTCAGATAGTCTCAGTGATCATCTGATGATACCCGCTTCAACTCCCACCATCGTTTAGACATATCAGACCATCACCTGCGTGGTTCGGAAGTCACGTTAAGCCGTTGGTCCTTGTATATTTTTTTGTCATTGGGCT
Source organism: Matsumurasca onukii (assembly GCA_018831715.1). NCBI lineage: Eukaryota > Metazoa > Arthropoda > Insecta > Hemiptera > Cicadellidae > Matsumurasca > Matsumurasca onukii. The sequence continues at coordinate 35,599,964 of CM032065.1, forward strand.
ATTAATTAATGACCCATTCTAAAGAAGAGTCGGCCTTGTTTGTAACAAGACTACACCTCATAACTCATTACTACCACTCATCACATCATCCTTCACCACATATTTGCCTTAAAATACCCTCATGAGAGTGGTCGGCATCTCTCAAATAGTGATATAGTGCTATTCGGTTTGTTATAGTTTCAAGCATTTGTTTGATAGTTATTTACTCACAATCACTCCTCATAAGAAGTTTAGTTAGCACTCCTCATAAGAAGAAAATTCTTAGTTGGGAAGAGATATTGGCTTCGTTATAATATTTAAAGGAATTGCAATAAGTATGGATACGTGTTTTTTATGTGTATTTTATGCCTTACTAGGTTTACTACCTTTTCGACCACCAATTCTGGATTCGTAAGAGAAAAATACTCCGCTAACGTGAGTAAATCGAATTTCCTTTGCTTTTTGTTACTCTAATTCTGTAGTTGTACAACAAGCTTTTCAAGGCTGTTCGCTATGCCCACAGCCTCAGATTCACAGGCTTCCAGTGTTCGGATTTAGCTGGCTAACAAGACCAAAATATTTACAAGAGGAACACTTGGGCAAAATTGTGCGAAATTTAGACAAAAAATGTTAGGGCCCTTTAGGGCGCTCAGATCAGGATAGGGGTTTTATTTAAAACCCCGTGTACATTTTGTTTAGGTGGATCCGTGGCGGTTTACTATCGCGCGCGACTCCAGAGCTCGTCACTCCGGCGGCGCGGGTTTGATCCCCGAAAACGCCAATTACAATATTTTGTAAAGTGACTACGGTGACGCGGTAAAGTAAAGTAAAAATCCAGGTTGTGTGGTAGGGAGGACTTTGTTGCCCTAACTTCGCCTCGTTAAACAAGACAAACTTTACCTTTTTCATTTTATGATCTCATTGGTTGCATTTTGCCTTGAATGAAATAGCAATCTCTGAAGAGTACAGTCAGGGTAATGTCAAAATCTTTTGAACGCTGGTCTACTCTGTACAAATAAATAAATAAACCATTTACTGCATGATTACATTATACACGCATCGCAATCGTCAGTTATTAGTAGCTAAAATTTTCCAATTGCACACATCTAGATCTCTTTCAGACATACAGAATTTCACACGATTCGTTCATTCGAATTTCCCCACTTTAGCCCCATGGTCAGTCAGTCGTTTTCTAATGTGTTCTCCCAGTCGTGTGCCATGAACTCGTCAGTGCTGTAAAATGCTTTTGCGATGAAAACCTTTTTGAAACAAGCTTTAAACTCCTTAGGCGTTGGGGCACTTTTTATCGATTTTGGCAACTTGTTGACGAGTTGATTTAACTCCTGCCTGAGAAGGCAAACGTTCATGAACTACCGTTCTTTGTCTCCCAGTTCGGTAGTTCTCCCTGTCTCTAGTTTCGTATGAGTGTATATCTATAACTCTTACGAGATCACATTAACTTTTGGAAAAATACGTTTGAAAACGACACTAACATGACTCTTCCCATAACACATAAATCGTCGATTAGTGGTACTCTCACTCATTCTACTCTCCACAACTTGTTTATTCCTACGCAGGTTTGAAACTATATAAAGTGAGTGTAGGATTGGATTTGAGAGAGTACATGTTCAACAGTTGGTACTTCTGAGAGTACAAGAGAGCAAGCAAGCCTCTCTTCTCTCAAGAGATGGCACTTGTTGAGCCCCTCACTGAGTGTACAGTTGTCAAGAACATACTAACCCCATTGCTGTCAGTACACAGTACACTCTTGTAGTAGGACCCTTCAGAGGCATGTTGTGGAATACAAAAGAAATATTTGGGTATATTGTTTAATCTCAAGGTATGCATGGATGTTGATTGTCTACTAATTTAGCAATTGCTAAAATGAATCGTACTCTTTATTCAGGCAAGCTAAGCACGAATATTTTGTCCTCTTAACGCTAAATATTTAGATCAAATATAAACACTTTACGAACGTAAGAAGTAGCATATTAAATTTTCTACTAAATTCATTTAAACAGTTTAGTAGTAGTATTTTATCAAAACCCCTTCAAAAGGTTTGGTAATTACGTATTTTTTATTTAGTGAAGTAATCGTTTATATTTAATATCATTATATACAAGGTTTTCATAAAAGAAGTCACAAACTTTGAGGTTGGGTTTATTGGGTCAAAAAGAGAAAATCAAGAATAATGTTTTCCGAAAAACGCTTCGTTTACCAGATATCGTTTAATGACAAGTGTTTAGCCATTGTTGTCAATAAAAACGATTTGTCTGTAAATGAAAGCATTGCTTATATTTTAATGGTTATATATTTCAATAAAGTATGAAAGAGTTTTTATTACAATATGATATATTTAATGTGAATGTACTTGGTACTCTACATCCTGGGAGTGAAAGTTTTAATTTTCGATCTAATTATGTAGCGTATAGAGGACACAATTTTGATAAGGTCGCGCTTTCTTAGATGTGTAACGTATTTCAAAATGGTAGAGTACGTTTTTATCCCATTTAGATTTTTTTAGACTTAGCAGAATTATTACTGTAAATTAGAATCAAAAGTAAATTCTAATTTTGTTAGTTAGGCCTCCTTTTTAGCTAGATTTCCTGAACTCAATTGCCAATTCTATAAGCTACTCACACACAGTCATAAACGACCCGTGTGATGACGCCTCCTACTTGATACACAGGTTATGATGTGGGGGTCAGGTCAAAACTGGCTCGTGAGCGCGGGTCAAACCGGGGTCAAGCGGTGTAATGTAACGGTGCGGCCCACCCCACCCCCCCCTCCCACTTGGGTCTTGGCTGTTCAGACACCAAATTAAACACACTAATGGTTCTAGCTTCTAGGTGGTATTTTCCAGACTATTGCTTTTGTACAGGTATTTTATATGGACTGGGAGAATATTAAGTAGAGTTCGTTAGGTGTAGCATGGCCGGTGGCCTTGAAATTTAATGCTGGCCGCTTATGGCTCTATAGCCCATCTCACCGGCCATGCTATACCTGACGATCTGTACTTAGGCGTTTTCTACAAATAAGATGAATTTAATACTTTTAACATTTATGGTTTTCGGGTACAAATTATTAAATACAGATAGGAGGAACGCTACGTATTTGCATATTCTGGAGTATGTATAATAAAGGTAATGAAAACTGTGCATAATAATTAACAGTTGTATAATAAATTGAGATAATAATCTTTTAGCTATAATGCTAAAATATTTGATTATTAAATCCAACTGCGTTCGATTGGCTCAACAGTCAATTCTTCTAGTTACTTACGAATGGAATGTTAAATAAATAAAGGTTGAGGTGAGTTTAAGAAATCTAGTTTTAAGTTGAGGTTTAGGCGTGTTTTGTATACCGGTCAGACATTTCGTTTTGGTCTCTAAGAATAATGTGAACAAAAGAATTTCTTAAGCAATCTTAAGCCTCTAATCAGATATTTTTTAATTTTTTTTTTTAAATATGACTAATAGAGTGAGTATATTGTCTACTTGTTTGAAAATCCTATTAGTTTAATGATAAAATAAGCTATCAAACTTTGAAATTTCTTCACACTTTGGACGTATGCCAATTGCCACGGTATTATATACAACAAATGAAAATTAAATTCAGCGGAGTCACAAAAACATTTAATGCACTTTAAAACAAAGTTTATTTCATAACAATCCAATGAATATTGTAGAAGTGAGGTGTTCCAAGGAAATACGTGTTTTTATAGTACGAAATTCAAGGCTACGGCCACTACTGCTCTTTCCTGAGTTTAGAAACGGTTCCTTGGCTGGTTGAATCTACGGCGCCCTGAAGGTGACTGACGACCACGTGGCCAAGTAGCGGAAACCATCAGCTGATCGTAAACACTGGTTTCTGATTGGCCCTCAAACAGCCAATCAGCGAGAGTTATATCTGCTGTGTTGAGCTCACGATCGAATATAGTGGATATTACTAAACCAGCTCTCCAAATATGGTTAGGCAAAAATGATTAAGCTGTCTGACTAACAAACGGACATCTTTCCCGTGCTCTCTGGTGTTTCGCGAGGAAGCTTACTAGGACCGGTATAATTGTTCATAATCCACTTGTCAGACATTACCATATCTTTAAATACAATACATAGCCTAAAATATCACAGGCAACATAGTCTAAAATACAGGGTGTTTTTTTATAAAACGCAACCCAACTTTCAAACTTTAGTAAGTCATTCTATACGAGCGCTATACTCGTAAGGTCGTAAATTGTGTCATTGGTTTGTTCGCTTCATTATCTATCAGATTGAATGTATTGTTGCAGTAATATAGTGGTTTTGATTTGTTAATTTGATGTTATTGTAAAATAAACGCAATTATGGTTTTTAGCAAAGATCAAAGAGTGCTTATTGTTGAAGAACACTTAAGAGCAAGATAATATTTTTGTCAAGATAGGTTTAAGAGCAAGTATCCAGGCGTAAGTAGGCTATCTGCTTTTGTTGTTTCAAAATTCTGAAAGACCTTTTTGGGAGAAATTTCTAGTCCAACCCTAACATTGTCCGTCACTTCTTCATTCAGTACAGTCCGCCTTCTGTTATGTTTTCCGTTCCCTACAGAACCTATTGGTTAAACTGTTTAACAAACCTGTAAATTTTAGATTTGTTTGGATTATTAACACCTGTAAACTTTGCTCTAAATTCCTCTTGACAAAAAGAAATTATCTTCTTCTTAAGACTGTTTTTCAACAAAAATCACTCTTTGATCTTTGCTAAAAACCATTATTGCGTTTATTTTACAATAAAATCAAACTAGCAAATTAAAGCCACTCTATTACTGTAACATTACATACAATCTGATAGGTATTAAAGTGAACAAACCAATGATACAATTTACATCCTTATAGCTCTCGTAAAGAAGGACTTACTAAAGTTTGAAAGTTGGGTTGCGTTTAGAAAAAACCCTGTATATAGTAGGTATATCATTTCTGTTCTCATCCAGCATTTAAATTACAGTAACTTTTTTTATTAAATCTTTGACAAATAATTACCTTCACGCTAAGTAAAAAAATACCGTTGTCTGCTTGAATCTTGCCCAAATGCCACCATAATCTTTTCCTTTAACTAATGTTTGTTTCTATTGGCGAATTTCCTTTGGAAGATGAGATATTCATATCTTCCGCATAGGAAGACCTACAGACTTGGTATGCGAATAAATTAACACCGATCCTGATCCCCAGGACACGTTTTGTGGATTTGTCCGAAACCGTACGTACATCAATAAATAAGTCGTTTACTGCGAAATCTTTTACATGCTATACTGTTGTCAACATTAATAATATCTTAAAATTGTCTAATGATTCTGTCATCAGTTCCCAATCAAACATACATTTGGTTTATTGACTCGCTCCCATACATTCGAGTTATATCTCACTCTAACTAATTTTCTTTGTCAGGCAGTGTGCCACGTTCTCCCAGCTGTGTTCCATAACTCCTCTTAAGAGGCCACTGGGTAAAGCTCAAGTCGTCTCAATCCGGGAAAAGGAATTTAACATGGGAAAATGTGCAAACAATGTTTTAAGTCAATTAACATGCCAAAATTGAAAAAGTGTTTCAATAGAAGCACCTAGCCATTAATACTCGTATAAAAGCAAAAACATAAAACTTCCTTGCTAAACAAAATATTTATTACGATTTTCAGTTCTATGTTCTTATGGAAAAATCAAGTTTTAAGAAACGTAATTAATAATAATTTATTAAATTTAAAGAAATCTGCAACTAGGCTATTCCAATAATGTAAAATTTATAATTTTATTTATTTTTATTAAAATATTTGCAGATTTCTCTTAAATTTATGTAATTTTCAATAAGAGTGAGCTTCCTATACCATGAATAATTTATTGATTGACTTAATGTTTGTTGAAAGTGCAAGTTTAAAGTTTATTTGCAGCAGCTTCAATAGCTTTATGCTTCTATTGAAACAGATTTTTGATTTAAGTACCTTATTGGTTAAAATCATCGTGGCAGTTTTTACTTCATGTTATAAGTGTTGCCCAGAGTGGGTCCCGCGACCGCTCTCTCCGGAGGCCTCAACAATCTCTGCGACCAATACATTTTTTAAACGCACGTGTAATCGAATTTTCAAGTAACCGCGATTCGCAAACAAAATTTAATAATGAATGTAGATTTTGCCAGATTTGTTTTGTTGTTGAGCTTGTGGAAATGTTGTTATTTCGAGATACAGTATTGATGGTGCTTTGAAACACATAACCGTATTATCATCTGCGTGCTGGAGAATGTGTCCATTTTGTATCGATTAATTAACATATTTAACGTAGAAAGAAAAGATAGTCTCACAAAATAAGATATTTCACATTTGCGTTTGATTTTGCCAGTCGAAAAAATTATTGACACTGTAAAATGGTCGTTGAAGCAGCCACACTTTCAGTTTTTTCTTTAAAGATGCTGAGTCAGCCATGTGGACTTCTTCTGGCAACGCGTTAAAGAGTCTGGCATCACGTAATTGGTGCTTCCGTTGAAATATGGAAGTGTGGTACGTCTGAAAATTCGACGAATTGTGTTCTATTGTATAACTAAGTTACGATTTGACTGGAGCTCCTGATACGTCGTAATGTTGTTGTTTGTGAATTACACGTGTCTTCACGCGTCTCCTCCGTACATTTTTGTCCGAATTTCATACAATTTGGTTTACATAAATCTTTTACAGAGTGCCAGTTACCCTCTTTTGGGTGAGGTTGAAAAAAGGCGTTTATTATATCTAAACACAGAAAATTTCTTCGGATTTTGATGACACTTGAAAAAAATATGAATTTTAATGTATTTGTAAATATACATAAAGCTATGGTAGCCTATATTATATAGACTTGAAATACTCACCTAGACCACGTTTGCTCAAAACTATCCTCAGGAATTTATGTTTTGAGGAAACTATACTTCCCAATTTAGGTACTGATGACGGCGTATGACGGAGTAATCTACCCACACATATGCTACGGATTGATTTATTGGGAGGTTGCAAAAAAACACATTTGTCTAGGATTTTAATTCTTCGAATGCAGTCAGAATAATCGCCAAATTCCGATGGAGAGAGTCGTGTAGGGAGACATTCAAAACCCTAAAAATGTTTGTTCACTCTACCTTGATTCAATGATTCAATTCAATTCAATGATTCAATGATTTTATTGAGCCGTTTATTGTCTTTGTCTCAATATTACAGACAAAAAAATACTGGTTCGGTAGTTGTCCCTGCCTCTAGTTTCATAACATGGTGTAAGAACACATGGTGTATTTTTAGACCATGATTTCATAAGAGCGTATACGTTTGTACCTCTCATTATGTTACTTTGGGATTCGTCATAAATAAAGTAATATTTTATTGCTAAATAAATTTGAAGACAAAAATATTTGGACCGAACCGGGATTTGAACCCGGGTCTCCCTTGCCGGGCGGTTATGCTAAACCACTACACCATCCGGCCCACTATTTCTGCCCTCAAATAAGTACTTAAATCTGAATGTTTATCCGAAACAGGTGACTGTCAAATAGTGACTTTAAATCAACAAGCTGGAAATATTACAAACAGAATTTAAATACGGTGTCAAATGACTTATTATAGATCTTAATTGTATAAACGCTAAATAGCTAATTTATTACTAAATAAATTTGAAGACATTAATTGCTTGTTGATTTAAAGTCACTATTTGACAGTCACCTGTTTCGGATAAACATTCAGATTTAAGGGCAGAAATAGTTGAGCCGGATGGTGTAGTGGTTTAGCATAACCGCCCGGCAAGCGGGAACCAGGTTCAAATCAGTTCGGTCCAAATATCTTTGTCTTCAAATTTATTTAGTAATAAATTAGCTATTTAGCGTTTATACAAATTAAGATCTATAATAAGTCATTTGACACAGTATTTAAATTCTGTTTGTAATATTTCAAGCCTGCTATCTTCACTAGATAGGCTATTGTTTTGTTTGTTTAATAATTATACATAATTGAAAAGGACAGAAGAAACAACTATGGGAAATCCGTATAAAGCCATGACGGCAAGACCTGGATTAAAGTCGAGAAAAATATATTAAAAGTAAATGTGCAAAAGTGTGCAGTGCTCACACATACAAGCTCAGGATCAACCCGATAAACGGCGGGGGAGTAGAGATGTAATTGATTATTAATTAAGGCAAAAAGTGTGGCACGGAGTGGATTATTTGAGCAGACACCTGTACCGTATCTAGGTAAGTATTTGCAAATAGTGTGGACGGGCGGCCAATGGTGTCACCTGTCCAATGAGGAGCGGGATACCTAATGTGTCGGCGCAGTCGCATCACAAGGTCCGCCCCTGGAGTGAACTTGTGATCATATTGCCGCCGTCACTCCGACACTCGCCGCCGGACCGCCAGGCAGCGCTAGTCTCCGCTAGTTGCCTGTCTCCGCCACTACGAGCGGTAGCGTCGTCTCCCTCCACTCCAGCACCAGTCGTGAGTGCAGCCCCGTCTGGTAAGGTTGTCTCACGTCCGTGGTTTCTTCACTCGTGTGATTGTTTACAAACGTTTTTCTCCGTGTTAGCCGTCCCCAGAAGCTTGTCAGCTGTGGATTTATCCATTTTCCACCTCCACATTGACGCCTTGACCCGTTCGGAGTCGACTGTCGAAGATTTCTGTAGTAAATGTTGTGAAACACAAAGTGGTAATTGATGAAAAGTGTGTAATCGATAAATTACATAATTCCCGTATCAGTGTTTGCAATTGTGTGTTGTTCCAACAGTGTTTTAGCAATAAGATTAAATGTAATTGTTGTTTATCGTAGATATTCAAGTGGAATCACATTTTTCTGTAAATCTAGTGTTTAAAAGTGACAATATTAACCTCAAAATTCGATATTTCATTACTCTGCGAGTTAATTGTAAGATGGAATGTTTATCCGTCAGCTGTTGTCATTACCGGAAAGCCAGTGATCACGTGATGTAAACAACTGTCACCTAACCTCAAAGTCGTACCATAACCTCACTTTGCTGTTACGTGCGAGTGTCTCACGCAAGCTGTACTGTGCTAGGGGACCGTACTGACAATAGTCGCAGAGCCAAGGGTAGTTTTGTCTGCAGGGGGTGTGGAGGTTTCTTTCATAGCCATTATTGACCATAAGGTGCGGTGCGTCTGAAAGGCTCTTAGCCCAATTACTTCTCTACCTGCGCTCTCCGCAGTTTCTTCTCCTCTTCTCTCCATTTCGCTAAAAGGTAAGATTAAATTTCACTGTTAAAGGTTGTTTGCCGACCCTGAGATAATTGGTTGGGAGACGTTGAACTAGTTATTAAAGCATTTGGGTTAATTGCCAGCTATTCGTTACAGAAGAGACAGGATGAGCTATTTAGAGTGTAATTTGACGGACTCGAAGTTACGGCTGGAGACCATTTTTAACCATAGTGAATCAAATTGATTAGTTAATTTACGATGGCAAAGTCCACAATATTATCTTATTCTTGTAATTTTTAAATATTTTAGAATTTTTATAAGTTACATCAAGTTGTACATTTTCGTTCACATGACCTATTATCGATATGAATACGTATAATTAATGCAAAAATTCTAGTACGACAAATAGCATGTGCCAATTAATTAATCTTACGGATTATAGTCTATGTGATCTCGCTCGTCATTTTTCTAGAGAAATAATCGCCAAGACATTTAATTAATATGAAACTCCGGACTATGAGCTCAAATACTCGTTGAATCATGCGAAATCTTACTTGAACGAAAAATGTAAGTAATTTCATAACGGCGTATGCCACGAAACAACAAAAATGTATTTATGAATAATTAGGACAATTTGAAATGGGTTATAATTTTTTATCACCACTGATATATGCCAAGTGATAAATCCGTAAGATATCACTAAAACACTCACACAAATAACTTGGAAACCATTTCCGACTCAAAAAGACCGATGATCAAAACCCGTTTTACAATAAAAGGTGTAGAACTACGTTCATTACGACATTCTCCAACACGTTCGTTTGTATAAAATTTATTTGTGCAACACGTCGCGAAAGGAATTCCCAGAAATCGCTCTCCCGACGCGCGGACCCCAGCGACAAGGGGATTATTGATTTGCCGGGGAATGTAGGGTAAAACAAAATAAGGGGAGGCAATAAAATAACGTGCGTTCGTTCCCCCAGCCTAATGACGGGCATTTAATAAAGTGTGGGGCGCCGGAGTAAGGGGCTTTGTTTCTGTGCGCCCACCAGAACCGACCAGGCTGGCCAAATTATAGACCAGGTCCACCTCTAGTTCTAGTTTAATTGTAAATCAACTGTTTGCTCTATCATTTGCTCGCTTTCCCAAAGTTTGGACCATCTCCGGGACGTGTTTCGTAAATGGGCGATAGTTTATTTAATGGTGTATAGTGTTAATGTTATCTCGGAAATTGTTGTTACCTGTTAACCTAATAGCGCTCGCTTGTAGCTAGATTATAAAAATAATGCGTTCGCAATTTTAGATAGTTTTTAAAGCATTGAATAATATTTTACAGTTTTTTTAAGTTACGAATATTTATAGGATAGTGTGACCTAAGAAAGATTCTTTAAATTCAATGTAAATATGTCACAACGAGTTTTCTTTTACATATTTTAAAAAGTATAACTGAGAATTTTTTAATTATAAAGCAGGCATCGTAAATTATCCGATATTTCGTGAGACATTAAACAGTGTAGTGTTGCCATCACCAGAATATATTTTACAAATGGCTTAAAACATCGAATTTATTAAGTTGCTAATGAAAGAAATCATACGGGATTTATTAAAATTATAACAACAAAACTGCTAGCATTTAAACCTATTTTGTCTTTAGTAGATCATTAGTAAAATACTTTAAAGCTATGGTTTCCTAGAAAGCGGTGACCGCTACATTACGGCCGTAATATGACGGTGAGTTTTGTTTTCAATGTTATCAGATGAGAGTGTTTTCCTAGAAAACGGTGGACGTAAAGTAGCGGTGAAAACTACTTAAGGGTTTCTCGCCAGGTGACACATTTTGTGTTGTAAACAAAAGTCTAGCTTATCCATTACTATATCGTACATAAATCAGATTTGACAACTAAAATAAATAACATGTCAAAAGTTGTTTTGGTCTACATCTGTTTAAATATTGTGTTACGTCCACCGTCACCGTTACGTTCACCGCTACATTACGGCAGTAATATAGCGGTGAACTTTCTAGGAAACCATAGCTTAACGTGGATAATCATAAAAATATTGATGTATAAACTGAAAACTTTTTTGTTGCGAAACAGACCAAAAGGAATCGTTCTGCCATAAAGTATATCAATCCATATCACTTTTGATTAGTCATAACTGAATTAATTGTGTAATTTTGTTAATTCTAGAATCAAATATTTAATAACAGCTGTCAATTTAATTCACTGGTTTATTTGTTCATATTTGGAATACACTTACTGACTGTTTTCATGGCTTTATACTAAATTATATTCCTATAATTTAGCTTTGTACTAACTGACTGTAGACGGCTTTAAGTTTAAGTATTTTACAGTTTTAACACACAGATACATTTGATAAATGATAAATATTATATCATTGGTCAAGGCAAGTTTCTAGCGTATTTATCTCGACCTCGTATAACCAGAGGTATTGGCTTAGGTTTTCACAATAGCGTTAGGAAAAAGAATAACTTGTATTCAAATGATACACGTTTACGAAACGCCATAAGTGCTAACGTGAGTCTTAATGAATTTCCTCAAACAGGGGGACAAATTACACGGGAAGTGAGAGGTAAAAGGTAAAGTTTGTCTTGTTTAACGAGGCAAAGTTAGGACTTCAAAGTCCACTCAACCTCGACCTTCACCTAGTGTTACCGTATAGTAACATTGCAAAATTAATGTTAGTGGTGACTGCAGGGATCAAACCCGCGCCAGCGGTTAGATGAGCTCCGGAGTCGCGCACGATTCCAACCCGCCACGGGTCCGCTAAAGTGCTGTTTCCGCCATTTTTAAACGGGTGTTTTTTTAATTTAATGTAGACTTGTAATTTCTTTTTAGTCCATGTAAAAGAAGAGGACACTTATTTACAGTTTTACCATTAGACATAGGAGTTGTTGGGAAGCTCAATACTATGCAAACAGTGTTACGTTACTTAACTCTTAGGCTTTCGCGACCAGTGCCACAACTAGATGGTACCCACAGCGAGGCCGAAATATCTCAACCTAATTACAAAGTTTGGACGCGATGTGAACCGGAAGAACTAGATGATAGTTTTGTTTTAGGACGTTTCTGTCTCTTAGGCCCGGTTTCCCATCTGTTTTAATGCTCGGTATAAATTTTGTGCTAAGGATAAAATTACATTAATGACGTTGACGTGGTGATTTTTTACCTAGCAAAAAATTTATACCACGCATAAAAACAGATGGGAAACCGGGACTAAGACGATTAAATTGAATAACTATGTTTTTTACGGAAATTCGCTAACAAGCAGGATTAAATTTGCTAAACACGTTTGCTTTGTGTGTGAAAACCTTTGCACGGGGTTGACGGGCAAAACGCATACAGCGGAGTGTAGCGGCTGCGTTCTCTCTCCTGCAGGCGCTCTGTAGAGAGAGTCACGCATTGTACTTCACATCCACATCCCTGTTTCCTCATGGATCATGTCCTACCGTTGATTGGCTTGAAGCCGTGCCCAGTGGATCTTTAATTGAAAGCTATTGGTATTGCTACAAATACATCAAGGAGATAATGGGGTTTAAGTGTGTGTTTTGCAACTACAATGTGTAGCCTATTTCAAATGTGTTTGGAAAATGTCCATACGACTGTCCTTTAGTAAAAACACAGATGACTATTTTACTTGAGTTAAGCCACGTGCTATAGTTTTGAACTGTTTTGAAATTGATTAGATCTATTTTAAATGTTTCTACAAAGATTAAATTTTATTCAGTTAAATGGAAAACTTAATAGACTGTCGACTTAGAGTAGGCTTTAGGTTAAAGTGTTTATTATAATGTAGTATAAAGTTAGGTTTAGGCCGTTGATAACGGGTGGTGTTTTCCAACTTCCCTGAACTTAGAAAGTAGTTTTTCCCTAGAGTAGCCTGAAAAGTGTTATGCACATTTTCTTAAGTAATTGTTTGGAATTGAGGATAACCTTTCGAAGACTGATATTTATTGTACGTTACCATTCTAGGCATTTCTGCGCAAGCCTATAGTTTATCGGAGCCGTTGCGGATTGGTATCGCGTGCGACTCTGGAGATCACCACTCTGGTGGCGCGGGTTCGATTCCCGCAGTCACCACTAACAATTTTTAAGTGACTTAACACTAGGTAAGGGTCGAGGTTGAGTGGTAGAGAGGGCTTTGTATGAATCGGGCAGATGTAATGTAGACAACAAGATGGTCAACACCTTGTGACAGAGAGTGGGTTAGTCTACTCACTACTGAGTGTATGTTGACTTGGGGAAGAATTTGTCAGGGCAACAGAGAGGGGCGAGAGTCTAGAGGGTTGTTGTACATCCCCTTCCCCTCGCCCTTGTGTCGGCAGTGGCAGGGGGAGGGGGACTTACACACGCATAACGCTCGTTAACCGTTTGAGATAAGTGGCAGGTTAGTTATTGATGGTGATATAGACTAGTGTATTTTGGGGTTTCAAGTTGAGTGAGTAAACATAGGATGAGGGTTCGGATCAAATAAATCTAAATTGTAAATCTGTATAAATAAAATTGTTTAAAATGTAACTAGCCTTCGGCCAGCTGGGGGCTTCGCCCTCAGACCCCCACTTCGGCCTGCGGCCTCAGTTCCATTCGCTTCGCTCACGGTTCTGCTTTGGCCTCTCGGTTTGGGTATTCACTTCGCTAATGACTATACATTTCAGTTAGAGTATTTCCTTGAGAGTTGAAACATATAGACTGTTATTATTTGTTGATGTTTACATTAACAGCAGCTGGGCATTTTTAATACTTTGCCCATATGTTTTATCTCAAGCAAATTTAAATTCTTAACAGTGCCCAAAAAATAGTTTGTCCACGCATAACTCCTCTTAGATGTAACTAAATATGAATGATATCTCTAATGAAAGAGCATGATTCACTAAGTGTTCTTAGACCAAAACAAACAGTTTTTCTCAATTTCAACCTGAGATATGACAGGTCAAACCTAAGAAAACATGGGAAAAGCTTTTTGAGTATAACTTGAGAAGGGCGGAAGTTAAGCGATTTTTCATGTTTGATGGCAAATCTATGCATAAATACCTTTCATTAAAAAAATGAAGAAAATCAGCCTGATAGAACGGTTGTACTGACTGCCATTAGGTTTTCATAAATTCTTTTAATATATAGATAATTGAGTGTATTTATTTACGTTATCTTGAATTGTAAATTCGGAAACTGGCGTTAGAAAAATGTTTTTCAATATGTAATGTTTAAAAAACAGTTTTTAAAATGTTTAATCTCAAAAACTTCTGCTCAGATGGGTGAATCTTATTGGTGAAACATATTGATTGAGAAAAATTCTCTGTGGCTACGCGTCCGCTATGTTAGTGTTAATTGTATTAAATTTCGCATTAGTAAATAGGCATTTTCTTCAGCATTTTGCAAATTCTCATAAATATAAGCTTTAATTCTAACAAGATATTGAAGTTTTACTAATTAGGTAACTAAAAAAGTACATTGTTCATGATGGACACTGTTTGCAGTATCACTACTAATTAAGTAGTAATCAAGTAATATATTAACTTTAAATTAAAAATTGAAACAAATATTGTGTACGTGAATTGTTTTCAAATAATTTTACTCCGCGTGGTTTTAACTTATTTTCTTGTTATATATTTTATTCATATTATAAATGTAAATCTAAAATGTAGTGTTATTGTTTTAGTTGGTTTTTACATTTGACACAATAACTTTAACGTTGTCAAATCAGGTCGTAGAATATACACAATATATTTTGTTTGCACTTTTTTGAATTATTAATTTAAATTAGCATAGTCTGTTAATTAGTTTAATTTATTAAGTCAGTGTACAATGAATTGTGTTGACTTTGATGAAATGGAGATGATAGAATATTGGTGAAATAAGAGGTGAATTACAATTTAAAATGCCAGAATGGGCTTAGCCACTGGTAAATGGTGAAATAATATCAATATACGTCTTATAATTTGTCTTTATTATTTTAATTTAGATAAAGTAGTTTGAGTGGCTAACTTTTGAAATTACTATATTTACTATGTTAAATATACATATTATGGGAAGTTAGCAGGTTCGCAATAAACTCTGCTACAGAGTAAGGAGCCTTAATCAATAAATATTCTTTTAGTTTACTTTGAATAAAACCAGTTCTGGCAGTAAACATTAGATCTCGTTGGGGAGCTTGTTTAAAAGTTTTACACCATCCTGCATCGGCAATCTCTCATAAATAAGTAGTCTATTGATATCTTGTCTAAAAATAGAATTTGAGCGTGTATCGTGAGAATGTATATCTTGGTCTCTGTACTAAATTACATTTTGAACAACAAAATAATACAGTTTCAAAGATGTATAGTGACGCTAATGTAAGAATGTTTAGATTTTTAAAATAATCTCTACACGATGTCCCTTGACGTCACTTGCAAATAACTCGAATTGCCTATTTTTGGAGGATAAATGCTCTTAACAGTTTAGTTTCAGCACAGCTTATTAATTTAAAAAGTACATACCAAACCATCACCAAAACCAGTGTTTTTTCGCTAGCGTAAGACGGCCCTTCCATTAAACACGTAGACTATAGGTGTTTCCCACCGCCTTTCTCAGTTAAACTTGGCGTTATTTTTGCTTCGCACGCGATTTCCTTAATTTAATACCGGTTTGATCTAAATTCGTTGGGATTAAAAGTAATTATAACTTTTAAATGGGAAGTAGAAAGTTGAGTGGCGGTCACGATTCAATGCACTGCCGTGGCTAGGCTAGCGTACAACAGGCTGGCTAGCTTACCTGTGTTTAGCGAGTTTCCTTAGGAAATAGTAAGGACTAGCTGAGAGTACCCACGCTTCGCCTCGGGGCTTTATTAACATAACTGTGTGTATATTTTAAGAAAATTACAATTTAAAATAAACAAAAAAAGTTTCCTATATATCCTTAGAAAACAATTTAGTTTGCCTGTTAGTTCACCTTGTGGATGTTGTATGGGTATGAAATGAGCTATAGATACACTGCATGATGGGCTTAACCCAAACATAGTTTGCCGCCATAGTTTTAGCCAATTTTGACTTATAAGTGGTCCGAAACGCCTAAAAACGTGTTCAGTGAACCTCGCCGTTTATTTTTGAATGATGTATAAAATACAGCAATACACACTGCGTACTGAGCTAAACCCTTAAAGGAAGTTTCACTGCCATAGGTTCGTCCAATTTTGAGTTATAAGCAGCCCATTATGCCTTAAAACGGTACAGACAGAGAGATTGATTTTGACACCAGCCTGGTCTATCCAAAGTATACGATAAGCACCAAATAACCAAAACCTATGGATTCTTTGCAATTTACAGACAAAAGTCTTATTTTATTTAAATAGATAAGTGTTAGCTACCTAGTGAGAGTCATAATACTCACACTCTACACCCGCCGTTCCACCCGTTTTTGAGGATGTTATATGGACATAAAATGTAGCTAAAGACACACTGAGTGATTAGCTTAACCCCTCAAACAAAGTTTCACCGCCATAGCTTCAGCGGATTTCGAGTTATAAGCGGTCTAAAATGCCTTAAAACGTGTGCCCACTTTGGCCCCTCGCCATTTATTTTGTGGATGTTGTATGGGTATAAAATAGCTAAAGACACACCGCGCAATGGCTTAACCCTAAAACGAAGTTTCACCGCCATAGCTTCAGTTGATTCTGAGTTATAAGCGGTCCAAAGAAAACGTTACAGACAGACAGACCTACAGACAGGAATTTTTTGACGCCAGTTTCGGTCTATGCAAAGTATATGAACACCAAATAACCAAAACTGATGGATTCTTTGCAATGTACAGACAAAGTCTAATTTTATTTATATAGATGTAATACAATTTGCAGATGACACCAATATTCATTTAAAAGGTAAAACTAAAGAGAAACCAGAAATATACACTCATGTTTAATTCGTGTGTGTTTCATACGTACTTTATTTAATAAATTTGAAGTAAGTAAGCTACTTTGGTGTCAAAATTTGTTTTCTTTCGGCTTTAAAACCATACAACTTTTAGTGTTGTAATGTATACCTTTTTTCTACGTTGATTTGACATTTATAACTTTAATACACATAAAATATTAGTTAGAGTGCGCGTGGGGTGGAAAGGGTGAGGAAAGTTTTCTACTTTGGAAAGTGCTCGCGATCTCTAAGTTGATAATAGTCCAAGGATTTGTCGATTTGCTAAGTACAGTTTCATAATTCACTCTGTCTAAGAAGCATTTTAATCGATGCTTTATACAAGACTGACTTTGTAGTTGGTTGATATAAATAATGGACTAAGAGGAAAGGTTATAAGAATCGAACTTCGCTGTACGGATTATGAGGCAAGTTTTGTCCTTGCAAATGTGAAAGTTGTATGAAATATGAAAGTATAATTAGCACAAGAATACTTCTAATCGATAAGTTGTTCGTGATAAATATCACTATATCACTACTGTATTTGAGATGCCGACCACTCTCATGAGGGTATTTTAAGGCAAATATGTGATGAGGGATGAGTGTGATGAGTGGTAGTAATGAGTTATGAGGTGTAGTCTTGTTATAAACTAAGGCCGACTCTTCCTTAGAATGGGTCATTAATTAATGACCCATGGAAATACAAGGACCAACGGCTTAACGTGACTTCCGAACCACGCAGGTGATGGTCTGATATGTCTAAACGATGGTGGGGGTTGGTGCGGGTATCATCAGATAGAAGAAGAAGAGAAGAAGTAGTGGTATATTTAAATTGCTTAATATTGTGTCTGTGATAAACTCATGAATTCCAGATAAGACAGTAAACCCGCAACGAGGATTCTTAATGCCGGCAAATGCACTATTTAACAATTATTTACGATTAAAAATCTCCAAATAATTATATATTGTAGAATATATTAGTTCATATTGGTAAATTTGATTTTTAGTTGCTACTTTATCTTTCTATATAGACATGTTTAAAATAAGTTCAATGTTTTTGATCTAGTTAGGGTTTAAATTTCGTGTTTGAAGTCGGAAGATTCGGACTACCGGAAGTACCCTTTTTGGGGTGGGGTGGGGTTGTACCCAAAAATTGTAGGTTTTAGTGGTCTAAAAGCAGTAATTTTCTAAAAGCAGGCCGAAGCGAGGCTTTGAGTGTAGCGAACATCCTCGTAACTCCTATGGTAGTAAGAAAATTCGCTTAACTCACGCCAGTGCCGCTTTAGCCCTTAGCTGCGTGTCGGCCTGGTATTAGTTTAATTTATCTAACTGTACTTCACTAACCCTTATTTATCTTCGTTCTGGTCGGTTTTATTAAAAATAATTAAACCAAAAGACGAACAAACCGAATGTTACTTTTGTAAGTTTATCTGTTCTATCTGCTTTAATCTCTTCCTCCTTTAATCACGTTAATTTTATTCCTGCTTCTTACCATTGACTGGGACTCGTGGCGTGGTCCTGTAATCCAGCTTCATGGAGGTCAGGTTTTGAGGATGATATAGGTCTAAAGCGGCTCAGATAGTCTCAGTGATCATCTGATGATACCCGCATCAACTCCCACCATCGTTTAGACATATCAGACCATCACCTGCGTGGTTCGGAAGTCACGTTAAGCCGTTGGTACTTGTATTTCCATTGGTCATTGGTTATTAATTAATGACCCATTCTAAGGAAGAGTCGGCCTTAGTTTGTAACAAGACTTCACCTCATAACTCAACTACCACTTATCAAACTCATCCCTCATCACATATTTGCCTTAAAATACCCTCATGAGAGTGGTCGGCATCTCAAATAGTGATATATTGAATATATACGGTATAGAATGTCAGATAGTGGTTTGCCTCACTCGTTGGCATGTCCGAAATATTTGTGAATAAAGAACATAGTAAATTATAGTTGCCAGCTGTTAAAGAAATGTGCACTTACCGTCACCGATACGTCGAAAATACAATCACATTTTAGCGTTGAGTTGGGCTTCTATAACTAAACTCAATACTAGTGGCTGCGGTGCAAAGTGGCGACGAAGGTTGAAGAATTGCAGCAGAGTTCGAAGTGACAGAGTTGCTCATTATAATTAATTATTAATTAGACAAGATTAGTTCGCTAACAAGAACTGATTAAAGTGTGTAATATTTAACAACAGATGAGAAAAGTTGGACCGAGTCGGCCAACTTACTCAGAATAGAAGCAGACACGGTTTTACATCTTGAATAGAAAATGTAACATTGCACTCTTGTGCTACTTGATAGCTCTTCCACAAATAATACAATACACGTTTCAATCAATCCAAACTTTGTATAAGGTCGTTAAAATTTACATCTAAATACTGTTGCAGGACTAATTTATACAACTTGATTCCACCGATAAGTCGACGAAGAAAGCGGAATAAAATACTCAAATAAAATACAACCCATAAATAGCCTAAATAGGTGATCCGGATGGTGTAATGGTTAGCATAATCACCCGGCAAGTTCCGGGTTCAAGTCCCGGTTCGGTTCACACATCTTGTCTTCTAATTTCTTTAGTAATAAATCAGCAATTTAGCGTTTATACAAATTAATATCTAAGAAACACAATCCAACACACTTCATAAATCATTACTAAATAGTAACACTTCTAAACAATATTATTTAAATAAAACGCTAATATAGAAACAATAATAAAATTAAATAAGTAAAAATGTAAACACTATACTCGTATATCTGTTATTTTTATGTGATGTCCTGTCGTGGTTAAAATCTAACTATTTTTAGAGCGAGATAAGTTATTTTTTCTCATGTCATTGTGTAAAATTCAATACTAGACTATATATTTTATTTATGTATATACCAGGTTTAAAGGATTGAATTAGTTGCGAAACGCCATTCTATGTTTGTCATGTATTCGTGTACAACTTATGAATAAAGACATTTTGACTTTGATATTATATATTGATATTATCATATGGTCAGGTGTAATCTGTGGTTTGTTTTAACCTCTCTCTGCCAAATGTCGAACAGCTGACTGCTTGCTCCTAGTCAAGTTGTTACATGAATGTTATTGATCGGTTTCAGTGAATTTATGCTTATTGCTCGTGAGTGCCTAATTTGTTCGGTTTCTGGTTCGGTATTACTTTGATTTAAAAGTGTAGTTTTGTGAAATAATATGACAATAGTGTTGTTGAATGATGTTTCCAGGCTGACCTAAATGGAATTGAAAGGTAAAACGTAATATTACAACTAACGTATTATACTCGTACACATTCTTACTTAACATATTTAGGCTACTACTATTAACTATGTATTTCCTTATGTTGAGTACTTATCTATACATTTAATTCATGATACACCATGCACCAATGAAAGCTATTCTTATGGATGAATTGTGAAAATGAATGGTATGATACAAGTACAAACTAATTCAATAACTACACAGTATGGTATCATAATTTTATAAAATAGCTAATGACAGTTTTTAACATTCTAAAATACAATTGAAGTTCACTCTAATGTTTGATTAAATCTTCGGGCTTTGTTAGATATAAATTATGTTATTACTTGTTTTTGTTACTCTTACTTGTTTTTTTTATTATTGTATCAGTTAACCTGGTCTTTTGTTTTTAGGTGTTGGCAGATTTGAGTGTTGCATTCTCAGCTCATTTGCTTGAGAAACAGAGATTTCATCAATATCCATTGTCGTGGTCAAGTTTATTTGATTTTGAGTTATAAGCGTTCCAATATGCTTTAAAAACGTGTTCAGTGCCCACTTTGGTCGATCGTTATTTACTTTGTGGATTGTATGGATATAAAATATAGCTAAAGACACACTGCGTTATAAACTAAACCCTTAAACGTAGTTTCACTGCCATAGCATCAGCCGATTTTTATGTTACAAGCGGTCCAATATGCCTTAAAATCATCATTACAGACATACAGAAACTGTCCAAATAACCAAAACCGATAGATTCATTGCAATATGCAGACAAAAGTATCTTACACCAACATTTAATCAAGGTGGGTTTGTTTACTAAGCTATGTGTCAATTACTTCACTACAAACGTCATACAATTTAAGTTCTTAACGTATATAAACAAGGGTAAAGAGCCCCAATATTAGTAAAGTATAAAATATACAATTTGAAAACTTCAAACCCAATATTTGAGGTTATGGTAGTAAGGGCTTTGAAGCCCTAACTTCGCTTTTGCAGAAACCAATAAGACGTTTTATTATTATTATACTTTATTTCAGGTTATTATTTTCCTAAAATATGCTCATTAATAAAACTGAGCTCACACCAAGTGAAGACACGTACGTGCGTGTTTCGTGCTGTAAACGCCTTGTTGACGATGATCCGGCGATAAGCGCGCTTTTGTCTGGCGGCGCTTTTTTCCAAAAGTCATTAAACAGGAATTAATTACCCGCGCTGGCACAAATTGCGGTGATTAATCGCACCACCTGTTTTGTTTGCCGCTGGCGCGAGGTTTTTAATAAACGCCATAACTAAGACAATGCCTGTCACTGCGACAAGTCGCGCTCGTGCTCGCTAATTTCCCCAGCAATAATCCGCTTGTAAACAACATCGCAGGGGCTGCACATGATTTGGATTGAGAACAAGGAGTTTTCGAACATTAGGCTATATTATAGACAACAATTTACCGGTTTGCCACGATAGAGTGTCCTGAACGGATGACAGGGAGTACTATTAGAGCTAGAAAGATGAAACAACTTTTATTCTCTGGAAATCGTACATGGAGATCTCAGGGAAAATATTTTAAGATTCTCAGAATACAGAGTGTGTCAATACTGCAACTCACGGGTCAATACTCGAGATTTTTAAATACAACGGTGGGTTATACTGTACATAATTTTATAAAATAGCTAATGACAGTTTTTAACATTCTAAAATACAATTGAAGTTCACTCAAATGTTTGATTAAATCTTCAGGTCCTGTTAGATATAAAATTATGTTACGGTACTTGTTTTTGTTACTTTTACTTGTTTTTTTTATTATTGTATCAGTTAACCTGGTCCTCTGGCGTTTTAGGTGTTGGCAGATTTGAGTGTTGCATTCTCAGCTCATTTGTTTGAGAATTCATCAATATCCATTATTGTGGTCAAGTTGATTGATTTTGAGTTATAAGCGTTCCAATATGCTTTAAAAACGTGTTCGGTGCCCACTTTGGTCGATCTATTTACTTTGTGGATTGTATGGATATAAAATATAGCTAAAGACACACTGCGTTATAAACTAAACCCTTAAACGTAGTTTCACTGCCATAGCATGGATTTTGTGTTGTAAACTCAAACGCCATATTTTAATTTTTAGTTTTACTTTTACGACGTTTTAGGTCCAATATGCCTTAAAATCATCATTACAGACATACAGAACTGTCCAAATAACCAAAACCGATAGATTCATTGCCAGACAAAAGTATCTTACACCAACATTTAATATCAAGGTGGGTTTGTTTATAGGCTATGTGTCAATTATACTTCACTGCAAACGTCATACAATTTAAGTTCTTAACGTATATATAAACAAGGAAGAGCCCCAATATTAGTAAAGTATAAAATATACAATTTGAAAACTTCAAACCCAATATTTGAGGTTGAAAGGGTAGTAAGGGCTTTGAAGCCTAACTTCGCTTCTTTTGCAGAAACCATAGAGACGTTTTATTATTATATCTTTATCAGGTTATTATTTTTCCTAAAATATGCTCATTAATTAAAAATGAGTTCACACCAAGTAGCACGTACGTGCGTGTTTCGTGCTGTAAACGCCTTGTTGACGATGATCCGGCGATAAGCGCGCTTTTGTCTGGCGGCGCTTTTTTCCAAAAGTCATTAAACAGGAATTAATTACCCGCGCTGGCACAAATTGCGGTGATTAATCGCACCACCTGTTTTGTTTGCCGCTGGCGCGAGGTTTTTAATAAACGCCATAACTAAGACAATGCCTGTCACTGCGACACAAGTCGCGCTCGTACTCTCGCTAATTTCCCCAGCAATAATCCGCTTGTAAACAACATCGCAGGGGCTGCACATGATTTGGATTGAGAACAAGGAGTTTTTGAACATTAGGCTATATTATAGACAACAATTTACCGGTTTGCCACGATAGAGTGTCCTCTGGAAATCGTACATGGAGATCTCAGGGAAAATATTTTTAAGATTCTCAGAATACAAAGTGTGTCAATACTGAAACTCACGGGGTCAAAACTCGAGATTTTTAAATACAAAGGTGGGTTATACTGTACATAATTTTAAACAGAAAACAATTCTCGACATTTTGACAAAAACATATGTGACATTTTGACAAAATGTGCCTTTAAAAAACTAGAGCTATAATCGTTAATCTCGTAAGCTTTTACGGGACGCCCTGTAGTTAAACTATCTATTCTATTAAAAATATGGCGTTTACGTATTGTTTATCAGAACTTGACGAGCTTTTCAACGGTATGTCGTACAACCATGTATTTGGAAACACTTCTAACCTCAAAATTGATGTAAACATTGCAGTTTCTCTTCCATGTACAATTTTCAGAGAAAAAAGTTTGTTTAATCTTTCTAGCTCTAATAATTGTACACCCTGAAACCGTTTAGGACACTTTATCTTAACCATCCCGGTATAATTATTTTGCCTCTTACTTGTTTTCTTTTATTGCGTCAGTAAACCTGGCCCTCTTTTTCCGTTTTTAGGTGTTGGCAGATTTGATTATTGCATTATCAGCTCATTTGCTCGAGAAATCGATATTTCATCAATATCCATTGTCGTGGTCAAGTTTATATTTAGTTTTTGAGTTATAAGCGTTCCAATATGCTTTAAAACGTGTTCGGTGCCCACTTTGGTCGAGCGCCATTTACTTTGTGGATTGTATGGATATAAAATATAGCTAAAGACACACTGCGTTAAGGACTAAACCTTAAACGTAGTTTCACTGCCATAGCATCAGCCGATTTTTATGTTACAAGCGGTCCAATATGCCTTAAAATCATTACAGACAGACAGAATCTATCCAAATAACCAAAACCGATAGATACATTGCAATGTAGACAAAACTATCTTACACCAACATTTAATAAAGGTGGACTTGTTTACAAAGCTATGTGTCAATTACTTCACTACAAACGTCATGTACAGTTTATGTTCCTTTATTTAAATATGTAGGGTTGTTGAGTAGGGGAATAGAGAATGAAGTATGAAGGTAATTTGAAGTAAAATAAGTTAAGATAGAGAAAAAGGACATTTAGAGGAACATAATTGTTTACTTCATAGAGAAATTAACAAGATAATAACAAGTGTTTGTTTACATTACAATAATGAGTTAATTTAAAACAAACAGCTGATAACTAAATTGGCAAACATAACAATAATAAAACAAACTTGTCACAACAATTGTTATATATATAAATGTAACAAGGGCTAGAGCTAATATTAGTAAAAGAATATAAACACAATTTGAACACCTCAAACCATTATTTAAGGTTAAGCACTTGGTAGAAGGGCTTTGAAACCCCAACTCCGTCTTTAGCAAAACCAATAAAGACGTTTTATTATTATTATTATACTTTATCAGGTTATTATTTTTCACGAGCTCACACCAAGTGAAGACACGTACGTGCGTGTTTCGTGCTGTAAACGCCTTGTTGACGATGATCCGGCGATAAGCGCGCTTTGTCTGGCGGCGCTTTTTCAAAAGTCATTAAACAGGAAATTACGCGCTGGCACAAATTGCGGTGATTAATCGCACCACCTGTTTTGTTTGCCGCTGGCGCGAGGTTTTAATAAACGCCATAACTAAGACAATGCCTGTCACTGCGACAAGTCGCGCCTCGTACTCGCTAATTTCCCAGTAATAATCCGCTTGTAAACAACATCGCAGGGGCTGCACATGATTTGGATTGAGAACAAGGAGTTTTGAACATTAGGCTATATTATAGACAACAATTTACCGGTTTGCCACGATAGAGTGTCCTGAACGGATGACAGGAGGTACTATTAGAGCTAGAAAGATGAAACAAACTTTTATTCTCTGGAAATCGTACATGGAGATTTCAGGGAATATTGCAAGAATACTCAGTATACAGGGTGCGTCAGTACTGAAAAATTCACGGGGTCAAAACTCCGGGATTTTTTTTATCACAAAGGTGGGTTGTATTGTACATAATTTTAAACAGAGAATCTTAAACATATTGAAATTTCCATGCAATTTCAGCTTTTTCTCGTTTAGGACACCTTTATCGTGGCCACCCACTTTATTTTGTTTTTCGGGTTGGGGTCCAGTTTCGAATACTTATAGTATTGACTTTTTTCGTAATATCCGTATCGTTGTGTAACTCCACTTCGATTACTATAATCTAGTTCTTCCGGTTCACACCGCGCCAAAACATCATAATAATTGATTATAGTTGTGACACCGTCCGAGAAACCCTAAGAATTCAGTATCCATTTGGGTGATTTGTATATCAAGAATATTTCAGGGTACTTTTCAATATATTTCTTAACCTACTTACCGTATCTTTTAACACATCAGTACATAATTATAGAATAAGTTTTACATGATTTATAATTTTAGTTGAGTTCGAACCCAACACGATTTGGGAACACATTTTCCCAAATAAACAGTTTTAATGTTTTATTTACCTATTGGAATGTCCGTCTGTTAAAGTTAAAAACATTATCTTCGTAAATAGTAAACAACTAATTGAATCACGTGAAAACAAGCGAACCTCATTAGCCAATGAGCTTATATTTGACACGTAGGCCTATATATCTACCGAGATATCACGTGAGTGTGTAAGTTAGTCGGTCAGCCGGTAGATAGCGCCCCGACCCCCACCCCCCGCAGCCAGCGTTTGATGTGTTTTGTATGTTCAGTAATGTTTTGAGCGCGCCTCGGCCCAAATCCCCTAAGTACTAAGTTGTATTCCCAGCGCAATTCAGGCTGAACCCTTCATTTAGCCAGTTATTAAATATTTGAGCGCGCTCTAGCAGCAAGCCGCTTAGATAATGGCTTGCCCCCTCCACCCCTCAACCCCTCCAGACTACCTTGCTACCCCTCTTTCTTCTCAATTGATATAAACAAGATCATTCTCTTACCCGAGGCTTTATACCGGGCATTTTACTTTTGTGTGAGGCAGGTTTTGTTTATTATAGTTCGAACATTATTTCGTTAAAATTCCTCTGTTTTGAAGTTCGATCGGATTTTATAATGGTTAGCTGTTTTCATGTTTATTACTTTACCCGTGAAACCAAGCGTTGTCTAAACTAAAGAGCATCGTAATACAAGCCTGGTTTAAGTTTAATTATTATTTATAATTCACGCATAGGCCCAGTCATACCACGCGATGAGGTAGGTCAATAAGAACACTGGATGAAACCCAGACTGCGCAGTAGTTGCTGTGGCCCATAATTTCGTCCAATGTAAAAACACGCATTTTATTGAGACACTTTACCCCTACAGTTTTAATCCGATTGTGATGAAATATACCTCTTTTAAAGTGCATTAATTGTATTAGTGACGCCGCTGAGCCGAATTTTCATTTTGTCTTTTATAATTCCGTGACATGAGTCCAAAAGTTAAAGAATTTGAATTTATTGTTTTTACCCTTAAACTAACAACTTCAAAAGTTTTATGAGGGAGTCACTGCATTACATTGTCATCTTTCAAATAAAACTTATTTTGGACAGATCTGATAGAAATTAGACGTGAAGTGTTCAAGAAAATGCCTGTTTTACATGGTTCTTATGTGACAAAAATCAAAATGGCCGACAGGTACTGTGCACTCTTTATTTCGTCCCATAAGAACAATGCAAAATATGCAATTTCTTCAGACTCCTTAATGTTATAATTTTCATCCGAAATATATAGGTTTTAAATTGCATCAAACTGTTTTAGTAGTCTAACTCCGCTGAGCCAAATTTTCATTTCCTTATTTTTATAACCGTGGCATGCGTTCAAGTTGTGAAAAAACTTGAAAATAGTAGTCAACGAGGCCTCTGCAGTACATTGTTATATGTCAAACAAAATTGTGTCAAAAGATCTGATAACATTTGTAGGCTTGAGGTGTAGCAAGAATAGTATATTTCATCACTAGGTCCTAAAGTGACACTTTTTGACACAAGGTCAAGTTAACGTCCGAGGACGTTAAATGACCGAGGGTCAAAAAGACACTTTCGGGCCGAGTGATGAACGATATTTTTTGTCATTATGCAATTAATAATGAGAGATAAATGTCAATAAATGTTTTAATATTATACACAATTAATTAAGTAAAGATTGTTTTGAGCAGTCTGAATTATAATGTTTTGAATAAACAGCTGTTACACTGATTTACTATAATTCAGTGTTAAATTTCAAAACAATCAAAACAAATTCGTCGAACCAGCCACAAAAAGATCATTAAAATGATCTTTTTCTCCCTAGATCATCAAAACATTGCTTTATTTCCTTGGGTGTAAAAGTGACACTCAAGCACGTCAATACATGTGTCTAAAGCAGCTGTTTTTTACATTTTCTTTAAGGCCGACTTGAAAAGTTGGCTTTATTTGTGCCCAGACTTGCTTTTTCCTTTCGGAGTAAGGCTATTCTTCTCTAATACCCTAACCCTACCCCCTAATAACTTCCCTCTAAACGTCTAAATGTGTTTCTATCATATTAATTTTAATTTAATAAGATCAAGGCAATTTGAATGGTTTGTAATGTTGACCGAAGAATCACGGTTACATCGTCCCATTGTTATATGTAGCTCAATTCATAAAAAAATATAAATTAAACTAACTTGTTAAAGTTATTGAATGTATGTTATTGGAAGAAAAAATGTGCCAGTATAATTTCTGACTGGGACTCGTGGCGTGATCCTATAATCCAGCTTCATGGAGGTCAGGTTTTGAGGATGGTATAGGTCTAAAGCGGCTCAGATAGTCTCAGTGATCATCTGATGATACCCGCATCAACTCCTACCATCGTTTAGACATATCAGACCATCACCTGCGTGGTTCGGAAGTCACGTTAAGCCGTTGGTCCTTGTATTTCCATTGGTCATTGGGCTATTAATTAATGACCCATTCTAAGTTAAGAGTCGGCCTTAGTTTGTAACAGGACTACACCTCACAACTCATTACTACCACTCATCACACTCATCCTTCACCACATATTTGCCTTAAAATACCCTCTTGAGAGTGGTCGGCATCTCAAATAGTGATATAGTTATATAATAATACAACGAATCTACTTTCTCCAATGTTATGTCGACAAAGACTGTATACTCTGTTTGTATTATATTGTTAGAATCTGGAAAAACTCGTTATATCGTACTTTCATACATAATAACCCCTAACGCCAAGGTAATATTTGGCCCATTGTTAGATAATTTTGATGGATGTTGTTGCTGTGTAATCATCGTATTCCACTAAGTGCTTTTAATGTTTCGTGCAATCTTGTCGATATCGTTCCATTAGGAGCGCCTACACTGTAAACAAATTAATAGAAAACTAATCTAGTTTGATGAAAAGTAACTTTTTAAGCCTTAAATCCCTACACGCTTTCGCGTATCTTCACAGATTTCCTGATGCCGACAACGATTCTAATGTCAAGCCAGAATAAAGGTCGTAGAAATCGGGTTAACTAAAATAAGGGTACTTTTGATGGTTAAAATTGTAAACACTGCTCGTATCTGTGGGCTTTGACAATGTAAAACCGGTTTTGAATACTGCAGTGAATTAACGAAGGTAGTTGTTGCGTTTTGGAAATCCAGAGATGAAGTAATCAGCTACGTTATTTCAGTTTTGTATTTTCAAACTTAATTCAGCAACAGGAAAAATACTAATTCTTAGCAACGAAGGGCGCAGTTTTGATTCACAGTCGCTTTTGTTTCTGTGTCCAATTGTCAAGATTTGCTAACAAACTTTGATAACTTTTGGCAAGCGAGTCGATAAGAGGATCAGTTTTAGTAACAAAGTGCTCAGCCAGTAAGCAAATGATAATATTTACTAACCAAATGTTGAGTTTTGGCAACCGATTGATAATTTTTGCGATCAAAGAATAGTAATTATTAATACAGGTGTCACAAAAACCTTTAGCGCGCTAAGCAGAACCGGATTCTACATGCAAAAGTCGAAAATGTCCTGTAACATTTTTTGATTTCGGCTTAGTTTAACCCTAATCCGCCATTTTGTAAATTTTTGAAAATAATTGATAACTAAAGTATTATTTGAGTTATTTTTTGTGAAACTTGTTGTAAACTTAAATATTTTTGATCTAACTTATTAAATTTCAAAATGGCGACCATTTTAGTATTTATTATCTAACCAATAGTTATTTGCTAGCTTATCAAATTTCAAGATGGTGGTCATTTAAAAGTTTTAAGGTCAAATTCCAATTTTATTCCTTTTGACTTTGAAATTTTTAAATGAACGCCATTTGAAATTTAATAATTTAGATAAAAATTATTTTGGAAAATTTTACTAAGAAAACAATTAAGATTTATACCAAGTTTCACAATATATCTCAAAAGTTTGTAAACATTGCGGATTACGACTAATAAGCTGAAATAAAAAAATACTACAAGACATTTTTGAGTTACTTTTGTATGTAAAATCCGGTGCTGCATAGCTCGCTGCACACATCTTTGACACCCTGTATACACTTGAAAGCCGTGAGTAGTTTCTCCAGTGACATACAACTCCAGAATGTTGTTGAAGCCGCCGAAGCCAGTTTGTCGGCCGGCCTGGCTGCTCAATATCTTGTGTTTACGATGGTGTGGGTCCGGTGAGATGGTATCAGTTAGTCAAGGTTACTCCCCCCACCACCACCACGGCCAGCTCAAGATCCTCTTCCTCTATAATTATTGTTGCCGTCACCACGATATCTCTCCTCCCACCACTGAACATATACTCACTCGCCTTCGAACCATCCGCTATTGTTCTCTTCTAGTCACATTATATAGAAACATGTTGATTTATTGAACTATTTGAAGTGGTAATTTCAAAATATTTAATGTATTTTGTGTTCTAAAAATTTGCATAAACATTTATGTTGCCGAACCTGGTAACGAATATCAACCAAATCCGCTCAGTTAGACCAAGAGGCCGATGAAAAATAAGTGTTTTCTACCTCGTTAAGTTTTTAAATCGGTCCATAAATACAGTTTTATACGAACAAAAAAACCTCTCGTAGCATAAAAATATTTTTGGGCGATAGGGAAGGCCCCGTGACCTCCAGTGATTTATTTTGCTGGTTCACAAACGTGATCTAGCTATTTACAAAAGGAATATTTGAACCGAATTTCGTTAAAATGGGTCAAAAATGCGTCCTGTAAAGTGGTCACAATGGTCCAAAAAGGGGCCAAGAAGGCTTCCGGTGCTATTACCTCGTTATAAGAAATTCGCTGGATTCACGGTAGCGCTTGTGGCTACGCGTCGGTTGTTTATCATCATTATCATCGATGACATTTTTCTTGAGGTTTATGTTTTTTGGAGGGAAACAAACCGACCGGATTATTTTTTGTTGATTAAATATCTGATCATATAATCCTTTTTCATTGTAGCGATGAATCTCTGAGATCAAAACTTAACAGAATTTAAACAAAAAATTTATTCAATAATAAAACACGCTTAGTAGGTTGGACGATGTAACTAAAACCAAATCCAACATTGAGGCTAAAACCATAAATATTTTCAACATAGAAAGGCAAAGTAGAGCAGCAAAGTTATTCCAGCTGTAGAGCTATACAGTGTTCTACACGATATCATTGCCGGAGTGTTATTATTTTTGTGCGGGGCAGCCCCCCAGTGGATCGATGGGGCGCCCTCCGCCAGCCACGGACCCTCCCGCGGAACAATATTAATTAATTGGCCGTGCGTCATGTTTAAGCCGTTCTTATTAACGGAGTGGGGTAGCGTTTAGGCGACCTACAGTCTCCTCCGAGTAGCTTTGTCATGTTTTGATTATCAACTGTGCGCTCAAAGTACCTTTGCCGTGCGTCATGTGGCAGTGGGGAAGCTTTAAGGCGTTCTACAGTCTCCTCCGAGTAGCTTTGTCATGTTTTGATTATCAACTGTGCGCTCAAAGTACCTTTGCCGTGCGTCATGTGGCAGTGGGGAAGCTTTAAGGCGTTCTACAGTCTCCTCCGAGTAGCTTTGTCATGTTTTGATTATCAACTGTGCGCTCAAAGTACCTTGGCCGTGCGTCATGTGGCAGTGGGGAAGCTTTAAGGCGTTCTACAGTCTCCTCCGAGTAGCTTTGTCATGTTTTGATTATCAACTGTGCGCTCAAAGTACCTTGGCCGTGCGTCATGTGGCAGTGGGGAAGCTTTAAGGCGTTCTACAGTCTCCTCCGAGTAGCTTTGTCATGTTTTGATTATCAACTGTGCGCTCAAAGTACCTTTGCCGTGCGTCATGTGGCAGGGGAAGCTTTAAGGCGTTCTACAGTCTCCTCCGAGTAGCTTTGTCATGTTTTGATTATCAACTGTGCGCTCAAAGTACCTTGCCGTGCGTCATGTGGCAGTGGGGAAGCTTTAAGGCGTTCTACAGTCTCCTCCGAGTAGCTTTGTCATGTTTTGATTATCAACTGTGCGCTCAAAGTACCTTGGAGTGGGGAAGCTTTAAGGCGTTCTACAGTCTCCTCCGAGTAGCTTTGTCATGTTTTGATTATCAACTGTGCGCTCAAAGTACCTTGGCCGTGCGTCATGTGGCAGTGGGGAAGCTTAAGGCGTTCTACAGTCTCCTCCGAGTAGCTTTGTCATGTTTTGATTATCAACTGTGCTCAAAGTACCTTTGCCGTGCGTCATGTGGCAGTGGGGAAGCTTTAAGGCGTTCTACAGTCTCCTCCGAGTAGCTTTGTCATGTTTTGATTATCAACTGTGCGCTCAAAGTACCTTGCCGTGCGTCATGTGGCAGTGGGGAAGCTTAAGGCGTTCTACAGTCTCCTCCGAGTAGCTTTGTCATGTTTTGATTATCAGCTTTTCTTA
This sequence comes from Matsumurasca onukii, assembly GCA_018831715.1. Lineage (NCBI taxonomy): Eukaryota > Metazoa > Arthropoda > Insecta > Hemiptera > Cicadellidae > Matsumurasca > Matsumurasca onukii. The sequence continues at coordinate 35,632,022 of CM032065.1, forward strand.
AATGGACGTAGAACAGGCATTTAGGAACAAGACGACCTAAAGATTGCTTACATTACTTGGGAACATACACGTATGAAATAAGACGGTAAGCTGTGTTTTGTAAAGTATCCTTTAGGAAAACAAAGAAAAAGGATCTTGTAACTAAACTAATGTTTACTTTACTATTGGTTAACTATTAGCCAGTACGGTGGCTGAGTAGGTAGCACGCGAGATTGTGGATCCGAAGTTCGCAGGTTCGAGCACCGCCTCAGCCAACGGTCGGTTAATTCCTCGCTAAGGTGACCGCTCAGACTGCATAGGCCCATGATGACTGGCGGATTAACTAAAAAAAATGGGACAGACCGGCATATCTCAATCTAATCAATAATACGTTTTGACGCTATGTCAACGGGAAGAACTAGATTTTAGTGCATCAAGAATCAATCCAGGAATCGAGGAGAAACTTCAACGTTTATTTGAAACTCACAAGTTAGCGATACCGTATTTAGCCAGTTAGCACAGAAACCAGGTTATCGGCCTACTAATATTAAAATCCACAGAAGGAGGTGCATTTACATATACGCCGTCAAAATCAATCTCGGAATCCGGCAGAAAGCGGTTTTGGACGAGGTTATTAATTACCAAATCCTGGTTGTGATCAGGTTCCGGCGATAACGCGGTATCGGCGACCTCGGTAATGATGACAAACTGCCAACCACGGTCGTATTAATAACCAACCAACCAACCAACCAGGCAGGAGACGTGCCGGTCACTCACCCGGCAGCGCAGTCGCTCAAGTCTCCTGGCTGAACTTTTGGGACACTTTGCGCCGACCTTTTGTACTTGGACTTCCGTAGGTAGCTCAGCTCGACAAGGTCGTAAAGCCATCCGAACCCGTGGTGGGTTGTTTGGACGCTGAGTGTTTAGGAAGTCGCAGCGGGAGAAATATATTGAATAATCCACATTTTTTGTCGTTGGGTTTGAACCAATATATTATGGGGAGCTCGGTCGCTCTTCAGTTGCTAAGTGTCCCAAGCTGGGACGCAAACGTTGCGACAGTCGAAAGGTGTCCCAGTGCGATACGGGCCTTAGTGTTTTAATCATTGAACGCCGAGAAACTTTGAGTAAAATGTATGTTCATACTAATTCTCTTCGCATGGCTTTCTGCGTGTAGCGTGAAAAGTAATGTTAACTGGACCCTTGAGGAACTCCTGTCCTTGTTTTGAAAAGCTTTCAGAAAAGACCCGGTCTTGACCACTGAATACTCACGTGAGGCCGTCCATGATGGGTACGTGACGGAGAAAATAATTATCGATGGTTTGGCCATGACTTTGAGAAGTTATAAGTTGTTAACTGATAAAAATGTTTTCAGTGAGAAGTTATCCCGTAATTGAACGCACAGCAAAGCAATATCACGTGCCTGCATTTCTGAAAAAGTCCACTTACTGAAATTAAACGGCGGATAGCTAACCGGAGGTATTTTAACCGGCGGTTTAATTAGGCCAGTCGGGTGAGCGTCCGTGGACCGGAGAGATGCGGCTGTGCGCGGACCCAAAACCGGTCCTCCCCCCTCGGCCCCCGACCTGACCAGACAGGGGAATTTCGGTCTTTATCCATGTGAGCCGAGGATTCGTTTATATTGACTTCACGGAGATATGTGATGGACAATACACTGGTTTACCGAGTTAAACGCGTGTTTGGGGGAAATTCTCACTTGACGCTGCTTTAGAGCAAAATTATGTGTTGTGATTTTTGTTGTTATAACCTCCTCGAAGCCCACTTCATCTGCAGGGTACATTACCTTGTGTGTGTATTTTAAGCCTGGGACTGAAGAGATAATTAGCATTCCATACATTTTAGGTTCAGAGCGAGTGTCCGAAGTTATCCCACATTGCTGTACCTTTGGTTTCAGTAATCTACAGAATAATCATCAAGTCTTCGTGTTAGTAAAGCGCGTACGAGTAAAGAAATAAAAATATTATAACTTTTAGGCTGTTGCTTTCAAGTATCTGCCGAAATTCGAACCATCATCTGCCAAAATTAGATGAAAATGTCCACCTTACATCCAGTTTAAGGCTGGTAATAGAAGTAAGTAGGTATACCACAGTTGCCAGATCGCTATTCATACAAGCACATCGGTTGGTAAATCATCAACATTGATGTTGTTTCCAAATGATCGACTGCAGAGAAACAAGCAAGTGAGTGCACGTAGACAGCGGTATGAGGCGGCGGGATCGGTCGGCTAATTTGGAGATACTGTATCGAGATCAAGAAGTCCGCAGGAAACCAATTTAAGGCGTTCTACAGTCTCCTCCGATTAGCTTTGTCATGTTTTGATTATCAACTGTGTGCTCAAAGTACCTTGGCAGTGGGAAGCTTAAAGGCGTTCTACAGTCTCCTCCGATTAGCTTTGTCATGTTTTGATTATCAACTGTGTGCTCAAAGTACCTTGGCAGTTGGGAAGCTTTAAGGCGTTCTACAGTCTCCTCCGAGTAGCTTTGTCATGTTTTGATTATCAACTGTGTGCTCAAAGTACCTTGGCAGTTGGGAAGCTTAAAGGCGTTCTACAGTCTCCTCCGTAGCTTTGTCATGTTTTGATTATCAACTGTGTGCTCAAAGTACCTTGGCAGTTGGGAAGCTTTAAGGCGTTCTACAGTCTCCTCCGAGTAGCTTTGTCATGTTTTGATTATCAACTGTGTGCTCAAAGTACCTTGGCAGTTGGGAAGCTTTAAGGCGTTCTACAGTCTCCTCCGAGTAGCTTTGTCATGTTTTGATTATCAACTGTATGCTCAAAGTACCTTAACGCACTGGCCCCTCCGTTAATCAGTGACCACAGTACACTATTAATTAGTTTGCCCGCGTCGTGGCTAATGTTCATCTCAAGAAGTCTAAAAGCTGAATATATAGGTTTGACATCGTTGAGATTAAATTAGATTACATATTTTTTAGGTATATTTTGATGATACTATTTTGTAATGAATTGTTAATAGCTTAACTCTCACAACACATTTCGTCGTTAAATTATCTTTGGGTGACCAGTGTTATAACTTTTTAATACAATTTTTTTGTTGAAAGACTTATTGTAAGCAACTTAGCTTGTTACCTAAGGTACTCGGTGAGGGGGTTGTCCCCCCCTGAGTCTTGAGTCTACCTACCCCTCCTAATCCCCCCCCCCACTCAACCCCCTACCATCTTCATTACAGCAGTGATTGTCCCAAAAATAGCCTCAGTGTACACGTCCTGTTTAGCTTTCATTCAACCCCCCACCCCCTCCCCAACCACCACATCTCATAACACAGCTTCTTGATTTGTGTGTTTTCACTCGAAATTGGCTTTCGCCAGGAGCTGATTAGGGATTAGACTGCGGCAATTAGTTGTCCGATGTAATATTTGCGTTTTTAGCTTTTCTTAAATGGACGTAGAACAGGCTTTTAGGAACAAGACGACCTAAAGATTGCTTACATTCGGAACATACACATATGAAATAAGACGGTAAGCCGTGTTTTGTAAAGTATCCTTTAGGAAAACAAAGAAAAAGGATCTTGTAACTAAACTAATGTGTACTTTACTATTGGTTAACTATTAGCCAGTACGGTGGCTGAGTAGGTAGCACGCGAGACTGTGGATCCGGAGTTCGCAGGTTCGAGCACCGCCTCAGCCAACGGTCGGTTGTTAATTCGTCGCTAAGGTGACCGCTCAGACTGCATAGGCCCATGATGACTGGCGGATTAACTAAAAAAAATGGGACAGACCGACATATCTCAATCTAATCAATAATACGTTTTGACGCTATGTCAACGGGAAGAACTAGATTATAGTGCATCAAGAATCAATCCAGGAATCGAGGAGAAACTTCAACGTTTATTTGAAACTCACAAGTTAGCGATACCGTATTTAGCCAGTTAGCACAGAAACCAGGTTATCGGCCTACTAATATTAAAAATCCACAGAAGGAGGTGCATTTACATATACGCCGTCAAAATCAATCTCGGAATCCGGCAGAAAGCGGTTTTGGACGAGGTTATTAATTACCAAATCCTGGTTGTGATCAGGTTCCGGAGATAACGCGGTATCGGCGACCTCGGTAATGATGACAAACTGCCAACCACGGTCGTATTAATAACCAACCAACCAACCAACCAGGCAGGAGACGTGCCGGTCACTCACCCGGCAGCGCAGTCGCTCAAGTCTCCTGGCTGAACTTTTGGGACACTTGGTGCCGACCTTTTGTACTTGGACTTCCGTAGGTAGCTCAGCTCGACAAGGTCGTAAAGCCATCCGAACCCGTGGTGGGTTGTTTGGACGCTGAGTGTTTAGGAAGTCGCAGCTGGAAAAATATTGAATAATCCACATTTTGTCGTTGGGTTTGAACCAATATATTATGGGGAGCTCGGTCACTTCAGTCGCTAAGTGTCCCAAGCTGGGACGCAAACGTTGCGACAGTCGAAAGGTGTCCCAGTGCGATACGGGCCTTAGTGTTTTAATCATTGAACGCCGAGAAATTTTGAGTAAAATGTATGTTCATACTAATTCTCTTCGCAGGGCTTTCTGCGTGTAGCGTGAAAAGTAATGTTAACTGGACCCTTGAGGAACTCTTGTCCTTGTTTTGAGAAGCTTTCAGAAAAGACCCGGTCTTGACCACTGAATACTCACGTGAGGCCGTCCATATTGGGTACGTGACGAAGAAAATAATTATCGATGGTTTGGCCATGACTTTGAGAAGTTATAAGTTGTTAACTGATAAAAATGTTTTCAGTGAGAAGTTATCCCGTAATTGAACGCACAGCAAAGCAATATCACGTGCCTGCATTTCTGAAAAAGTCCACTTACTGAAATTAAACGGCGGATAGCTAACCGGAGGTATTTTAACCGGCGGTTTAATTAGGCCAGTCGGGTGAGCGTCCGTGGACCGGAGAGATGCGGCTGTGCGCGGACCCAAAACCGGTCCTCCCCCCTCGGCCCCCGGCCCGACCAGACAGGAGAATTTCGGTCTTTATCCATGTGAGCCGAGGATTCGTTTATATTGACTTCACGGAGATATGTGATGGACAATACACTGGTTTGCCGAGTTAACGCGTGTTTGGGGAAATTCTCACTTGACGCTGCTTTAGAGCAAAATTGTATTGTGATTTTTTTGTTGTTATAACCTCCTCGAAGCCCACTTCATCTGCAGGGTACATTACCTTGTGTGTGTATTTAAGCCTGGGACTGAAGAGATAATTAGCATTCTATACATTTTAGGTTCAGAGCGAGTGTCCGAAGTTATCCCACACTGCTGTACCTTTGGTTTCAGTAATCTACAGAATAATCATCAAGTCTTCGTGTTAGTAAAGCGCGTACGAGTAAAGAAATAAAAATATTATAACTTTTAGGCTGTTGCTCAAGTATCTGCCGAAATTCGAACTATCATCTGCCGAAATGTGATGAAAATGTCCACCTTACATCCAGTTTAAGGCTGGTAATAAAAGTAAGTAGGTATACCACAGTTACCAGATCGCTATTCATTCAAGCACATCGGTTGGTAAATCATCAACATTGATGATGTTTCCAAATGATCGACTGCAGAGAAACAAGCAAGTGAGTGCACGTAGACAGCGGTATGAGGCGGCGGGATCGGTCGGCTAATTTGGAGATACTGTATCGAGATCAAGAAGTCCGCAGGAAACCAATTAAAGGCTTCCGATGATTGATCGCCCAGATCCGTCCCATTAGTGAGCGGTGGAAACCTCACTAGAACACCGGTCAGTGGTCGGAGATTGGTGATCAGTGGTCACTTCGGCCTGCAGCCTCTCTACCTCTGCACGTGTTTCTGCATACTTGACTGCATCCGGAAGTGTAGGTTCCTTGTAAAAGAAGAACAAAATGCGAGCTTGTGGAAAATGTTTAAACAGTTTTAAGTACAAAACCTTGTTTAGGCAAAGCCTTTATCTTCAGGCTTTGCCTTTGAAAGGCCTCGTCCATTAAAAAATGTTAAAAATTAGTTGTCCAATATTCTAAATTATTTGTACTCATCCAATGATTTTTTTGCAAATTCCTGTGAAGTTTGTGCTTGTGCCCTTGGAACAGGTGTGTGTTTCAAAGTATCAATAGTTGAACATCTACTTAACATCCCTTTATCAGCAATATCGCTATCAACTACAATAACGTGTGTACAAGTACTTACAACTATGCAGTGTCGAGGAGGGTTGCCACTTACCGGTATACTGCCCCGGCGGTCAACGCTAAGTGAATTATTGATCATGCATCCCTTCATGTGGAAATAAAGAAGGGTTCTCCCTTCCCCTCTCCTCCTCCCGCCATCACTCAGCTTAGCAGAATCAATATTTCAACCCTTATATCATATGAATTAACCACTCGGAAAAATGTTGTTTTTCCATTTCCCAGTTTCGGATGCTGTCACTTTGCTCGCATGTTTCTTTTATAATGGCCCGCGCCGAGAGGCTGCGACGCTTGTTTTTGTGGAATTGTGTTTTTGTTTTTAGTTGCGCTCGTGTCTCTATGATTTCCAGTTTAGGGGGTTTATGGGGTGGAAAGTAAAACTTAACTTATGGGGGCTAGAACAGTAACTTATATTTACAAAATACAGTTTTGGGTTGTCGGTATTTGTTCTTGCTTATAGATTTGAGGGTTGGGAATAGTTCCCTGCCTCTTTGTTTGATACGGGCACGATTTCATGACTTATTTTAATTTTATGAGGGTTTAATGCACTTTAACAGTTTAAGTTTACAGGTTTCATGATCTTTTCAAACGATTAAAGCCAATTGTGATTATTAATGTGTTTCAACTCTAATTTAGTTCTTCCGTTTCACACCGCGTCCAAACTTCTTAATTAGGCTAAGTTACTCGTATTTCGGTCATCATCAGTCATGATTGGCTGAAATCCACCCCACAGCGAGGCCGAAATATCTCAGTCTAACTATGAAGTTTGGACGCGGTGTGAACAGGATGAACTAGATTATAGTTGTGACACCGGCCGCGAAAGCCCAATAGTTAATAATGTGTTAGCTTGATCGAAATATACATAAGGAAAACTACTTAAGGAACAGCTTCAGTACACTATGAAGAAAATTCGTCCTTAGCGGAACCGTGGCGGATTGGTATCGCGCGCGACTCCGGGGCTCACCACTCCGATGGCGCGGGTTCGATCCCGCAGTCACCACTTACAATTTGTAATGTGACTAAACGGTGACGCTAGGTAAAGGTCGATATTGAATGGTGGAGAGGACTTTGTAGTCCTAACTTCGCCTCGTTAAACAAGTCAATCCTTACCTTTTTTTTACTCTGCAGGTGTTTTTATAGTATGCCTGACACACCAGTACTGTTATCAGTTGAACATAGCCTGCTCTGTTATCAGTAGGTGATTTACTAACTGTTATGTGTACGATTGAGCAAGATATCATAACTGGTCTGGATACTAGTAGTTGAACATTACACGAGCACTATAAAAAAATCATCAAATCACTATTGTTCACTATATCACTATTTGAGATGCCGACCACTCTCATGAGGGTATTTTAAGGCAAATATGTGGTGAAGGATGAGTGTGATGAGTCTTGTTACGAACTAAGGTGGACTCTTCCTTAGAATGGGTCATTAATTAATAGCCCAATGACCAATGGAAATACAAGGACCAACGTGACTTCCGAACCACGCAGGTGATGGTCTGATATGTCTAAACGATGGTGGGAGTTGATGCAGGTATCATCAGATGATCACTGAGACTCTCTGGGCCGCTTTAGACCTATATCATCCTCAAAACCTGACCTTCATGAAGCTGGATTACAGGACCACGCCACGAGTCCCAGTCAATAGAAACTGTACAAGCCCAGGATGTGTGGTGGACTCAGCACAGTGCAGAAGAGACAGAGAGGGTAGAATGTAATTAGAGTTCAGGATCGAAGCGGCAGCGAACATTAGAATAGCATTATAATAGGGACAATGTAATTGCGCGAGTGATATACGAGTTTTAAGCGCTTTATGGCTGGCCGTTTTACGAGTAGATGTAGACTGAGATCTTATCTGGGGATAAATCACGTCTTGATAGTCGTTCTCATCCCCTTCCACCTCCCCACCCACATAACCACGTCAAGGTCGTATGCACCGTGAGGGTGGGGGTAAAGGCTGTAAGGGGTGATTTTCGTAATCCCACGTGCCCAAATTTGTTGTTTTCATGCTCGACTTTGAATGCATATTCATACTACTCTTAATTATTTGAATGTGTAGATGCCAGCCAACTCTTAGATTCCTTTAAGAATGTATAGTACATGAGGCCATTTTGTTTGTTGTCTCATAAGAGCAATGTAAAACAAGCATTTTCTTGAGACACCTCACGCCTACAATCTTCATCAGATCTTTTTGAAATAAGTTTTATTATAAAGATGACAATGTCCTCCAGTGAATGTCAAAAATGTATGTATGAACCGGATTTCGATGTTGAATTTGTGGAAAATTTTAGCTAAAAGAAAAACTGACGATTGCATAACATATCACATGTTTTTCGCAATAAACCATTTATTTATTAGTTTCGTAATTTTTTTACGACTCGTTCTCTCTGGCGATAAAAATTAATAAACCCATTTTCTATGGAAAATAACAGTTGAGGGCAGTAACGTGTATGACTATTACAGCAAATGCTAGAAACCACATGACCTAGGCTGGAGCTGAAGAACAGCCAACATGGCCGCGCCGAGCGCTGTCAGCAGGGAGCAGTGACAGCTGTTTTAATTCTCAACTAAACTAAGGAATTTCATTACAGCGGCGAGTGCAGCGTAATACGGCCGCTGTTTAATTGCGATAATCAAGAGGAATATTTAATAAGATCTGCGACGGACACGACGTCGCTGCAGTTTATAGACTGTTGAGTAGTTAGGCCTTTTCACTCCGCAGAATCGTGTAGCTTTATTTCACGGATAAACACTCTTTATTGTTGTGTCTGTTGGTACTGCACATGTGAAATGGTTAAGGGTCCGCCTTAGCTAATCGGGAGAGCGTTGTTGGAAGGTTTGTGGGAAATAAAATGGAGACTAAAATCTTTTGATGGAAACATCATAACCCTATAACACAATCTCATAGGGTATTTTGAAGAACAAACGCCATAAACGTTTTTTAATGTGAAATGTAACATAACAAACCTAATTTGTTGTCATCTTTAAAAATATTACAAAAAAACGAGTTGAGATAAAACAGTTTTCTTTGCGTCTTTGAATTTGTATTAAATTGCCCTTTCTTTTGAAGAGCCACAAGAGGGCGATTTTTGTTTAAAAATTTGTTCCCCCCCGTCCTAGTATTTGGGTGTTTACAAAGTACGTCAAAACAAACTTTAGAATCCTATAAAAAACACTCCCCAAAGGGTTTTAAAATTTGTCCTTTTTCAAAAGTAAAGGTAGGGGGGCATTTAAAATTCACCCTGTATATATGTCCCAAGTTTATTCCAAGTAAAGGTGCATTGTCACTGGTGCGGCTGGAACGTCTAACGTTCAACGTCAGTCGTTGGACGTCAGACGTAGAGCCCCACCCAAAACTATAATTAAAAGTGGGATAAGTCTACATTAAAAATATATATTAATTTAGGTTGTATTGTTTCTTATGGCGCTATTTTCACTCACACGGCCGCCGCTAGAGTCGTTGGCGCCATAAGAAACAATACAAAGTAGGCGCTCTACGTCTGACGTCCAACGACTGACGTTGAACGTTAGACGTTCCAGCCGCACCAGTGACAATGCACCTTAACAGTGAATCATAAACAGCTGTTATAAACATAGTCAAATGTTTAACAGCTGTTCATATTTCCACATTCTTCTTGTGATATAATAGTAACTCACGAAGTGTATGTAACGTTTTAAGATTATATATTTAATTAACGTCATCCATTCTGATTATAGTTATCTTTAATAGATATGCCAATCAACACGATACAGGTTTAAATGTAAATCTGCATACATTTCCGTTTCGGCATTTTGTTAACATTAAAATCAAGTGTTTTCAAAAATATCCTCATGTTTCACAACACTAGAGACTGTGTTTATTTACTTCTGGTTGTTACTACTGTACTTGCTTTTAGAGTATTGTATCTTGAGTGATGAGTTCATAATTAAACCTTCCACTATCTGTGTTCAAGTGGGCAAAACCCGGTTAGAAATCTGTACAAAGTTTAAGTAACACTTAGTTTAATCTTAGATTGTGAAGTCTGCTTCGCAACGCATGTTATTGAATACAATTTAAAGTGCCCATGTATAATTACAACTATTACAAATTTCAATGAAGTGTACAGTTGATCATTTTTGAAGTTCAGCAGCAAAATCTTGGTTATTGGTTGTAACTACTGTAATTTGATTTGTATTCGATGACTATACCGACGACAACATAAAAACTGTGACAACATACTTCGGTCTAGTTTTTAAGTAGAGGATCGACATAAATACATAACACCCTTCACTGTTCAAGCAAAATGTACGATTTAGATGTTTCCATAATTTTAACAGTTATAAGTAAAATAATTTCTTTTTACCTTGAATGCATTACTAATAAATTTATTTGTTTTCAGGTATGTATGAAAGCAGAGGAAACACAAAATCAGTAAGTTTATTACAAACCTATGTTTAAAGTTACATTATTGAATAAAAATGTACAATAAATTGGTTGTATTGGCTTGCAACCAATTTGTATTATTAAAGGTTGGGGCTTAGTCCGAAATGTTGATTATCTCATTATATATTGCTGGGAAATTTTTGGAGGGTTAGTTTTGACGTTGAAAAGTGTTTAATATTATAGGGTCGCAAGTTGCAGGGGGCGGGTTTCACCTACTGATAAGAAGTTACCTAGATCTGAAATTAAACCTTTAGGACGATCTTAACTCTTTTCGCGGCCGGTGCCACAACTATAAACTGGTTCTTCCGCTGAGGAGTACATCTTCAGTCACTGATTGGCTGAAACTGAGATACTCGCCGTCTGCTATCCTAGTGGTGACAGGGATGCCAACTGCTGATGTTTCTCACTGGCTGTGACACTATTGAGAAGACTTCTTCAGGAAGTTATTATGATAATAACTTCAACAAAGGATATAGCATTCCACTTTCCACAGAAGCTGGCAACCAGTCCTGAAGAAGTTTTTCTATAGTGTCGCAGCCAATGAGGAACATCACAGTTGGCATTCCTGTCACCAATAGGATAGCAGACAGCAAGTAGCTAGGTTTCAGCCAATCAGTGCCTGAATATGGTACTCCACAGCGTGACAAAAGTATTTCAAACTAATTATTATGATGTATTGACGCGATGTGAACCGGAAGAATTTATACATTATACTTTTGGTTGATGTCTCTTCATAAGACATGCTAATATACCAAATTAAATTTGAATCCGCTGGAAGGGTTTCAAAATAAAACCTGTTATTGCCTTACTGTAGTTTATATATAATTTTAAAATAAAAATACTTAAACAGCAATCAAAAATGTGTAAAACATGTTTCGGCTAACTTAAAGCCATTATCTAGTGGTACAAGTAGAGAACAAAACAAACATAACCACACTACATTTTCAGTTTTAAAACAAATATAGAAACCCAAAATGTATAGTTGTGTTATTTTTGTTTTGTTCTCTACTTGTACTACTGATAATGGATTTAAGTTAGCCGAAACATGTAGTGGTTATACATATTTTTGATAGTGTTTCAGTATTTTAATTTTAAAATTATATACATACAGTATATCAGTGGCAATTATGAATCATATTACTGTAGTTTGAAAAGTCAATGCAATAAATAACCTACTTACTAGCAGATCAGCTCAAAGAAAATGTTTCAAAGTAAGATCACAACGACCACTATCAGTTGCAGAAGTGTTGTGAGTCTCTGTGTATGAAATGTCAAAAGCTGCTCGTGTTTATGCAGGATGATACACACACACACGCACACACGCGCGGCCACTGTAACGCAATCTCATGTCATTAACTACTGGTCCGCGATTATTGCTTAATTGGTTTCAATTACGTGGTTTCACAACAGCATATCTCCCTCTGTTAATTAATAGTTGGCATTTAAAATGTTCTAATTAGGAAAGACGATTGTATTATCGTGGCCGGCCCGCAGCTACGCTTACGTGTTTGGATGGACGTAACTGCCAAGGAGATCTTTTAACAGCGCTTTTGTGAGAAAGAAAACACTGAACATACAAATAAATAGTGAAATCCTGTATCACGCATGTGATCTGGTAAAGTTCCGTTCTGTAGGGATGATGTTGATAGATTCCTTATATTAATTATCCCTATAATTCCTTAATTTAATCTTTAATTAGTCGCCGAATTTAGAGAACAATGTCAATGACTGTAGAAGGAAAAGAGATTTTTTGTTCCTGCCTCTATTCTAGGCTCTCATCGTTTACCAATGACCATAGCAACTATGGACAACGTGATATTTGACATCCACCGTTCTAGAGATGCCTTTGTGTTCAAATTCAAATTCTTAATTCACATCATAATATGTACAATTACATTTCGATGCAAGTCAGGCTCATTAAAATACAAGTCATTTTTAAGTTCTATTTATAAAACTAATCAGTTTAAAATAGCTTATTAATTGCTAAGCACATACCATGAGAACATGTCAAAGCTCCGACAAAGGACTCTTCGAGAGAGATAACATCTAGTCTGCGTTTGAACATATCTAGGCCAGGTAATTGTTTAATTTCGCCTGGAAGTTTATTAAATAAATTTATACCTTGATAAAAATTGAATTTCTGCAAAGCTCAAATTAAACTTTGAGGCGTTAGTTGTGATTGGTTCCTTGTGTGTTTATATTGTGGCTAATGTTTATGAATTTAGTTTGATTTTGAAAAATATAAATAGCTGCAAAGTAAATTATTAATGAAGGTACGGTCATAGAATGCATGTAATATTCTATGTACGGTCAAGATATTCTCTGTCTGCAGAGATTCCCTCTACAGCTATCAGCCAACCAAACTAAACTATCCTTAGTGCCCTCTTTTGCAAGATGAAAACCCTGTCTACGTTTTGTCTGCTGGTGAAACCCCAGAATATTATCCCATAAGACAAAACTGACTCGGAAGATTCCATGGTAGGCAGACCTTAGAGCTTCCCCAGTCCCTACTCGACTCAGCTGTCTCAAAGCATAGATAGAAGAATGTGTGTTGATGACTGTAGGCAAGTGGTTTGTTCCTACCCTGTTCTAAGCTCTCTTCGGGTGTCAATGACTATAGAAGGTAAGACGGTTTTTTATTGTTCTCTTTACGCTAGGCTTTCGTCGCATACCAATAAATTTAGAGGACAAGGTGCTTAAGGTTTTGTTGCTTCTTCTACGTGGGCTTTTTCTCGTGTGCGAATGACTATAGACACCTCCCTACACAATTCCTCCCTAGGCAACTGCTAGGCTCTCCTCGTACATCAGTAACTTTAGAGGTCAAAGTGGTGTTTACGGTTTTGTTGCTCAGGGTTCTCCTCGTGTGCGGACGACTACAGAGGGCAGAGCGGTGTGGGTATGTAACCGCTATAATAGTCCGCAGGATCGCCACGGCCGCAACAAAAGACTCAATTAGTCATCGGTAATGAAGCGTAAGTTATGGCCAATTACAGAAGTGAGGCCTCGCCTAGCTCGAGACCCTTTCCTGCTCGCATCTCGGACCGTACTCAGGCGTGTTGCAGGCAGCAGGCAGATACACAACCAGCCAACTATCGAAATCAGCTGTTTTCAAATGGGTTTCGCACAGTTCCCGCATAGTTTATTTCAAATATTATTAATCTTGTTTGTAATTTCAATATAAGTATGTTTTTTTACTAAAGTTTTTCACAAAGAATTACCACAAATCCGTTGTTTGGCTGGTGTTAAATTGTGGAAAATTATCGTACATAGTCCGATATGTGGTGCAGTATGGGGTGTTGTTAAAAGTACATAAAACGCTAATATATGGCAGTTAGGTTAGGCCTTGTGGAAAAATACATATACGCGAGAACTTAAAGATGTTAACGAAAAAAAACGCACGGCTGAATTGCCCATGAAAACATATTATGTTCAATTGGCTAATTACTAACCAATGGCCACAGGTATAAAATGTGCAATTTATGAATAAAGATGTTTTGAATTTACTACATTTGCTTTATCTTAAAATAGGTCTTATCCGAGTAACGGACGAGAGTAGAAAAATGACTATGTGGAGCCTCTTTTTTAGACTCTTAAAAGACAGATTCCGTTATTATCCGAGTTTTTCGTATCGAGGTGGTCTTGGTTAATTACCTCGGATAATCGAGTTCTATGTAGTGTGTTTTTCATCCTTTCCGTAGCCCCAATAAATGATTTACTGGAAAGCCGAAAAAGTAAAACAAAGGTTAAAAAAGTGTGTCTTGTTTGTTGATGCGACGTGGGTACTAACACTCAATATCGACCTTTACCTAGCGTTACGCCGTTATCTAAACTACACATGAACTCACACCAGCGGCCTGTTGAAGTCTGGAGTTACGGCGGAATCGCTCAGCCAATCTTCCATAGGATCGCTTAATCCGCTAAATTCGTTGGCAAATTTTGCACAAAATACAAAACTAAAATATGTAAAGAAAATCAAGCGTCATAGTGGTTTATTGCGGTGCATAGCATCGATGCAAGTACGCTGTAAAAAGTCAAACCCTGCATCACAAAACACGAGCTAGGTTCGATCCCGCCCAAGCAACACCTTGTAGGCTACTACTTGTGAAGATGTTTACGTTCGGTAAACAGACGGTACTAACCGTCCTCTCTGATTCGATAAATAAGGTAAACTTTACCCTTTATTTAAACCCTGGACCATTACACATTGAAATGCGAGTCAAGGTTTGCGAGCGAGCGGTTGAACTGAATAGCAGACCGCTGCGGGACTGCGGGTTCGTCCATGTATGAAAGCGCGCACATTTTACGGCGATTACGCTAACCGGCCGGCTTGCGCTAACAAAGAGTCAATTAGCGCAAGTTAGCGCGGCGAGTGAGAGTTATGAGCGATTGGAAGCAAAGCGACGCACGGCGGACACGCGATTATAAATAACACCGGAACACAAGTAAAAATAAAAACCCGGCCCGCCACCGTCTGGGCCCAATTAACTAACTGGGCCCTCTCTCCCTCTCTCTCGCTCCTGTAGTATGTTTCAGGACCAGTTGCTAGCGGCGGCTTCCACGGTTACACAACTGAGGTTGACACTTGGACAGAGTTAGCAATAATAATGATTGGTGTTAGTCACAACTCGTGACTAGTTCAGTAGTTCTTTGTTTACTTCCTCAAAGATTGGAGCTTCATTGCGTTGCATTGTTACCATTTAATACATGTAACAAATTAGGGAATATTTTTGCTGAGTTTTGCCCGCACTGTCAATGTCGAAGTTATAAGTGTTTGAATAGGCCTGAATAAATAAATACATTTTTTATTGCAAAACATTTCACAATGTATGGCAATTGTCAGAAAAGTTGATTGAACTAAAATTTTCCATTCACTCTCACGTCTAAGTCCCTTTTATACTTACAATTTTTCCAATATCTCTCTCTCTCATTCATTCGAATTATCCCACTCTAGTCCCTAGTCGGTCAGCAAATTACCAGGTCTCCCAGTTAAACGCCATAAACTCGTCTACGTTATAAAAAGCTTGAGTGGACAACACATTTTTTAGACGAGCTTTGAATGCCTTGGGAACTTGTGCGTTTTTAAACGAATTTGTAATCTGTTGATGAGATGAACACCTGCCTGAGAAGGTAAGCGCTCATAAACTACCGTCCTGTGTCTCCCAGGTAGTTATCCCTGCCTCTTGTTTCATAAGAGTATGTGTCGCAACCTCTTATGTTATTACATTTTCTTTTGAAAAAGAGACGTCTCTAGAATGTAGAGGCAAGGGAGTGTCAACAGTTGCTTGAAAGGAGGTCTTTCAGTGCTTGCCTGCACGACTCTCTCCAGCGCAATTTTGCGATGGTTCGAACTGCTTGTTTTTGAAGGATGAAAATTCTTGATAAGCTTGCGTGTGCAACTTTCCCACAAAGTCAATCCGTAAGATAGATGTGGGTGGATTACTCCATAATACGCCGTCATCAGTACCTGAGACTATTTGGTTAATTGAAATCGGAGTATATTTATAACAACCGAAAAACCCAATTACAATCTCAAATCAAACCTTGATCAAGGTGTGTTCCAAGCAATATTTTCGAGTAGGCCTCTGCGAACTCGGTGTCGTCCAACATGCCTACTGTGACGTGAATCGATTCTTCGCAGGCAAAATTGAATAAAAGACGATTTTGTTGGGTTTGATTTTAAATTGAGAACTAGAGCCAGATAAAATACATTTTTCGAGGTATTTGTTAGAAATTGCGTTACTTTGACTTTGAATTGAGACTTAATACTAAAAGTCGTGCCATGTGCGTACTGGACAAGTTGCCGTTGTTGTGTTGATGGGCCAACATCATTGACCTATATCAAGAAAAATAGAGCACTAAGTATAGTACCCTGAGGGACTCCATAGCTGAGCCCTTCCTCCTTGATAAAGCCTGAATTCCTACGAATGCGTTACTCAATAAGGTTGTTTTAAGAGCAAAGTTGGCGCCTTTCTTCAAAATTTTTTGAGATAACAAGGAAATGCTCCAAAGCAGAAAGAAGGGTTGATCAAGTGCTTCAGCGGCTTTAAATACAGTAGATGGGCTTCAAAAACCCACATTGAGACATAATTGGAGATAATTGATTCTTTGGTTGAACCTCTCTGACCGATTATGACACGATTGAAGATGTTCTGAAAGGTTCAGAAGATTACCTGTACAGATAATTAACCTTGCGTCAACGACAGTGGGAATAAATATCTGTATAGGTGGAATTGATAGTAAACAATGAAGGACTGTGTATTAGCACAACATGGTTAACAAATTGCTAGATTCCCAGATGACCCGAGCCAATTGATAGCAACCTTGTGATAGCTGATTGCCTTTCTCTACCGACCTTCTCTTGATTACTCTCAAATGTTAAAATATGACTTATTTAGTGACTTAGATTCAATTATGTGGTGTAAATTGATTGCACCACTAATAACCATTTGTATGTTTTAACGATCATTATCGCTTAAAGGTAATACTTATGTTAGTCTACTGCAGTTATGTTCTTTGTTTATACAGTTACAGTGTAAAATGCATGGGTTGAATCAAAACGTATACCTATGTACAGTAGTTTAAGTAAAAAAGAAGTTATATGCGTTTCGTAAAAGTGTTTGTTTCAGAAAGAAACATAAAATGAACGGTTTCTGTTATACTTCTGTCGATTCTTTTATTTTTTACATAATTCCCTACTAAATATACCCAGTTGATTGGTATTTCTCGATTTATGATTAAGAGTGCGTAGTACCTGTCGGCCATTTTGTTTTTTGTCCCATAAGAGCAATGTAAAAATAAGCATTTTCTTGAGACATACAACAATACATGCCTACAACTTTCATTAGATATTTTTGAAATAAGTTTTATTTAAAAGATAAAAATGTACTCGTGGCTCCACTGACCACTTTTTTGAAAACTATCGGTTTACTAATAAAAACAGGATATTCAAATACAAAGTTTCTTCAATTTTTGGATTTATGCCATGGTTTTATAAATGCTAAAAAGGAAATTCAACTGAACGGAATCACTAAAACCTTTAATACACTTTAAAACAAAGTTTATCCGAAGAAAACTCTAGGCGTGAAGTGTCCCAAGAAAATGCATGTTTTACATTGCTCTTATGGGACGAAATTCAAGGTCACGGCCACTACTGCGCAGCCTTAAGGTATACTGGAATAAAAAAAAGCAACGTGAAACTAATTTTGATCGGATATAATAATTGGGTTTGTTGTTCATTCCGAAATTCCAACTTTGAGAAGATCGCCGTGTCAGGTTGTCACCATTTAGTACAAAAGACTTTCTTCTGTACTGTAAGGTTGACACGATTGCAAGGCTATAAATTGACGGTGAGAAAAAGATACTAGAAAAAACTATCGACTCATGTAAGTGTTTACATTGCGCTCATAATTGAGTCTTTTCTAACGTTACCCCCGGAATCTTCTGTTTCCCATGACAAATCTTACAGTTTTGTAGTCACACAAATAAAACTTCTCCTTTTTTGGACTCGATACTGTGAGCAACCAGTGCGCAGAGAGCAGACAGACGCACTGTGTCGCAGGTGTAGTGGATAATCTCTAGCCGCGAGGAGTGGAGCGGCGGCGGCGATGTTGGATTTAATTACGGACAGGTGGAATGAAACGGCCGGAAACCAATTTTGGGAATAATGGCACTTGTATTGTAACTGAGCAATAAGGCTGGTGAGATTGATGTAGGCTATTAACCAACCACTCCGCGTGCTCCTCGCAATCAGACCAGCTGGGTACCTCACTCGCCCTCTTTGTCATCAGCTGGGTACCCACTACCCAGCCCGCTCTGCAGACTGGTCATCAGCTGAGTACATCACTCGCCCTCTTTTTTGATCAGCTGGCTACCTTACTCGCCCTCTTTGTCGATCAGCTGGGTACTTCACTCGCCCTCTTTGTCGATCAGCTGGGTACCCACTACCCAGCCCGCTCTGTAGACTGGTCATCAGCTGAGTACATCACTCGCTCTTTGATCAGCTGGCTACCTTACTGCCCTCTTTGTCGATCAGCTGGGTACGCTTCTCACTTTCGTCGATCAGCTGGGTACCACTACCCAGCCCGCTCTGCAGACTGGTCATCAGCTGAGTACATCACTCGCCCTCTTTTTCGATCAGCTGGCTACCTTACTCGCCCTCTTTGTCGATCAGCTGGGTACTTCACTCGCCCTCTTTGTCGATCAGCTGGGTACCTCACTCGCCCTCTTTGTCCATCAGCTGGGTACCTCACGCCCTCTTTGTCGATCAGTTGGGTACCCACTAGCCCGCTCTGTGGACTGGTCTTCCGCTGGATACCGAATCGCCTTCTTTGTCGATCAGCGGGTACCCCACTCGTTTTGTGATCGACTGTGTACCCCAAAACTATTCTTCCTCGGCGTTCTTTCTGAAAAGTCTGCAGAAGCCAGTAAAATGGTTTAAATTTAGTAGAACTTAAGCCGTTAAGCCTGAAGAGGTTTACTCTAGTCAACTGAAGGACAGTCTTCCAAATAAATATCCCAGCAGTGGTACTGTATGCTTCCGTAGGATATAAATTGATTTTTCTTGTGTGTTATTAGGCACTTATTAGCCTTTTTATTGTTTCAATGAAAAATAATTTCAGTGTAAATATTAATTTCGTTCGTTGTCAAATCGGTGCGTCGTTATTAGTATTGTATGGTGGGAAAATAATAGCCCTTTTACAATATGTAGTTCAATATAATTGTTTGTTGGATTAAGAAATGTTCGAATTGCGATATAAAGTGTACATGAAGGCGTCCGATGAGGGAAGTGTTGGGTCATCTGGGAGTCTAAATTTGTTCCCCATGTTGCTCTGATATACAGCCATGTCCATTGTTTAATATCAGTTTCACTCTTGAATAATTTAGGTTATAATTAAACACTCACACTAACTCTATTGTTCCTTATTCGTTGAAAATGAACTTTATCTTGTGATTTTTAAGTTTTGAATTTCAACAGTACTATAAAACATTTATTTTACGTAATAGTTTCTGAACGTCGTCACAAATATTTTTAAAGCACACCTTGTGTGTCTCGAGGAATGAAACCAAAATCTTTCACCTTTTAACTCACATCAAATTATACACCCCAAAGTCTGGTTGATATCTGAACCCAAAATAGTACCTGTCCTGCTCTATTGCGTTGTCAAGTCTTTGCTACATGGCTCCTCCATACCTGGCTTTGCTATGGTTTCCTAGAAAGTTCACTGCTAAATTACGGCCGCTATTGTAGCGGTGAACGCAACACAATATTTAAACAAATGTAGACAAAAACAACTTTTGACATGTTGTTTTTTTTAGTTGTCAAAGTTTATTTACGTGTAGTGGATTAAACAGACTTTTGTTTACAAAACAAAATGTGTCACCTGGTGAGAAAAACCAAACTAGTTTTCAATTAACTTTACGTCCACCGTTTTATAAACCACTGTCATCTGATAATATTGAAAACAAAGTCACCGTCATATTACGGCCGTAATGTAGCGGTCAGTGCTTTCTAGGAAGCCATAGCTTTAGCCTGAACCACAATTAAGATAGCGCCTTATTTGTTTAAAACTAAATTATTTAGCAGACTTAAATTATTTAAATATTATAGTCGAGTCCACCCTGTGGTCTCGGTGGCTAAGCTACAAGACTCCGGAGCTTGATGTTGCGGGTTCAACCCCGCTCAGGACTTCCGTTTAGACTTTGCATCTCAGTGCACTCCGCTGCGTGAGACAAGTGAGGAGTAGCGCATCCTGGTAGGGAACATTGAAATCAAACGTTGTCGGGTTCACAGCAAACTAACCACTCGTTCTAATTCAAACACCGTCCAGTCGCGAGGTGATACTGGCCTCAAACACGGATTATTACTATTACTCAAGACATATCTAAGTTGTTGAAAAATAAAACGAAGAAAAATACACAATAATTTAAGAGACATCTGCAAATATTCCAATAAAGTTAATTTATTAGACTGATGCCTTTCAAACACTAAGTGTTCATCTTCAGAGGTAGGCACATCAAACTGAAGATAAATATATAAACAAATTAGTGAAAACAAAATGCATATGTTACAATAATAATAATTGTGAAAATTTTTTAAACCTAAGAAATGGGTACCCACTACCCAGCCCGCTCTGCAGACTGGTCATCAGCTGAGTACATCACTCGCCCTCTTTTTTGATCAGCTGGCTACCTTACTCGCCCTCTTTGTCGATCAGCTGGGTATTTCACTCGCCCTCTTTGTCGATCAGCTGGGTATTTCACTCGCCCTCTTTGTCGATCAGCTGGGTACCTCACGCGCCCTCTTTGTCGATCAGTTGGGTACCCAGCAGTCCACTCCGGTGGACTGGTCTTCCGATGGATACCGAATCGCCTTCTTTGTCGATCAGCCGGGTACCCCACTCGTTTTGGTGATCGACTGTGTACCCCAAAACTATTCTTCCTCAGCGTTCTTTCTGAAAAGTCTGCGAAGAAGCCGAGTAAAATGGTTTAAATTTAGTAGAACTTAAGCCGTTAAACCTGAAGAGGTTTACTCTAGTCCAACTGAAGGACAGTCTTCCAAATAAATATCCCAGCAGTGGTACTGAAATATGCGTCCGTAGGATATAAATTGATTTTTTCTTGTGTGTTATTAGGCACTTATTAGCCTTTTTATTGTTTCAATGAAAAAGAAGTTCAGTGTAAATATTAATTTCGTTCGTTGTCAAATCGGTGCGTCGTTATTAGTATGGTGGGAAAATAATAGCCAATTTACAATATGTAGTTCAATATAATTGTTTGTTGGATTAAGAAATGTTCGAATTGCGATATAAAGTGTACATGAAGGCGTCCGAGGGGGAGGTGTTGGGTCATCTGGGAGTCTAGCAATTTGTTCCCCATGTTGCTCTGATATACAGCCATGTCCATTGTTTAATATCAGTTTCACTCTTGAATAATTTAGGTTATAATTAAACACTCACACTAACTCTATTGTTCCTTATTCGTTGAAAATGAACTTTTATCTTGTGATTTTTAAGTTTTGAATTTCAACAGTACTATAAAACATTTATTTTACGTAATAGTTTTCTGAACGTCGTAACAAATATTTTAAAGCTTACCTTGCGTGTCTCGAGAAATGAAACCAAAATCGTTCACCTTTTAACTCGTACATCAAATTATACACCCTGTGTGCGTCTGGTTGAGGTCTGAACCCAAAATAGTACCTGTCCTGCTCTATTGCGTTGTCAAGTCTTTGCTCCATACCTGGGCTTAGCCTGAACCACAATTAAGATAGCGCCTTATTTGTTTAAAACTAAATTATTTAGCAGACTTAAATTATTTAAATATTATAGTCGAGTCCACCCTGTGGTCTCGGTGGCTAAGCTACAAGACTCCGGAGCTTGATGTTGCGGGTTCAACCCCCGCTCAGGACTTCCGTTTAGACTTTGCATCTCAGTGCACTCCGCTGCGTGAGACAAGTGAGGAGTAGCGCATCCTGGTAGAAAACATTGAAATCAAACGTTGTCGGGTTCACAGCAAACTAACCACTCGTTCTAATTCAAACACCGTCCAGTCGCGAGGTGATACTGGCCTCAAACACGGATTATTACTATTACTCAAGACATATCTAAGTTGTTGAAAAATAAAAACGAAGAAAAAATACACATTAATTTAAGAGACATCTGCAAATATTCCAATAAAGTTAATTTATTAGACTGATGCCTTTCAAACACTGAGTGTTCATCTTCAGAGGTAGGCACATCAAAGCTGAAGGAAAATGTATACAAATTAGTGAAAACAAATGCATATGTTACAATAATAATAATTGTGAAAATGTTTTAAACCTAAGAAAATTTTGACCTAAACAGAAGAAAAAATAATAATACTGTATGCTACGTAAAGTACAGGTTAAACAAATTTGAGGAACGGAGAATTTTGAAGTAAACCGGGTTCATTACTCGTATTTATTAATAGAAAAATACACAAAAAATACAAAATTTATGTTTTTGTTCAAAAATAACAATTATTCTAAGTAAAAACACAAGCAAATTTAATAGCTACAATATCAATGTTATACATAAACTCGAACAATTTGCTCAACACTAACGATTTTTTTTATTTATTTTAGCATACTTCAAATCAGTTCGACAAAATTACTATCCCTTTGAACCCAAAGATGTACATTGTTCAATCGAAGTAGTCTTATCGTCTTTTGTTTACGAAAGTAAGTTTGTTTTTGCCCCTTGCTACACAGCATCCGCGGAAACACTTCTTTGTCGCCCAAGTTTGTTTACTGCATGTATAAATACATTTGCAATATTTCATACTTCTTGCCACCGCGATAGATATTTGACTTGTTAATGTTGGTAATTACTATGTATGTATGGACGGGAACATGCAGCTCATTAATAGTCATTGGTTTTTTCAGGTTGGTAACATTGCCGCTACTTCTTGCCGCCACGGTTAAGTTGCTTCTTCTAGCATAATTTATGCCACCGGCTGAGGAGTTTTCATGTTTCGGTGAGTGAAAATGTACTGGTTAAAATATTCTGTAGTGTAAAATGCGAAACTGTTCGGCTAGTAAGGGAGAACTTGTAGTCCTGTGATTTGTGCGTCTGAAACGAAAGAAAATATTGTTTCCGATTCTGATGGAAGTAGCTTTTAAATAAGAATATGCCGATTCCTTGATAGTAAAATACTATAATCTAATGTGATACTGCTATATTCTAATTACTGGCTCATTAGGTCTTCTAGGTCAAATTAGCTCATGTTGAGAAAATTAAAGTGATATTATTACATCAAGAGTTTTCATTTTGCAAAAAAGAGCCGTCCGAACAATTGCAAAGTTGCAAAAAGAAGAGTCGTTTAGACAAAAAAAAATCAAAAATCTGAAACTGTTGACCCTACCCTGCCTCTACATCCTACAAACTTGTCTTTTCTTCAAAGGAAAATGCGACCAGCTAAAAGGGAGTGATGTTCACTCGTATGAAACTAGAGGTAGGGAGAACTACCGGACTGCCCAACACAGAACGGTAGTTCATGAACGTTTGCTATCCCAGGCTTGAGCTCAACTTGTCAACAGACTACCTAATTCGATTAAAAGTGCCCTAATGCCCAAGGCATTTAAAACTCGCCTCAAAAACATTTTGGTCGCAGAAGCATTCTACAACAAACACGAGTTTATGGCACACACTTGGGAGACCATACATTAATTGGCTTACGACGGGGTGCAGAGAGGGATAGTTCGAATGAATGGAGAGAATGAATGTATAAATTATATGTGAAAGGTTTCTCGATGTGAATGAATGGAAAGTTTTATAGAGAACTTGACGATTGCTATAAATTTTTGTATAATGTTCTCGCAATAAACTATTTATTTATTTATCAAACATAGTGTTCACTCTTTTCAAAATTTTTGGCACGGTTGAAATAATTTTGTGGACACACTTCAACCATGTAATTTCGGATATGGTTGGCAGTATGCTGTTATGCTGTTATGGGGTTTGTTGAAAATCATACGTTCATACTATTTTAAAACGTTTTATTTTATTTTCTTCATTACCCGCACGGTTTCAAGTTTACCATTAAGTTAACCAACAGAAAGTGAGCGATAAAGACAAACCTGAGGTAGGGAGGGCTTGGTCGTGGATTTGTAGGTTCCGGGGGTGAACAACAATAAACCTGTGTAAAACACAAATCTCGGCTCCTGCCGCGCAGTTCTTTACCTCTCCCTCTGTCTATGATTTATACAGCCGGTGGCATAACGGCGACATGCATTACACCGACAGGCATTACTCCGACTCACGGCTGTAACCCCGCATGTTCCGAAAGGAACGGTTTTTATAAAGCCCAAAGGTGCTGGGTGAATGTTACACATATTTTTCTGCAGTTCCTCTGCGCTAGTGGCATAACAGCGACAGTCATTACACCGACAGGTATAACACCGACAAGCATAACTCCGACTCGCGGCTGTAACCACACATATTTCCGCAAGAAACCTAAAGGTGCTGGGCGAATGTCACACATATTTTTCTGCAGTTCCCTATGCTAAGAATTTGCAAAATTCTTCATAAACGATGTGGCAGAGGTGAATTGATATTCAAAGTAGCTGCACAAAAATGTTCTATACCAGTTTACCTTCTCTTATGTTGGTAGAGCTTGCATTTTCAATTTTTTAACAATTATTTCTAAATTTGAGATTTTTTAAACTGTACTGAGATTATTGTGAATAACTAATTACACAGATACCCTTATAAATACCTTTGCTGGCCTCTTGTTTTAGGTTTTATATTAAAAGTGCCTAAGGGGCTAGCAGCAAAATTAATATTATGTTTTTACTGTTTTCACTAGTAATACTTCCATCTTTAAATTAGCTCTAAACATTGAATAGTAACTCATGAAACTAGCTATTGTCTAGCTATCTAATAAGCTTCAAGTCCTGCTAGAATGCGCAGTAGTGGCCATTACCTTGAATTTTTTCCCCATAAGAGAAACGAGCATTTTCTTGAAACTCCTCTTGCCAACAACTATTACGAAATAATTTTCAATTATTAGTTAGTTGAAGATGTCCTACTTGCCTGAAGATGTCAATATAAAATTTCGTTAGGTTTCGGGTCAATCACAACCCATCTTCTGCTGCCTTTTCTTCTAATCTATATAGTAATACCATATTGGTCGTCAACATTTTTGAATAATTTAGTTCCCATCTTCATGTGGTCGTCATGTTTAAATTAAATGAAATAAACTTTGTTTTGTAGTGTTGTACATGTTTTAGTATCTCCGCTGAGCCGAATTTCCATTTTCACATTTATAGAACTATGGCAAAAATCCAGAATTAGAGGAAATGCTGGGTTTTAATTTGTTTGCTTTACTACTAAACTTATAGACTGAGACTAGTAATCCAGCTTCATGGAGGTCAGGTTTTGAGGACGATATAGGTCTAAAGCGGTTTAGATAGTCTCAGTGATCCCTGCATCAACTCCTACCATCGTTTAGACATATCAGACCATCACCTGCGTGGTTCGGAAGTCACATTAAGCCGTTGGTCCTTGTATTTCCATTGGTCATTGGGCTATCAATTAATGACCCATTCAAAGGAAGAGTCGGACTTAGTTTGTCACAAGACTGCACCTCATAACTCATTACTACCACTCATTACACTCATCCTTTACCACATAGTTGCCTTAAAATACCCTCATGAGAGTGGTCGGCATCTCAAATAGTGATATAGTGATATATAGTATTTACAAAAAGTAGTCAACGGGGTCATTTCAGTACGTTGTCACACTTTAAATAAAACTAGTTTTGAGACAATGTTTGTTTGTACCTTGTTCTAAAAGGACAAACATCAAATCGCCAATTTGTACTGGACAAGTATAAAAAGAAAAAAATTTTATCAGAAGAGACGGTATTTTTATCCTTCAGAACTAATTATAATTAAATAAGAACTTCAACTTTCTCTTCACAAAATGTAACTTGAAACGAATAGTATGAACACATGATTATGTTGACGACACTGCGCTACGCTATGAAGTGAAAGCGACTGCTGGAGAAGTGGATCTGCAGATTTACGGGCGCGCAGTAAAGGCCATAACTAGCCATAAACCGTAGGGCCCATAACCGGCTACTTACGGGTTATCTTTATTTGAGTCTGTGCACAATCGCACTCTAGCTAGCTATACACTTTGTCTGCCGCTGATAACCGGTAATGCTTTTAACCTCAGCTGATATCAAGTTGCAACTCTCCAGGTGAGTGTCCGAGCCGTTATTTTCGGCAGAACGTCGCTTTATGAGAGGTTTGAGTGGTTGTAGGAAGCAGGATGGAAATAGGAAATCTGGGTGCGCTGTCGTGACCTCGAATTATGTCACATAAGAACAATGGAAAACAGAATTTTCTCGGGACATCTCATACCTATAATTTTCGTTGGGGTTTTATGAAGTAAATAACTAAATCACTATTTGAGATGCCGACCACTCTCATGAGGGTATTTTAAGGCAAATATGTGGTGAAGGATGAGTGTGATGAGTGGTAGTAATGAGTTATGAGGTGTAGTCTAGTTACAACCTAAGGCCGACTCTTCCTTAGAATGGGTCATTAATTAATAGCCCAATGACCAATGGAAATACAAGGACCAACGGCTTAACGTGACTTCCGAACCACGCAGGTGATGGTCTGATATTTCTAAACGATGGTGGGAGTTGATGCGGGTATCGTCAGATCTTGTTTGAAAATATATCGAATCTGAGGTTTCGACCTCAGTAACACTAGGAAATAAAAGAAAGCGTAAGACCTATAAACAAAACGTTTTCCAGTGGGTGAAGGCCACTTTTTCTAAATTGTATCTTGCATTGGTCCATTTTAAGGACTTCGTGGGTCAATTAGCCCAAACAGTGGAGATATATTAAACATTTAAAATTTTTGGAGCATTTTGGTCCGTTAAACGCATTTAGTATTTAGTCAATTTTCGGAAGAAATTTACCTTAAGAGGCGACCGGATAGACCCCAAGCGGTCTCCATACGGGATAGAAATTTAACGTTCTACATTTTCTAATGTTAACCGTTAATAGCATAAAAACTAAAAGACATTTTCAAAATGAACTTCAGGAAAACCTAGATAATATGTTTATCTTTCTTTTAATAGTTGTTTTGTAAAAATAGCATTAATACTAAAGACCATTTTATTTCTTGTAAACCTCTGCAACGACGATCTCCTGAGCTGCTGAGGCGGACCCTTAATGTCAATTATTATGGGAGTTAAAAATATGTTTGAATCCATGGGAAATAATCATCGTCGTATGACAATATTCATATTAGTTTAAAGTTTAAATTGTTTGAGTTCTTCCGCGTAAGAAACGTCTCTGCTAGAGTGCACACAGTATAGGAGAGATCGTGTACAGCGTACAGTACACAAGAGTGCGTGCGCACGTGATAACGCTTATCAGTGTTGTTATCATCACCTGGCTGTTATCACACACGGTCACAGCTGTCACACGTGCAACACACACACACACACACATACATAATGCATTCGTAGCCTTGCAGCCTGTAACTATGTGTGCACAAATACTAGAATAAGAGTGTTGTCTGTATATAGATTGATTTTATGTCCTGAAACCCCCGAAACTTACGGAACAATTGCTGCCTGTACGTATGTCCGTCTGTTACGTTAAAGAAGCAGTTTGTGTTAAACCTTCAGTAAAAAACGGCTGAACGTAAGCCAATGGACTACACTCGTTAAGCGAATTACGCAGATTGTCTTAGGGTATTTAACCCGTCTGTATAAAATTTGATAACGAAGTGGTGCGAGCTTAAAATGAACAGTTTGAGCAGTTTCACAGCTCGGTACAGCGGGCAGTATTGTCCGTACTGAAAGGGGTTACTCAAGGTAATTTGCAAAAATAATCCTGTAAACCCCAATTTAAAATAAAAACCAATATTTATAATTTTATTATGAGGTGCCTTTCAACAGCGAAGCTGCCATAGTCAGATGACCTCAAAACTAAATACACTATTTAATTTTGAGGTCATCTCATTATAAATGAGGCGCCTCTTAATAAAAGTATAAATATTGGTTAATGATTTTAAATTTGTTTTTTCTTAATGATCAATACTAGAGCTCAATTTTCACGAGCCTTCTAGTAGTTTATTTCTTCTCCAGTAAAAGTTCAAACTTGTAGTGGGTGCTCAACTACCGGCGAAAAGTGCTTGCTTTTGGATTTCTGTAAGAAGCCACGTCTGTTGACAAATTCCAAACAATCTTCAATAGCTGCTAAGAATATGTGAAAGTTAAAATATGTATAATTATTCGCATCGTAGGCATGGCTGTCTGTATTTAAACTTATCATCTTTATGCAAAAATTACTAGAATAAACTAACTTCAAGCACCTACAACAAAAAATCAATCGCACGCTCGCTTCTCAGGATCTCACTCCGGCGCGGGTCATTCGGTCGATGCAACGCCTGATGAGAAACATAGACACTTAATTAATAGACAGAATCTAATTTCGAAGGAATTTAATATAACCGTAATAAGAGCGGGCATTGTTCGCCGTCTAATATATGTTCATATTAAAGTTTCGCTCATTACGGAGCCGGGGATGAATTCCGGGCAAAGTTGCTCGCCGAACTCAGCAACGGCGTCGATTTATTAATTATGACGCGTACGTATAAAGATGGCAAATTGGCGTGTAAATAATCGATAACCGGCTCGTACGACAAGTGGGGACGGGCTGATTTAATAAAACTAATGCTTGGGAGAGAGGAAAGGGTGCAGATATGCGTGTAGGGGAGAGGGAGAGGGGATGAATTAAAACAGCCCTCCCCCATTATAGCCGTGTAGCCATAATTAATGCGCTGGCGGCACGACGCTGACGGGTAACGAACGCATGTGTCTGTGTTTCTGTCATACACAAGGCAGGTGAAATAGTCGAAATATAGGAGACAATTTAACATTTTAGTCATTTTGAAATGTTTTAAAATTTAAGAGGCTGTTACCTTCAATTTTGTCCCGTAAGAGGACTGTAAACACGTGCATTTTCTTGGGACACTTCACGCCTACAGTTTCCATAAGATTTTCATAAAATACATTTTGGTTTAAAGTTTATTTAATGTTTTAGTGGCTCCGCTGAGCCAAATTTCCAATTTATCATTCATAAAATCGTGACATAAATAAAAAATTGACATTTTGTATTTCAATTTCTAGTTTTACCATGAAATTAAGTTGAATTTTCCAAAAAGTGGTGCGCGGAATCACTGCATTACATCGTCATATTTCAAATAAAACTTATTTAAAAAGATCTGATAAAATTGTAGGTGCGAGGTTTCTTAAGAAAATGCTAGTTTTTACATTGTTTTATGGGACGAAAAACAAAATGGCCGACAGGTACTGTGCATTATCATTTTAATCATTTCACCATAACCAAAGTTTTCTGGTTTTATGGTGTTTCGGGTGTGTTCAAAAAGTAGTGAAAGCATCTTGTTTTGGTGTTTTTCCAAAACTAATATTTATTGGTACTCTAAAAATACGAGACGTAATAAGTTAATTAACGATAACAATGCATTTAATTGAATCGTAATCACACATCACGCGGATTAGTTGTACACGTGCAAGGGAAACTCATTCTTATCGCATTAAATCAGCTGATTTGTAACATTTTCCTGGATTAGTAAGTAACATATGATTCTGCTCACAACATTGATGAAGCTGTATTGAACAAGCTGGTATTCCGCGAAATCAGCGTTGTAACTTTCCTTATTGTGTACAGTGTCAGTATAGACGTGTTTTGTAGCCAACCTTATTTAAATTTGAACGTAGGTTGATATTAACCTATACTTTGAGCGCTTTTGTCTAGTTTGAACATTTTCGGTCGATTCTAACGATGCAAGTTACAATATGCGCGAACGTAGGCTGCTGGTCACCACTTAGGCAAATTTTGTTAGTTTGCATTTAACGGTTTATATTGCAAAAATAATATAAAAGTGCACGAAGAAGCCCTCTCTAATTTTGTTACCAAAAAGGTTGGAGAGGCGTTTTGAAAACTTCACACTCAACTGCAGGCGACAGCCTAAAAAAGTAATACATCAATAACTCCCGATCGGTTTGCCACATTTTCTTACAAAGGTTTTTATAGCTTGTTATGTAGAACGAGGGGGTAGGCAAGTCCATTGTGACAAATAAATGCATCATTCATGGTTAAGAAATGTCTGAAAATAATAAATAAACAGGCTGCTTGTATCTCAACACAAAGCTGTCACATTTGTAGTAGGTACATTTAGCTATGTATTACCTAAATACCAAAGACAACTAAAACTAAAATATAATATAACAAAATAACTATTCAACTTAGTTTGCTTATCCTGGGTGGCATACATACTTGGGCAAGTTTATGCGTTTTTTAAAGCTGCAGACAGTAGATTTTAAAACTAAGACGGCAATGTAATATTATACAGAGTGTCCCTTAAGTAAAGTGCCAAACTTTGGGAAAAGATTATATGGGTCAAAATAAAGAGAAAATCAAGAATTTTTTTCTAAAAATGCTTAGCTAACCAAATATTTCTTATCTTATATTTTTCCCTAACTATTTATTATCTCCCACACCATTTATTGGATTTGACTCAAACTTACCATAAATATGTATCTTAGTAAGACCATTTAGGAAAGATTACCTGGATAATATAACTTATAATTTAAAAACTGTGGCTATTATAGTTATAGTGGAAACTCTGGCTGAAAACCGTCAACTTTCCACCTTATTATCTTGATGTTCAGTTTGCCACAGTTTCCACTCTAACCTTGTTAATTATTAATCGATTTCTTTGACCTTCGTGTCAATAGATAGATTGTAAAATTTGCTACAAAACAGTATTTTTTACATTTTGTCGTAAAACTCACCGTTTATTCGGTATTTAGGTGTAACGCCAAAATGCCCTAAAAATACCATAAAATAGCCACAGTTTTAAAATGATTAGTTAGATCATGCTGGTAATTTTTTCCCTAAATGGTCTTACTTAGATACAAATTTAGGTCGGCACTTTACTTATGGGACACCCTGTATATCTCTTTTGGCGTACCGTTTTATGTCACTATTAGAAATTCTGAGTTGTTATTTCCCACGTGTTCAATCGTTATTTCCTGAGTTTAACCAGTATTCAGCATCAGCCTTGGTTGGAAAATCTGGTAGAGACAGGAAATACTCTTTAAGAACGACCAGTTGACAAAAGTAAACAAGTGGCTCACGTACAGCCCCGAATTACCCGAAAACTGAGAGCCTGCGAAATTTTATCAGCAATGAGTTGGACTTCTGTAAGTAAATTCAACACTTGAAGTCAAGAACATCCCTTTGCTTATCCAAACCTCCCTGCCCTACCTGCTGACCCATTCTCACGAAATTCACCCCCTCCTCCCTCCCCGGCCCCGGCAATAAAAACACAACTGAGGAGCACAATACTCTACGGTACGGCGAGTTGGTTTAATTATAGACATTGATTTAAGGAATGAAATTGGTTTTTAATTCGCAGGGGTCCGTGAGAGTCGGAGTCGAAGAATGGGAAAATGAACAGGTTGTCATAACGTTGAGGCCTGGCCTCTGACCTGAGTGTGTGGGGGTGGGAGGGGGCACGATTTGATCAAAAGCAGGATGTTAAGGTTAAGGAGTAAATATTCATTAAGTTCTTTGCCTTAAATAGTATTTTGCAGGAATGTTAATGATGTCCTAATTTACTTTTATAGAGTTTTGGTTCTGCGAGCTAATGGCTTAACGCTAGTGTTGTATTTTTAAATCCACAATCATTATTGTTTTGTCAAGCCTTTTTCTTGCACAATGCCCTGGAACAAAATGTTTAACAATGCCCTATGAAATTTAAAATCTGGAAACCTTTTCCATAATGTTACATGAATGTATTGAAGTAATAATACGGCAGTTTATAACATTGATGAGTACCTTATCCCTTATGATGCATTTAAATTAATTATTCTTACTTACTTTTAAATCTACTGTATTCCTTCCGTACGCCTTTACAATTTATCAGTGTCTTTCCATCGGCTGTTTATTTTCATCCCTTCGTATTTGCTTCTCATATTCTCGATATTTTAGTTTGTTTTAGGTTTACTTTTTTGTTTGATTGTTAACGTAAATGAGCGTCGTACTATTGACAAATAAAATAGGTTTTGAGTTTAGTAGTGTCTTTGAATTAATTCACTTCTAGAAGATCCCCATTTCATAAAACGTATTTAGAAATTTAATTAACTAGCAGTTTTTATATTATTCTTGAATTATTTGTTAAACAAAATATTTTTCTGTGATGTGTTTTTCCCAGTTGCATTGTGGTTTTATCATATCTGTGTGCAGTTACATGTGGGCTCCCCGGGGTTTTGGCGCAGACTGTACGTCCCCCGCTGAGCACCGGAATGTGACCGGTACAGTCAACTGCCAGCTACTTGTGTTTATGTCAGCCCCTGTATATGGGCATAGCCCTGACCGACACTCGAACCCGGGACCCGAGCCAAAACCAGCGCCAGAAAGGTCATCTTTTATTCACATGATTGAAAACCACGCTAAGCGGAATAATTTATTAACTGTATCCGTCTCAGATATAGCAAAATTATTAGTTAAGGGCCCGCCTCAGTGGTCACCCCAAGGGAAGGAGAAATTTGTCCGCACAAGAAACACACGACTTTGCGCGCATAAACCACAATGGGCATTCTTTCAACGGATGCGACCTAACTGTCATACCGAGCTTTTGCAAGAGTTTACGCGGGAGCGTTTTTTCCCGTTCAACGAAACCCCGTGTTTGGAAACTAGAGGAGTTCTCAATACGTGTTTAAAGCCGATTTCTAAAAAAAGTTTTAATAGTTTCAACAAATAAACTTTTGAAATTTTAACTTCATTACGAAAATCCGCACTATATGCGAGTAGGTTAGCTTCTTAGTTTTAAAACGGATGTAAATACTTAATCTTAAATTTAATAGTGTCGGCATAATTTGCATTATTGCAGAGTCTTGTATTGAGCGTCGCAGCGCAGTTAAAGCAAACCCAAAAACAAATTTCCCCAAAAGTTTTCTAAAAAAATAGAACCTTCTGTTGGAAGCGATAAAAACAAAAAGGGCTCATACCCAAGCAAGCAGTAACGTATTCTTAAACCCCATCCTTTATGCAATTTCCTCATTATTTTCTTCACAAAAAGGGGCGAAGTGTTGCAACAAAAAGGTAATTATAAGCTGGAATCCTCACAGTGGGTGAAACAATGGGGTTAACTGTGCACAATTGAATCCTGGATCCCGCCTTTGTAGGCTGCCAGGAAGGCACAATTAACGAAACGTTAGAACTGTTTTTATTATTCAATTTTTCACCCGGCTCTAATGCGCGCACGGCACACACGGCGATGTCTTTTGTTGCAATATTTATGTTGGCTAAATGCTCGCCAGAACCGAGATCATTGTTTAACCCTCCGGGGGTTTCTCCCTACTTTTATTGCGCTGTTTTCCTCCTTTATTGTTAATTTATAACCGCATTCTCCTCAGTTGTGCGTCTGTTCGCCAAACTGTTATTAATTGACTTTGTTGTTGTTTTCTGATTGTTAGACCCGGTTTTTACCTCGGGTGAAATGATTCTAATTACTCTTCAACTGCGGGAGTTGTGTTTCTGAGGGTTTGTTTGCTTTGGGTCTGGTGAAATGTGAATGCCAATTTTCCTTTTGACTTACGCGTGTCTCGACAGTTCAGAACACGTTAACTTCAATCACGCAGCTCGCTGACGTGAGTGAAGCGAATTTACTGTGCTATTTTGTTGCTCTGATTCACCAGCTAACCGCTTCGTTACGACCTCAGCCTTTTCTTTTGTGCGATCACGGGAAAACGCTCCGGCTTTTGGCTTCAGATTGTAGTGCTCTATTACCACGGGCGTAAATCCTAAGGAAATTGTCTAATAAAAAATATGTTATTGAATAAATGTTTGACAAGCACGTACAGTTCGTCAGGTTCAGCATGGCCGGTGAGATGGGCTATAGG
Source organism: Matsumurasca onukii (assembly GCA_018831715.1). Taxonomy (NCBI): domain Eukaryota; kingdom Metazoa; phylum Arthropoda; class Insecta; order Hemiptera; family Cicadellidae; genus Matsumurasca; species Matsumurasca onukii. Next base: position 35,666,068 of record CM032065.1, read on the forward strand.
GCCATAAGCGGCCAGCAGGAAATCTCAAGATCACCGGCCATGCTATACCTAACGAACTGTACTGTATCTTAATCGACAATTTGATCCAAAATGTTGCATTAATTCACATCTAGATCCTTTTCAAATATGTATAACTTATATTCGTACTATCCCCTTTCACTCGAATCTTCCCAGTCTACCTTTAGTCATTCTGTTTGTTTCCCCAGGTGTCAAACATTATTATTATTCATTTTACAAGGGTGCCTTTTCGTTCACATAATATTTCAAATCCCTTTGCAGTGTTTATTTATTAGAATATAATTTTATATTTCATTACAATAGTGAAATAAAGTTTAAAGTTCTCACTACACTTGTAGTGCATAATCACAACAAACGAATGAACCTGCAGAATACAAGTGAGAGAACGTGAGTTGGGAGAGAAAAGTTGACATGGTAGAGGATTACAATGATGGGCTGCGAACTTAGTTATGATTTGAATTAAAGTTGGTTGAGGAGATGAATCTCATTCTACGCAACGTGCTGGCATACAACACAACCTGTCTAACTCGTCCTCTGTCATTCTTGCCTTTATACGTACTTTTAGATGGCAGAACTATAAAGAGAAAACATCTACAACCCTAGAAACATAGTAGACTCGATAGTGTGAATCCTTGTGAATTTCCTTTATCGGGGGGATAATTTACCCTTAAGGGGGGGAGGCGTTTCCCCTCTAAAAATAGGTTTTATGCTATAAAAACTTCTTTTAAAGCTCGATTCCGATTAAAGTTAGTATGAAAAACTAAGTCACTGTAACCAGAATGCGTTCTAAGAATCATAAGTTTACTGATTTCGAAATAAAGATTCTTCTCGTCCCTTGTAATTTTGGATCTTTCGTGCTGGTTTATTTTGTTTTAGGTGTTAAGTGGTCTTAACTAGCCTACTGGATGAAAAACAAAAGCTTTTCGATAACATACTAACGAATTTAATTTCAAGAGCGCTTTCGCCGGTCAAGGCATCATCAGTTAGTTGTTATATTTTTATTCCACTCATAGAAGATGAAATCAAAAAGAAAGTTCAAAATTCAACACACATTTTAAGTTAAAATTGCAATTATGTATTATAGTATTAAGAGTCTGGTTTAATTAATGTTGGCTTATCTTTGAAATTGTATTTGTGTAATTTTAAGTTGTGTTATTTTTTCATACAGATGTTACTGTCTTGTAAACAACTAACTGATGATGCCTTGACCGGCGAAAGCGCTCTTGAAATCAAATTATATGAAACTTTTTAAAAATGAATAATTATTTAAATCCAAACAAGTTTCATCAAGTATTTAAAGAAGAAAACATACTAACGGATTGAAATAATTAAGGAAAACGCTCCTGATGATTGACAGCTTGGATTTTTCCCAAATAAGTTGAAACCATGATAAATTTACTACATTTTTCGACCAATGAAGGATCCCGGAAAAACACGTAGAACTTTGTAATTTTATACATTTTCCCAATTCAATTCCGAAAGTGGGTTCGAAATTGCCACTTGAAAAAAACACTAAATAAAACACAAAGAAAATAATCCGCAGACCACCAATAAAATCTAAACAAAGCGCTCTCGAAAAATCCAATAAAAGGAACAAATGAACCGTTGCAACCTGAAACTTTAGAATTCATTTGATATGGAACCGCAATGTTGGCGAAGAGAGAGGAACAAATATGAGATGAAATGATGAGTCTAGGAGGCAGGAGCCGAACAGCTGATTATGTTGGTTCGGAAGTGCGGTTATCCGTCAGTCGGTCGTTAGTTCATCAATATCCGCAGTAGAGGGTGAGGGAGGGTCGGACATTTCGAGAGTCGATACTCGCTGTCGAGCCAACTATCGATACGTGGAGTAGTTTGTACGAGACTCTCAGTCGGTGAGAAAATGAAAGGTAAAAGGTTAAATTTGTCTTGTTTAACGAGTTAGAAGTACAAAGTCCTCTTTACCACTCAACCTCGACCTTTAACTAGCGTTAAGCCACTTTACGAAATGTAAGTGAACAAAAACTAAGGAAAACGTCTGTAATAATATTTCAACCTTAGTAATATAGTGTGACGTGATTCTGGTGTGTATTTCGATCATTCGAGTGATGAATGGTAGAGTAAAGAGAGAGAAAAGAAGTAAAGATAGGGATACAGATTTTTATAATACAGTACTCTGATACATTGATTTGAGACACTGACCACTTCTAGAAGATATTTTAAGGTGAATATAATACAAATGGTGAGTGTGATGAGAGTTTCGATGGATTCTGAGGTTATTTTGTTACAGGCCGACTGTTCCCCAGATTCGGTGATTAATTAATAGCCCAACGACCAAGAAATTGATGGACGCGGCCTAACGTATTTCACTAATACCGCTCAGACAGTAGTTGAAATATGTAGCAAAAGTAATATAATGCAAATGTTTAGATAAACGGAACGTTGTCCTTGAAAACAGGTGCGACCCAATTCACAATCTCTAGGTCGAAAATGTAGAAAAATTGTCAAACTTTTGCCAATAACTTAAACTTGCTTTACGTTAAACCGTATAAGACATGTAATCAAAAGACAGATAGCTTCAGCTAAACGAACTCGAATGCAAAAATAAATAAACACCAGATGAATGAAATCCTAGTCCACTTATGAAAATTAAACAGAAAAAGTAATAACTGAAAAGTTATTAAAATCTAATCAGGGCTTAAGTAAAACAGAAAACAGTGCAATAAAATAGGAAGCAATCAGTGTTAAAGGGTAGTAGCAGTTGATGCGGGAGGGGGGTGTGGGAGGGGGTATTGGGTTGAGTGGTGGAGGGGGGGGGTTTATTGAAGTTTGTCGGCGAAGTGAGATCCGCTCAAAAGACTGATCAAAACAAGCTGTAAACCCAGAAAAACGCTTCTTCGACCCGCAACCCCCCCCTACACAGTGTCCTTTCCATTAATCAACCAATAGTGAAATGGAGAGTAGCGAACCACTTACTTTAGCCAGGCTCACCGTTATACCGAGTAAGTGTTTTTATAGCTTTACTGTCTCCATTACAAAATTTAATACTTAACGTAGGTCTTTTACTGTGATTACCAAAAGGAACAATACATTTTCGATGTTGGATTGTGTACTTTTCAATAAAGGACTCTGGTATTAAGAAATTAAAAATGACTACTAATTGCACGTTATTCATGAAGACCAAGTTTGCAGCACTGTTTTACCCCGAGACGTTTAACCTGTTGTTTTGTATTTTATTTAGAGATTTCTCCATTAAAAACATGAGTAGCATAAAATAATTATGATAGTTCTTTATTGCTTACAGTACAAAATTGCGTTGCAAAGAAAACAACACAGATTCTAACTAATAAATTAGGAAAAACGCTTTATTTATCAATGTACAGTTTCAAACAAGCATAAAATCAAAAAAAGAAAGTAGCTTTTAAAAGTGTAGATGTTTTAATATTATTTTATACCATATTCATAAGTTAAAAAGTACCCCAACTGGTTTATTTGTATTATATGTTCAAAACGTCTTTGTTGGTATAATTAGAAATTTGTTTTTATTAAAAACAATCAAGTTCTTTAACAACTTTTCTCTTGTCATAATGTTATATTTGTAAACATTTAGAATAATAAAAGAATGACCATCTTAAAGGTCGTAATTTTTGTACGATTTGCCCAAAATTCGGTACACGTGCTACACAGAAAATCTCTAGGTCAAGTTCATTAACATTTTACCGGGTTTGCTCTTTCGGGGAGGGGTGTTTTACCCCCAAAAATTGGTTTAATACTATTATATTTTTAGGTCGATAGCGTCAAGAATTGATTGCGAGTAAAATAGGTAGTGACACAACTTTGAAACTAAAACTAATCACCTGTTCTTTGACTTTTACTCTATCGTCACATATATGAGTAATACAATACAGTGAATTAAGTTGAACTACAAGATTGGTTTGTTAGTTATGAAAGGGTTTAAATGTTAACAAGCACTGATAAGATAAGCAACAAGTGCGGATCCATCACTGTTCAGCTGGACAGATTTTAATAACCACAGAGAAACAATTCATCATCCAGGCGACCAGAGTCTCGACTGGTATAGATAACGTAACAATTGGTACAAGTAGTCTCGACTCTGTGGTACAGGCGCTCACCCAGGGGAGAGGTACGGTATGCCTAAAACTAGCGGAGAGTCCAAGTTCCAATTTAATAGTAACTTAAAATAATAAAAAGCGCCGCTACTTTTCACGCAGCGCAAGTTGGTGTGCGTGAGTGGGAATTCGAAGTTCTCTGCGCGTTTTATCGTCAATAACACCTTAGGGTCCGCCTCAGTGGTCACCGCAGAGAAAGGATGAATAAGTATAACATAGAATAAGTATAACATAGAATAAGTATAACATTGAATAAGTATAACATGAATAAGTATAACATAGAATAAGTCTAACATAGAATAAGTATAACAGTAAAGACGTCTGACCGCATGTAAACGGAATTTGTAGGAAAATCTGTACTTTATACTTATTCTATGGTCAGCCCAAAGAACACATGACACCGCGCACGTAACAACGGGCTAAACAACGGTTTTTTTAACTGATGCGGCCGAACTGTCAAACATTCCGCTTGCAAGGGTTTCGTAGAAAAGGTATATCGCTGTTATTTGAAGGTTAAATTCGATATGTTAATTTTTATGGAAAGAGAAAGAGTTTATCTGTATTTTCCTGGGATTAAATCTTTGATAAACCTATTTTTAGCTTCTTAAATAAGGTCTAAAAACCACTCTATATTTTCTAACTTCAACAATCAACATCATAAAAACTATAACACACTTTGAAAAATTAACTACAGGCAAACCTAGATTATGATAATCTTTCATTTAAGAGTAGTTTCGTCAAAATAGAATTGATACTAAACTCTCCATTTTATTCGCCGCAAACCTCTGCAACGACGCTCTCCCGAGCAGCTGAGGTGGACCCTTAGTTACTGTCAGCTGGTACAGAGATGTATCTTTGTGAATACCATGGTGTAACAATACGTACTATAAATATTCCAGACCATAAAGCTTACGTTTGTTCATGAGTGTGTAAGTAAATGAAAGCTAAGCCGACCCCAGATAAGGGCTAAAGCGCCGCTGGCGTGAGTGAAGTGAATTTCCTTTAAACATTGTTACTCTAAATCGCTACGCTGACAGTCTTTGATTCAGATGTACGTGGTCATTTCCTGCAAGTTGTTGAAACCAAATTACTAGTATAAACTAAAACCCACTTTAGACAATTTCGAGGTGAAAGTATCAGGTTAAGGACTATTTCTCAATTATTCTGTGTGTATGTCATAAAGCAAAATCGGCCTGGAACCTTTGTTTTCAACGCAACAACTTTTGCCCAATAATAAAGTAAACTATAAGAAAAATCTAGATAATTCTAAATCCATATTTCTTTCGGTCTGTCAGACGGAGCTTGATGTCTCTCGCTTGCGAGTGATTCGAAGGACCTAGGGGTTGATGTGGGGAGGGGTGGAGAAGTGATGGGGGAAACATGTGTTCGGGGAGGGGAACACATAAATCAACTTCAGGTGTTCCTCAATAAAACTTGCATTTGTAGCGGGGAAACTCGGCCAAAATATCGCGGTCCCACCTTACGCTTGGGTCTTTCGGGCTTACACACTACACAGCGGTATCTAGAAACACTTAACTACTGTATACAACAATGAATAAAAGCTTGGCTGAAATTTACTAGAACTAACTTAAAAGGTGAACGTTAATGCAGCAGAAATAACTACTGAACTTGGATTTGTAACTTAAGAGTCACAGGAAAACCGAAACCGTAGCATTTCAATGATTACATTTTAAGAATGTACAATACTTGTCGGTCATTTTGTTTTTTGACCTATAATAACAAGAATTTTCTTGAGACACCTCACTGCTACATTTTCCATGAGATCTTTTGAAAATAGGTTTTATTTGAGAGACAACAATACATTTCAGTGACTTCACTGGTCACCTATAAGAAATTTTGGAATTGTCTTCAATTTTTGGATTTATATCGCGGTATTTTAAATGAAAAATAGAAGTTTGGCTCAGCGGAGCTACATTTGATGCATTTTAAAACAAAATTTATTTCATAAGAATCCGATAGAAACTGTTTGTGTGAGGTGTCCCGAGAAATTTCATGTTTTAAATTGATCTTATGGGACGAAATTCAAGGCCACAGCCACTACTCGCGCGATAATCTGTTTGATAAATATAACGATTTGAACGAATAATTAGTATATTATTGCGTCAGAATGCGTGCTTATTCTAAATAAAATATAAGTCTTAGGCTTTCGCGGCCGGTGTCACAACTATAATCTAGTTCTTCCGGTTCACACCGCGTCAAAACATCATAATAATTAGGGTGAAATATTTCGGTCTCGCTGTGAGTACCATCTTCAGTCACTGTGTGAGTACCAGTTTCAGCCAATCAGTGACTGAAGATGGTACTCCTTGAGACCGAAATATTTCACCTAATATTATGTGTTTTACGTGCCGGAAGAACTAGATTATAAATACGTTTGTCATTAGATAACTCGTGTGTGTTTCATTACAACAGGCGTATTTCTGATTATTACAGAATTCGAATCATTGCCTTCATACACCACTTAGCTTGTTTCATCTATTGCATAGTTTAAAACTCAACAACACACCTTCTAACCGTACAATAATTTTTACCTTTTCAGCAATCAAAGCCCAAAAATAAAACTTTCCTCGCTAGAATCACGTTGTTATTTACGAAAAACGCCACTAGACAGCTGCATTCACCGCAGTTTGAGGGCGGAGTAGAAATCACAACGAATAGCGCAGTTCCAATCAAATAACGAATAACAAGCCTCCGTCAAACAACATCGACACACAATCACATAATGTTGTCGCAAACTAACTGAAAATAACTCTTCTAATTATTTCACCAGGCAATAAACAAGCGGGAAACACTGTTTTGTACTCACCCCACTTCTCTACTTTATGTGTTTTAATTAATTTTCGTATATCAATGCGTCGTGTTCGGGGGTTAGTCTGTCATTCGGTGGGTTTTTAGGGGATGTAATTAATTCCGTCACTATTTGTGTTACTAGTTGTTGATATGTCGGTGTAACGGTTATCACTGAGGGCTTCTGCGTTGATTTCGTGTTGAGCCGCGGCATTCCAGCCGGGCAGGTTGTTGGAGGTATCCTTTCGATCCGAAGTGTTTTTTGGATTTTTGGGTCCATATTTATTTGTGTATGTTTGCAAATTATCCGGGAAATTCGCCTGTCGCTATTCAAACTGGTTAAAACCGCAAGGTATTTTTATAACAGTGAGCAGTGTGGCCGTCAAAAATGAAGGTGCATGGGGGCATTAAATTCCACCATGTGAAGATGAAGCCTGACCTACGAACATTCTCCGAGCCTAACCTATGGTTTGCCAGAGTTTTCATTCTAAAAAAAGCAGTCCGAACCATTGCAGAATTGCAATGGAGAGTCGTGTAGACCAGCATTCAAAAAATTAGAATTGTTGACACTACCTTGCCTCTATATTTTAGAAACATGAAAAATACCTTGCTGTAATTGTTATTAAAAAGTAATAAATGTAAACCGATCTAAAACACGATCATACTTGAAAATCCTTTACACTCTTGATACCACTGAAATTAACAACTTTCTTTCAAAATGAACAAGAACGTCCTTGGTACCAGTGATTACGTCACTCATCCTGGTCAATACGAGTAATCCATTAGCGAACTCTGGTGCTTGGAACCGTGCGTGACTCATCACCCCGGTGGCGCGGGTTCGATCCCCACCGTGCGGCAACGCTCGAGGTTGAGTGGTTGAGAGGACCTAGCTTTGCCTCTTTAAACAAGGCACATCTTAACCTTTTGTATTAAATTTAGCAGGCAGTAACTCAGAGACCTATAAATGCACTTGATCTGATTTGCACCACAGTTGATCCAGCAGTAGTGAACTAAGGACAAGCAAAGGGCTTTGAACACTTGTAACGAACTCCTGCAGGAACAAGTTCGAGGTCAGTGAAGTGATACCAGAACAGATTAGAGCAGCACTCTACTCTCGCCTCGCCTCGCACCTCGATAAGTAATAATCGGAATGGAGTGGAAGTCTGTCATGTCGTGATGTACAATCTCCTAATGCTGTTGTTCCATTTAGTTAATTGCACACTTCACTAATCATACTTTCCTCCTCTCTCTCTCTCTCTCTCTCCGTCTCACTCTATCTGCTAATTACTCTCTGCTTTACTTTACTTACTCTTTACTCATCCGCTGCTTCAGAGACGGAACAATCACAGGATCAATATGATGATTGTGTCGTCTGCGTAGAGTACACAGCTCTCTGCAAATGTTGCTGGGCTCAAGGGGTGAATGAATTGTGAAATAGACTAGTGTGTGTGTGTGTGTGTTCGGGATGAATTATTAGTGTTATGGTGTGGTTGATTGTAATTACTATTAGGAAAACTCAGGTTGTTCTTAAGTGTGACTTCCTCCTTGGTCCTTGGTCCTGGATTGTTGCTGTTGTTGTGTTTATTTATGATTCACGTATAGCCTCAGTCGAACCACGTTTAGTATGTAAATCTGTTTTGAAAAGTTGGCTTTTTCTTGTGCTCGGATTTGTTTCATAATTTTTTCTAATTTTTGTTCAAGCGTTAGTAAAAACTACAGTAACTCTTTCTCAAACACAGTGAGAGTAAAAATACGTAAGATCTTGAACTATAGCAAAATATTTTGTTTGGGGCGTTATACAAAAAGCAAATAAAAAGAATGTAGTCTTTTTTATGTGAAAAGATGTCTTTCAACAGAACATTTTTAAATCATCCGAATTTATGGTTTTCTTGCAGATACTTTCCTGAACTATCAAAATATTTGCTAGATGAAATCAGTAGCGATGAAAAGGAGAGAGGCAGCTAGAGTGTAATGTGTAAAGTATAGATTTTCTTCAACAGCTATTTAAATGCTGTCTCTTGATAAAATACTGATAAACTTCACTAATTTTTGAACTTCTCGATCTGATCAATTTCCGTATCCGTGTTTTGGCCTGGTCTGTACTATCCATCGTTCTGTACTATTTACAAAGTTGCCTTGCTAGCGGGGGAAAATCATATTCATTCAAAACTTCAACCAACGTTCGTGGGCCAATCGACATTACTTGGACAAAGTAACATCAGGGACCGTTACGTTCTTTAGTTTATGTAGTCAAACAAACTGTTATATGTTACCACATAACTACCACAACCAAACTTTGGCAGAGCAGCTTTAAATTTCACATTTTCAAACGACATTTTCTAATGAATTTCCACCTGATAACTCTTAAATGCCATAATTTCTCCACTTGAACCCAAAATAATGTCCCGCTTTGAATTGAAAACCAAACATTTGTCAAGCCAACAATCATGTAGATGTCGACATCCACTCAGACCCCCCCTCCCTACTCTTCCCGGCCAATTATAGATGCCATCTCAGCGTAATTAATTAATTAACCCACACTTATCAGCTGAATGGATGAATGGAGTAGCTCATTAACCCTCACAAAGGTTTGATGACTAGGAGCTACCCGTGCTTCGCTACGGAAACTCAAACATCCCCCTCCACCCCACACACACACGCTTGCACTTTTAACCGACAGAATATTAATTGGCTGGTAAAGAAAGATATTTGTTCAGAATCCTGCTTAGGTGAATCTTTTGCGGGATTGTGTTTGGCTTTAATTATGAAGTCATTAAAAAAGCTTCTGATAAAGTTGTAAGGGCTTAGATATTGTGGCTTCCTAGGGAGTAAGAAGGCTGAGTTAGCTTTTCTTGAAAGTAAACGTTTATGGGTTTCTCATGTTTTTTTAAAGTTTAGTAAGGTTAGTGAATAATTTTGTATAGTGTGTTTAGTGTTATTATCTTGCTTGTTGCGCTGGAAAGTTCAAAATAAGACGCCGAAATACGCTGAAACTGTACAAGCCAGATGAAAGTTTGGCATTCGTTTTTGAGTAAACCCTACTTTCCTATATATTCGATAATGATGAACAAACATATTAAGTAATAAACAAATTTGAAGACGAAATTTGCGAACCAAACGTTTACCTTTTATTTATGTATAAACATTTAGAAGTATTTAATCTGAATAATTATTCCAACCATGTGACTGTAAAAGTGATTTAAATCAACCAGCTACAGATATTACAAACTGATTAAATTCCAAGTCAAATGACTTATTATAGAATATAATATCGTATAAATGCCTAAAGGCTAGTTGCATAAATAATCTAAAGAATGTGTAATTAGCCTTTTATAAAAAAATATATCTACAAATATTGGTGAAAAATATAAATACAATACGAGTTTTAAGCCTTTGTGCTTCCTGAGAGTTTTCGTCCTTTTTGTCAATCACTAAATATACATGACACAGTTTATTTTGTACCTGAAGATGTATTTAATGAAACCAACCTTTCTAAACTGTGTTTGGACTTATTCAGTTTTAAATTGAATGTACACTTTTTAACGCTTATTTATCATTGAAGGTTATTACTGATGTCAAATCCTCGGCAGCAGCACGAGTGTGTACGTGTGTGTGTATACCTGGGCCGGACAGTGAGCGAGGAGACAGATGTAGCGGAGAGGTCAGCGTATGATGGATATTTTGGTGCAGCGGGCACATTTAATTTCTCAAAGTGCTCCGAGAGAAGGTTTGATACATGAGCAGGGCCTCCAGTAAGATTTGTGACTCCCCGCTCTCGCTCTGTCCTAGGCAGTAAGCACTCGTACTTCTGTGTGTCGGGCTGAATTTGCGTTCTCCAAGTAGATTTCATGGACTAAAATTTTAATTGAATGTGAAATTTGAGTTTTAAGCTAATTTCTAAGGAAGTAGAGCTATTTATTTTTATCGCTGGAGGAACGAAATGTACAAGGAAACGGTTTGCAGTTTTGAGCTTACCAACAACTCCTGAGTCAAAAGGGCAACACTTTATATGCATAATTTTGCTGTCTAAATGTTTACCGGTAAAATATGTTGTTATTGTTTTCATATTATTCCAGTTAAGTACATATTTCGACACAAGTACATTTTTCTTCCTGTCAAATTGAATTGTATGTACCTTTTGACAGCGACTTATGTCGAAATTTAAGAGGTTTGTTGCTTTTGAGGAGTTTCGTTTATGAATATCATGTTCATACATGAATATTATGGTCATCCCTTCTGCAAGTCGCATTTTTGTCAGATTTTCCCGAATTTTTTATGTATATATGTGTGTGTAACCACTCTACGGGTTGCATTTTTTATAAGATTTTCATGGTTTTACAGACGTTTTTGTGTAAATTCGTTAACAAGCAAAATCGGTTCACCGGGGTGACCTTTGCTAGGGTCGTTTTCCCCAAAAAATTGAGTGTCACGGTAAAAACTGTATTTATGGTCCGATCTCGGTAAAACGTGGTGTAAACATGTATAACACCGTGTCTTAAATGTTTAGGCCCTACAAAAAATAAAAATCCTTTTTTGTAACAAGAGATTTACACCTCATAACTCATTACTACCACTCATCACACTCATCCTTCACCACATATTTGCCTTAAAATACCCTCATGAAAGTGGTCGGCATCTCAAGTAGTGATTTAGTGAAGATGGTACTCCACAGCGAGGCCGAAATATATCAACCTAATTATGAAGTTTGAACGCTAAATTATAATAAAAATCCGTTCAGCCAGACTAAGATGGCGGTGGAAATTGTTTTGGCTTCACACCATTGGATTCGCAATCACTGCATTTCCCTGCAAGAGACTGCAAGACCTGAGCGGCTCCGTCATTTAGAAAGCCAGGTACTTGCAACACTATAATGTACTGGTATAATGAAGCTATGCTTTCTCTCGCTCATTTTTCATCCTAACCTGTGCCGGTGACTAACTTAGGCATTCCTTCACTCGCAACACTTGTCAGGCTCGCAATGCGTGTGAAAGTCAGGGGTTAATACACGCAGGAAAGTTATTGTTCTGTTTGAAGAGTCAATTATTATTAATTGATGGGTTTAAAGCTTCAAATCTCTTTAACAAACTGCTTAACTCTTCGAGAACATTGTGTTATGTGAACAGTTGGTTGTTACGTTTCTTCCGATTGACGGCTGACTGGGACTCGTGGCGTGGTCCTGTAATCCAGCTTCATGGAGGTCAGGTTTCGAGGATGATATAGGTCTAAAGCGGCTCAGATAGTCTCAGTGATCATCTGATGATACCCGCATCAACTCCCACCATCGTTTAGACATATCAGACCATCACCTGCGTGGTTCGGAAGTCACGTTAAGCCGTCGGTCCTTGTATTTCCATTGGTCATTGGGCTATCAATTAATGACCCATTCTAAGGAAGAGTCGGCCTTAGTTTGTAACAAGACTACGCCTCATAACTCATTACTACCACTCATCACACTCATCCTTCATCACGCATATTTTCCTTAAAATACCCTCATGAGAGTGGTCGGCATCTCAAATAGTGATTTAGTTCATAGCGGTACACTTGTGGTATTCATCGATTATATACGTAATTTGTTAAAGAATGCTGAGTACATTTCCTCGAACTATAAGTTAAAAAATATTTCTGAGGAATTATTTTAATTTTTTTATTATTCTTTGTATTTGTGCGTATACACACTGTAACACGGTAATAAGACAATAATATTAACACGAAAAGGCCGAAAAAATGTAACGTCGAGTTGGTCAAATTTCAAATGGAACATGACAGAATCTCAGTAAAAGAAAAGTGTTTGATACAACATTTACGAGTAACATCCGTTTCGCGATAATATCTAAAGCCAACGCAAAGCAACTTTTCCACGTCTGTTAAAAGCCTATCACATTCTTTTCCTTTTCACGATGGCCACCCGCTTCCTAAGTCATTCTAAGCCGTTGGTCCATTCCTTTGGTCATTGGGCTATTAAGTAATGACCCAATCTGGGGAACAGTCAGCCCTAGCTGGTAATAAGACTAGACATGAAAACCTCATCATCCATCGGAACTCGACTCACTACTCATCCCGTATTCACCTTAAAAATACCACCTAGCAGTGGTTGGTGTCTCAAATCAAAGTATCTTGGTCGGCAATATATTTACTTGCTTACTCTGTGGTTTCTCTACAAGATGAGGTGAGGATGAGTCATAGAACCGGTACAGTGGAGGCATGTGGGGAATGTGAGGATATCAGAGAGCCATTCATGATGCTGGGCCCAGGTGTGGTCATCCGTCACGGGCATGTCCATGTTCCAGTGATGAGCAAAAACTCTGCAGTCGACATCTTCTCAAGAGTGAAGATCTGAGATGTTCTGGAGTTGAATTTTCATGGGATCAAAGCTCTATAGTATTTATATTTCATAGTCATTAAGTTAATTAATAGTTCATTAATTGTCGAAGAGTCTGCAAGAACCTCTGTAAAATCTATTGGCTACAATGTTGTATCTTGGTGAATTTTTTGGGAGGAATCTATTCAAAGAACAAGGATATGAGTATTTGCTTAGGCTCCTAATACCTGGACAAAGATTTTAAAGGTATTTCCAAGTTCAAAAAAGCAATAACAGGTAAAGAGGACCTTTCACAAGTTTCAATTGGTCTGCAGATAAGGCTTCGGATGTTTTGGATGTTGAATTTGCATTACTTCTAGACCTGGAGCTTCTTGATCTCAAATCATGAATGGGTTTGTTTTTCATGCCTCCATACTACTTGTTAAATATATATAAAGGTTTAAGTTACCTCTCAGTCAGTAATCTGAACCTTTCCTAAGTAGTAGGCACCCCATCTAGGAAAAATTTGGATTACTGAATGAAAGGTAATTAAAACCTCATTTGGATGATTTTGTGTTTTCGCGCTAGAATTTCAATATCTTTACAGTGATCTTTTCGATTGTCTTAAAACCCCAAACAGATCTTAGAATAATTACGTTAATACGTTTTGTAAGAGTTTTCATGTTTTATCTTATAACGACGTATTTTTGGTTGATTTTCTCGTTGTACCGGGTGTATAAAATCAATCTTTTCGAGTGGTCCGTATCCTCGCATCACCACAATGTAGCAAGCTATCCCGCGCCCGCTGTAGGAGTCAGCAGAAGAGTTCTTTGTCCTGGATTCTGTGTGACGAATTCGCCACCTGGGCCTCCGCTGGACCACCGCGACTTCACCTCATTCATTCATTCACTCATTCATCCCCGGTCGTGAATGGTGAATAAGCCATCTACCCCCCCTCCCGCGGGTCTAATAATCACGGTCCTCCTCTTCCGGAACTCATTCCAGTTGTCACCTGTGACGCTTTGTCACATTCTCCCTGGTGATTTGTTGGATGTTGTAAATTTCACTCGCTTTTGTGGAGAATAACAGCTATTCCAGGAGCTAACTTAATGTTTGACACGTCTTTCACGAGCAAATCGTCCTAGGCTTTTGACAATTATTTTACATTTATCGAAGCATGTAAATTGATCTCCTCTGTCTGTTTCCTCTCATTAATTAAAGAAGATTGAAGATTACGTTTCTAGTACCCACACTAAAAATAGCCTTTTTAAACAGGAGAGCATGTTTTGAGCACTTCTTTCTGGGGTGACCAAGCTCCTTAACTAATTAGGTCAGGTCATGGAATTAGAAAAAAACGGAATAACACTCTTAGTTTTTGAAAATAAGTATCTAAAAGACGTTATGGCATAGTTAGTTAACATTAAAACGTTTAGTTAAAAACTTAGGTAATATAAAACATTATTGACATTCTGGCAAGAGATTTGCACACATTGATCATGATTGTATCTATTGAAATAGCTAATAATGTCAAATAGCTTTGCTTGTTTGACTCCTGCTGGAATTTAAATACGAGTCAAAACACAAAATGTCGTAGCTTTCATAGTTTTTAAATCTTGGCTCTAAACCTATAACTATTGTATACATTTCCTACAATGAAATATTAGTACAAAAATGTGTTAAGCTTTACAAAATAGAAAAGCATTATTATTGTCAGTTTTCACCTGTGGTCGAGCATCTTTTAGGAACTTGGAGTTACAAAACTTACAAAGCTAGCAATTTTGTACAAGTAAAAAGGAACACAACTTGACTAGCAGGAATGTAGTCTCTATACTTGACTATAAACCGTTGTTTCACTCGCAGTCCACGATTGTGGGCTATAAACCCATAAACACTGTAGCTTGAGTTTTGATTTATCCGTGGTTTGATTGTTCTATTGTTTACAAATACAACTGTTGTTTCAAGGTTGATATAAACACCCAGAACTAATCACGATTTGTTTCTTTGTTTCAGGTCTGTTCTACTTTATCAAGAAGTGGCCTCTGCTTACGTAAGTTTAGTTGAAGAAAATTTGCTTTTAATTTTATATTTAGGAAATTTTAAATGTAGCACTTATGAAAAAGGGGTTTTGGTAATTTTTTTTCAATTTACTATTGCTAGGTGAACAGTTCAAGCCTTCTGATTCCCAAACATTCATGCAAATTTGTCCAAAGAAATTTTATTTATAAGCCCACAAAGCTCTCCTCTTGGTTTAAGGCTGTGTAGTAGTGCATGGTTGTAACTTGAATTTTGTCCCACAAGAGCAATGTTATGTAAAACGTGCATTTCTTAAAACACTTCACACCTACAGTTTTCATCGGATTTTTATGAAATAAACTTTATTTTAAAGCGTATTAAATGCTGTAGTGCCTCCGTTGAGCCGAATTTCCACTTTTTTACAGTATCTATAAGACCGTGACATAAATTCAAAATGTGATCAAACTTTGCTTATGAATTTCCTTTTTTACTAGTAAACTAATAATTTTTTCAAACTAGTGGTCTGCGGAGCCACTGCAGTACATTGTCAACTTTCAAATAAAACTTATATCAAAAAGATCTGATGAAAATTGTAGGCGGGAAGTGTCTCAAGAAAATGCTTGTATTTAAATTGCTCTTTTGGGACAAAAACAAGAAAATGGCCGACAGGTACTGTGCACTCTTAAAGAACGAGCAAGATCTCAGGAAATTCAGCGTAAACCTAATAGCTATATTAGACAAAAATGTCTACTACAGCGCCCGGAAATTTACTGGCGAGTCTGGTGTTGTACTTTGCGCTGCTGCAATTCTAATCTGGGTCTTAAAAAGAATTATTTTGGGTTCGAAAATGAGACTTTGAAAATAATGACTGACTTTAACAAGCAACGCTAAGAATAATAATTTGAACTTTGCGTAAAATCTAAAAATACCGTAACATTAAGTGGTTTCCGTAAGATGTATTCAAAATTGGTTGGACCTAATTTTGAACAATTATGGCCGATTTCCAAAGTTATGAATTAATTTCCTGGATAATTTTTGCCTACTTTAAAATTGCTGGGGGTTTTATAGTTTACTGATCCCATTGGCCAAGCACTGTACAGTCGAGATATATCTCACTCGCGGTACTGTATTTAGTTGAGCTCCGGCCATAACACGCAGGCGTGTACAGGTGGAAGTTGTTCACACCGCTCTGGGCAGATGGACGTGATGATTATAACACCTCGCAGAGCGTTTTCTCAGGTACTATCGACTCTCGCGAGTCGTTTATGTTGCGGACGATACGTTTAATGGTTTAGCAACTGAGTCTTGGGTTTACACGGTCAGGGAGCAATACTAAATCGTTTTAGTGTTGAACTGGGAAATGAGTTTACAGACGCTGCCTTCAAGTAATATAAAGGCAGCCGGCTTTTCGCCAGCCCGTACTGATGATGAATAACTATCAAGAACCGGAGAAGCGAGTCCAAAGCGTATAAAAATAAACTACATAACACAAAACAATTGAATCAGAAAAATAGGTGAATGACGTTGAATTAAATAATACGTAATAAATAACACATTTCCGCACGGAAAATTCATAAAATAATATTTTTAGTTTGAAAAAAAGGTATGGATTTTTTTTTCATGAATTTTGAAAACGCCTTTACTATTGTAATACTTTTAAAACTCTCTACCATAGCTAAGCGATAGAACAACACAGTAAGTGGTCACTCTCTATTTCAATATTTACCCAGAGTGCAACGCGGGGTGCCGCACTATAAATGATTGGTTTCCATGATAAATGCGTGTATTTAGGGCCAATTATGATGCAAGCCGGACAAAAACCCACCGCCCCGCATTCCGTACCGTCTAGCCCCCTCCCCCCACACACGCACACGCACTCACGCATAGGGTCAGTCACGAGGTTTCGGTGATTGTCTAGCCATCGCGGGGTCGCACACAGTGATACGATACTGTCCTATGTTTCAAGTTTGTTATTGACGGTGGTAGAATTTCTGAGCTTGAAATATTATTACGAACGTGTTCTATCGTTTTCTAGTGAACAAGAACACGACGTTTCGGGGCCTGAAATCTTACCCCGTCTTCAGGTGAAACGTACTGTAGGCATAACATGAAATATTAGCAAATAGCTGGCCTAAAAGTAATCAACGTAAGCTAACCAGTTACAAAATACGTTTAACGCAAAAAATACTTGTTCACTAGTCGATATGTTGTTTGGTGGCGGATGACTGGTCAGCTTTCTCTGATTACTTTTAGGCTAGCTCTTTTCCTAATGTTTCGTGTTATGTTTTAACACAATATTCACCTGAAGACGGGATCAGATTCCAGATCCCGAAACGTTGTCTTCTTCTTGTTCACTGAAAAGCGCTAGAAAACGTCCACATTAAATAGTTCAACCTCAGATGCTGTCCTAGGAGGGTCACACAGTGTGGGATTTGCTGGGTTCCCCTTTTCAGCTAAACTCAATAGCTTATTCCTGCTTGAATTAGTTGTTATTCGAGATTTTGTTCTTTTGACATTCAACAGTTTTTATTTTAGGGTCATTAAACGTGTACCTTGCTAGAATTGTGATCAAACTAAGGACGTCTTGCATTATCTTGTTGATACATTTTACGACGAAGGAAGGAGAATCGCTTGGAGATGGATTGTACAATTTGTAAATACAAGAGCAAACTACAAGACGAATAGTGTGAATTTAAAATGGACTTTACGCCTTCTATAGTTTATTATGGCAAAGGAAAGACATCAAGTTATTAATTTTTGCTTGAATATTTAATTTGACCTTATGTAAAAAGATAAATCGTTCTCAAAGGGCTAATTTGAATCTTAAGTTGAAAAGGCTAACTTACCAGCATTATCAGATTTGGCTCAGCTCGCCAATTCATTTCTGATTACATTTTGGTATCGAATGAATGAAAATAAGTGATTCGGGATCGAAAATAATCGATTTAGTTATGTCGAAGTGTTCGCTGTTTGAGTGCACGTACCGGTGTCAATGATGATGCTGAATGAAGTGTATAAATCACTGTTTGAGATGCCGACCACTCTCATGAGGGTATTTTAAGGCAAATATGTGGTGAAGGATGAGTGTGATGAGTGGTAGTAATGAGTAATGAGGTGTAGTCTTGTTACAAACTAAGGCCGATTCTTCCTTAGAATGGGTCATTAATTGATAGCCCAATGACCAATGGAAATACAAGGACCAACGGCTTAACGTGACTTCCGAACCACGTAGGTGATGGTCTGATATCTAAACGTTTGTGGGAGTTGATGCGGGTATCATCAGATGATCACTGAGACTATCTGAGCCGCTTTAGACCTATATCATCTTCAAAACCTGACCTCCGTGAAGCTGGATTACAGGACCGTGCCACGAGTCCCAGTCATACAGTGGATTAAATACTTCTGAAGCCCTGTTTACTCTCTTACATACAGGAAATGTTATTTTGTTCACGGAAGTACTAGAAGGAGAGTGATCAAACAGTAGATGTACCGGTAATGTAAACATGTGTTTACCTTGGAGGACCTTATCTCTCGAGATTCAGTATTTGTTCACTGATAACGCTGTTATCTGTGTAATGAAACACAACGAGTACATGTGTTCCTACTTGACACGATATTTGATTTCGTTTCCCCTTTTTCGATAATACTTCCTTAAAATAGAAATTTATGGAAATAAATTTCTCTGTAATAACAAAAGAAATTAAAAAGAAAATATAGATTATTTTTAATCAAAATTAAATATTTTTTGTCATGATGCAGTATGATCTCAACAAATGTGTCTATTACATTGTATTTGAATTTAAAATGATACAAATTTAACTACTCATCCACACCCAATAGCTAAAGTTTACTTGAAAAAAGGCTGTTTTTATGCCAGTTTATCCTAACCGAGGGAACAGCTGATTTCCTTGCCATATTAAAATAATCTTTGTATCCAAACAAACCTTGATTTCTCTGAGAATAAAAGTGTAACTTTAGCTCATCAATACACGTGTCTAAAGCAGCTGTTTTTGTGCGAACCGACGAAAAATAGTTTCATCGATGAAAATGTTCAACAGTGTCACAGTAACTATTGAAAATTAAGTCAATAACGTTAACAATATTGTTATCCAAGGAACTGTACACATTGTAGCGCACCAGCCATGATTAGGAAAATAGCGCCTGACAATAACTAATTAGACATTGTTTGCTGTCAATTGACATATTCTTGACAACGATAACAACCGAACAGCTGTTGTCGTGGTAATCAAGCAAGAATCACGTGGAATCAATTAAACATCACTCACAACAATGTACCAGTGTCGTGTGTGTTTGGCAAAGGTAAGCTTGGGAGTGAAAACATTATCTTTCGACCAAAACAAGTTTTGTCATGAACCTGTGTTTTGTTAGGATTTGTGTGCTTTCAAAACGGTCGTTTGTTTGTAAGGATTTGCCAGTTGTGGATACGGGTAAGTGCGATGCTGTATTTAAACAAGACAAATAGTTCAGATAACTGTTAGCCAGGCCGACACGCAGCTAAGCGCTAAAGCGCCGCTTCCTTGAGTGAATCGTTTACAGCCTCCCTGTGGTATTCGGCCGTTCTGTTGCCCGTCTGTTACGAGGCTGTTCGCTACGCTCATAGATTCGCTTCGGCCTTCGGCCTCAAGCTTACGTGGACTTGTGCTGCAAATTGAACGTGAATTTAAACGTGTTTTAAATTGTATTGAAATCGGACTACTATTAACGCTGTTATATAGCGAAAAATAACTTTTGGTCACCGTTTTGAAACGACTCAATGAATATTCACAATTTTTGGTGAATTGGTGGATACCTTAAAATACATATTTATTGATAATTTAATCATAATCGGATTCAATGTACTGTTTTTAGATAATTAAAACAATTTTTTACCAAAACTCACGACTTTGCTGGTTAACGAACCAAGATATTTCAAAAGGAACATTTTACTAAATTTCATGAAAATCTATATAAATAAAATAAGACTTTTGTCTGTACATAGCAAAAATCAATCAGTTTTTGGTTATTTGGTGTTTATATACTTTGTATAGACTGAAACTGGCGTAAAAAATCCTGTCTGTCTGTCTGTAACGTTTTAAGGCATCTTGGACCACTTATAACTCAGAATCGACTGAAGCTATGACGGTGAAACTTTGTGTAAAGGTTAAGCCCATTGCCCAGTGTGTCTTTAGCTATTTGCTGTATCCATACAACATCCACAAAATAAATGGCGAAGGACCAAAGTGGGCACTGAACACGTTTTTAAGGCGTCTTGGACTGCTTATAACTCAAATCGGCTGAAGCTATGGTAGTGAAACTTCGTTTAAGGGTTTAATTCATTGCCCAGTGTGTCTTTAGTTTACTATCTGAGAAATAATTGATTTCAAATCGATACTAAGAACTAACTGACGATTGGTCAGAATGAACTAATTAAACAACAGCTGTTTCTTCAAGCCAAAATTACATCTCAGACTAATAGACCGTTGAAACGTTTAGTTAAATTTCAATTAATTTACAATTTAACTACAGTTTAATTGATACATGTATTGCTATTATACCTTCCTAATGACGAAAAATATCGTTCATCACTCGGCCCAAAAGTGTCTTTTTGAACTTCGCTCATCTAGCCTCGAACGTTGAATTTGAGCTCGTATTAAAAAGCTTTACTTTATGGGACCTAGTATACTCGTAATGAAATGACCTAGTATACTGACTCATGGCGTCATTACTATTTTAGATAGTCTTTAGAAAAATATTTGGAACAAACTATTACTTCGCCATGTGAAAAAAGACACTTTTTGTTTATCTTGTCAATGTCATTACGTAATAAGATTATACAATGGCATTTTAAAACGTTATAATTAGATCAAGACAATTAACCAAACAGTCAACACAGTTAGGCGTTTAAATTATGAACGTGGACGCGAGATTGAATGATTGAGTGAATGAAGTGAATGAGAATGAATGATAGTGTCGTGCGCCGGTAGTAACAATGTGATTATTGTGAATGACTTGCGGTTTGAAATTACTGCCCATCCCATCTGCCGCTCTTCCAAACATTCAATTAATCATCTGGCTGCGGTGTCCAAGTGATTTCTTGACGCGTCGCGTTTGTTTGGCTAAATGCGAGATTGCGATTGGTCTGCGTCATACGCGTGAGGACTTGAGCGTTTTCCACCGCCCAGGCTTAAATGGCTTGGGAGTGTGTTGATATGTTTTAAAAGTTTGTGATTAACTTATATTTTGTACGGGCTTTTGGAATTACAAACAGTAATTAGTTTCGATGGAAAATGATTTACCTATCATAGCGGTTAAATACATGATTGGTCTGCGTCATACGCGTGAGAATGACTTTTCTTCGCACGCGTCTTATCTGGTTTGGGATTTGATGACATTGTTTAGAAGTGATATTATTTTTGTAACGTATTCTACACTATCAATACTGCCAATCAATATTGCATAGGTTTGAGGTTTTGGGGAGGTTTGACGGGTTGGTTTGTACGGTTAAAATGGCCGAATTGATTGAACGGATTGTTAGGGTAGAAAAGTCTACGCCATTGGGGCACCAATAAAGGAAAAATAATAATAAATTGTTAACATGCCCCTAAAGCATGACCAACATAGAAACACGTTAGGTTTCCTCATTAAGAAGTTATAGTTTTGAGTACAATTCCTAATTTCTTTACAAATCCGGTAGCATTCTCATTATAAAGTAAAGTTGGCAGATTGTATCGGGAAAACGGTGGAAAATATATAAACTGAGTTGGCAGCGGTGCTGACTTGTGTAGTTGATTGACAATAAGGTCGTTAGTGGGGTTAGTTTGGCCGGTGTTGATTGTGACGCTTTATTCTGTGGAACAGCTGATTGAAACATTGCATTGTGGGTAATTACCCCTTCCCCCCATTCCGTCACTCTCAGCTGATCTGATGACGTCACCAACAATCACACAGTTCGCACCTCATTACCCCTTGCCTAGCGCTTGTCGCATGGTTTATATGGTAGTATTTACAGTCGAGTAAGTATTTTTTATTTTTATTGAATAATTATAGTAATAATTACGTTGTTTGGAATTTATTGTAACCAAAAAAGGCCTTTTGAGAAAATATGTTAAGGAAGCTATTCACTTTAGGGTGTAACAACTATGTATCTTGAAAATTCTAAGTGTACTAAATATTAACAAAAAGCAAAGTAACGTGAACCTGTTTGTTATAATGTCTACTTTTATGGTAAGCCAGTGTTTGGTTTCATGAGGCACCACTTTGGAATCCTTTTCGTGAAATAACAAATAATTGATCTTTATTTTTAATTAAAATAATCTTCGTCTTCAAGTTTGCTTTACTTTGACGGGTATATTTCTAGTTTCTCATCTGGTAGATATACAATTATTATACTGTTTTGTGGCGCTGAAACTCCGCATCCACTTTGGTTCTGGAGCAGTTTATCGGCAAAGCGCAGGGCCTACAGTTTGTCGAAGAGAATGGAAAGTCATCATATCAGTTGATTGTTAGCTTGGAGTTATTATCAGCTCATCAAGAAGACAGCAGGAGGGCTAACTATCATTGTTGGCGCACGCCGCGTTGATTGACGGGCCACTACAGTCCAGACGTTACCAGTTGACCGCTGACCAGTACACGCATAGGCAGGTAGTGCTTCCACCTTTCCACAAACAAAACACTTCAATTCACTCGACATTGATATGGAACATGCGTAGATCGTACAATGGTTCTTTGTTAGGTTTGTTGTTGACGATCGGAGAATTACAGAGTTTAAACTATTATTGCGCACATTTTCCATCAGAGCAAGATGATCACGACGTTTCGGTATCTGCATTCTGATCCCGTCTTCAGGTGAAAATTAACCTAAAACATAACAGAGAACATTAGAAAACAAGCTAGCCTAAAGTAATCAGCGTAAGCTGACCAGACAAGCACAACCAAACAACATGTAGCTGTTAAGTCAAAATACTAAATCTTAAGAAACTACTAGGTTGTTTTGTGTTTTAAGGGTGCAGTAAAGCTTAGTTAGGATGTCAACGTAGCCTATAAAATATTTGTTCAACTTGTTCTATGTAAATTCAACCGGTAATCTTTTGCAATTACATGCCAATTTCCATATACTATATCTTCAGGTCACCTTACATCCACTATGGAACACTTCCATTTTTCTTCCTCCATGCTTTCAATATAAAGTGTTTGAAAGAAACCGCCACAAGCGCTATGGTGAATCTCAGCGAATTTCCCGTAAACGGGGATAGGCAACTTTGGAAGTGCCATTTTGTTAAGGCATTTCCCCTAAAACCGGTTTTAAATTTGATATAAACATTTTAACAGGTTTCCGCCGCCATCTTGGTCTGACTGAAGGGATTTTGTACACATGTTTAGTGCGGTAACATAAATAAAACACTACTATGACGCCAAGTCTCATAACCAAGTCACCAAAGTTTAAGTCAAAGAGCCGTAAACCCAGTAAGTGCCATATACCAAGTCTCAGATTATAAACATAGTTTTATAGCACTTAACCCATTTTGGGGCCCCCCCCCACACAAAGGTCACTTCCGGTATATTGATTTTGCTCGTTAACAAACTTACCCTACAGAGGAGCATACGTTATTATATTACCTTGTAGAATGCATTATTTGACTCTGGAGAATGTTACTAATCTAACTTTGGTCAGCACTAGTTATTTCTAAAAGGACGGATTCATCGCTAAACACGTGCCGTCAAGTTAGAACGGGTCAGCTGTAGGCGCCTCAACTCATCTGACCCATGCCCTCTTTTAGCTCGCATTTGCATATATATAAGGTGGTTAATAATTAACCAACATGCGCACCGACCATGAAATAGAGATCTTTAACCTGATGAGTCTTCTTCTCTTCCTGGAACTCCAGAGATAGCTTTGTTGTCTTGAGTGAGTGACGGGTTTTTAAGTGGGGTTTCATGGAGTTATTTGTTTTTCTAAAAGTGCTAATTATAAATTGAAACCGTTCGTAAATCCTCCAGGATATAGCAGAGTGTTGGGGTTTTATGTCATGTTGGATTGTTGTTAGGTAATTTCCATAGGAAACAGAGGTATTCATTTCTACCGTTGCATAGAATGAAACGCAGTAGAACCAAACGGAAAGCAGTTTTGAGCTTTTACACACCATCTGAGCCAAATATCCAAATTTGACATATATTTGTATACTGTATATCTAAATTGTATAATCAAGACCTTTTACAGAATAAGTTTTAAGTCCCCGTGGTTCGGAAGTCACGTTAAGCCGTTGGTCCATTCCATTGGTCGATGGGCTATTAATTAATGACCCAATCTGGGGAACAGTCGGCCCTAGTTTGTAACAAGACTACACCTCATCATCCATCAAAAACACTCATCACACTCACCCTTCATCCCATAATATTCACCAAAAAATACCCTCTAGGAGTGGTCGGCGTCTCAAATCAAAGTACCAAAGTAATATCCTACCTCCACCATAACTATTGAAAAAGAAATATTTTTAAATACCGGAATATTTTTATAGAGTACTAAAGTTTGTTTTGACGTACTTTGTGTCACTTACCTATCCCGAAAACCGGTGGGGAGGCTAATTATTTTAGTACAAACCCCCTTCTTGGAGTATTTTAAAAGAAAGGGAATTCTAATAAAGATAATTATAATAATTGAATTCTAATAAAAATTCAAGGACGCAAAGAAAAATATTTCACTCTATTTTAATCTGTGATTATGTTATAGGGTTGTTATGTTTCCCTCAGAGTATTTTTAAGAAAAGTTTCTCATTTAAAATTCATAAATTGGATGTGAAATGTAGCATTAAAACCCTCATTTCTTGTAATCTTTAAATGGGTATTAGAAAAACCCCATTACACCTTCCACGAACATTTCACCCAAAGGGCGAAGGGTTGTCTTAAGTAGACTAACAATCATTTTGAAGCCAACTATTTTTAACTCGTAATTAGATTAGACCAAGAGTAATGATTGTATTGACGACAGTTAGGCAAATATCAGCCGGAATGAGATGGGATGATGAGCTCTAATCGTCTGTCGCAGATAAAAAGATGGATCGTTGTTTGTGAACAATCACTTGTATACAGCGCTGCAGTGTTCTGTGTACTCGTACTGTCAGATGATTCATCATCGTACAATCGAATACGCTGTTCAATTCCGTTATTTGACCACTCAACTTATATCAACTGATAAATTGACCGTGTTTTCATTTTATCAACTCACCGATGTTAGCAATCTTTGTAAATAAAATAAGACTTTTGTCTGTACATTGCAATCGGTTTTTGGTTATTTGGTGTTTATATACCTTGCACAGACCAAACCTGGCGTCAAAAGAATTCATGTCTGTCTGTAACGTTTTTAAGGCACTGGACCGCTTATAATTCAAAATTGGCTGATGGTATGACGGTGAAACTTTGTTTAAGGATTTCGCCCATTACGCAGTGTCTTGAGCTATATTTTATATCCATACAACATCCTCAAAATAAAAGGCTAGGGAACAAAGTGGGCTCTGAACACGTTTTTAGGCGTTTTGGACGGTATTTGATTCAAAATTGGCTGAAACTATGGCGATGAGGCTTGTTTAAGGGAATGAACAAACGCTGCTTATCACCAGTGTGTCTCAAGCTACATTTGATGTCCATATTACATCCTCAAAATAAGTGGCAAGGAACAAAAGTGCACTCTAAAAATATTGTTTAGGCATTTTTGACCGCTTATAAGTCAAAATTGGTTGAAACTATGGCGGTGAAACTTTGTTTAAGAGTTAAGCTAATCACGCAGTGTGTCTTTAGCTACATTTGATGTCCATATAACATTTTCAAAACAAAACGTAAAAAACCAAAGCGGCCTCTAAAATCGGCTTGATCTTCAGCAGCTGAACCAATTTGCCCAGAATTTAAATTCAATTGAAAATACTAAGGAACATTGCTTAAATTTCAATGGTCAAATATAATACCCGCGCCTCCAAAAAAAACAACAAAACGACCTGATTAAAATGAAAAATGAAATCAAAGCTCGCTTCAACGTTTAGGAGATTTCTAACCGACGCAGATGGGAAAATAGGTGGTCCAGGCAGGACAGCCAGATTTTACGATATGTCGTCAAAGTGTGGAATCAGAGAAAGCGGTTTGACCTGCCCGTGGCCTGTGACATTCCCTGAGGCCTACAAGAGACCGTGTCAGCAGCCGGTTGTAGACATCCTACTGTAGTGTAGTGGCTATGCACGCACTTGCTGTAGAGGGTTCTTAACCAAGCAGTGACCTTGAAACGTGGCTTTAAGAACCTATTCTATAAAATATATGTGCAGTTTTCCTGTCGTTCGAGAAGGTATTTCAAGCTTATGTTTCAATTCAAAAATAGAAGTTCAATTTGTGTTAACATAGAACATGATGAGAAACTCACTTTCAATGTTTGAAAAATTCCAGAAACATTTTAACCGTTTAGGCTCACTGGGCAGAGAGGCTTAGAAACATTTACCTTGCAGCCTTGAAACACACCCAAGTATCGTATTATACTAACTGCCAAATTGTTTTTTGAAAAACATTTAAAATATCAACCCCAACTGTCGTATGTATTTCGTGTACACTAGCATTCTTTAAAGCAAATCAGCCAAATACTCGTAAAATGGTAAGTGATTTTTTACAAGAAGATCTCGGTTTCTCTCGATAGAGGGGGATGACTTGTTGGTACACGGGTAGAGAAGGGGAGTGTTGAGTTAACAAGAAGGTTAAGCTGGCTCATTTGTCCTGCACCCCCTCTTCACCCCCTCACAACCCCCCTCAGCCATGACCACTCACTCTCGCCAGAGACAACTTCCTTACCGCGGTAACTGCTGCTAATATTTTACACCCCATTCATCCTCAACAGCTATAGAGTGTGTTTATCTTTATAGACGTGGAAGTTGCCACTTTTATTATTGGCTCTGTGTCTACTTATTTTGGCTACTTGTGTCTGAAGCGTACAGAACTTAATGGAAACATGAAGATGACTACAAGTGCACTAATTGGTACGGTAGGCGCACACAGTAGCGGTGAAGGAGTGTGGTGAGATTTGTTGTACCTCATAGGTGTATTTATTTTATTCATTTGACTGGGACTCGTGGCGTGGTCCTGTAATCCAGCTTCATGGAGGTCAGGTTTTGAGGATGATATAGGTCTGAAGCGGCTTAGAGTCTCAGTGATCATCTGATGATAGCCGCATCAACTCCCACCATAATTTAGACATGTCAGACCATCACCTGCGTGGTTCGGAAGTCACGTTAAGCCGTTGGTCCTTGTATTTCCATCGGTCGTTGGGCTATTAATTAATTACCTATTCTAAGGAAGAGTCAGCCTTAGTTTGTAACAAGACTACACCTCATAACTCATTACTACCACTCATCACACTCATCCTTCACCACACAATACCCTCTTGAGAGTGGTCGACATCTCAAATAGTGATATAGTGTTACAGTACTAAACTTTTGCCGAGTGCGCAGTTGTGGCTGTGACCTTGAATTTCGTCCCATAAGAGCAATGTAAAAACAAGCATTTTTGGGACACTTCACGCCTACAGTTTTCATCCGATTTTTATGAAATAAACTTTGTTGAAGTGCATTAATTGTTTTAGTGACTCCGCTGAGCCGAATTTTCATTTTCTCAATTGTCAAACCAATCCAAAAATTGAAGAACAGTTGTATTTGAATTTCTTGAGTTTCTATTTAAAATGACATTTTCGAGAAAGTGTTCAGCGGAGACACTGCAGTACATTGTCATCTTTGAAATAAAACGTGTTTCAAAAGGATCTGATGAAAATTGTGGGCGTGAAGTGTCTCAAGAAAATGCTTCTTTTTACATTGTTCTTGTACATTGTTTTACATTCTATGGGGAAAAACAAAATGGTCGCCAGGTACCATGCACTCTTAAATCCTTCTTAAATCAGGCGAGAGCAGCTCCTGACAGGAACTACCATCAAATAGAATTTGTGACCTAAAACAATGCTGGCAGTACTCTTGAAATTTCAATATTATAATCTGTGTCAACGACTTTAAATCATAAATTATCATTCTTCGCACTTTTAACATCACCATCATTCTTCGCACCTTTAATATCCATATATACAGGGTGTCCCATAAGTAAAATGCCAGACTCTGGGAAAAGGTTATATTGGTCAAAATAAAGAGAAAGTTAAGAACACATGTTTTCCAAAAACGCTTAATTAACCAGATATTTGCCATTTTATATTTTCACTAATTATTTATTATCTCCCACACCGTTTATCGAATTTGACTCAAACCTAACATATATTTGTATCTAAGTAAGATCATGTATGGAAAAAATTACCAGGATCTAACTTATCATACGATAAAATGTAAAAATAACGTTTTGTAGTAAATTTTATTTCCTATCTATTGACATCAAGGTCATAAAAATCTATTAGGAAACAACTATTTAGGGGAAACTCTGGCTGAAAACAGACAACTTTCCACCTTATTATCTTGATGTTTGCCACGGTTTCCGCTGTAACTTTGTTGATTCATGATTGATTCTTTTGATTTTGGTGTCGTTAGATAGGTAATATAATTTGCTACAAAACGATATCTACATTTTATCGTAAAACTCTCCGTTTATTCGCTATTAAGGTGTAACGCCAAAAATATCCTAAAATTACCATAAAATAGCCTCTATTTTAAAATGATAAGTTAGATCATCCTGGTAATTTTTCCATAAATGGTCTTATTTAGATACAAATTTATGTTCAGTTTGAGTCAAATCCGATAAACGGTGTGGGAGAGGATAAATAATTAGTAAAAAATATAAAATTGCAAATATCTGGTCAACTAAGCGTTTTGGAAAACATTTATTCTTGATTTTCTCATTATTTTGACCCATATAAACTTTTACTTTCTAATAATGGACACCCTGTATGGTTCACTCTGTTAAATGTCAGTATTTAAAGTACAAAACACAGCACAATAAAAAGTGAAATAAATTCAGTTTTGTGGTATATAATTACATGGAACTACAGTAAGTAAAGTAAAGCGACTGTAGAAAGTAAGCCTGTGTAAGCCAAGCACGGCAGTACCGACTTGGCGAGGCTTTTATTGCCGGCTTTCAGTCCAAGACTCGCGGCTTTCAGGCTTTATTCTTTTCATTTTGAGCACAACTCCAGGTGTAAAACCCCTCCCCCCGCGTCACGGCTAAACCCCCGGCCGTGCATTGTTGGTGCTTGGGCCGCAATCGCTACACAACGGTTGTATTGTTGGAGCGTCTAACAAATTTAATACAAATTAAGCCCATTGTGCTATATAGTAAAACTATGTACTATAACAGTTGTCATGGAACGTTTTTATACAGACGGTATTACAATTATTTTTTCAAAGTTGGATTAACCTAAGATTATATCACGATTTGAGATGTTGACCACTCTCATTAGGGTATTTTAAGGCAAATATGTGGTGAAGGATGAGTGGTAGTAATGAGTTATGAGGTGTAGTCTTGTTACAAACTAAGGCTGACTCTTCCTTAGAATGGGTCATTAATTAATAGCCCAATGACCAATGGAAATACAAGGACCAACGGCTTAACGTGACTTCTGAACCACGCAGGTGATGGTCTGATATGTCTAAACGATGGTGGGAGTTGATGCGGGTATCATCAGATGAACACTGAGATTATCTGAGCCGCTTTAGACCTATATCATCCTCAAAACCTGACCTCCATGAAGCTGGATTACAGGACCACGCCACGAGAATTGCATTTTCAACATAAAAGTTCATTGTTATAATTTTTTGTGAACGAAAGAAAGTATTAGAACTCATTTTCATTGATTGGTTTAACATATTCAACATGATATATTTGGAAACTAGAGGAGTTTTCCAACACACTTATGGAACATTTTTCTCGAAATTATAACTTTTAAATGTACAAAAGGGAGTTAAAGAGCACTAAAACTTGGATTATTGTCAAAGTTAAAACTATTGAACCACTTATGAGAAATCGGACTCTATATACGAGTACTTTGTAAATGCGTCGTTTAATTTAATTTATTACAGTCAGCGTATAAATAATGTTTTGTGTTGACTTTTTATGAAAATGGACATGATACAGAACTGGTGAAATGGTAAACCAAATGATATAAAATTTAATCATGGTTATTAATGTTAAAGTTATTTTGAAAGGTGAAGAACGGGCCGCCGTAAACCTTACAACTGATTTGGACAGTTTAGAACGCATCAGTTGAAGGAAGGCCCGTTGTTTAGCCAGTTGTTATAGGTGCGCGTGTATTCTTTGGGCGGACGAATCTAATCT
Source organism: Matsumurasca onukii (assembly GCA_018831715.1). Lineage (NCBI taxonomy): Eukaryota > Metazoa > Arthropoda > Insecta > Hemiptera > Cicadellidae > Matsumurasca > Matsumurasca onukii. Next base: position 35,696,602 of record CM032065.1, read on the forward strand.
TCTCTGAGGTCACCACTGAGGCGGACCTTAAAAGCATAAAGCAAAGTGGATACTCTACACGCTACATGTATCGAGTGGAAGGCAAGGGTTTCATGAGATGATGCTGAGCGATGTGTCTCTAACCTTGTGACCTTGACTGGCTTCTCACGACCTTGACCTTGGAGGTCATGCTCGGTCGGGTTCGAACCCTTCCCTTACCCAACCACCCACCCATTTCTATGGTCCAGCTGTCATGAGTTGACCCCCTCGGCCTCAGCTATCTATACATAGACTATCACACTACTATTCGGGTTGGTCACTTTTAAAAATAATGAAGTACTAAAAATAATTCAATAGTCAAATTTTGGTGAGGTCTTTTAGCAACAAGGTTTCTATCCTCGGACCAAACACCAACTGGAGATAGGTTATAACTATTATTTCCACTCAAGAAGCTGTTTCAAGAATGTTTCTCTCTACGAGACTGGGACTCGTGGCGTGGTCCTGTAATCCAGCTTCATGGAGGTCAGGATTTGAGGGTGATATTGGTCTAAAGCGGCTCAGATAGTCTCAGTGATCAGCTAATGTTACCCTCATCAACTCCCACCATAATTTAGACATATCAGACCATCACCTGCGTGGTTCGGAAGTCACGTTGAGCCTTTGGTTCTTGTGTTTCCATTGGTCATTGGGCTATTAATTAATGTCCCATTCTAAGGAAGAGTCGGCCTTAGTTTGTAACACGACTATACCTCATAGCCCATTACTACCACTCATCACACTCATCCCTCACCACATATTTGCCTTAAAATACCCTCATGAGAGTGGTTGGCATCTCAAATAGTGATTTAGTACCTGTGGTAAACTTGACAGGAGGTGATTTTGATCACATTTAAACCCCAAGCTCGCGGGAAACAAAGTCACCGTCAAATAAAAGCCTATAATTATTGAATATCTCGTGTACGTTGATTGGTAGATATTCTAACAATCAATGCACACGAGATATTCAATAATTGATTGTCAGAATATTACAGTGCACACTATTCTTCCAGAAATTAAAAACCCCTTTTAACTTTCTGTAAAAGAATTTTAAGACCTTGTGATGATGTAAGCTTTGTTTTCAGCTAGTGTACTTATCAATACATTCACGTTTTATTTATACAGACGTCTTACACATTTCTTTCGTAAAGAGGAATTAACGGTAGGTAAGATTACCTCTACGTTACATCGGAGTAAATAAGTTTTTACCTACTCTGTAAATCGTCATTCGTCTCCAAATCAGCCATTCCGATGGCTCGCGATTAGTCAATTTGATCCAATCTTTTACTGATTAATTGTGAACAATGTAACAGTTTATTGTTCTTTTGAGTCAGTATTATTGCTCCGAAATTGTGAAAACACACGAAAATAATACCCTTAAAAATATTTAAACTGAAGAAAATGCGGCACATTTCTTGTTACAACATAGACAATGCCGGGTCAAGTTTGAGCGAGCGTACTGTAGCCACATTGAGGCTAGCTCGTTGCTCGAGGCTGGCGTGAGCAGTTAAACTCAAGGTGAACTATAATTGACCATAAATCCATCTAATCTCACAGTTCTATCTTATCCTCAATTTCATTTAGTTCAAGTCTACACTCTCCAGGCAACCACCCGCAGTTGGCCGGGAGAAAGTGATATTTGTCATCAGCGTAACTGACCTTTGATAAGAGTATTTAGTGGGTTAAGGGAACGCCTCAGCTACGCGGCGTCGCTTCAATGCAAGGGTTTTCGGCGGCTCGTGCTTTTCACCATTTAAAATAATTTTTAGAGAAATGTTCTAACTCGCGTGTAAAGCCTTTTTGTTTCGAAATTATGCTTTTTTAGTGCGCGGAATGGAGTCAAAAAGCCCATACACGGCTTTATTCTTTCAGTGGTTCAATAGTTTTACAAGTAAACTTTGAAAAAATCTAAGTTTTAGTAATTTTAAACTACATTTTGCTCTCTTAAAAATTGTATTTTCAAGAAAAATCTTCCATGTTGGTTTCAATTGCTCCTCTAGTTTCCAAATATATCATGTTTATTAATGTAAGAATTATTTTGAGAGGTGAACAACGGGCCGGCGTAAACTCTTGCATTGAAGCGTCGCCAAGTCGTGGAGGACGATAAGGGAAATGAAGTGAATATAGGTATTTGATTGCTTAAAAGTTTTCAATATATGCTAAATGGGCCTAAAGGCATGCAAACGGATGATTGATAAGAGGAACCATACATTATGACCTCTTTTATTAAACCCAAATTAAAGATTATTGAAAAGAAAATTAAGATTGAGTATTTGCTTTAGATATTTTGATAGCAAGGCTATCATTTTCGGAGGCTAACCTTTTAATCAGTTTGTTAACCTTAGTTTCTGAATATGATAGCCCTAATATCGAAAGGCCCAAGGCTATTACACTATATTTTGATTCAGTTACTATTTATAAATTTGGATTTTGAACAATTCTAAATTAAGATAAACCCTCTAGATATCACGATCGAAGTTGCAAAACCATGAAAATAAAATATACTTTGATGGGACTGATGATAGTTACTGAGCTTTTACCATATTTATCTCAAGTCCATTGTTGATAAGCTGACCAAAGTTTGACAATAATATGTAAACTACAGTAGTGTATTATTTATTGTGAATCTTAAACGCTCCTTACTACGGGTGATGTTTTAAAATCGATGGATAAGGGATTCCTACCAAGAACTGGTAGGAATCTAATAAACCAGCACGTTTAATCACATAGAAGTACTTTGTCGTAACTGTTCATGCTCAAAAAGATACTCGTAACTTTCTTACACAAGATAACTTGTCACATAAAGATTTTATTCTGTACGCAGTTGATAAAAGTGTGTACTGTGATGATTACACCAAGTATCGTCTTTGAGAAGGCTTATCCCACCCCCCCACTGTGAGAGAGACAAGAGTGTGGACGAGGGTGTCGTACAATGGCTCACGGATGTGCGGTCCAATGCATCCCCTCACCCCCGCCACAGCATCAGTAGTAGGGGAGGGAGGTGCACTGATAAGCATGTCAATAAAACCACCGTCTGTACCTTTATGATGAGGCAGAAGAAATCAGGGGAAACAGAATAATTGGACAAAGTTAATTATAATAGACCAAAGTATTAACACATTTTACCTATGAGCGTAGGCTTTCCCGTCCCTTAATCGTAACCAAACAAGAAATCGTGTTTAATTAATTAATTAATTTTTTGTGTCTTTTTACAATACAAAATGGTGTTGGCAAATACGTGAAAATTATACAAAAAGTGGTGAAATGGTTATGGTTATTAACCACTGATAAGGAAGAGAGGGCTGCGTACTTAAATCAGCTTATAAACAAGGTATAAATGAATGAAATTTAAACTCCTTCAAAGAATTCCGCTACAGAGTAAAGAGTCGTAGCAGCAAGTGTTTTTTAAGTTTATTTTTGAACATAGCAAGATCTGAAGCTCACAGTGAAGCTCAAATTTTTAAAGGAAACTTGTTCAACAATTTAACACCAACTTGCATACTAGGTAATCTGTCATGCATCTATTATCTGTGACTAATTTGCCTATACACTTCACTAGATCGAATATTGTATGAATGTACAACTTGACCCTGCAATAACTTACATTTCGACACAGAAAATACAATTGACTCATAAACGTATAATTCGGGAAGGTTCAGATATTACTTTTGCTACAATCAAAGCATTAAAAATGGTAACGATGATGCAAATAATGTAGAAACATTTTAACTACCACAATCCTTACTTTGTAGGTGAAGTTTGGCGGGAAAACTGACATGTTTTCTAGGGTTAAACTCTCATTTGCAATTGGAGTTAGAAATAACTTACCCGTTCATCAATTTTAAACCCGTGTTGTAAAATAGCACTTGGCGTTTAAGTAGTTTCCCGGATGGGTCTAAACGGATTCCTCCAAGGACCCTCTTCACTTTAGGTGAATGTGTTCTTGCCCCCTCCCCTTTTTAAAATCCCCTGGGGCAGGGGCTCGAACCCCAGTTCCACAAATGTACCTACGGGCTGCGAATCCATCAATACTTCACGCCGTTGTCTGAGTGCAATGCTCACCTTGTGGTTATTCCATGTAGGATACCTGGATGAAATTATGAGATATAAGTTGCTTTTATTAAGAGACAAAATTGTACTGTACTGATTTTGAATGGTGAATGTAAAAATTGAAAGATTAGCATGGTAGGCCGGGTTACCTGAAATGAAATTCGACCTGAAACTATAGTTGTAAAGTACCTTAACATGTGGACATTTGTTAATATCAACTCAAACCGTGATTTAAAAGTAGCATGGGCCTAAGAGTGCACAGTACCTGGCGGCCATTTTGTTTTTTTTTGTCCCATTAGATCAATCTAAAAACAAGCATTTTCTTGAGACACTTTACGCCCAATTTTCATGAGATATGTTTGAAACATGTTTTATTTGAAAGTCGACAAAGTACTGCAGTGTCTCCGCTGACCACCTTTTTGAAAATTTTATTAGTTTTATAGTAAAACCAAGAAGTTTAAATACAACGTTTCCTCAACTTTTGGACTGATGTCAAGGTTTTCTTTAAAGCTAAGTTTATTTCATAAAAATCCCATGGAAACTGTAGGCGTGGGTTGTCCCAAGAAAATGCATGTTTTACATTGCTCTTATGGGACGAAATTTAAGGTCACAGTCACTACTGCGTACTCTTAAGCATAATTATTTCCGGAAAATGACATGAATCAGTACCCAATGGTATGGTGGTTATTAATTTCAAGTGCATCGACAGTATGCATGTAACAGATGGGTACGAAATTCTTAGTTAGTTGCGGTAAAACATACTGCGGTAGTAATCACAATTTAAAATTAGAGCAATTGTATCTTGAAAGTAAAATATTATTGAAAGGTGACCCATATAAATAAAATTCCTATATACATGAGAGAAACAATAGGTCCTTGTGTTAGATTTAAAAGAAAACATTTCGACGAAAAGCCAATATTTCTATTCAACCCCTGATCTATAGGCAGCCACTATGAGTGGGGGTTGCAAGAGGACTGTATATAGTATGTACATATACTGAGCGTACAAGAGGGCGAGTGAGAGGGTGTAAGTTTATCTGTGGCCAGCACTGTGTGTTATAACTGGCAGTATAACTCGCCTCTCCTTATCACTCAACTGTATTAATTGCTTACTAAATCCCTCCCCTGGGATCCGTTATCTCCTCTGCCAGTGCCAGTGCGCCGCTGCATAAACGTGTTTTAATTACACGAACACCCTGTACATACAATATGTCTAGCGAGACAGTGAAGCAGTGTGTGCTGCTAAATCAGCACAACTTGTACTTAATATTTTTTATTGTTTATTGCTCTTTAAAAGTAGTTTTTTAACCATGTGCATCGCCATGTGTTTGCGGTGAGAACGTTTTGTAACGCTAATCAGTTCAAATTTTGTTTATTAGTGTGTTTAAACCTTTATTTACAAATATTTCTTTGCGTAATAGATTCTTTTATTTATTCCTTTGTTTGAAGTTTGTTGTTGACGATGAGAGGATTTCAGAAGTTGAACTATTATTGCGGACATTTTCCAACGTTAGTGAATAAAAAGGATCACTCAAAAAGGTGATCCTTTTGTTCACTGATAAATGTCTAATAATAGTTCAGGTTCTTTAATTTAATTACACGGTAACTGATGAATGTCTGCTTTCTAACATAGAAGTTTAATTATTCAACTGGATACCAAATTCAATATAAAGTGCTCCAATGCCGAGTGCGTTCATAACTCCAAGCTTCAAAGCTTCAAACATAGCCAAGGCTTCAAACATAATAAAGCTTCAAACATAGCCACAAGCTTCAAACATAGCCAAAGCTTCAAACATAGCCAGAAGCTTCAAACATAACCAAAAGCTTCAAACATAGCCAAAGCTTCAAACATAGCCAGAGCTTCAAACATAGCCAAGGCTTCAAACATAGCCAAAGCTTCAAACATAGCCACAAGCTTCAAACATAGTAAAGCTTCAAACATAGCCAAAGCTTCAAACATAGCCACAAGGTACCGTGAATCTTCGCGAATTTCCAATAACTCAGGAGAAGGGGGCATTCAGAAAAAATACAACTTTATATTCAAATGTATGTAACTATAACCATTATGTGTTCCAAAATTCGATCAGCAAAACCAAGATGACGGTGAACGATTTTGTAGTCGAACCGCCGCGATCTCGGTTGGCTAAATAAATTTCATTGATTTCTTATTAAGACGTTGGTTAGTGAAACAAAATATAATCATAAATACCGTTTTATACCTTACAAATACATGCATTTTTGCGGGCAAACGACCTCCCAATTAATAATTCGAACGGGCTTTTTTTGAGATAGCTCCCCTCCCATAAAGGGCACACATCGGTAGAAATAAGCTATATTTCTGAATTCGTGAATAAGTGCATGTAACACTGTGAATGTGTCTGTGATGGACTGATTGTTGTCGGCGATATTATTCCACTCGGTGAAAGACAAAAGTACACAGAGAGCCGGAGCCGGTTATTATTCTACGAGCGACGGTTTGTGGGCCGTGTTTACCCTGTTAATTGAGCGGACAGAAGGCACATAATCGGCTGACAGGTGGGTCCTGATTGCTCGTTATTTATACGACTCCACTGCGGGGGTGGCGTGCGATATTCAACCTAATGATTTATGTTGGTTGCAGGTCGCCGCTGACTCCCGGCTACCGTACTTATCTCTACCACAGTTATAAGGTAAGTGATGCTTTCTTTCTCTTAAGATCTAAATGTTGAATAAATATTGTGACAAGAATATTATAACAATAATAATATTTATTGTCATTTACAAAAAAATATTGTGTGTCAAAAACAAAGTAATACAAATAAGTTTAGCAAAATCACCATCAAAGGACAGGGCATAGACTAAAGACTGGCAGTTAACTAATATTATTCTTAATGAATCAATAATCTTAATAAAGGGCTGTTTTATGTACATTAAATAACGTAGATAACACGCATAATTTATTAACACAATTTAATGTGTACTACCTACATGTATTCACCAAATAAACACATTTTTACAAATATACATACTTTCATACATGTTACACGCCAAAATTAAATTAGAAAAATAACTTACGTAGAAGAGTATAAATTACTTTCAAGAAAATTCATTAGTACTCGTACATACCTGACAAACATGTCGCATTATGTCAACATTTTTTACAGACTGAAGAAGTCAAGCCAGCAAACTTGAAAAGAACTCGACAGTTCTTAACGAATTAATAAAATATGTAGTGTAGTAGTTAAAATTCAAAAGTTGTCTGAATTGAGTAACCGATTATTGAGCAACCATTTATTGTAATGGACAAATCACGCTATCTAATTGTAATATAATTAATTATTCTTTGTTTTAAATTATCAAATTGGAAAAAGTTATGATTGATTAAATTATTTAAATTCAAAATCGGGGATCTATCCCTCCACCCAACTCTTTAAAAAACCGGTAGGTCCAACATATATGTAAAAGAAATGGTTTTACAAGTTTTAGAAAACTAAACCCAATTGTTTATGTTTGGCATATTTGACCATTGGCCATAATTCTAACCAATCAGAATCCACAATAGCAATAAGGTCAAAGAGGGTAGTTCTTAAAATTTACGATGAAAAAACAATCAATTTGACACTTTTCAGTACTCAACGTTGTAAAGTTAGTCATATAAATAAAACAACGCACAATGCTTGGTAGCTAAGTTTGAGTTTGCTATACTTTTAACTTTATATTCATCAAATACCTTAGCTCTTTACATATATTTAACGATGTGATCATCAAGTTCAACAATGTTTTTAAAAAGAATACAGTTTCTTGTTCACTCACAAAATAAATAGTGTTAACTAAAAAGCCCAATTCAGCCACTTTGATTATTATTTTATTGATATAATCCAACATTTACCTAGCTATGTATCAAAATAATAAATTGTACCGTAAAAATCATTTATATTTTAAACTGTACAAACCCTGACGATTAGTGTTCTAGGCATACTTAACTGTCATTTCGTCCAGCAAACACAATCATTTCTAACTGCAATATCAAATATCGAGTCACTAATAGTTTATCGAGGACACAAACACACAGTGGAGACAGAACTATGAAATGATTGTCTTCGGTGTGCAATCGTTTATGGATTTTGGCACACTCCGCCCCGCCGCCTTGGCCGCTCGCCTACAGACTGGCTATAGGCCGTCGTGCACGACATGAACATATCTCCACTCGGTTATTAGAACTGGTCGGATGATATCGACAACATCTCGCCAGTTTATTGCGCCCCACTGTTTTATTTGTTGTTCTGTCCGGATTGGATTAAGTGTTCCAATCTCAATTCATTTCCCTAAGTGACCGAGGTTCCGGCTGATGGCTGGGTAGCTTTTGTTTGTTTTCTTTTGTTTCCTCGGATTGTTTAGCCCGTTTAACTCTAGGGTAATTTACATGTTTTATGTACAGGGTGTTTGAAAGTCCGGGCGTAAAATTAAATACAACTAGACAGTTGTCGTTTTTAATGCGTTAAAAGAAAATTTTTTATTATATACTTTAATGATATTTTTTAAAATAAATAAATAATTTATTGCGGAAACATTTTAACACCCTATCATAAAGGGTACGCATACTTGGCTACGCAGTGAATTTTTTTCGTTTTTTGTTACTGTTCTAAATGTCTTTTCAATGTGCGCGTGTGTATTTATTCTTTTATTTATTTATTTAATCAACTTGACGACCTCTATGAGTGATAAAACTTCACGTCCTCGTACCTGAAGAAGCGGCCTATAGGAGTGTAGTACTTATAATTACAATAAAAGATTACTCGACAGATCTACAAGGTAACCTAAACCTATATATTGATTCATAGTAATCTGGTGGCTATCATCATGAAGTTAGAAGATAGTCCTAGAACTATTTACTTGGTTTATACAAACATAATCGTGAATTTAGTGATTTTAAACTACTTAGGGGCCCATACCAACTAACAATATTTTTCATTTGCATGAAAATGTATTTTGCCAGTAATGCGATGAATTTCATGTAAATGTTCGTAAAGTAAAATATTCGTTTAATTATTTTATTTATAACGCTATAACTGTGGCGAGGGAGGGGCGAGGTGATGCGCCGGACGGCTGCGCAATGCACTACGCATGCGCAAACCAGTTCCCCGGCTGTCAGAGTTATTACACACTGCCGCTATTTACTCTTGCTAATGCACACTGGTAAAGGTCAGGGTTCACCTGCCTACATACTACATACAGGTGTGCGGGACACTTTCAGTTGCATTTGCATAGCAGTCAGCATCGCAACTGATTATAAGCGGCATCACATCAGGCTGCTGAATACTCCAGTGTGCCAGTTGAGTTTCCTGGTGTCGGAGTTTAAATATTCTCGATTATTGGGATTTTTGTTAGGAGGGCACAATACCTGTCAGTCATTTTGTTTTTTCCCATAAGAGAAATGTAAAAACTAGCATTTTCATGAGACACTTCACGCCTACAATTTTCATCGCATCTTTTTGAAGCAAGTTTTATTGAAAGTTGGTGATGTACTAGAGTGGCCCAGCTGACCACTTTTTTGACAATTGTATTAGTTTACTAATGAAAAAGGTAAAACCAAATACTAAGTTTGTTTACATTTTGGATTTATTTAACGTTCTTATAAATAAGAAAACGGAAATTCGGCTCAGAGGAGGCACTAAAACATTTAATATAATTATTTAAAACGAACTTTGATTTATGAAAATCCGAAGAAAACTGTAGGTATGAAGTTTCCCAGGAAAGTGTATGTTTTTACTTTTCTCTTATGGGACGAAATTCTAGGTAACGTGTCATTACCGTTTCTAATTCACACATGTTTTAAAATGTTTGGTAATACCGCTCAGTTTTTTATACAATTGACCCTTATTAAATAAAAATTATTTTATAGAACTAGATGTGTTGATAACTTTTTACCACGATTGTTTGACCTGCCCAACTGTTTGATAACCCAATGCCCACGAACCTCTTGTTACTGTTCTGTTATACCAACGGTACTAGTATAAGGTTGGTTAGGTTAGGTTAGGTACCGACTGCAGCGCACCTAGCGGTGGCGGGAGTAACTGCAAGTACCGGTCCTCACTATTTGTCGCTACAATAGACGTCAATTTGTCAACTGCACTTGTAGCCGCTCACACGACCGCTCATTCTGCCGCTCACCGCTCATACAGCTCGCCGCTCAGTACCGGTTCCGCCGCCCAGCTGCTTTCTAGCCTACACAACCAGTTTTGTTATTTCTCATTCATACTCGGCGACTTTCTCGTTGTTTCGACAAGTACCGTGCATTATGTACTGGCTATTTTGTGCATTGCGGGTGGGTTTTTTTACAATACTAGTTTTGATTTTAGGCCTAAATAGCAGTTTTATCTAGTGCACTTTTTTACATGTTTATTTTTTATCTAATTTTCGTGTAGGTATTGTTATGATATTTATGAAGAAACATCCACATGTACATATCTATATTTGTATAGATGATGTTTTTAAACATTTTCTAAGACATCATTTTTAAACTAATAAAATGAACTTTAACGTATCATTAGTAATTTAGATAGGTACTTTAAATTAATACCCACAGTTGTGGGGGGGGGGGAATTGAAATTTTATGTGGGAAGAAAGAAACCAACTTGCAGGCAAAGTATGACGGTAATACCAAATTAAATCTTTGACGATTTACTGATATGGGTTATGGTACATTTATCTCGTACAAACCTTCTCTATAAACAGTACGTTCGTACTTTGTTGTATCATTCCTTAAAAGCACAGAAGAACACAGTACAAAAACCAAGAAAAACCTATAATTCAACATATTTTTGATGTTTTTACGGTTTTATTTTTAGGTTAGCTTGAGTATTTCGATAAATCAGGGTTAAGCATTTAATAATACAGGATACAAACATAAAACATAACTAGTTAAATAATTATACTAGTACAAAAAGGTAAAACCGTATTCAATTTTCCTGCCGATTAGGTGACTCCGTTGATTGAAAAAACACCCAGATCCCACAGATTACCGCGAACAAACGTATCGCCGTCAAAGCGTACTTAAAACTGAAATAACGCCCGGCATAATGATATTCCAAGTACTTAGAACCCGTACTTAACAACGAAACTTAATGAGTTTTCTCTGGATATCAGTGACAGCATCTGTCAGCAACGTCCGCTCCGCGACTGGAGTAATTAACTAATCCTTAATTAAAATAATTGAACAGGAAAAGTGTCAGTCAAAGCGGCTGTCGGCTAATTATAATTAGACAACTGCACGAAGACATCCACCCTCGTCCTTGTGTCGGATTAATCATAAGGTTTGCCAACTTTCCGGAGGAAAAATTGGGTTGCTTTAGTTTGTGTGTGTGTTTTTAGGGGAGGTTGGATATGTTATTAGCTTAAGGGTCTTCCTCAGCTGCTCCGGAGAGCGACGTTGCAGAGGTTTGCGGGAAATAAAATGGAGACTTTAGTTTTAATTCTGTATTGACAAAAGAAACTCTTAAATGAAATATAAACATATTATCTAGGTTTGCCTGTAGTACATTTTTCAAAATGTCTTTTAGTATATTCGCTATTAATGGTTAAAGTTAGAAAATAAAGAGTGTTTTGATACCTTATTTAAGAAGCTAAAAATGAGTTTATCATCAATCTAATAACAGGCAAACACAGATAAATCCCTTCTCTTTCAATAAAAATTACCATATCTGAATTTAACCTTCAGTATAATAGCGCTATCTACTTTCTACGAAACCCTTGCAAGCGGAGGGTTTGACAGTTAGGCCGCATCAGTTGAAAGAAGGCCCGTTGTTCAGCCAGTTGTTACGTGCGCGGTGTCATGTGTTCCTTGGGCGGAACTGTTTAAACAGTTTTGAATATTCTTTACCAAACCTTTTGTGATTTCCAACCTCTTTCTTGGGTAAAGAGGTTCTGGCCTCTGCATGGAGTTCCATGAGTTCCATACGTTCTTGGTTTGAACTATAACATTCAAGAAATGTATAGTTTATATTTATATAGGTTATATAACATTCAAAATGTATCTAGTCATATTGACTCGAAGAAACAAACGTACACAGTCAAAACTGGTTCTCATGGGAAAAATGACAATGAGTGGTTCGTGAACTATACCAATAAACCATTTTAAAACTAATTAATTAGCTGCAGTTAATTTTGAATGGAGCAGCAAACAAATTTCCTTCCTTTTAGGCTTGATTTGAACTTTTCTAGTATACCATACGTGTAGCCAACTGATGTGCTTCCTGGAACCCTTAAAATAAAATGAAAATATAACCCTTAAATTAAAAAAAATCAAAAATAATAAGGCGTACCGTTTTGCGCCTTCTAACATACTGGATTCGTATTGCGCGTGCGCGTGCGCGTGGTAGTGTAGTGACTGAGGCCCACTACTGCCTTGGTAGCGCTTGATTAATAATGCAAGAGTGCGTCCTTAATGGAGACATAGAGGCGGTAATGTGGCCGACTCGGGGAATGCTCAAACAGCTGGCTCTCCTACTCACAATAGAACTTAACAATCGTTTAAATACCAACAAATAAATACAAAAACCAATATTGCATAGGCTACATACTGTATAATGTGTATCGCAATCGTTAAGTGTTTGGTTTTCTAATATTGTCCAGTCATTCTGGCATTGAAATCCCTTTCAAATATAACAAATCACCTGATATAACCATTCCACTGGTCCATCTGCCAGTCTGTTATTATGTGTTTGCCTTAGTGCCTTTAACCCGTCTGTACTAAAAAATGCTGGTGCGATCAAAAGTGTTTGTTAGCTCGGGCATCGGGGCATAGATTTTGACAGTGAAAATGTGAAACATAAAAATACATTACTTTCAGAACTCTGAAACTTCTATTTAAAGTGGACCATAACAAACGTGGTTCCAATCCACACTTAAAGTAGTATTTTGACATTGTCTTCACTGAGTGTTTTGAAATATAAATCTTGTATGGCTACAAAAATTCGCGTGAACAAAATTAACGCGAGGTTTTGTAGTTTTGGCATCTTAAAACGTATAGCTTTTACGACCGTACACTAAATCACTATTTGAGATCCGACCACTCTTATGAGGGTATTTTAAGGCAAATATGTGGTGAAGGATGAGTGTGATGAGTGGTAGTAATGAGTTATGAGGTGTAGTTTTGTTACAAACTAAGCCGACTTTTCCTTAGAATGGGTCATTAATTAATAGCTCAATAACCAATGGAAATACAAGGACTAACGGCTTAACGTGACTTCCGAACCACGCAGGTGATCGGTAAGACTACATCGTCAGCAATTATTGCTTGAGACGACAGAAAATTCAAAAAGGTCGCCGATAATAAATAGCTAGAACAGCGAGATTCATTCTGATATTAATTACAAAACTTTAATTGGCTATTGTTGTATTAAAACTGTAATTAGGGAAATGTTAATTAGTCCAAGCCAGTCGATGTCAACTTCAGACTTTTTCTCTGGCACATTGAGCTGTTGTCAAGATCCTCATGACAGTTCATGCTGCTTTAATTGTTGCAATATTACAGACATTTTGGAATAATTTTTAACTCAGTTTTATTCCGGAAAATCAGAGAACAGCATCTAACGTATTGTGTTCAAATCATTGTTTTAAAAATCATGCGGACAGATTCGTACAGTTCTTTTTGTATGTTAAGGTCGAATATTTATCGATAATATTTATACAACTTTACGGTATACATTTAAAAGATGCACGCAGCTCGCCGAGTTCAATTATCGAAACCCTTAAACGCGAAGCGTCCAGTTCCATTTCCGCCGAGCAACAACAGGAATAAAAACAGCGTGGAATCAATTAGATTAATTACCGGAGAAAGACGCAGAGTCGCATTAGGCGAGTACGTCTTCATCAACATCAACTTCGTTAAAATTCATAAATAATCACTTAGCCGAGGTAAATGTTCTTTTTTTTAATTAATTGCTAACGAGCGAAGCTTTTAATTTAGCAGCGACTGTAGTGACGGACAGACATAACAGCTTGCCCTAATTAATCGGAAAAATGAAGCGCTCGCAGACCGGGAAAGAAGAGTGGACACTCGCCCCCCGCCCTGCCCCCGACCCATCATCGGCTAAGAGACCGTTTTTAATTAAACTGCCCGGGCAATTACGTCCTGTCGCCGCCTTCGTCCATTAAATTACGGATTGATTATTTTGTTGGCCAATTTTTCTACGGCTCAATTGTTGGCGCGACGCCATGATGATTTATCGGCCATCAGCTGGCGCGATTAATGTCGCCTGTCGCCGCGACCAGTCCCGCCCCGCCGGTCAGTTAGCGGAAAACGTGATTGTCTGAATTGGAAAATAATCAATTAATTAATATTAATTATTATTATTAAGAACACAGTTTAAACGTTTAAAAAAGGCTTTCATCACGACGAACTGCCTAAAACTGTCACCTAAGTCTGACAAAGATCTGACAAAGGTCTGACAAAGAGTTTCTTATTATAAAATTGAAAATTTTTACCAACATGTTGAAAATGTTATTTTACTTTCTTCTTATGGCTTGAGACCATATTATGGATGCTAACACTTTTGTAGTGGGCTTAGTGACAGTCTGTTAGATTTACGTTTTCAAAAGTTGGAAGTAAAAAAGTAGCACTACAATATTTATAACATCAGTGTTTGAAAATATGTAAACTTCTTTATCGCCACATTTTGACCACTGCACCATCATACGCACAGGGCCGCCACCAAACACAATTTAATAAGGCCTCAGTTATTACCTTTTTAGGGTTCTTACCGAGGTGCTTAGGGGTTTGACCTGGTAAATTTTGGAATTGAAGTCGCCTAAAACGTGATATCCACACAAATCTCAACTCTTTTGCTGGTCGGGAGAGTCTCAAAATCGGTGGCCTGGGGACACTGCAGCACCCCCTCACAGACACAAGACATGCAGAGGAGCCTGGAAGCAGTACGGTCGTCGCACATTAGCATTTCTCAGCATGAGAGCCATAAATTTGTGCCAATTTACCTCCGTCTTCTCTCCTCTGTTGGAATTAAAATTCCAGTAGCGAGATTTACAGAAGCCACGTTTGGCCATAATTAACACTAAACAAGGTCACCGGCTCTGTAAGCGCATGCGTCACTGCAGAAATAATGGTCTTGCACATTCACGCTGATGTACGTCTGCCTTTTGTACTGTAAACTGCAAATCAAATTGAAATCAGGTTAAAATTGTTTCTTTTTATCATGCAGTAAAACGTTTGAACACAACACAATTTTTGTCAAAATGTTGTAAAGTGGTTCACGTTTAAGTTAGAGCAGACTATAAGGAGGAGGACTACAAAGTGCGTGACTAAGACGGGAGAACGCGGGCCAGTTTAACGTCATCGTAAAGAGAGATTTACTGCAAGAGTCGGAGCAATTATAGCAACAAAGGCCTCTTTCACACATATCCGGCTGTCGTGCGTCATTGATTCTGCTTCACAAACACGTGTCCGTCCGGCAAATGTACAGGTAGTGTGCAAGCACACTGCAAGAGTACTCGTTGATCTCGCTGAACATGAGGCACTATCGGTTGATGACCAAAATCTACAAGTTGTTCGATAAGAAATTTGGTATTAGTTATTTCTGAGGGGAATGTTTATAATTTTTAGAGAAGTAGCCTATATGATACAAATTAACGTGTTTATGGAGTATACATAGTAAGAGGTATGTTTTGTAACAATCTTCTGAAAAGGTCAAATCGTCATGGAAAAACAATACATATAGCATTAGTATTTCTGAATTTTTCACCGTTGTCTGAACATAGTACAAGTTGACACAATGCTGTACGTGCTTGCCTGATAAATATGTTCCTTAATCTTCTTCGGCTATCGAACAATTCTTGAATTTCTTTCATATATACGGTACCGTCCTCTATTCAAACAATGTAAGTTGCATTTAACTGCAAGTTGGAAGTGTGCACTTGTCTTCTCCTTTCATTCTTAGCAAAAGTGGGATCCCTGGAAAACAAACGAAAACTATGATTCCCTCAATCAGAGAGAATACAGCTTCAGCTATATATCCGATAAGAGAGGGAATTAAATTTAAAGTTAGGTCGTCCTATCTATCACTAAACGCGGTTGCCATATCGTCAGACGAACCGACATGCTAACCCCGTCAATGCCCACGACATGGCTAAAACGCTCGGTAATAGATTTAATGATTGAGGTAGCAATTCTTTATATAACTATGAAATAGACGTCTGTAGGTAGTTTCTATTGTCTTTGCCTAAAAGCTGTTACCCCGCCGGTGTTAAATCTGCTTGTAATTTTGAGCGAAACATTGGAATACTTCACATACTTGAATATTTCTTGAATATTTAATATACTAGTATTCACGTGTTGGCCCAGCGGGCTGTCTTGTAAAGTTGTCTTTTCTTTGTGCTTAGACTTGCTTCATTCTTTCGGAACTAGCTCTTTTTCATCAGTCCAGGCTACTCCTCTTCTGCTAGTTACTTCCCTCTTACCAACTTTCCAATCAAACACTTTTTATGTAAACATGCTTTTATCATAAATGACTGAGTTGATAAATAAATGAATTTGTTGGTCTTCCGCGAATTTTTATTGATGTATATATTATTTTCATTTTATTTCGAGGTGATTTTTTTTTCGTTTTACTCCTGATTGTGTTAACGTTTATTTTTCCTATAAAATCAGTATTGTTGACGGGTGAAAGTGATTGGTCGAGAGGAGAGGGGAGGAGAGGAGAGGAAGGTGGCCTCGTAGCAAGATCTGTGCCAAGGCGCCGGGTGTCAAGGTTTCCCTCAATACAGGACGGACACAGTCATCATTGTTTAGTCTGGAACCTGGGCAGTGTGACATGGGCAGTGGTCGGGTCCAGTTTTCAGTCTCAACATCGCCATAAAAAACGCCCATTTTTTCACCAATTCTGAAATGTTGTCGCCAGTTTGGTTTCGGAAGGAATTTTCATCACCATGTAGGCTTTTGAGACTATCCTTGTTACTATTCACTGCTGGGTGAGAAGAGGAGAAAATTCAAAACCAGAAATACCACCAAGAGTATGTCTTGCAATGTCTTAAGATGAGGAATTGGATGGTTCGATCTCTAATCAACAGGGGGATTTGATCGCCGCCAAGCGTAGAAACGAACAGAAACTAAAAAGCAAAACTTAATGTGGATTGGCCAACAGTTTCGAAATAGTTAATATGAATGAGCAGGGTATTTATTCATTCAATATTACATTTGAATCCTGGAAACGCAGCCTTATTCTTTATATATAACATCTGCAAAAATTCGTGAGTATTTACTGTTCTGTTAGTACCAATCTGTCAAATGTTTAGTGTTTTAAGTAAAACTCATTTTTCCAACTATAACTGTTAATTGCATACAAACAAACTAAAAGGAATGTTAAAAATAATAATAGACAAACCTGGATAACATGTTTGAGGTGTTCTGTCAAAATAGCATTAAAACTAACGTCTCCATTTATTTCGCTCAAACCTCTGCAACGACGTTCTCCCAAGCAAGTCGAACGCCCCCTTAAGGTCAGATTTGGTATGAGTCACGGGATTCTGTTTTCTGGAACAATACCAGTATACAGTCATATCCTTCTTGCAGTCTCAAAGTTATTTTGACGGTCAATTTTTTGCATCATTCTGGACGGATTATCATATCTAAATTGTTACTTTAATTCTAACCGACAAGTCGAATGTGCTGCTGCATGGTGTCGGTTCTGTAGACTATACTACTAGCAAGTGTACTGTGAGCCGGGTGATATACAGGGTGTCGCTGTCTCACTAATCTCTCTAATGTGCTTTCTTGCACCATCGGTGTCCACTTCTGTCCATCCTCTCTCTCTACATGTAACATCTTAACAACACTCTTTATACTGTATCCCTTCCTGGTTTTACTGTTGTTAGATTTGTATTTAAACCAAATTATTAGTCTGTATTATAGTTAAATTTAAATGCTCCATGAATTATGACTAATAGGAAATCTATAATTATTCGAATACGTTCATTTATGGAGCTGATTTGATAGTTCAGTTGTTGAGATGGTTGTGATAGCTTAAAGAGTTCATTTTAAGAATGAAAAAGAACCTCGTAAATATAAACCTCTCTACCTGAATATATAGTTCGTAGGAGGTTTTGAAATGAGAATTGAGATTACGTCAAAATATGTCAAGTCTGAACAACGGAACAGGTCTGTCATAACCGGTGAGAACAGAGTTGCTCTACTGTGATCATAACACAACTTGTTTCTTTTTTTTTTTGAGGACAGACTAACATCAATTCACCTTTCCTATAACAATTGAACGTCTCAAAACTTAAGAGTCCGCTTCAGTGGTCACCCAGAGAACGCCTAAATTTGTCCTGCTCAAGGAACACACGACACTTACTTACAAAAAGCGAGCCTTCTTACACACCTTGGAGCCTAACTGTCAGATTGTGTGGTTGCAAAGGTTTACGCGGGTACGTTTAATAGAGTTTAAACTAACAAACTGTGTACACTTTTGGAAGTAGAAGAGATTTTCTAGTCTTGTATAGAGCCCGTTTTTCGATAAATATACTTCATACTACATATTTCAAGAGTGAAGTTTTCTATGATTTTTAACTTCGAATTGTAGGTTGGGAGGCACAATTTCGCGAACACCGTTCTATACGCTTGTAAATTTCCTTGTCTTTATGATGAGTGCAAATAGAAATCTAGCTTTAAAAGTCTCTGCATATATTGGGCTCTTTATTTTTTTTATATTTTGGGCACACCCTTGCCATTTAAACCTTTTGGCTGAAATCAGCAGAAACAGACGAAGGAACTCTCATGACAACTCTTGCGAAATTTAACCCTGTACTGCGTCTACACTGAAGTGACGGCGGATATGTTTGACACATTTCTGCGCATTATACGCAGTGATGTGTGGTCATGTATAATGAGGTGAGGTGACACGGCCCACACTTCCGGTCCTTCACTTCCTTCCGGTGATATGAGTCACGTGACCACACCGTGTTAATTACTCTGACCTCCAGTTGTCCTTATCAACGCCGGTATCAGGGGGCGGTCGAGCGACGACAACGGTTGACGCTCAGTGGTAGTAGGCTTACCCGGTGGTGTTTAGTACTACCTACCCACTGCCGATGCAGCATGTACAGTAAATAAAAAAGTGTTTTATTTCATAAACAACATAACAGTTTAGCGGATCTGTGGCGGATTGGTATCGCGCGCGACTCCGGAGCTCATCACTCCGGTGGCGCGGGTTCGATCCCCGCAGTCACCATTTACGGTGATGTGACTATACGGTAACGCTAGGTAAAGGTCGAGGTTGAGTGATAGAGAGGACTTTGTAGTCCTAACTTCGCCTCGTTAAACAAGACAAACTTTACTTTTTTACAATTGGATTGAAATCTTAATTTTTATTTTGAGAGCTAAAATTTTATCACTAATTTTTTAACACTGAGAACTCATTTGTAGGTTACATATAATATTCATAATCGAACTGACTTATTCATTAGAATTCTCCCACTGTAGCAGCCCTAAGCCGGTAGCCATGTCTCACTTAGTCCCCCATTGATGAGCCAAAAACTCGTCAGGACTACAGAAAGTTTTCACGGTCGACACTCGTACTTGAATTGTCAGGCAAGATTTGAACGCCTTGAGCACATTTGATGGAACTTGTCAATTTGTTGTCATACTCGTATATGCAGGATACACTCCCCGACTACTCGTGTTTGCTGTAAAAATCAACAAACCCTATGGTGTCAATCTGGTATTTTTAGAAGCACATTTTTTTAACACGAAAGGTTTAAAGCAGTTTTGTGACAAACTTTTCTTATACAAGTTAATTAACTTCTGCTAATATTCACATTTTTCCTCATCGAATATTTAATCTGTAGGTAATTTCTTTTCATGATTAAACGTTAATTAACAGTTTTCTACAAGGAAAATTTAATTGATGGAATACCTCAGTGGCGATACATTTTTATTACCGGTATTATCTAACTCATTCGTGTTAAAACGTTCAATTTGTTAACAAAAATATCAGAAAATGCCACTTGGATTCATTTAATCCAAGTTTGCACGATATTAAAATATATAGGCCTACTTTTTGATTAAATCACTGCAAATGCAAATAAATGCGTGTAGGCCTAATAATTGTCATGTTTGGACCAAATAATGGTCAATATTGAATGTTAAGAACAATATTCAATTCAAAATATCTCTATTTTACAACTACTCTAGACTATTTTGAAATTTAATTTTCAGTGGTTTAATTTCAAAGTAGATAACAGTAATTTTAAGTAGATAACAGTAAGGAATTTAAAGTTATAGTAGTTTTATCATAAAAACCTTATTCTTAAGTTGATAGAACATATAAAAGGAAAATACACTCAATACACATTTTTTTTATAGCACACCAATCAAACACTGACTACAACTAGGTATGGCGTAAAATAAAATCGCCCCCAGTCCCAAAACACCCAGCTATGTTTTAGACAGTAAAATAAAAACGAATAGTCCATCGCAGATTTGAGTGGATTGAATTGAATCGTCAATTATATCGGCGTTGAATGCCACACACTGTACGTTATGTATTATGGCACTGCATGGCTGGGGTATGGGGGTATGGTGGCGGGGTATGGGGGTATGGTGGGGGTATGGTCTAGCAATTGCTCTAACAATGCCGTGGTGAGCCGTCCACTGCCTATTATCCTCTATAACTGATATCTGATAACCCAAACCACAATCCCTTCAACATCCCTCCACTCGTAACACGTACTAAAATTTCACTCTACCTGCCTGAATCTGTGTTAATTTCATACTACACTGATAATAATATTGTGTACGCTGGTAATCTGTAGTTTTGGTTATTTTAGTTTAAATGATAAAAAATATTGTTTTACAGTTATTTATAACTTGAAAGGTTATAACTTATTACATACAAAACAATAAGTCTAAATAGAGAAAATACAAAATTTAGTAATTTTTAACTTGCTGGTTTTTAAAAGTTAAAGTCAAAATCAGGTGGTCATATAACGGACATTATGGTCAATTTAAAAGCGTAACTCATTCAACGTCTACTCAATATATTTAATAAATTTGTTTGAGAACATCATCATTTATACACATTTCTAGAGATATAGTTTTTAGAAAATGTTGCGTGCATTTTGCTATTGTAAATGAATTATTTAAAAGTGATACGTTTTATTATGTGACAATGCTATTATTTAACCAGCTATGTGTCAAGTACAAAACAGCATACAAATTTAATTATAATTTATACAAGCAAAACCGTGCAATTATATTAAATAAGAATATTTATCAAGCAGTACTGAAGACGCCTCTTTCCTAAAATTGTAAAATACACTTAATATTTGTTTTATAGGTGAATTGAATTGAATGATCATATTTTTATTTCAGATTTATTAGTAATCAAATTAGCTTTTCAAAAAGTTAGCCAATAAAGTCGCTGCAATATTATCTTTTATATCGAATTTATAAATAGAAAGTATCATAAAGAATTTAGGCAGGAGTTGTCTGGAGAAAATTCATGTTTTACATAGTTCTTATGAGACAAAAACCGAGAGAACTTAAGTACTTAAACCAGTTAATGTATATTCCAGCTATCCAGTGCTAAAGTTCCAATTTTAAACGGGCCGAGTTGTTATCGTATTTTAAAAAGATTGACAAAATAATAAATAACTAAGAAGTTTAATGGAAAGCTACTCCAAAGTACACCAGACAACGGAAACTCCGCTGGTTTTAATTGTTTCCAAGGTGCATTGGTAAAGGCCACGCTAAACGTTACGACAAAACAATTGTTTGATTAGCAAATAGCTGAATAAATATTTACAGTAAATAAATACCGGCAGAGAGTTGGTGTCGAAACTAATATTTACACAACAAATAGTGATTTGTAACAGAGAGCAATTAATTGTGTAGGATTAACGCAATGTAATGGCGTGATAGTTGTCCACTCCTGATGCAATTATAATCTATACTTGATGGTGTACTCGTGCTTCGCTACGGGAAGACGATTGAAATTAAAGGAGCGGTAAGGTGTGTCAACCATTTCGTGGTGCAATTATAAGAAATTAATTGTTTGTTACTCATTTAATCATATTTTCAAATTTATAGGGTAAATGTTGAATGTTATGTTTTTTAACATGTACTTATGCACTCTGAAAACGATACATTTTTGTGTACATAGTATTTTTTTGTCTTTTTATGTATATATACGAAATTGTTCTGAATATTGTATTGGCCAAATATATGTTAAAACTTTAAGACAACCTTTAGCGGATCCGTGGCGGATTGGTATCGCACGCGACTTCGGAGCTCATCACTCCGGTGGCGCGGGTTCGATCCCCGCAGTCACCACTTACACTAATTTTGTAATGTGACTAATACGATGACGCTAGGTAAAGGTCGAGGTTGAGTGGTAGAGAGGGCTTTAGTCCTAACTTCGCTTGGTTAAACAAGACAAACGTCGCCTTTTTTTTAGTCCTGAAATTTGGAAACATTTTAAAACGAAATACACGTCAAATTTCACAAGTTTCAAGGAAGTCACGATGTCTCCGCTTCGACCGACGCTGTATACTCACCGTTCGCTGACTGCTCCCGCAACCCAGCTCCTAACCACCCTGCATACCCCAACTTCTCGCCAGCATATGTACACAGAGTACTGCTCAATGTGAGATGAGCAGGAAAGGAGGAGGAGGAGGAGGAGGAATGAGGCGGCAGGGTTATTTATACGGCTGTAAAGGGTATATTGTAATTGGGAACGGTCTGTAAAGCTTCAACTGCGATGTGAAAACAATTTTCTCAAATGGAGCGGGCCAAGATTTAGAGCCACTTTGGCCCTCTATTGCCGTTATAACTAAACTAATTAAAATGCTTGTTACAATGTTCTAGCGAGAACAACTTTCTTGCCGCTGGATATCAAAGTTTTGCTTGTGTTTATTAATTATAATTGTTTGCACGTTTCGTAATTAAACTAATTAGTCCCAGTTTTCCGCTGTTGTTGTTTTTATTTTTCCTTCGGTTGTTTGAAGTTTAGTTGTCGGATGTTTCTGGACTTATTGATTGACGGTGTTTTAGTCTTTGACCGTGAATAGTTTGATTCGTTTGCTTTCTAATACTAGCTAATATGTAGCCATAGAGTACACGGATTATAATTGGTTCAAATTATAATTAGTAAAATGTATTATGACTGGGACTCGTGGCGTGGTCCTGTAATCCAGCTTCATGCAGGTCAGGTTTTGAGGATGATATAGGTCTAAAGCGGCTCAGATAGTCTCAGTGATCATCTGATGATACCCGCATCAACTCCTACCATCGTTTAGACATATCAGACCATCACCTGCGTGGTTCGGAAGTCACGTTAAGCCGTTGGTCCTTGTATTTCCATTGGTCATTGGGCTATTAGTTAATGAGCCTTAGTTTGTCACAAGGCTACACCTCATAACTCATTACTACCACTCGTCACACTCATCCTTCACCACATATTTGCCTTAGAAAACCCTCATGAGAGTGGTCGGCATCTCAAATAGTGATTGAGTGATTGATTGTATTGTACAACACTGTGAATTGTGAATTGTTTTGTATTAAATACCTGGTTAATCCCCTTAATTATTCTCCTCCTCACCACACAGCGTCTCTAAGCCCCTTCCCCCCCCACACAACCAACAGGCAAAGGAATACGCATGTAACAAAGTACAAATGGAGAAGATGGGGGAGGTTTTGTCAATGAACGTAATGAGTTAAACAAGGAAATACACTCTGCAGCCCCAGTCGTGCCACGCGAACGTGCAAAATGTTAAAATGCTGCCCCAAAATATTCAACTTCGGGCTGTATCTTAGTAGGCCTTCACAAATAACAGAGAGAACCATGCTGTAATTAAGCATGTTAAATTGAAGTTTTCATTTTTGTGTATACAGGGTGAGTTTTATAAGTCCCCCCACCTAAACTTTTGAAAACGAAAAAAAATTTTAAACCCCTTTGGGGAATGTTTTATAGGACTCTGAAGTTGGTTTTGATGTACTTTGCATAACCCACGCCCCACCCAAAAACCGGGGGGGGGGGGGCTCCCAAAATTAAAAAGCAACCCCCCTTTGTGTCATTTCAAAAGAAAGGGAATTTTAATACAAATTCAACGACACAAACCGTGGGGTTTTTTTACACAAAGAAAAATCTTAACTAGTTTTTGTAATACCTGTTTAAAAATTGCAAGAAATCTGCTTTAAAATGCCACATTTTAGATACAATTTTTAAAAGGCAAATGTTTCTTTAAAATCTTTTGAGGGTACATCACAAACCTATGACATAATCCCATAGGGTAGTTTGTAAACAAATTTGTCATTAAACATCTTTTTATGTGATATTTTGTATTTCAAACCTGATTTCTTGCAATCTTTAAGTGGGTATTACAAAAGAAAGAGTCGAGAAAAACATTTTTCTTTGCGTCGTTGAATTTGTATTGAAATTCCTTTTCTTTTGAGGTGCCACAAAGGGGGGTTTCTATTTAAAAATTTAGAGGTGGCCCTCCTCCCCCCGGTTTCTGGGTGGTGGTGAGTGACGCAAAGTACGTCAAAACAAACTTTCAGAATCCTATAAAAACATTCCCAAAGGGTTTTAAAGTTTTTCCTTTTTTCAAAAGTTATGGTGGGGGCGTATAAAACTCACCTTGTATAGACGTGGTAATATCACCAATTTATCTATAATTGTTTTAGCGATTCTCTTTTGCATTCACCAATATCTCCTTTAACGAAGCAGAACAACACAACGTGGCCATCGGGCTTGAATGCAATATTCTGAAAGCCTGCAATTAAAACGGTTATGCTATGCACTATAATTAGATTAGACTGTGCAGTCAAGACGAATAAAACTAACGGACATAGCGCTAGATCGTTGGGGGCAGAAAGAGTTTTTGGGGCTATTTGTGTTTTTCAACAACTATATCACTGTTCAAGATGCCGACCACTCTCATGAGGGTATTTTAAGACAAATACTCGTATGTGGTGAAGGATGAGTGTGATGAGTGGTAGTAATGAGTTATGAGGTGTAGTCTTGTTACAAACTAAGGCCGACTTCCTTAGAATGGGTCATTAATTAATATCCCAATGACCAATGGAAATACAAGGACCAACGGCTTAACGTGACTTCCGAACCACGCAGATGATGGTCTGATATGTCTAAACGATGGTGGGAGTTGATGCATTAGATGATCACTGAGAATATCTGAGCCGCTTTAGACCTATATCCTCAAAACCTGACCTCCATGAAGCTGGATTACAGGACCACGCCACGAGTCCCAGTCAAAATACACCGTATTGAAACCCACGAATTTACAATCGCTGCAATTTGCGAAAACAGTTAACTTAAATCAGCTGTTAAATAACGTACTAGCCTTGTTTTCGTTCCCTATATACAAGTGTATCGCTGTATTTTTGCATTTACTTATTACTACGAAGTATGTATGTTTGTTGTTTAGTATAGATTAATCCTAAAATATTTCCCGCAATTTTCCGTAAATATAATCCTTTAGTTATCTTTTTTATTTGATCTAAATATGTGTATCTATTGAGAACTAAGTTGTCTGCTGCATGGAGGTAATCTGGTTTGATTGCTTCGTCGAGTTTTGCGAAATCGATTCCTTTTACAAACGTTCTGAAGTAATCTTAAGTATGTTGTCATCATTTTCGCAACCTATTTCGTTACCGACATAATAGTACTCATAACATCTTTATTGTTCAAATTTCCAAATTTTCGAGTTCTGCCTCTCTGATAACTTCTCCAAGATATTTAAAGGGATGGAATCTTGTAATTGTATCGTTTTTGTGTATAGTGCATTAAATTTGAATAATCAGAGTGTATAGTTTATAAATTCACTAGTGTATGATTGAATGAATGTTTTTGTTAACCAATATAAACTATATTAATTCGTAAATATTTAAACTAGTCTTGTTAGTGCAAATGACACAATTTAATAGAAGATAGATACGTGTTATGCGTAGACATACTAGTCGTATGAAGAGCGTTGAGAAGTCTAAGTTTAATCGCTAAGCCCCCCAACTCGCAGATATCAAGGTGGTTATTTCCCGCGGCAGCCTATTATAGCCGAGTGCAGTTTTATTCCGGCCTGGAATTGAAATGTCATGTTAATTAACCGGTTTTGTCGTGTGGAGGAAACGCGCGAGTGACAGAGTAATTGGCGAACTAATTGAAACGGAAGTGAAAGATATGATAAGCGAGGAGCAGACGGCGAGCCGCGCACACACGACGCGTCTGAGCCTGGTAGCCTACTCGCGTTCACTCATCGTATGTATCAATAGCAGAATATCAATTCATTATTATTACTAAATAAATTTGCAGAGAAAAATGTTTGGACCGAACCGGGACTTGAACCCGGGTCTCTCGCTCGCCGGACGATGCCGGATTATGCTGACTACTACACCATCCGGCCCAACTATGTATGCCTTCAAATTTAGAGAAGTACTTAAATATGGATGTTTATCCAAAACATGTGACTGTCAAATAGTGTTTTTAAATAAAAGCTGGAAATATTACATACAGAATTCAAATATTATGTCAAATGACTAATTTCAAATATATGTCTTAATTTGTATAAATGCTAGATTATGGTGAATTAAGATTAAAAAATATGTCATTAAAATAAGTCATTTGCCATAGTAGTATTTAATTTATGTTTGGTATATTTCCAGCTTGTTGATTCAATGTGTCTATTTGACAGTCATATGTTTCGGATAAACATTCAGATTTAAGTAGAGTCCGTGCGTTTCTTCGTGGCGCTTGACCTTGACGACTAAACCCAGTTTTATCTGGGTTTTTGAGGATGGGGGTAACCAACTATTCAGTCTTTCCATGGCACTCGTACTGTGAGGAAATGCTATAACTGTACTTGTTGAAAACATCGATTTGTCCCTTCACTTCCCCTCACCAAGGGCCATGTAGAAACGCACGGACTCTACTTCTCTAAATTTGAAGGCATAAATAGTTGGGCCGGGAATGTAGTGGTCAGCATAATCGCCCGGCAAGCGAGAGATCCGGATTCAAATCCCGAGTCGGTCCAAACATTTTTGCCTTCAAATATCCTTATTGATAAATTAGCTATTTAACGTTTATAAAAATTAAGATCTATCAGCAGAATATCAAAGTATATTTTGGATCGTATTCAGGGAAATAATCTCTGAAGCTCAGCTTTCAGTAATTGGTACTCTACATACTGTTTGCTTTCAAGTTTTCTAGGAGGGACAGACCAGTGGTATACGTGTTGTTTGAAATTGTTTTACTATTATCATTTTTAAAAAATTACTTTAGCCTCTATTGACGAACACTTTGACATCGGACAGCTTCAGGTTCGAAGGGTAAGAAAATATGATTGTGACCTTTTGTAATTTTTTATTTACGAGAGTATCATCATTTAATCTCTATTGGTTTCCTGATTTTTGCAAGCGTCTTTTCACAGATGCGGGGTAGTAAACTCCAAATTAAAGCAATAACAATAATTTAAAGACATTTAAAGGACAGTTTGAGTTTAAACACAGTTGATAATCCCCTTTCCTTCTTTGTACGGGAATTTTCTTCCGTACTTGGAATAATATAAAATCTCTTTATGACAAGTAAAATTGATGAAACCGAGCAGCTAAACTCAGACTGACTTGTTGTGGCTAGGCCCATTACTCAAGTAAAGTTAACTCACCATAAGCCACTGTGTTGCAATCACCGGCTGGTTGCTGCCCCCCCCCCCGGAGCCCAAATTCGGCGGAGAGACTGTGATTAGGCTCTCTCATCAGCTGACTATTGTTTGTTTACCCCAATCTCACGCTCTTGTCTCCTCTTCTCCCGGGTAATGTTGCCGCTGTTATTGCTGCCACGATGCCATTCTTCATTACGGTCTACAGTAGTTTTTGTTGACGTTTTTTGACAAATAGTTGCCTCGTCTAGTGCATTAATTAGGTTAAGTAGTGTAGTGCATTAAGTATTTTTGAGTAGGTTAAGTTCTCATGCCGTATTTCTGTTGTTTTTTTTTAAATATTCTGTATCGTACTATTTATTGTCACTTATTATCAATGTAATTAATTTTATTAACTGTATTCAACTCAAAACCTCATTTCATATTCATAGTATTTCAAATTGATAATCGATTTAGCATTAATTTGTTTAAAAGTTCTTTAGTCCAAGCAATAACGATGTTAAATTTGTTTATAAACCATGTACAAAAAAAGGCTTTTCTAACAATATAGTTCCGTTCATTGAGGTTTGCTCATTTTGTGGAGAAATACTGATTTCTATTGTGTAGTATATCGTATCATAGTTTTCTTCAAGAGCATCTTATTTAGGAGAATTTTTGAAATTTAACCTTTAAAATTAATGGATTTACCCCAGAATGCTATTAACTTAATTAGCCGTTAATAGCATGAAAACTAAAAGACCTATTGAAAAATAAACTGCAGGCAAACCTAGATAATATTTTTATCATTTATTTAAGAGTTGTTTCGTCAAAACAACATTAATACTGTCTCCATTTTATTCCCCGCAAACCTCTGCAACGACGCTCTCCCGAGCAGGTGAGGCGCACCCTTAACCGAGAATCTTCCTTGTTATGGAAGTGTTCTAAATAATATGTTTAATATGCTTCATTATTAAAATGGTTTAAAAATGTATCAAATAAAACTTCAAAGATTATATGCCATATCAGTTACATTCTCTGCTTAGATTAGATTAGATTGATGGGGAAATTTGTAGTTCAAGACCACGCCTATAATGTTTTATTTATTTTCATGTAAAATAGTCTTAGATATTTTAAAAGATTTCGTCAGCACGTAGAACTGTTTGATACGGTTAAGCAGACGTGATTGAATATATACGCAGATTGAACATACACGTTCAGTTCAGCCAACATTTGGAAATAAGCGGGCCATAAATCAGGGGCGGTTTGCGGGGCAAGATTTGTTGTGGCGTGGCTGTGAAACGTGGACCGAACCCACAAATCTTGACTTGTGAAAATATTTAGTCCGGGGAAGAAAGATGGTCAGAGAGATAGATGTTCACACAACTATGAATAGACGGCACGTAGAGGTCATCCTTGAAGGGGGCGAGCTCGGGGAATAAAGTAAGGTTTAAAGGTATAATAACAGCACATTTTTACTAACGAAGCTGTTAACTAATGAACAACAATACGTAATTGTTTGGTTTGGCATTGTAATTAAACCGGAATGCCTGTATGCAGCAGAAATCTGGGCCCTGAATAGAAATACTGATTTAAAGCAAACCCAATAGGAAAAAAAGAGAATTGATAGGAAATATTATACCATAATCACTCTAAACAACCACAAACATACAAACTTTGTAATAATGAAGAAAAAGAGGAATACATTTACATATATTCAGACATTATGAAACGAAGGTTGGAGATGTACGGCCATATAAAAGAAGCAACCTTTATGTCTAGCAAAGGAAATTTCAGAATTGTCTGAAATTTGAAGTAAGACAAAAGTACAAACGATCAAACCTTTCGTGGCAGTTAAGGAAGATTAAAAGATGCAGGTATCATATAAACGGACATTTATGATAGAAACAAGACACAACAGGGAAGTTGCTAAAGTGAGAAGAGTAGTCTGGACTTATGAAAGAAAAAAAGCTATGTTCTCTTAGTGGACGTATTTCTGTTCAATGTTTTTTGTCGTGGAAATAGGGCTAAATTCAATTGAAACTAAAACTCATCCTGATAATTGTTGGTGAATTGCAGTGATCGGTAAACCTCTCGGTATAACGAATCACAAGGACAACTTAAACCCGTGGGATAAGCACACTTAGCACAGTTCTTTCAGTTATGACACAAGATCATTCTCGATTGTGTCTGTGGTCTAAATAGCTCACAAGATCCTCCAGCCACGAGGATGGTGATGGTGGTGCGTGAAGGGTGATCACAGATGCTCGTCAAAGTCACCCTTCTACCCCTCCCCAACACAGAGAAGCCGAAACCTTGAAATTGTCGCCAGACTAATTAAAACAAGCCTGTCTCACAGCTCATACTCGTGTCAACTGCTAATTAATCGACGTCGGAATATTAAAAACCTGGAACACTGTTGTTTGTAATCATCCCGCTCAGTTTCAGCCCTTTAATTAAAGCTTCCTCATATATTAATTTGGCTACTTTTAAACTTCGCTCTGCTTTTGTTAGTCTTTGGGTTAATTTACCCCCTCTCCCTCCCACGCTTCGACCTGCTCTGTTATTAAATTAATTAAAATAAATAAACTAAATACAAGTACCCGTGAGTTTCATTTCAGCCCGTTGTACAGGCGGATTTCTTTGTTTATATTTCTTTTATTCCGCCCCTTCTCAGGAATTCTCTTTCTTACGGATAATTTAAGACGTTTTAACCTTTTAATTAATCCTTTTAGCTGCTCGGTAAGAGTTTGTTAGTTAGGGGCTGAATTAATTTAAATTTAATTTGTCTTTAATAACTTCTGGAAACATGTCCGCAACGCTTGCACATTTAGTTTGCGATGTATCTGCTCTTGACGTTTCGTTTAATACTAAAGGAAGATCAGCTTCGAACCAGGTTTATTTTCAACTATACCTTATTCCAACATGTAAAACCCTTCTTTGCTTGAAGGATGAAATATTCTTACGGGCGTTTTCCATTGTTTCTTAGTGAACAAGAAAAACACGACATTTCGGCATCTATAATCTGATACCATCTTCAAGAAAAAAGGTAACCCAAAACATTAGGAAATGAGCTAGCCTAAAAGTAATCAGAGCAAGCTGACCAGTCATCCAGCACCACCAAAACCTGGGGTTTCTCTTTTGTTGTTTTTAAAAGTTAAGTTCGGGGACTTTTAAAACTCACTCCGTATGTAGTTTTTACTGTCTGAAAGTATGTGTAAAAATGTTGTCTGGTTACTTGTTCCAAAGAGTATAGTGAGTGTTTTATTTGCAGTTAACTGGTATTTAAGTAATAATTTCACCATCCAACTAGCACAGATACCGCCGGTACGTACGCAGCCGGTTTATAGAATTGTTCGGCAGTTTATGTCGTCCTTCAAGAAGCCCACAGTTTGCCGTGTAAAGTCTGCATGTTGTGCTATGACACCCACGCTATCATAACTGGCCCACGTGCTAGAGCTTTATAGAGTGTGTGCAATTGTAGGCGGTTTCGCGTTCAGTTGTTTAATGCTGTAGTGGTTCAAGCTTATAAGTGGAATTCGTGGTCACTACTAAAATATTTACTTTCATCATCAAATAAATTTTGAATTCCGAACTTTTATTAATAAGGACATAGTCTCAAAGTTCCCAGTAGGACTATATTTTACAACCAACCTCAATTTATCTTTTTTATATGCAGCAGCACTAATGACTTTGTGCTCCAGAGAAAAACTTTCCTCGTTTTAGTTCATTAACCTACCTAAAAACCCGTTTACAAATTTTCCCATGTTGAATTCCCTTTTCCATTTAAACGCCTCTCGGGCTCAGGCTGCCTCTTAAACCCAAGCACGTTGAAAGTAACATTTATTAACGAATTAAAAATAGCACTTACCCATGAAACCGTCTTCTGACCGAATGGGATCGTTCATGCAACCTCATGTTCTGCTTGGGTTGTTACTGTCACGCACTTTCTTCTAACTTAAGAAAATTATCAAACTGGTTTTTTAAATATAACACGTTTGTTTTTGGACAGTTCAATTTTTGCAATTTCAAAACCCACATCAGAAGATCGTCTAAAAGAGTACCTGAGCTATGTATCGCACAGGTGAAATTGCGAGATGGTGTGAGGTCTGAGGCGTGGTGTTCTTCATATTCATAAACCTCGAAATATCTCTCATTACCGGCTATTGTGGCGCCACAATGTGGCGGGATTTGGACCCACCCCTCGCCACGTCGCCTTCACCACGTTCTCCTTCCTCCTTCCTCGGTGACGTTATTTTATAATCTAACTAGTTGTGGTAAATTTGTAATTTCCAGGTACGTTTGAGTAAATAATCTTACTGGCTTTTTGGTTTAGGTGGGTTTTAATTGTAAATTGGCCTACTGTAGATAACTTTTTGTAATACAATTTATTTTTTTTTACAGGTATGTCTCGTTGTAGTGACTGACAAGCTTTACTTAGGTGAGTAGATTGGAATCAATTAAACTTACATGGATTTAATTTGTTAACCTTTTGAGTGTTTAACATATTTAAAATTATTAATTAGTTTAAAACACCGCCCAGTTTTTACTCCTCATTATAATTAGCTAAGTAGTGCCCATAATGGTACCCACGGCCGCTCCGTCCTACTTAACTTTTAATTTTAGACATTATTGGTTTTCCTTTTTTGGTTGCCTATATTTTGATACAAATAAGCATACGATAAACACGCGTTCAAGACTTGTGCATACACTAGGCATGCCCAACGATTAATGATAAATTAAAATTTAATAATTTATTAATTTTAACGTACACTATTATAAATTCAAACTTAATTTTATTTTCGCATAGAACTTGGTAATACAAATGTACAAATTACACATTAAGTCTAAAATCCATAGTGATAGGTTGGCAGTTTAGATGCAGGTAATACAAATAAATTACTACAATTAAAATTTTAAAATTTAAATAAAATATATAAATGATTTAAGAACAATTTCGGGCCAACGTCCGACCAACTCAAATTGAAAACTGCTAAGAATTTGTTTCTAAAACTTTTAATATAAATTCTTGTAGTAAATTATAATACTTATCCGGGTCCAGAGCTCAACCAACCTTATTCATAGTATACTCGTAGTTAGAGGTATTGACTTTTTCGATGTGCATAGTGTACTTCCGAACATTTTGGTTGTTTAGTTTCTAATACTGCCAGCATATACTTATCAGGATGATAGGTTGGCAGTTGGTCGGCAGTTTAGATGCAAACACTATAGTCGGACCGTATAAAGCAGTCACTCACAGACACAATGCGCAGATAAACCAAGCACACAATTTGCATGCACTACAGATGCAACTACAACTGCTCCTTTTATAGCCCGGCCCGGCCAAATGTGCCCGGACTCTGCCAAACTGTAAAATTAACAACATTTTGATTCGCCATTATGCATGTAGGGTTGTTACTGCGGCTCGGTTAGCACCATTACTGCCTGTGAGACAACTTCAGTAACTCAGTAACTGTGCTCGGTTACTTTACATTGTGGTTGTTATGTGCGTATAAACGTTGCAAGCGTCCTGGAGCGTTAGCGTTAGCTTGCAATGCTGGCAATTAGATGACCGTGGTTAAGGGCTTTACATGTCAGGTGTTACTATAGAGCCCTTTCGGAGCGAATTTTGCTATACGGGATGAGTTTTAAATGTCCCCCATCTTACTTTTGGAAAAGTAAATATTGTTAAAACCCTTCAGGGAATGTTTTTATATAATTTTAAAGTTTTTTTTACGTACTTTGTGTCAACCACCCCAAATATTGGGCCCTAGAAATTTTTAAATACAAACCCCCTCCCCTTTTGGCACTTAAAGAGAAAGGGAATTTTAACACAAATTCAACGACGCCCAGAAATATTTTTATCTCAACTCGTTTTATGCTATACACCTTCAGATGACTCAAAATCAGGTTTAAAATACCACATTTCGCATACAATTTATTTTGAATGATAATATGTTCTTCAAAATACTTTATGAGAATATTATAGGGTTGTTATATGACCCTCAAAGTCTTTTGAAATAAATTGTCATTTGAAATAAATTTTATCTAAAATGTGGCATTTTAAACCTGATTTTGTGTAACTTTAAAGTGGTATAACACAAAAACGAGTTGAGATAAATTATTCTTTGCCACGTTGAATTTGTGTTGAAATTCCGTTTCTTTGAGGTACCACAAAGGGGGAAGGGTTTGTATTTTAAAAATTTAGGGGGACCACCCCTCTCCCAGATTTTTGGTGAGGGTGGTGACGCAAAGTAAGTAAAAACAAACTTCAGAATCCTATAAAACATTCCCCAAAAGGGTTTAAAAAATCCTTTTTAAAAGTTAAGGTCGTAGGAAGCAGAACATGATGGTATACAAATCTTGATTGACACGTTTTAACTTTAAACAAAATAGTTGCCGTTTTAAGTGTGCATGAGCTTTAAATTGAGTAATCGCCATTTTTTGATAAAATTAACCAGTTTAAGCTCGCGTACTCTATTGAATAAAATTTCTAATTCATAACGAAGCTCAAAATTTTTAAACAGGTTGCCTTACCACGTTGCTTTTTATGAATGTTTCTCGACCAAAATGGCTCAAATGGTTTTGTATTATATGATATAACTATTTAGTTAGGGCCTATTTACAAAACCGCAAAACCTACCTGATCAGGTTTTTTTGTGTTCAAAATTTGGCGACTCTTAAGATTAAACGGCTTTATTGTGTTTATAGTACAGGTACTTAAAACTTTCATGTACGCACAATTGGACAATTTTATCTGTATTAAATGGCGAACGCGATACATTATGTACCATCTACGTAATAAAATACTTTATTAGAGTCAATGATTTTAAGTGAAATTATTGTAACAGTTTTTACTTTTAATTTTAATGTTGTGAGAAACCCAATTTATGATGGTTTTACTATCTTCGCTTTTTAGTTTTTACTAACCCCTGGCAGGTCGTTCGACCTTATAGATAACTTACGTACATTGTGTTAAAGTGCGCGCAATATGCTTTATAAATGTGGCGTTTAGTGCTAACTAGTCCTACTAAACTGCGTGAGGTTCCTTCCGATCTAACAACAGTGTGAGATAACTGCTTTACCAGCCCTAATTACTGATAAATATATCAGCAACTTCTTATCAAACAAAATAAGGACAAGTCTAGAGTAGCTAATAACCATTAAACACTACAAAACTATGTACATAAACAGAGAGAGACAACAAGCAGGACGGGACGGGAGAAGGTTGAAAGAGGAACAATGGGGAACAAGCAACGCCAAGGACACGTTAATTAAGAACGTCAATATGATTATGATGGGAGGGGGGTAGTGATGGGCGGGTGGGGGGGAGGTACAGATGGGACATCTTTGTCAGGTAATTAGGCGTCTTATGTTTGCAATAATCCGCCCATTCACTAGCGTCTCATTCAATACGCCTTTAATTAGCTCATTAGTGCTCTAATTGATGCGATGCAACCAAACTTTTCCTTCTGTAAATAAACCCAGCCCGCGCTCCAGTTCTCATCAAGGGGCGAGGGGGTGAACTTCCTCCCTCCCCACCCCGCTCAATCCACTTCTACACACTTTTCTTAATTTACATTTCCCTGATTAGTTTTAGTTCGAGAGTCACATAATTGGCGCCCGGGAGAATTAAGACCCCCTCCCCTCCCCAGCCCCGCCACGGTCATCAACTTGGCCCGATTCATTTTCATTTCTTGATCTTTAAATGAGGATTTCGTAAAGCGCTTGTTCCTTTGCTCAGTGATTTCATTAATTTGATTTCCCGAGTCTTGTCCGAGTTTCCAGAAATTTATTAACCTGCTTTTGGACATTTGAATAGCAAGTTTTATTAACAATGCAAAGTATTTTTAGTGCTTAAGGGTGTTCTATAACGAGATGCTTAAGTCAATTTTAGAAAAAAGGGGCTTACTTACTGTGTGAACTCTTACTGCGTTAGAAAATTCTCAGATAATTTTTAAGGGTTTTCAACATTTACAACTATTAGGCCCTAAGTGGCTTTTGTATAGTTTTAATTTGTGTCTGTGCTTGTTTATGAACTTGTTCGGATGTTTTTAAAGATATTTACCAAGAAAATAAAACCTATAAAAAACTAGACTGCACCGTACGGTAATTAGTTTTCAAATAATAAAGTTAAACATCTAGTACCTCTGTACCAACATCGTAGAAAATACAAAGATTACTAGTAATTACCTTGTTTGTTAGACGTAGGATATTGGATCAAAAGGCAACGTATTATTTAATGGATATTTGTCGGTAGCAATACGCATTTTTTCGTACCAAAAAGAGACAGACGGAAAAAGATGGCGTACCCTGTACGCCCTATTCTCCTGAATACACTGTTATAAAACCTTTGTACTACTAAACTCTTTTGTGTGTCTGTTGCAAATATTGCATTAATTCCGCCTGACATGTAAAGCCCTTAACCACGGTCATCTAATTGCCAGCAATGCAAGCTAACGCTCCAGGACGCTTACAACGTTTATAAGCACATAACAACCACAATGAAAAGTAACCGAACACAGTTACTGAGTTACTGAAGTTGTCTCACAGGCAGTAATGGTGCTAACCGAGCCGCAGTAATGCTAACCCTACATGCATAATGGCGAATCAAAATGTTGTTAATTTTACAGTTTGGCAGAGTCCGGGCACATTTGGCCGGGCCGGGCTATAAAAGGAGCAGTTGCAGTTGCATCTGTAGTGCATGCAAATTGTGTGCTTGGTTTATCTGCGCATTGTGTCTGTGAGTGACTGCTTTATACGGTCCGACTCTAGTGTTTGCATCTAAACTGCCTACCAACTGCCAACCTATCATCCTGATAAGTATATGCTGGCAGTATTAGAAACTAAACAACCAAAATGTTCGGAAGTACACTATGCACATCGAAAAAGTCAATACCTCTAACTACGAGTATACTATGAATAAGGTTGGTTGAGCTCTGGACCCGGATAAGTATTATAATTTACTACAAGAATTCATATTAAAGGTTTTAGGAACAAATTCCTAGCAGTTTTCAATTTGAGTTAGTCGGACGTTGGCCCAAAATTGTTTTTAAATAATTTATATTTTAAATTTAGATTTTTACAATTTTAATTGTAGTAATTTATTTTTATTACCTTTTAAAATTTTATGAAAATACAAACATGAAATTTTATTTCATTTTTCATACACCCTTATACACAATTTTTGAAGTTCTCATTTAAAATTAGTATTATTACTTTTGCAAACTGTGGTCATCATGAATAACACTTATAACTTTGGCTAAAAACGTGACTCTTTAATGGAGAAAATAGAATCGTTCAAAGCAGGAAATCGTGATTTATATATTCGTACTTTATAATTAAAAATGACATTTAAAATGTTGGCTTTAAAAGGCAAGATTTTTGTTTTCAAAGTCATTATTTGAGATGGTAACCCTAATTTCGTAAAAGATTTGCAGCTGTAAAAGTTATACTCCAAAAATCTAAAAATCTTATTGATCCATAACTTTACAAATCAGTGTTAGATTATACAATAATGAATGTGCTTATAACTACAATAAATGAATAACGCTGATATAAAATTGTATAACAAACTAAAATAAGTGCAATATTATCTAGGTCTAAATTGCTTATTTCGTTTCGGAACAATCCATCCCTATATTATAATCCGTTCGGGATCTGTTTAAACTCACTTATGGTATTACAAAACAACGTAACAAATTTCATCGTTGAATTAAAATGAATTCCATATTTTCATGTGTTTCCATCTCGTTAATCTATATTTAAAATTTTGAGGTTGAGTGGTAGACGTAGTATTCCTAGCTTCTCCTCACTCCACTTTAACAACGTAGCCAGTTTCAAAACCCGATCTCGTAGAAAGCAAAACGTTTCTATTCGCGACAATACGTACAAAAGTAAAATGTGACTTGAACAGGGAAGGGAACCGGGAGGACAAAGTCTGGTTTGCAATAATGAGTGTGGGACACAAAAGCAAGTGTGTATCAAAGTTTTAATGGCATATCGGTCACCACCTTACCGCACACAACTCGTGCAAACTTATAACGAACCCTTTCTGCGCCCAGAAAGAGCAGTCGCAGTCAGAGTCACAGTCGCTAATTATGTTGCCGCAACAGTTCACCAGCAGTTCAGCAACTTCTCAATCTCATCACTTTTGTCCAAGACGCTTATAGAAGAATATCAGCGTTGATTCGTACAATGGGTGAAGGGAAAAGGAGTATTGGATTAAAGTCGTAATTTAAAAGTACACATGTAATGGGTTTTCTTGAGTTATAGATTGCCCCAGCAAGTGTATTGTCAAATTGGGGAAAGTTGCGTATGGCTTTAAACACTCACCGAGAGGGGTGAAAACAAAGTCGAATGATAATACTTCGCTGCGCCTCGGAAAATACTTTATTCGTATCAAGAAACTACACTTTAGACCTTCACGATAAAATAAATTGGTTGTCGAGGCATTTCTTTTCGAATTTAGTATCCTGTTAACCAAATGAACTTCTGCCTGTGAAGGCAAACGCCCAGTTCGGTAGTCTTTCCTACTTCTAGTCTCATAAGAGTGAATCTCACTTCCTCTTTTGATACAGTACTTTTTTTGGAAAAAAGAGGCACGTTACCAAAACTACAGGCAAGGTAATGTCAACAGTTTTAGATGTTGAAATGGACTTGTACGCAATTATTCCACGCAGTGTTGCAATGATTCTGATTGTGTGTTTTTTTATGAATATTCTGAAAGAAATGTGTGTTTGAACAACTCTTTTAA
The DNA here is from genome assembly GCA_018831715.1 of Matsumurasca onukii. Classification (NCBI taxonomy): domain Eukaryota; kingdom Metazoa; phylum Arthropoda; class Insecta; order Hemiptera; family Cicadellidae; genus Matsumurasca; species Matsumurasca onukii. The sequence goes on from CM032065.1 coordinate 35,735,054, forward strand.
AAAGTTAATTCGTAGGAACCCTCCAAAATACAACGTCTTCAATACTTGAGTTGGCCAGTGTTTTGAATGCTTCCCCGAAACGCAAACGCCTGAGGCAAGCCTATAGCGAAGACAACATCTACGTGGCAATCTCAATTCAACCTCAGATCAAGATGTATCATGAGGAATTTAGGTGAGGATCTGAGTCTTATCCAACATTACAGTTGGACTGATATTTGAGTCTGCCTGGTCAATTATACAACAATCCGACCTAGCTTTGGGTGAGCAAACTGTCTCTCTTGTATTCACTTCACTATGGAGTTCCCTTGATTGTAACGTGGTAGACTTGAGCAGTGTTGAAGTACCTGTAGAGCTCGGAATGTGGGAGGAGCAGCAATAGATACAAGACGTAGGATAAGCGACGCGTGAGCCACGACCAGACAATTACACCAACACTACTCAAGCTATTGATATCCTGATGACGTCGGAACAGGATCTGGCTTTGCGGTCGAGAAAGCCTTGGATTTTGAAAATATGCAGAACCACATAAAAGTTGACTGGAATTTCTATATACGGGCCAAACCGAGAAAAACATAGAGGTAACTTTAGTCAAATCTCAGAGAGTAGAAATTTTCTGAAGACCATATCTTCGTTATAAAGGAAAGAATAGGCCAATTACAAAATCCATCGTATTGCGCTGTTGCCGCATCGTGCACCTGACTCAGACTCATCATGCTTCTACCCTGCACTCTGTACGATGTGGCAACCACGCTTAGTGATGGAATTGGTGATGAAACTTTACATGGGACCTCTGCAAACGTTCTTTTCTCTGTGGTTGAATATCGGACACATGCTACACGCTGCCATTTTTTCGGCAGCCTAATTATAAATACTGTGGTTCGTAGGATTTCGTCTATAATTTTTATACAGTTTTATAAATATTGTTTTCTAAGGGAATTACAACATCTGTGACACAATTATAATTGCACCTAAATAACTAACGTAAATAATTACTCGTACATATTCTTTATAAAGCATAGTGTTTAAAATGTTAAGTGATGAACAGATTAAAATACTATTTCAAGTTTTCTTCTTTATTTAGTATCCTGGACATTATTTTCTATATTTACAAATTATTATGAACCATTTTTATGTATTAACCATTAATTAGTCTGTGGATTTTGGTAACCTGTAAAACGTTCCGGCAAAACGACTCATCAACAAATAGTCGCAGAAATATTGACACACTACAACCACCCGCAGAGCTAATATCTACACAACAAATAGTGATAAGCAACTGAGATAAGAGTGGTGTGATTGTGTCACGTGATCAGTACAGACTGTCCGTGTGATTATGAGATGATAGTTGTCCAATATATTCTAGTGGTGAGGCTAAGCTGCTGGTTTAGCTGGACAGTCGGTTAATTAGTTACTGTAATGTCACTGATAGCTGCAATGTTCTGTAAACCTGCTGGACTGGGCAGTCGTGGCATCAGGGTTTCAATTGAGAAAAATATCACGACTTTAAGAATGCTCCGTCATTTTTTTGTTCCATAACACACACATTTTCTTAACACACCTAACACCTACAGTTTCCATCACATAAAAAAAATAATTAAAAAAAGATTATAGCCTAATGTACTGCAGTGACTCTGCTGTCCGATTCTTTGTCGCTCAATAACGTTGGTTACAATAGCGCCACAAGTTGTTATTAGTTCGGTGCAAAATCCTCGGCTATATTTGATACATCCCCGATGTAATAGAATATATTAAATTTTATGAAACAGTTTTCACTGTAATCGGGGTTGTTAGTTTCCAACGAATCCACAGTTAAACCATGCGCAAACGCTTTCTCTGCAAGGATGTGTGGGTTGTTTGGTTTTTACCACGTGTTTTAGTTAGCTAAACGCATTGAATGCTTTGAAAAGATACAAAATCGTGTATAGTTGTTTAGCTTACTCAGCAGGTTAATAACACGACTGAATAACATGTGTACGAAAATGTAAGTGAAATAATTTTCATAAGGTACGTTCGTGAAACTCTGCTGTTCAGATTACATTTTACGACATCTGTCTAAATCGCGTGTAAGGGAGGAATCTCGGTGCACGCTCCTTTAAAATACGACTTAAGATAAGTCTAAGTATGAAAAATGGCAAGACTCGTGTATATGCACAGCCCATTTGCAGAAGAGAAAAGCTGAGTTTAGGTCTTAAAGCTACTCTTATGATATTTTGAAATTAGATCGAGCAATAAAAAGGAAATTAATTTTGTCTCGAGTGTAGAATATTGTTATAGGTTTGTTTGAAAAGAGCTGTATTTGGTAAAATAAACCCAAGGGTGGCAAGTGGATAACACATTCTATTTACTAAATTGTTTATAATAATTATAAGAACACGACGTTTGGGAATCTGAAATATGATCCCATTATTTATTTTCTTTGTGTGTTTACAATATACACTGTATATATTGGGGTTTCATCCTAATACAAGAAACAAAATGACGAAAGACGTTCAAGCTCTACTCATAACGAAATGGACTCTGTTTAAAATTCATAAGTATTAAAATTAACATATATTTTCATTACCTTTTACAAATGTAAATATTGTATGCGTGAATGAGTTTTCAATGTCTCAATTTTTTGTAAAAATTTTGATTTATTACATTTTATAGTAATTATTTATTGCAATAATAATTGTGTGTTATTGAAATATATTTTTAAGCATTTTATGTACAAGTGACTTGCAAATAAATGTATTACATCAAATGTTGTTAATAAAGAATTTGAATGTATGTATGTGTGGCAAAATTTCGGCTTTCAAAATACGAGTAAATATGACCGATTTCAATACAACTGTATACTGTTTATGTCTTAAAACATTTTTTTATATTACGTCTTGTTAGTTGTAACTTTACTTTTAGGCTTATTTGCCTCGTAGCTGTTTTAAATCCTCGGCGGATTGGTATCGCGCGCGACTCCTGAGCTTATCACTTCGGTGGCGCGGGTTCGAACCCCGCGGTCACCACTTACAATTTCAAATTTCTAAAGTGTCTATACAGTGACGCTAGGTAAAGGTCGAGGTTAGAGTGGACTTTGTGGTCCTAACTCAGCCTCTTTAAACAAGAACGTTAACGCAACATGCTCCATTGTCTATCGATCAACAGCAGAACTCCCCTACTGGCGACACAGCACGCAGCACACAGGACTATGCGGAAGGTACATCACTGTGCAATGTACTATACACAATGATCATGTCCCCGCCAGACCCGCACATTATCAGCTGACAGCAAAGAGATATCAGAGCCACTAATTAGCGCTACAAAGCCTGCCTAGTGCTCAAACAAGCACGTGTTTGGATTTGTAATTGATTTTGATTCGCAGCCCTCTATGCAATCATTAGTGCAAACGTTTGGCCAGGAAATTAGCCAAGTTATTGGGCAGTAGACTGCAACTGATGTTTAGCCGCTCGGTTAGTTCAGCCGATCCTCCGCTGTTGTCTGTTTATCAGTGATTGACTTGTGTACGTTTTTTTTAGCGAAGGGGTATTTTGTTACTGTAAGTGTTGGATACAGTGTGTTTTGAATATGAATTTGCAAAAATAACTATTATTGGTAAGATAATAGAAATGTTGTATGAACAGCATACAAAAATAGATAGTAAGTAAACCAATGTTTACAAAATAAAAGTTAAAGATTGAAAAAATGAAAATACTAAAAGAAAATAATAAAAATTAAAACGGATGAAACTTTTGAAATTTGTTGCTTTATTCATCTTTAAAGTATGTTTTAATGTTGTAATAAGCTTTTTGACGAGAAATTGTCTTAATCGTTATGCAAATTTCTTAATGAATTGCGTTCCTAGGACTTCAGGTAGTTTATTGTATAGAGATTAAGAAGTGTAGTCATAATGTTTTTTTACTAAAAGCCCTTCGATGACATCGTATAGGTAAATTATTTTGTGTCATTTAAAACTCAGCTATTGAATTTCTCTCTTAAAATAAGCTATGAAGAGTGTTGAAATTTTGTTACTTTTCATTATATATTTGTGAAATAAGTTTATTTCAAAGGACATAATGTACTGCTGTGACTCCGCCGACTACATGTTTTGTGAAACCCCATTGGTTTAATAATTAAACAAGAAATTCAAATGAGAAAGCAAAAATTTGGCACAGTGGAGTCGCTTCAATAAACTGTTAAACCAAATCAAATTTCTTTCCATAAAAATCCAATAAAAGTTTAGGTGTGAGATGTTTAGGAAAATGCATGTTTTACCTTTTTCTTATGGGAGTGACCTCAAGGTCACTGCCACTACTGTGCGTTGATTGATAACACTATCAATGTTCAGAGTTTCCAACTCAACAGAAGGACTAAGCAATGTGTGTGTGTGTTGTGCAGGTGGGTGAAGCCGGTGCAGCGTGCAGGTGTCTCCCCTAGTCCACACTCATGGATTCCTCAGGTTAGACCTTTACTCCTATTGTTACACATAAGACAGATTGACAGCACAACATGTCTATTGTGGCTGTGCAGTGTGCAGCCTGCCCGCGGGCTTGAGGGGAGCTGAGGTTAGGTCGGCCCGAGTTTGTAAAAAGACTGAAACTGCAACTTATTAGCGAATTTTCTTTGGAAATGGAGATATTCATTTCTTTTGCCAATTAGAACGAAACGTCGTAGAAAGGTGCGAAATTTGGAACACATGTTCCTTTTGCAAATCTCGTGAACCAGCTTGGTCTGATCTTACGTTTCAAAATGGTGGCCTTTCAAAGTTTAATTTTCTCTATAAAATTGTGGTGGTACCCTAAACTAACACAAAGTTCACCCTGTATAGTAGGGGTTTACTCTCTTAATAGATCAAAACAACTCCCGTTGCTCTAGAACCTACCGTTTTAAAGTAATTTCTGTTTAATTATTTAATCCGAATTTCTGCACTTTGACATTCAGAGCACCGGGCGTAAATTAGGCTGGCATTTAATTTACTAGGCTATCTTTCCTTGGATACAAAAGGTAAAATGGTAAAGTTTGTCCTGTTTATAAACAAGGTGAAGTTAGGAATACAAACTCCTCTCTAAAACTCAACCTCGACCTTTACCTAGCGTTGCCGTACAGTCACATTACAAATGTAAGGGTGACTGCGGGGATAGTGTATAAAGGAATTCCAGCAGGTAGAGCCACGGCTTGTAAAGCCCAAGGTCGATTTTTTTTTTTATGGAGGTTTTCTCCCTAGGAAAAAATATCGTTTTAATTGCTTTTTTATGGCATGGACATCAGCTGGTTTAACGAGTTTGTTTTGAATTTTAACACAGACTTGTATTAAATCAGCGTAACAGCTGTTTCTTTAAAACATTATAAATCAGACTGCTAAATTCAAATTTTTGTTTACTTCTCAGCAGCCTTGTTTAGTTCTGCATAATATTAAAACATTTATTGATATTTATTTTCATTATTATTCGCTTCATGATAAAAAGTAGCATTCTTCACTCGGCTCGAAAGTGTCGTTTTGACCCTCGCGTCAAAAAGTGTCACTTTACGACCTAGTGATGAAATTAATTAATGAAGTTAATTCCTAAGTATTGTTCGTGTACCATTCAGTGCATTCTCTTCTAATAAAACACTGCCACTAAAATTTTGAAACAGAAATTAAACACAAAAGACTTTTTTCTTAATCGCGAAGCTCCAACGGAATCGTCGGGTGGGAGAACGGGCGGAGCGGTTTCCGATAACGCGGAGTGGGACAGTGACACTTAAAGAGTGTCCTAATGGATTGGAAAGTTAGGGAGTACCAGTGTAACGTTATCTGTACACTTACTTAAGATTAGGCAGTGGCGGGAGCAGGCGTGGTGGTGAGGGGGACGGGAGGTGGCTACGGCGGCGCGGGCTGGACAAGGACAGGTATTAATTGTGTTATCTGATTAGTGCTAATTGAATGTAGCACTGGAAGAACCGGTCGAGTCGGTGGCGGCCGCGGTGGTCGTCCTTGGTACACACACGCACGCACACTCACGTACGTGTCAGGCTGACCGACAATAGTGAAGTCACACGTCACAGAGGGCACTGGCCACTGGACTACTGACGGTGTAAAATTTAGATTCAAAAAAATGTATATAGAGTAGTTTCCTAAATCGTTCTAGATTTCCTAAATTTGTAGATTTCGAATGTAGTCCAGATTGGGTCTATTATAACAAGGATCGCTATTAATTAATGACCCAACCTTAAAATATCCTCTAAGAGAGGTCAGTGTCTCAATTCAACGTGTTGAAGGCCTCTGATCCAGGGGGTTTTTTGGTCTTACCTTCCGGTTATCTATAGCCATTGTTTACAGCAAGTTTTACTTTTCGACAAATAAAATCAATGTTTTTTTTAGTTTAGGTCCTAGGCTAAATGTGGTTAGAATAATGTAGATTAATTAGGTTGGGCCCTTGAAAATGGGTGGAGTTTCATTTCTCAACTACCTGAAACGTAGAAGTAGTTTTCGAAACGTAGGCTTGAAAGTTCGAAATATTTTCTTGTAAATTAAACACTAGTATTTAATAACTAATGATTAATATTATGACTTTCGGAGTTGTAACTTTTGTTTCGTATTTTCAGTATGTTGTTTTAAAGACGGTCTCTGGAAAAGACTATTTTGGAAGTAATTTAATATGGTTAAGTTTATATTTAAGGCATTTACCGATTTAGTTCATTTTGACTTATACACCAATATAGATTGAAACACGAACACACACTTGGGTAGTTTTCAAATACGGACAAACCCGTTGCATCTATCTCATGTTGAATATCACAAAATCAACCTTAATTGACGTCTCCTATTCAAATCGTAACAAAACTGGGTTTCCTTGCTTTTTGGCCAAACAAAAATAATTGTTCGGTACACAAATGCTATAATAAGTAGTCTTGACTAGTTCAAGTCCAACAGCTTTATAATACGCAAAACAAACAGTCCGCAATGGTTTGACTAATGGCCGGAAATTGATTTGATTCTGATTGACCAATTGAACAATATTCCTCGGGAAACTCAACTCGTGGAGAAGCCCTCTTTTGAACTGGAGGGGGAAAATAAACACTTTAAGAAAATGTGCTGCTGGAATTGAAACTTATTATTTTACACAATTTTCTATAGGTCCATTTTCAGGCTTTAATTTTAGTCAGTTTTGAAGGTACCGCATGTAGTTTCTAAAGATGCAAGTACTTTCCTTGGTGCGTTATGCATTTAATTAATAACGTGTGTATAAAACGGTTACGATATATTGTATTTATTGTTTTCCTACTGAACTCTCGTATATCAAGCCCGACTGCATTTAAGTATTTAAAAAACAATTGGTTTTCCAATCAAAAACGTTTTTCAAAAGCACAAAACTAAATCAATACTGCCAAAACCACAGAATATATTAGCGAACAAGACTTGCTTACTTTAAAAGCCAACCGACAAATCGTCACCAGTAAACCGAATAATAATTCTTAAAACAATAACCAGCAAAATTTACAGAAGAGCAATTCAAATGAGAGCCTTTTCCAGTGCGGACGGTGGGAAAATATTGATTCAAGCTGAACACAAATCGTCGTGTCAATTCTGGCGGAAGGTTTGTTCTTTGCTCGGTGCTGGACAAAGAATAACTTGTGAACCATAAACTCGACATTTACATAAGTCAACATTGGGTCTCTCAATGCTGTCGCTCAGGTCGAGACCAGCTAATATTCTGTTGCCTCTGCTTTATTACTCTCATCATTTTCAAGGAGAAACTTTCGATAAACACGAGGAACTTCACATACTTAACACCCGCGGAAAGGGTAAATGTAAAAAAGTAAAGTTTGTTTTGTCTAATGAGGTGAAGTTAGGACTACAAAGTCCTCTCTACCATTCAACCTCGACCTTTACCTAACGTTACCATTGAGTGACATTACAAATGTCAGTGGTGACTGAAGGTATCGAACCCGCGCCAGCTGGCTTCGCGCACGATTCCAACCCGCCACTGGTCCGCTCAAGAGTACACCTGTAATGCATATTCTTTTGAGATTTCTATTTATGTAGTATTTTTATATTTTTCTTTTTGTGTTCTTTTGTAGTTTTTGAAGTCAGAGTCTATAGATTACTCTCCTCCGCAGACAATACAAATTTTTACGTGACACAAAGTCGAATGAATTTATTTTCCTTTGCGTAGAAATAGGCAAATGCACTCTGAAAGTATGAATAAATAAAAATATGAAAGAGTTAAACCCACTCCCAAAAGAGTGAAAATCCAGCCACTCTTTGATGAGAGTGGTTTTCACTCCTTCATTTTAGAGTGTAGGAGACCCACCAATATTCAGAAATTACTAGCCCTTAAATTGAATACCCTGATGTATTAATATTTTCATATATGCTATGTCCTTTTAACTATCTGTGTACCCGTGCTTCGCCACGGGTGAAATATACGTTACAGTATTATGGCTGGTGTTTACAGAATCCTAGTATTAATTAAGAACAAAGAAATAATGGCCTACTCAGACACGATGCTACTACTATTTAAATTGTGAGCCCATATGGGGTTTCACATGCACTTTTCAGACCGCAGACATTTCTTCGTGGGAAAATAAACTAATATTGTAGGCTTTTTTCACTGAGACACTTACTCAAAGCAATGCGGTCTTATGGAAAACAGTTCTAGAGGGTGTTACATTTCACAAAATACGTATAAACTTCCATCCGTCGCTTATTTAGCAGTGATGAAAGTAAATCACATCAGTTACTATATATAGTCTGGTTTTATAAAGCTTTCCCTCCAAAAATGAAGGAGTGAAGGCCAATCAAAAAGAGTGAAATTTCGCTCTTTTGGGTGTTGAATCCCAGCCACCCTCATTAAAGAGTGACTCGATTATCACTCTTTTGGGGATGGTGTTCACTCTTTCATATTTAGAGTGTTCATGAATAAAAATCATACATTGCAGAAGTACATTTGGACTGAAGTCCAAGCGGACATGTCGAATCGTACAATTGCACAAATCTGAACAGAGCAGAAGATACATTGTGATGCAATCTGAGCAGATTCGACGAGGAATAATATCGTTAGCGCGGAGTAAAGTGGTTTCATAAAGAGAGCTTGCGATTTCTGCCACCAGGGCCGCGCTCAAACTCATTTAACACTGGATGTTTTTTGTAATTGTGTAGCAATTAAAGCGGGCGGTGGCGGCAAAAGGCGCGTGTTCCCGTAATTGGACAACACCTTTGTTAACTTCTTACTCTGCCGGTTTTTGCGAAATACTCGACATCGTCATACACGAATTTTTCAAGACTCTTCCAAGAGAAACATCAGTTTTGGTTTTAATGAATTGTAAAAGCCGTGTTTTGTAATTACCGCGGAAGTGGTGGTTTAATTAGCTTTTCTTTGCGAGTGGTAAAAGACAACATTGTATCTCCTTAGGTTTGTGTTTGAGTTTGTTTAACTTTTTGTTACTTTGATGTAGCGAGTTTCATTTCGGTAGTTCTTAGATCGAAATTAAGTCTAGGTTTATGCGGCCGCATTTCTCAGGCTAAAGCCTACTCCGGAAGCTTTAGCTGTTCTTAGATTAGTGCGTAATCTGAACAGTTATTTTCCTTTTATCGTCATGCTAATTTTTGAGTAGTTTTGTTTCATTTTATAGCGTTTTTTGAAGCATTGAATGAAAGGTTTTAAACATCTTGCCAATTACATTCGTGTGAAAATCGTACAAAATAATATGTCACAACTTTGACATAAAAGTCTTACTTAAGGCAAAAACCCGTTTTCTAAGTACCTATAATTTTCAGTGTAACGTTCATTTTTACAAAAAATGTCCGAACCACGCTAAAACCGAGGTTAAAATATTATTACGGACGTTTTCCATAGGGTTTTGAAGAAGAAAAACACGACGTTTCGTAATCTGGAATCCAATCCCGTCTTCAGGTGAACAACACGCTATAGTCTGCCCGTTCACAGCTGACTTGGACAGCTGGATGGGCTGATGAATAGCTCGTGTTCTCAGTGACGGAAGACCAGAGATATACGAGTACTACTGTGGTAGCTTGGCTCGTGGCCATGCAGCCCTGCAGCGTCAACATCGGAGCTTTGATCTGACAAAATAATCCCAGTCTGATCTGTTAACTCGACCCCTTCGCCAATAATAACGCTACTCCAGGTTCCGGGAAACTGGCAAAGTAGATTGTAAAAGGGTCTGTGTATCAAACAAATAAAATTTAGCAGATCCACTTGATGAGAATTCAGATGTATAACATAATCAATCGAACTTGTGTCACGAACAAGATGCAACCAATAGTTTCAGGTTTGAGCACGTCATTTTGTTTTATAATGATCTTTTTTATAACGCGTAGCGTTTTTCTTTTGACAAGGTAAACGACAGTTTCACTTTATCAAAAGGTAATTTGGCTAGGGTTTAAACTCCAGCAAAACTGGGTGAATTTTGCGCTGGGTGTATACATCTTGATAATTGAAATTTATGACATTGCACATTCTTGCAGGGTATTTCAAGGTAAATTTGGGATACATGATGGGTATTTTAGTTTTTTGGAGCGATTTACGTAGTAAAACACTGAGCTACAGTCACCCCCAAAGTCAATTCTTTACTTACTTTTGATACTTCGATTCGAGACATCAACCATTCCTAGAGAGTATTTTAAGTTGGTTATGGTATGAATGGTGAGTGTGACAGTGTTTTGGTGGATGATGAGGTGTAGTCTTGTTACAAACTAGGGCCGACTGTCCCCAAAATCCATCTGTAACATGAATATACCACTGCCCTGAATGATATAGTAAGGCGCACATTCCAGTTAAACATTCTGACGGAATTCGTCGTCTCAACCTCTGGCACACGTTCAAGTTTACTTTCCTGCGGCCCAAAACAAACCTCCACCTTACCTCGCCGAGCAGCGATTACGGACGATTTCCGTCCATTTTTCACGACGGCAAGGATGACATGCGCGGGTGATTTGTCAGCCGACAACCGGGCGTAAAATAGACGCAACAGTCTGACATCAAAGCCGGACCATTTGTCAAGCGACAAAGTAAACACGGCGGAAGTGGTGAACGCATCATTTAGCTGAAGAAGCGATGTCATCGGCAACTTACTGGACACGCCGGCACCTCTGCCAACATACGCTCTTGTCACTCACTCACCCTGACAACGATGTAGAGTTCAACAAGTCGACTAGATTAGTCAAAGTCGATATCGTAAACACGTTATCTGATAAGTACAGTGTCACAAGTATAAATGTCATATCAGCTGAAAAAAAGCATACGTTTATTTATTTATTTATTTATTGATCCCAACGGATTACACCATTTTACAAAGAATGGAAACATGTATACAGATTTTGGTACAAGATGACTAATTAAGATGATAATATTAAGTAATAATAACGACATGTAGCAGATTAACAATTAAGAAAGATAGTAATGATTATATAACAATTAATAAATAATTAACAATGTTACAATAAGTAATAAATAAATAACAATGTAACAGGTAATATAATAATTTAAAATGTAACAAGCAATAAACATTCACAATGTGACAGGCAATACATAATTTACAATTTGACAAAAGTGATAATACCAATTATAACAATTAATAAATAATAACAATGTAACAATAAGTAATAAATATATAACAATGTAACAGGTAATATAATAATTTAAAATGTGACAAGTAATAAATATTTACAATGTGACAAGCTATGAATAATTTATAATTGACAAAAGTGATAATAATTTATTACAACTTAAGATATACGTTGTCATGTTTAGTTATAGAATCATTCAGGGAGTAGAAAGGCCGATCTACAAGTGTTGTCTATTCTATTGTCTTCCCTCAGGCAGTGTATTCCTCACTGAAACTTCGTTTAAGGGCTTTGCCCATTACACAGTGTGATTTAGCTGTATTTTATATCCATACAGCATACACAAAATAAATGGTGTGGGACCAAAGTGAGCACTGAACACGTTTTTAAAGCGTATTGGACCGGTTATAACTTGAAATCGGCTGAAGCTATGGCGGTTCTCGAACCCACGTAGATTTGTTTTTCTCTGTCGAACTAGATCGATGTATGGGCAGACAGTAGTTTTTGACATGATTGGTGTTGTATTTTTGGTTTTGCATTCCATTGGTGCAGACTTGGGTTGTTTCTTCTATATAATATACAAACTAGCAACTGTGAGAACCTTTAGATCCCAGAAGACTATGATGTCTGGAATGTGTTGACAAGACAATCGCTTCTTCAATCTTGTATTCAAGGAGTCTATTTTAAATATTTTTCCTGATGAACAATTGACTCGTTGTAAAGTTGCTATTATACAAGACTCTATAATCCTTGTAGTAATGTGTTGCCTAGAATGGACACAACTATAAATTCCTGAATGTAAATTCAAGTAGAGGAGAGAGTGAATTAAGACTTTGGAATGGTACTTGTGGTCTAATTAATTCCGGCAATCCTCCCTCACTCCACGTCGATTGTTTAAACAATGGGCAAGCAAACAGGGCAGTATTGTCTGGAAATAAAAGTGCAACTTTAGCTAGTAAATTCGATTGTGTCTAAAGCAGCGGTTTAAAACAAAACCCTTCAGGCTCGCCCCTTGGACCCCCCAGAGTCCCACTCGGCCTACGGCCTCTTATTTTCGGGGCATTCGCTAACCTTATGATTGAGACAGATTTGGTTCACCCACTGGTTTTATAGGACAAATAATATTGGAAGTTGTAGCTGTAATAACCAGAGCAAAAATACTAGAAAATTGTTTAAAGTTCAAACTTTAGGGCCAAATAACCACACTTTCTACGATATTTATTGACTTCCTGTAGGTCTTTCTCAAAATACAACATTTTCTTTATATACACATACACGTTTTATATGTCCGGGTGGTTGATAAGTACCATAACTAAGAGCCCAAACACAACGAAAAGTTGGATTTTGACAATTTAACTTCAAACTGATCTAGTAGCGAAACCGTTAGACGTGGGAAAAAGTGTAAATACAAAAGTTGTAGGAAATTTGTTTCCACACTAAAGAATGCTTTCTATCAGATTAAAGAGCTGAGCAACAGTTTTGCCGCTATTATGCAAAATATCGGCTAAGTACAAGGACAGATTTGCAGACGCCACCTTTTTTGGCCGCCAACTTGTCAGACCGCAAAAAAGAATTTTCAGATTTTTCACCGAGGTTTCATACCAAGAGCTTCAAAACGAGTGTATGGTTGAGGGAGGTAGCCTGCCGGGAAGTGCCTAAACGTTTACTCGTTCAGCCACATGTACAACCGGCTTTATAGCATATTAATTAATGTGAAAATAGAATTTGACTTAGAAAAGAGAGTTTGACGTATGCACTACTGTATAAAGTTGCGGGTTCGAACTCCACCGTTTCTCGGATTACAGAGGAAGGTGGTAGGCTGAGTTCGTGGCCGAGTCTAACTGCTTTGTTCCATGCAATCTTGCACTTTATATTGATTATAAATAAGTTATGTAAACGTAATGCACTGGAGTCGTGACTGCCTGCTAGCCCTCTGTAAGTAAACTGTTTGTATTTGCAATTTCCTTAAATTTTATTTTTCCAAAAACTTTCGCTACTAAAATTTATTTGAAAAATATGACGTACTCGTACTGCTGGTAATTTGCGTGACATGTAAAAAAAAGGTGTGGTGATTCATTTTTGAATATATAGTTCTGGCAAGTCATATTGTGTTGGGTCACCAGGTGGGCACATACTTCAACATGCTTTGTCAATGTTATCCCGCACCGGTATGCAACGCTATATTTTCGCTCGTTAAAGATATTCAGGTACCTACACTTTTAAACAAAAGGTTGATTTTATGTTTTTGAAATTTCTAAGGCATTATGTACAAATTAATACTTTAATTTTGTTTTGTTTTATTGTGTGTTAATAGTCAGTTTTTTATCTTTAAATTACTTTACTTACCACAAACACGAAGGGTTTCTATAGTACAGACGTCTTTCTGTTACGTAACTGAAAAACTATGATTTAAAGTGGAGAAACAGACGAACTATTAGAGATGCTCGAACATTGAACGTTTGAATAAAACCTTTAGATATCAGCATTAACTATACACATTTAATTTCTTCGCGTTTCTTAAATTATTGACGTGTGTTATACAATGTACATTATTGCCTTCACAAAAATGTGATTATTGACTAAAATACTTGTACAAATAAAGAAACACCAAGTGCTAAACAAATATGTCTTTGATTTAAGAAAAATAGATAAATTATATCACGTTAATTTAATTTGATGCAGCTTTAAGTTGGCGACAACTTTATTTAATAAAAACCCAATCGTGTGACTTTGAACTTTTGCCTCTTTAGAGTGCAGTAGTGACTGTGACCTTGAATTTCTATCTATAAGAGCGACGTAAAAACATGCATTTTCTTGGGACACCTCTCATCGGGTTTTAATAAAATGAACTATGTTTTAAAATGCATTAAATATTTTTTTGACTCCGCTTAGCCATTTTTTCATTTATCAAACCGTGACTTAAATAAAAAAATCGATGACACGTTGTATTTAAATTTTTTGATATTACTATTTAACTCTAAAAGTTTTCAGAAAAGTGGTCACCAGAGACACTGCAATACATTGTCATCCTTTAAATAAAACGTATTTCAAGAAGATCTGATGAAAATTGTGGGCGTGAAGTGTTCCAAGAAAATGCTGTTTTTATATTGTTCTTATGGGACAACAAACAAAATGGCCGCCAGGTACTGTGCACTCTTAATATGCGCACGAAGTAACGTTTGTATTGACTAATTATATTATAAATCCACTAGCAAGTACTACAGAGGCTGAGGGCATAGACTAACGGACTCTGGTCTGTAGGTAGAGTCTCTAGTCTGTGCTGAGGGTATTGGTAAGCTACTGTGTATCGAGTTGCCTCGGTTTACAGGTCTATCACATCACGCACAAGGCACGAGGGCTATTTCCAGCTTGATTGCCGGCGCCTGCTTCAAGCTCACCACTTCCCGCCTGTTTACGCATAATCAGTTTAATTTTTCTACACACGAAACTCGTGTTCAATCTGACTGAAACGTGTTTCATAAACTGAATAATTGTAGATCGGTAATTGGTCATAATTTTATTTAACTGGAAGCTAAACTCGTAGGTTCCTGACCCAATTATATGTTGGATGTAACCAGCTGGAAATTAGTGTTGTGCATTAATGGAATTAATGGACTCTTTATACATAGACTTGAAAAGAATACCAGAAATTTCGATTACATAGAGTAGTAACATAAAATCAAATGGATTTTGTTTCCAATTTTTCTTTTTAGAGCAGTTCTTATTCTATTAGATGGTATATTTTTAATATAGTAGTTATAGTAGTATGTACACTTTTAACCAATTAAAATGTACTCATTAACTGTGTTATTTCTGAACTCTTTATGTTTTCGTGTCAGCCGGTTCACAACTATATAACAGTTCTTCCGGTCCTACCGTAGCGAGTGAGGCCGAAATATCTCAACCCACTATGAAGTTTGACGTTGTAAAAACCGGAAGGACTAGATTATAGTTGTGTTATTTCTAATCTTCAGGAAACTTTTCTGGAGCAACACTCATTGTCTTTTAAAATAATTTGTTCTTCAACACACGAAACAGTTTACTTATCCAGCCCACAGCAAAATAATAAACTTTACCCTAGAAAAATCGCCAGCGGTAATTTTCCCTCCAGAAACGCGGGTTTTAATTACATTTTATCGTCGCATATTTTAAAAGCCGGCAAACTTGAGCGCTAAATATAAAACGAAACTTCATCACTTAACTAGAAAGCCCAGCGCAGCCAGTAGCTAATAACCAAAAGACACTTTTTAAAGGGAAATTAGTAAGCATAAACAGGGGGAAATGGGAGTAAAGAGGAAATGCGGTGGTGGTTGAGTTGGGGAAGTGCAATCCACTTAAACACTTAGTGAATTGACATCAAGAGTGAGCCCAGGCCGCAGACAATCAAACCAATCACAAGCATACTTGTATACTCGTGTAACAGAAGAAACTTAACCAACAATAGGTGCTAGTTTATACAAGTGTTATACAGGGTGAGTCAAGAGTGAGCCCAGGCCGCAGACAATCAAACCAATCACAAGCATACTTGTATATGCCTGCAAAACAGAAGAAACGTAACCAACAATAGGTGCTAATATACAAGTGTTATACAGGGTGATCAAGAGTGAGCCCAGGCTGCAGACAATCAAACCAATCACAAGCATACTATATGCCTGCGTGTAACAGAAGAAAACCAACAATAGGTGCTAGTTTATACAAGTGTTATACAGAGTCAAGAGTGAGCCCAGGCTGCAGACAATCAAACCAATCACAAGCATACTTGTATATGCCTGCGTAACAGAAGAAACGTAATCAACAATAGGTGCTGGTTTATACAGTGTTATACAGGGTGAGTCAAAGTGAGCCCAGGCCGCAGACAATCAAACCAATCACAAGCATTACCTATGCCGTGCGTAACAGAAGAAACGTAACCAACAATAGGTGCTAGTTTATACAAGTGTTACAACAGGTGAGTCAAGAGTGAGTCCAGGCCGCAGACAATCAAACCAATCACAAGCATACTTGTATATGCCTGTGTGTAACAGAAGAAACTTAACCAAC
The DNA here is from genome assembly GCA_018831715.1 of Matsumurasca onukii. NCBI lineage: Eukaryota > Metazoa > Arthropoda > Insecta > Hemiptera > Cicadellidae > Matsumurasca > Matsumurasca onukii. Next base: position 35,751,633 of record CM032065.1, read on the forward strand.
AATAGGTGCTAGTTTATACAAGTGTTATACAGGGTGAGTTTATATCTCCCCCCTCATAACTTTTGAAAGGTAATTTTGAAAAACGCTTTGGGGAATGTTTTTATAGGGTCCTGACATTTTTTTGACGTACTTTTTCGTTCCTCAAATTAAAAAAAAAGTTTGCAAATGTATCGTGTAACATATCATTTTAAAGCTTTGAGTACCCAAAAACTAGATCTGTATTATTTATAATCAAAATTATAATTAAAATTTTGAAAAATATAACGACAGCGTCCATTTATCTGCTTAAGAAGTGAAAAACGTTTTGAGCCGCCATTTTGTACAGGAACGTCGTAAAATTTTGTAATGATGAGTTTGTGTTTATATACCCTTTCAAATAAGGCGTAACAAGAGGGAATTCAAATTTAAAAAATTTAGGGGCCCCCTGGTTTTTGGGTGGGGGTGGGTAACGAAAAGTACGTAAAAAAAGCTTCAGGACCCTATAAAACATTCCCGAAAGGGTTTTCAAAACGTTTCCCCTTTCAAAAGTTAAGGTTGGGGGTGAGACATATAAAACTCACAGTATGTTCCTATGTGCATGCGTTATAGATAAATCCACAGCAATTGTTTTAAATATGGTTATTTTACCAAATCCTTTACAAACGCGGCGTAATGTAAAGTGATAATCGGCTTAAAACTACGGACACCTGTACTAACTTAATGCACGAGCTTTACCAACGGTTTGCTATGTGAAAAAATCTGCTCCCATATCATGACTTGCTGTAAGTATCATAGTTTTATATTTCGTCTAAAAAAGATTATGGCAAATCGAAAACATCACTATTTTCGATGTATCACTTTTAATGGGTGTTTCACTCGTATTTAAAAGGATTTTTCTCAAAATAAAAATAACATTCAAATTTCCTCCTCCGATCCGCTCTAAAGAATATTACCAACCATTCATTTCAAAGTTTTTAAACTCACTGTCAAAACTATTTATAACATCAGCATTTTGGGCTTGAACGTTTTTGCTCCGTTCCTTTCCCGTCCGTACTGCGCAAATAATTTCTTTAAAGACATTCTTCATACGTTTTTAGCGTTGTTCCTAACCGCACATACGCGGCTGGTTTGTTATATTTGCTTGATTTGCTGTGTGGTGGGTTCAAAGCGACGACCGCGGCACGATCTCTCATCTGCTGATCTCCCGGGTAAACACGGCAATAAACAATGATCTCTTTGCCGGCCTCTACAGTCTACAGGCTATAGTATATGCTGCCAATACCCCTCTCTACTCATGCAAACTCATACTACTCCTGCAAATCATCTGCACACACGCACACACTCACCCACACACCCATACATGTACACGTGCACGAGAGATCTAATTCGCCGAACCGTATTGGTTTATTTAAAGTCACTATTTTGAGTGCGGTCCTTAACTATAGAACCAAAATTACTGAATTGGAAATTAGTGTCTGCAATTTTGGAGCTAAATTCAAATTTTCCAACAGTTCTTTGACGAAGTTCTGTATAAAAATATTTAAACAATTAAAAATTAAGTGTTTGCAATTTTAGAGCTAAAATCAAAATGTCCAAAAGTATTTTGATAAAATATTAAATCAGCTCAAACCTATGTTCATAAAGGGTTTTGGTCTTGAACCTGCAAAGCTACTGTAATGAAGGATATAACTGATTCACATTATATATTAGAAAATAAGAAAATTAGTTTGTTGACAAAAAAGTTGCGTTTTGTGTAACAGTTTTCTTAAACTCGATATATATTACGACAAAAATTCTTGTGTTAACGATTTCGGTTGACATTGGGAAAAACGTAAATAAAGAACAGTATCGGGGATTTGAGCAGAGCTCTGGTCGGGATAAAAGAATATATGATATGGATTTTCGATAATCGATGGGTTGACAATAATGGTTTTGTGGCCAAACAATGGTTCAATGTTTTAGTAGTGAGAAAAACCTAGTCACGAAAGGCTAAAGAAAAGTATAAAAGTTACATAGGCAAGCGTTGAAAGAGCTACTAAACTGCGCAACAGTGGCACTAAAGCCCGAGTCGAAGATGAAATAAAGTCTTTGAAAGCAGTTGGACTGGAAAAGTTACGTTTGCACGAATAATAAAAGTGTAACACAAGACATTGGGATCCGATATTAAGTTTATACTGGCTGCCGACATTAAAATCTCTTTATGGCCTGGATATGAAAAAAGTTTGCCTAATCTTTCATCGCTCAGTGTGACTCGAGCATGTGTGTGTAGTGATGTGGTGTGGGTGGGGAGGGAGGTGTAGTAAGGTGGGAGGGGGTATTTGTACTGATACGTTCTCTGTACTTATATGCATGACTCTCGGCTCCTTGGTAGCTGACACATGGCTTTTATGTTTCCTGGAAACCGTGGGCTCAGTTGTACGTCTTAGGTAATCAACGTTACACTAGTTATAATGAGTTTGTTCCACGTCGTAACGAAAAAACAATTGTGGTCAATATTCAACCGTCATTGCCCGCTTTGGAATATTTGGCTAGTTATATACGACTGAAAACCCAAAGTGACAGGAATTGTGAATGTACGATTAATAAATTCACGTTGACACTTCAGTTTTTTAGCCACATAGTCATGTATGCATTGTGCTGAATGCTGTTACGTAAAAAAAATTATACAAAAGTATTGTTTGGTGAAAAATATAAACTTTCCTCGTTGTAACAAAAAAAAGTAAACTTATTCGTTCAAGTTATATAACTATGCATTGGCTCCCCTTCTCTTTTAATTTTTAACTTACGGTTAGATGGAAGGTGATAAATTAGGTTTAATGCATATCGTTTACGAATACTGACAAAGAACATTGTCGTCATAGCTTCATTAAATTAAATTAAAATGAGCTAAAACCATAATAATCGGAAACCTATTCCATCATAAAAAATAATTAGAAAGAAGCTAGGTTCCAATTTAACTTGACAAAAATATTTAAAGTAAATAAAATACACTTAATATATTTTATAAATATTTTATAAATACTCTTAGGAGTAAAGTAGGATTTTCAATAATGTATCCCATGTGCACATTATTGATAAATTCTTAAAAATAGCGGGATAACATTGACAAAGCATGTTGAAGTATGTGCCCTGCCTGAGTGACCCAACACAAAGGTATTGAGCGGAATATCGGAAACCGATGCATTGAATACAGTGAACACAGGTGGGGAACTGACGTCACTTCTTCTGCACCCTGTATATATACTGTACACACACACACAGAGGCTTTATGTAATGCCGCGCGCAATCCACCGGAATTCCCGATACCGGAGTCTCTTCTATTGTTGATAACGGTTGTGCCGATATACACTCACAGTGACTGCGGCAATGTTTGGTAGTGGAGCACCGCTCAACGGGTTTAAATACCCGAAATGTGTTTCACTGAATCAAAGCTATGCTCCCGTTAAGGCCTATGGGACATCAAAAACATTTCGAGTGTTGAGCCTAAATGTTTTAATTCCTTTAAATGTCGCATTCATTGCATAAAGCACAGGTTGTTATACTGTCATCTCTCCCTCTCTTGCATCAAGGCTGGTATATGTAGCTAGTGAGATGTATGTACACTGCTTATGTTGAGTAGGAGGACAGTGCAAGTGTAGAGTGGAGTGAAGCCGAGGATTGAGGCAATAACAGCAACAAGTGGTGTATATAAGGTGACATTAATCACAGGAGCAGCACAGTTGTTATACTGTCATCTCTCCTCTCTTGCATCAAGGCTGGTATATGTAGCTAGTGAGATGTATGTACTGCTTATGTTGAGTAGGAGGACAGTGCAAGTGTAGAGTGGAGTGAAGCCGAGGATTGAGGCAATAACAGCAACAAGTGTTGTATATAAGGTGACATTAATCACAGGAGCAGCACAGTTGTTATACTGTCATCTCTCTCTTGCATCAAGGCTGGTATATGTAGCTAGTGAGATGTATGTACACTGCTTATGTTGAGTAGGAGGACAGTGCAAGTGTAGAGTGGAGTGAAGCCGAGGATTGAGGCAATAACAGCAACAAGTGGTGTATATAAGGTGACATTAATCACAGGAGCAGCACAGTTGTTATACTGTCATCTCCCTCTCTTGCATCAAGGCTGGTATATGTAGCTAGTGAGATGTATGTACACTGCTTATGTTGAGTAGGAGGACAGTGCAAGTGTAGAGTGGAGTGAAGCCGAGGATTGAGGCAATAACAGCAACAAGTGTTGTATATAAGGTGACATTAATCACAGGAGCAGCACAGTTGTTATACTGTCATCTCTCCCTCTCTTGCATCAAGGCTGGTATATGTAGCTAGTGAGATGTATGTACACTGCTTATGTTGAGTAGGAGGACAGTGCAAGTGTAGAGTGGAGTGAAGCCGAGGATTGAGGCAATAACAGCAACAAGTGGTGTATATAAGGTGACATTAATCACAGGAGCAGCACAGTTGTTATACTGTCATCTCTCCTCTCTTGCATCAAGGCTGGTATATGTAGCTAGTGAGATGTATGTACACTGCTTATGTTGAGTAGGAGGACAGTGCAAGTGTAGAGTGGAGTGAAGCCGAGGATTGAGGCAATAACAGCAACAAGTGTTGTATATAAGGTGACATTAATCACAGGAGCAGCACAGTTGTTATACTGTCATCTCTCTCTCTCTTGCATCAAGGCTGGTATATGTAGCTAGTGAGATGTATGTACACTGCTTATGTTGAGTAGGAGGACAGTGCAAGTGTAGAGTGGAGTGAAGCCGAGGATTGAGGCAATAACAGCAACAAGTGGTGTATATAAGGTGACATTAATCACAGGAGCAGCACAGTTGTTATACTGTCATCTCTCCCTCTCTTGCACCAAGGCTTTTGTATCTATAAAGTATTTTTTTGTTTTTTAATCAGCTTTTTATAATTTTTTCTTTACAGCTGTTGATCAAGACAGTTTTGAGCAATTTGCATAGTAGCTATATAGTAGCTGTATCTTTTTACAGTATTTAATATTTAAACTTTAGCACGTCTTAACAAAACCTTAAAAATTACAACGTCAAATAATGTTTCAGTAGTTTTGCTTAAACACTGTACATACGCTCAGTGGTACATCCAATTATAACGTATACGTGGAAAGCGTGATTTACGACACTCATATATTACACGAGTCATATTATTGTTATTATTCCCCAAATCTTCAAGCTGGGGTAGGTATTGCACGAGGGGGAGGGGGAGCTTATATGAAGCTACGCGAGATGGATGGCCGCTGTTTATGCGCCGGCCAAGCAACGAGAAGTGAAGCGGGAAGAAATTGGAAATTGAGCTGGACTTATATAAAACAGAGGGAGAGATTCAATCTTGCCACTAATATCATGCAGACCTCTGTGATCTCACCCTGGGGGACAGACTGGACGCTGGAGAAACATGTAACAATGTACAAGCCGTTGTCCAGTCTCCACAAGGTGTATGTAATGAGGAAAATGTATATTGGAAAATGTGGAAAAAAGAAAACTAGTGGTAAAAGGTAGGAGTTTGTCTTGTTTAACGAGGCAAAGTTAGAACCACTAGTCATCTCTACCAGTCAACCTTTACCTTGCGTTACCACATTGTCACTTAGCAAATGTAAGTGGTGACTGCGGAGATCGAACCCGCGCCAGCGGAGTGATGAGCTACGGAGGCGCGCACTATATTCCAACCCGCCAAGGGTTCACTATGTAGTTATATTGATACAGGGTGCTTTTCGTCTTTTTTAACGCTTAATCTTCAAACTGTGGTAAGGCAGTCTTTACGAACACTATGTGTTCATAAGTTTAAATCATTGGTTTGTTCATTTTAATATCTATCAGCTAGGTATAAATTGTTGCAGTGATATTGTGGTTTTGATTGCCTAATTTGATGTTATTGAAATAAACGCAACCATGGTTTATAGCAAAGTGTTTGTTGTTGAAGAATATTTATAAATTAGATCATTATATTTGTGTAAAGAAGGCGTTTAGGGTCATGTTTTGCAGGTGTTCAACTGTGTTCACAGATTTGTTAAAATGTGTTCTAACACAGAATAGTAACTTAGCATATTTGTTAAAATGTTTAAGAGAAACCGGTTCTTAATAAGAACGAATAAAGAAAAAGAAGTGCGTACTGTATTACGAGATACAGAAGTGGTGGAGGATGTTAGGGTTAGTTGGAAAATACCCCTACACATTCTTTAAGAATTTTGAAACGCCTCTTGACCCAAATAAATTTATCTTGTTCGTAAAACTCTGCAACAAAAAACACTTTAACAGACCAATAATACAAACCTTAGAACATATAGTGCTCGTAAAGAATGATTTACCATATCTGAAAGTTGGGTTGCGTTAAAAAGCCTTGTATAACTACATAAGTATACAGGGTGAGTTTTAAATGCACCCTCTTCTTAACTTTTGAAAAAGGAAACGTTTTCTAAAACCCTTTAGGGAATGTTTTTATAGGATTCTGAAGTTTATTTTGACGTACTTTGCATCACGCAGCCCCCACCAAAAACCTCACCTAAAATGGCAACTCCAACTTTGTGGCATTTTAAAGAAGAGGTAATAGAAATTCAACGACGCAAAGAACATTTTGTATCACTTAAAGATTACAAGAAATCAGGTTTAAAATGCTAAATATCACATCAAGAAATTGTGTATGACAAATTTCTCTTCAAAATATCCTTAGTGATTATGTTATAGGGTTGTAATGTATTCTTCAAAATATGTTTAAAAATCGTTTTCAAAATAATTGTGAAATGTGGCATTTAAAGCTGATTTCTTACAATCTTTAAACAGGTACTCCAATTATAACGTATACGTGGAAAGCGTGATTTACGACACTCATATATTACACGAGTCATATTATTGTTATTATTCCTCTCGGCCGGGGTAGGTATTGCACGAGGAGGGGTTTATATGAAGCTACGCGAGATGGATGGCCGCTGTTTATGCGCCGGCCAAGCAACGAGAAGTGAAGGGAAGAAATTGGAAATTGAGCTGGACTTATATAAAACAGAGGGAGGGATTCAATCTTGCCACTAATATCATGCAGACCTCTGTGATCTCACCCTGGGGGACAGACTGGACGCTGGAGAAACATGTAACAATGTACAAGCCGTTGTCCGCCCCTACAAGGTGTATGTATGTATATTGGAAAATGTGGAAAAACGAAAACTAGTGGTCAAAGGTAGGAGTTTGTCTTGTTTAACGAGGCAAACTTAGAACCACAAAGTCATCTCTACCAGTCAACCTTTACCTTGCGTTACCACATTGTCACTTAGCAAATGTAAGTGGTGACTGGGGATCGAACCCGCGCCAGCGGAGTGATGAGCTACGGAGGCGTGCACTATATTCCAACCCGCCAAGGGTTCACTATGTAGTTATATTGATACAGGGTGCTTTTCGTCTTTGCTTTAACGCAACCCAAACTTCAAACTGTGGTAAGGCAGTCTTTACGAACACTATGTGCTCATAAGTTTAAATCATTGGTTTGTTCATTTTAATATCTATCAGCTAGGTATAAATTGTTGCAGTGATATTGTGGTTTTGATTGCCTAATTTGATGTTATTGAGAAATAAACGCAACCATGGTTTATAGCAAAGTGTTTGTTGTTGAAGAATATTTATAAATTAGATCATATATTTGTGTAAAGAGGCGTTTAGGGTCATGTTTTGCAGGTGTTAGTGTTCTAAACAAATCTAACGTTCACAGATTTGTTAAAATGTTTAACGAAACCGGTTCTGTAGGGAACAGGAAACAGAACAGAAGGCGTACTGTATTACGAGATACAGAAGTGGTGGAGGATGTTAGGGTTAGTTAGGAAAATACCCCTACACATTCTTTAAGAATTTTGAAACGCCTCTTGACCCAAATAAATTTATCTTGTTCGTAAAAACTCTGCAACAAAAAACACTCTTTAACAGACCAATAATACAAACCTTAGAACATATAGTGCTCGTAAAGAATGATTTACCATATCTGAAAGTTGGGTTGCGTTAAAAAAGCCTTGTATAACTACATAAGTATACAGGGTGAGTTTTAAATGCACCCCCTTCATAACTTTTGAAAAGGAAACGTTTTCTAAAACCCTTTAGGGAATGTTTTTATAGGATTCTGAAGTTTATTTTGACGTACTTTGCATCACGCAGCCCCCACCAAAAAAAACCTCATCTAAAATGGCAACTCCAACTTTGTGGCATTTTAAAAGAAGGGGAATTTCAATAGAAATTCAACGACGCAAAGAACATTTTTGTATCACTTAAAGATTACAAGAAATCAGGTTTAAAATGCTAAATATCACATCAAGAAATTGTGTATGACAAATTTCTCTTCAAAATATCCTTAGTGATTATGTTATAGGGTTGTAATGTATTCTTCAAAATATGTTTAAAAAATCGTTTTCCAAAAATAATTGTGAAATGTGGCATTTTAAAGCTGATTTCTTACAATCTTTAAACAGGTACTGCAAAAAAAACGAGTAGAGATAAAAACTTTCTTTGCGTCGTTGAATTTAAATTCCCTTTCTTTTCAGGTGCCACAAAGGGGGGCTGCCTTCAAAATCTTTTGGGGCCCTCCCCTGTTTTTGGGTGGAGGGTGGATGACGCAAAGTACGTCAAAACAAATTTCAGAATCCTATACAAACATTTAAAGGGTTTCAAATAATTTTTCCTTTTTCAAAAGTAAAGGTGGGGGGAGGGGCATTTAAAACTCACCCTGTATATGTATAGCGAGTGTGATTGCTATGTACGTTGCTGTACGGTTAAGCAACAGTCGCTACGCAACACACAAGAAAGGCACGCGTTTTATCGCAAATGACTTTGTGTTTGTTTTATAGGCCTTTGTTCGTTATTTACCGTAGCAATCTTAAGTAGTTGATGTTCCGGAACACATAAGTGTACAACGACTTCTAGTTTTAGTTTGCATGTCGCACTAGCTGAACTAAATTGTGTATGTCATTGAAGAGGTAATGTTCTGCTTGTGGTTTAGTGTTCATGTGTTTTAAGGGTCCGCCTCAGCTGCTCAGGGAGAGCGTCGTTGCTATTTTCACGAAACAGCTCTTAAATGAAATATAAACATATTATCTAGTTCTTCTTGTAGTTCGTTTTTCAAAATGTCTTTAGTTTTTATGCTATTAACGGTTAAAGCTAGAAAATATAGAGTGTTTTTAAGACCTTACTTAATAAGCTAAAAATAGGTACCAACGATTTAATCACAGGCACACACAGATAAACTCTTTCCCTGTTCATAAAAATTAACAAATTCGATTTTAATCTTCATATAAGAGCGCTATCTACTTTCTACGACACCCTTGCAAGCGGAGGGTTCGACAGTTAGGCCGCATCAGTTGAAAGAAAGCCCGTTGTTACCTGCGCGGTGTCGTGTGTTCCTTGGGCGGACGAATTCAGCCTTTCTCTGCGGTGACCACGGAGGTGGACCCTTAAAAACCCATTTTGATAAAAATTCGCTGAAGTTATAATTTAGTTTTTCATCAATAAACACCAAATGGCATAGATATGTAAGTATATGGATATAATATTGAATACAGTTCATCTTAAATAAGGGTAATAATTAAAGCCTTCGTTAATGAGTATTGCAATAAATTTCACAAAGAAAGAGTACGTAATGTCTGTGAATTATTTAGTAGTAAATCATATTTAAGTACAGTGTGTTACCGAGGCAGTAAAGTTTAAAAGTAATTTATGATCGTTGCTATTTCAATCAATAAAAGGCAGAGGGGAATATTTATATAATAGAACTAGATGTTTTTACTGTTGCGTGTCCAAAAATTAATCAAAGATGAAAGGGAAATTTATTGTAATGCGTAAATATTGAAAGCTAAATTGCGGTGGTTTTGATAGATGATTTAATTGTCCCTCTACATTTTAAGTACAGTATTTTATAATTACTTAAAGCAAATTTCAGAGGAGGTTCTTGCTACCAAAGAACATTACTTTGAAGTATTTTGTTTCAAAATATGATGGTTGTTGAGTTTTAGGATTGATGCGATTTGACACATTCTCAAATTGTTTAACATACTTTGGGAAATAGTTTTTATATTGTTGTCTCAATAAAGCTTTGTTCAGTTGGGATATTAAGTACCACTTTGTAAGCACTTTCACTTGTATTGTGCATGAACTCATTCAATAAGTTTTCTTCCCTACAACCTCCCAGACCCGGACCTTGCTCTGCTACCAACAGCACTTTTCCTAACAAATATCCCCACAATAACGAAGAAAACTGTAGCAATAACCTTTTCGTCACCGAGCACGTCTCATAACGCGCGTATACAGGGCGAAACATAAATCCACCGACTCCAATAAAGAAAGGCACAACGACGATGAATATTAGGTGAATTCCCTAAGTAATATTTGCGTGCAATAAATCGGCATAAGGCGGTTGTGTAGTCGGGGTGTTGGGATTTATGTCGGCCGCTTATTGCAGTGAGTATTGCAGAACACAGTGCCTCGTCTGGTAACCGACTTGCAATATCATCTCACCTAGTCTACTGAGTTCATGGCGAACACAGCATTCAGAAAACTTCTGCTTTCGCGACCGGTGTCACAACTATAATCTAGTTCTTCTTGTTCACACCGCGTCCCTGCCAATCGGTGACTGAAGATGGTACTCCAAAGCGAGCCCGATTTATCTCAACCTTATAATGATTGAGAAAAAGTTGGCCCGACTTTGGCCAATATGGATTTTAATAAACTTGCTTGATAAGATTTTTCATGGGGTTTGAAATGCATAATACCGTGTTAGATTTACCATTGGATATGTTATTAGTCAGTCGGATTCAAAAATGCTGCTGTGTGCGCAAATCAATAGATACTAAATAGTAAATATATCACTAAATTACTATTTGAGATGCCGACCACTCTCATGAGGGTATTTTAAGGCAAATTTGTGGTGAAGGATTAGTGTGATGAGCGGTAGTAATGAGTTATGAGGTGTAGTCTTGTTACAAACTAACTCTTCTTTAGAATGGGTCATTAATTAATAGCCCGATGACCAATGGAAATACAAGGACCAACGGCTTAACGTGACTTCCGAACCACGCAGGTGATGGTCTGATATGTCCAAACGATGGTGGGAGTTGATGCGGGTATCGCATCAGATGATCACTAAGACTATCTGAGCCGCTTTAGACATTTAAACCTATAAACTTAAACTTTATAAACCTACATTCGTATCTTCTTTGTTTAAAACTTTAAATATGTTGCGTGATATATGAATTTCATTAGTCTGAACCGATTTATATTTGTGTAAATATAAAAACCATGTTTTCGTTCAGTTTAAAATAAACTAAAATATATATATTTTTATAAATATATTTTTCATATGTTTTATACAATGTTTTAAATTTAAATTATTTTTCCTTCAGTTTGGGTGCCTCTCTGAAGATGAATACTTCGTATTTGAAAGGCCTCAGAGCAATTAAACAACTTTACTAAATAATGTGAAGTAATTTTTAAATTATATACATCTAATAAGAAGAGCTTCATCTCTCCATGCAATTTAAACGTATTTTATTTTAGTTTGTGTTAAAAACTTCATAAAATTTTTTTGAATTAGTTATCCTCTCTAAAAGCGAGGAATATTTCAGCTAATTATTGACACTCTGCATGGTGCAAACTTGCACATTCCTGCTGCTAATTGGAACGAGACGTTTGAAGATATCAAAGTTCTCATGCTCTGTGATATTTCATCCTTTACTAGACCGGAGTAAACGCTAGGTTTATTCTATTCTATCGAATCCTACCTGAAAATAGTTGCCTGATGTCAGCAAGTGTGTATTACTACAATCGTTAAAATATTTAAAACTCCATACCATTCAGGAACGCTTGCAACATCTATATAGTTTATAATTGGGTAAAATTTGAATACATACATTTGAGGTTCCATTCACCTATGATTTTGTTTGTATGTGTTTAAAAAATAATGTTCAAATTCGTCATGGTTTTCGTTCAGAACCGCAGTCTTGTAATGACGAGATTAGTCACGTCTACTGTTCTTGTTATGCAGAACTGCTTATAAGATAAACAGTGAGTTTAAAAAACACTGCATTTGAAAACAGTGAGTTATTCACTGTCACCCAAGGTAATTTTCATGTATACCATTATGAAAAAAGAGTATTCTACTAATGACTACAATGTGAACAGCTGACTATAACGGTTCTATAAAAACTTATGTACTCGTAATAAAACAAAATTTGAAATAAATATAAAGAAACTCTCTACCTTTTAATATGAGGCGCCTTAAAATCACACGAGAAAAAAGTTAAACGTACAATAATTTGGACTTCAGACACGTGGCTTTTATTTTGTTGTAGGATGTCACGTGACTTGTAGACATCCATAGTTTTTTTTTTAGCTGAAGTAGTGACTAACAATTTATTTTTTAACTCTTAGGTTTTCGCAGCCGGTGTCACAACCAAGTTTCAGCCAATCATGACCGAAGATGGTACTCCACAGTGAGGCCGAAATATTTCAACCTAATTATGAGGTTGGGATGCAATGTAAACCGGAATAACTACTCGTAGATTATAATTTATTATTTACTGTCTTGTTAAAACCGTATTGAAATAGTTATCAACCTTAAGACGTAAGCAGTTTTCGGAACGTAAATTGACTGAAAACACACCGCTCAGTCAGCGAACCCCCCCGCAAGTTGACAATACCCTCGTGCGTGTAGGGGAGGGGAGGGGAGGGGCCTGGAATAAAGCGGCAGGAAAGGGGTAGAGCGCCACCGTCACGAGATGCAGTAATTCATTAAATCACATGCTCTGGTGGTGGAGGGGGGCGCAGGGGTGCATGAGTTATGCGCTCTGGTAGAGACAAGCGCGCTTATTGATTTGGACCGGCGAGACCGAAATTGATTAATATAATTGGCTAACGACAGAATGCGATCATATGCCTCTAGGTATGCTTGTGCTGCTCCCCCACCACGCCAGGCCACAGCTGACTTTTCAGCAAGGTATCGCAGCGCTTGTATGTGTGTGTGTGTGGGTGTGGGATTGAGCAAATAGTGCCACGAGATAAGGGGGCGATAGTGCCAATAGTTAATTGTAAATTTAAACTCCGACTTCTATATGCTTCTTTAAAAAAAACAATACTTCCTGCGTGTATTTGTTCTTGACGTAAAGCCTTATCAAATCTAATTTTAATTTATTTTGTTCTTATTTTTTAGTTATAAAATTACACAAAGTGAATTAAATTTGATTTCAAACCAGCCCAAATCAGTAGGCACATCCTAGTAATAGCTAAGTTATCAAATGTACAAATATATTTGAATTCTAGATAGAATATTTAAAGTTTTAAGGTGTGAAGGCCAATATGCGTTTGCCATTGTCAATTCAGTGTAGGTTAGCTTATTTTGCAATGGTGGGGAAAGTTTACGTCAGTAATAAATTCTAGGTGTCCAATGACTTAAGTACACTAACATAGAAATAAAAACATAAAAGACATAAAAGAGGAGCCTCAATATTTCGTACATAAACGCGCTTTCAAGTACTTAAAAAGAGAGGAACTAAGTATACATTGGGTTGTCAAAAACAACAGATAATTTCATAATAAATTAATTTGGATAGTAAAGAAACTTTGCCAGTTGATCTGGATCCACTAACATTAGTGTTGCTCGGTAATAAATAATACGCCAATTTCATAAATGAACCGAAGGGAAGTACCAAGGGACGTAAAAGTTCAGAACAATACTTGTTGAGCCCCTTCACCTTGAAAACGAAACAAAAGTTACTTTCTGAGCTTAAAAGCTTGTATAAAAACACCTTTCCATTCAGACATTAGATTTGAAAACTTCACAAAGGGTTTATTTTAAATGCAATCTACGTGGCTTCCTTTTAAGGAATCATTGCCTCGAAACGAAAATATTGTTGAACACATTCTCGTATTCTGCCTAATTGAAGAGATGATTAGCCATCCTGTCTCCTTGACGACAGGCAAGGTCTCAAAGCTTAGACGACAGCCATGAATCTTATAACAAAAAAGTAAGTCTAACGTTTACCTGAGAAATAGCTGTGTGTGTATAGCTGTGTAGTCAAAGGAAAGGTAAAACCACCGTTGTAGTAAGAAAAGGTTAATCTAATTTGTGTTTCTAAGGCCAAGTAGTTAATCTCGTGTTTGAGACCTATTAAAGTAAAAGAGAATATTTATTTTGATATGATTTTACCTTACGTTACCATTTAAAATTAATGTACTAATGATGACTTTGTTTTGCAGGTATGATATGAAGTTGCATCCTAGTTCGATCATTACGTATTGTAAGTACAAGAAACATTGTGTTATATGATTTTATGCAAATCACAATAATTAAATCATTAACTATATTTATGTTCGATATGAACTTAGTAGAATTAATATAAAAGGCAAATTGTACAAACGTGCACAAACTACTGATAGTGTTATGTTCTTCCGAAAAAATACCCGTCACAAATCTACCCTAAAAGTAAAGGTCATCAACAAACTACTTAAAACATCAAGCTAACGTTTCATCGGACAATTTACATTTAATTACCCATTTACTCGTCTAACGCACGTATCAATTCTATCTCTATTTAAATGTTAATGACCCCGTACAAACCGCCAACACACATTGGAGATTTAATCAAAACATATAGAGGGCTAATGATCTAATTTAAATTGGATTCTGTCGCGTCTAGTTTAACCGCAGCGAGTGCTGTAATTTTGGGGTAATTGGTTCAAGAGTGGGGGAAGGGGGTAATTTGGCCTCGGCCCAAACATAACGTTCTTGTTAATTGTCTAATTAACTGTAACGAAGATCACATTTTCTAGCTGTGTTAGGCCTGTTCGTTCCGCCTTCTTTGCCTACTAGGTGCAGGACTTTGTGGAATTACAGTTTTAATTTTTAAGAGTGCACTTGTCGGCCATTTTGTTTATTGTTGTGCCTCATATATCCCTATCTTGCTTAAGCTGTGACAGTGTGTTGTAGTGAGAGTAAGCGAACTATGTTCTTGTTCGGACTTCAAAGAAGGGCCATCTTTTTACCTTCTCTCTGTCACGAAAACAGTAATGTAAAGATCTTTACAAATCCTTCAACCTTTAAATATTTCTATCTATTCTAGTCTAGACACAATTTCATTCGCTCATAGCCACCTTTCAATTTTCGATCAATCTACCAATGCTAGGTCTACTCTCCGAAACAGCTCAAGTCTTCTGATTCCCAAACATTCATCTACAAAGCTCTATAACGTCCTTCCTTAAATTTTGAAGAACGAACAGGATCACAGAAAATTCAGGGTAAACTTGAACTCGCTGTTAGCCTGTAACGCCTACTACAGCGTCCGTGAATTTACTGACGAGTCTCGAACTGTACATATTTATATTTTACTGATTAAGTCTATATTGTTAATATGGTAGTTTTCCAAATAAAAGACTATGATTTTGTCTTATAAGTGTCATTATATTGTACAAAAAAAAAACAACATAATATTGAGTAAATTATTGTAGAAACAATAATTTTCTTCAGACACCTCACGCCTACAATTTTCATCGGATCTTTTTAAATAGGTTTTATTTTAAAGATAATAACTGCAGTGACTCCATTAAACAGTTTTTTTAATTATATTATTTTACGAGTGAAATCAAGAAGTTTAAATACAAAGATTTTAATTTTTGAATGTATGTTACTATTTTATAACAGACAATACAAATTCGGCACTGTCGGATATGTTTATACTACTTGTATATACCACTTTTATTACTAGAAAAAATATTCTGTACTGTTTTCCAATATTACATAAATAGACAAGTAGCCTACATTACACAACTCATTAATTGATCCCTTAGAAAAACATACACGTTTCATAACAGAATATGGGGGAGCGAAGTTTGAAGAGGAAAGTAATAAATTATTAAGGGGAAAATAAGTGCGCGCTAAAGTTGTGTTACACGAAACGGAATATTACATTTGAGGCAAACACGCGATAAAGCTGCGGCCTCCAAGCAAGTGAGACTCCTACGAGTATACACTGACACTGATCACTCGAGACGTGCCCTCGGGGTGTTCACTACGCTCAGGTTGTGAGTACAGAGTACAGAGTAGACTAGCAATCATAACAAACGTTGGTGACACATATATCGCATATTTCAAAGCGACCACTGGAACTCCAAGAACTGACTTTTTGGATCTCTATTCCGATAGAAGGAGCAAAATCCAAAGGTTCTATAGTTTTCTTTGACTTTGTTTCCTCTATTAGTTACAGAGCCTCGCGTTTAATCGATCTTAAATTTCATTCCTCACCCACATCGCTAGGGTAAACCTAATAAACGCCATTTCCACTATAATATTCCCCCTAGCTTCAGATAACGACCGCAACTTGTATCCAAATCCGACTTCCAAACGCTGTCTAAACACAGACTCAATTAAGCGGTGGGAACGGCAAGATGAACCAAACAGCACGAACATGAACACGGCTACCGTCTATTGATTAGCGAGACGAGTGTGAATGTGTGTGTATCTGTTGATTAGCTCAGTTAATTAATAAAACTCCCCATCTGCCGACTGTTTTGTTAATCTCAACTCGCAGAGCCAAGAAGCAAACTCTCCCACCCCACCACCGTACGCTCCCCATTTCTCAGCCAATTTTCCTTCTCCATACACGAGCCGCTTAATTAAGCCATTTTAAAGTTGGGCCGTTCCCCCTCCCCTCCCCCCGCCGCGGTGTCCGCTTCGCTTATACGGGCTGGGTTTTGATTTTAGGGTTTTGAAACTGATAGATCTGTCTGTAGTTTGTTGTTGGCAGTGATAGAATTTCCTAGAGGGGTGGTTTCTTGCTCAGTAAAAAACTAGTTTTAGTGAACAAGAAAAACACAACGTTTTGGGACCTGAAATCTGATTCCGTCTTCAGGTGAAAAGTAATCTAAAACATTACACAAAACTTTAATAAATGCATGAGCTAGCCTAAAAGTCATCAGCGTAAGCTGACCATTCGCCCACCACCAAACGACCTGAAGATGGAATCAGATTCTAGACCCCAAAACGTTGTGTTCTTCATGTTCACTAAAAAAAAAATAAAAAAATAACGCCATTATAATATTTTACCTGGGTAAACATGCACCGTTGCACCTTTGTGTATAAAAATTGTACGTTCTTCATTCATCAATCCCCACATAATATGCAATGCCGTGCCCCAAGTAAATTTAAATCTGTCTATGCTAACGTTTCAAAATCCATCTCCTCCAGTAATTTGCAGATGTCAACGAATCCATGTATGTTCGACACATCGTGTAGCCAAATAAACAGAACGAAAAAGGGCGCCCGAAAAGAGGTGTGGTTTTTAGGCTACAGGGGCAACCCCACATATCCTGTAGTGCGAACTCTACAGTCTATCGCCACGCGCATCTCGCGTAGAAAATAATAAAACAACTCGTCCAGTTAACCGATAACCTGCTCAGCAACAAAGTGATATGCGAGTTCCAAATTCGCACCGGGACGTGGACGTTAACCGAAATGCAGAATCGATAGATTCCGCCGTAGTCAGGCCGTGGATTCCCCATGAATCAACAACACAGCGGAATGCCGGCGCTAACTAGTGCGGAATTCCGCCCCTGTCGATACGATATCCATCCATCGCTAATCATATTACAAGACGCATATTTGCTGCCTCGGATTCCTCGAGCTGAGTCGAATCTGAAAGCTATCGACAGGATTCCGTAGTTATTAAAGCGTTATTTGTTCTTTGAGAATTTCAACTATATTAAATTTTATTTCCTTTGAGTCAGGAAGACGACTGCTTTGTGAACTCCACGATTACTGGGTTATGAAATTGGCGGAATGTTTAAAAAGATTGGTTTATTGTTAAAGCTTGGTGGGAATTCTTCGTTTGAGTTTGTGCAAGTATTTTGAGTTTAATACTCTAACTTGACTTTTTGAGTGAAAGCGTCGAGTACAAAACGCCCCTATGTATTCATAGCAATTTGACTTCATTCTACCAAGACTTGTCTATACATAGTACATATTAACAGGTAACCTCCATCCTTATATATGACTCCATCCAGAAAATGAATCCAGTTTTTGTTGGAAATGACATTACTCGAGAACAGCTTCTCGGATTTTATTCATATTTTTTTCTAACTATTTTAGAGTGTTCTTACAAAAAATAAAATGAAGAAAATCACGGGAAAATTGGGAAATGATAGAAAAAGTTGACGATTTTATTTATTTTAAATAGTAAACAAAGCATACATCTTATACTAAATACCTTGAGCAAACATGTCTTTAGTGAACAGGACAAAGTCTTAACTCTTAGGCTGCTCCTAAGAGGCTCTTAGGTTTCAGCCAATCAGTGACGAAAGATGGTACTCCACAGCGAGGCCGAAATGTCTCAACCTAATTATGAAGTTTGGACGCGGTATGAACCGGAAGAACTAGATTATAGGACAAAGTGTGTCTGGTCGGCTAATTACTTTACTAATATAGTATCGACTTGAATGCTCGGTAAATGAAATCATGAAACGTTGTTTTGGTCTACAATACAGAGAATCAACACAGACGTGTGCCTCTGACGCTCCTAATGTTGTTATGCAGAAATTAGCTCTGACGGTTTTATTGCATTTCGTTGTTCCAATGACGTCACAACCGAATATCATTGTCTCAGGAATAAATATTGCTCAACTGTAAGCCCTCTTCAAACGGGGTAAAGTAGTATTAGTCGTTGTTGTTTCCCAGTACCTAATAGTGTGTGAAGAAAAGATTTCATTTTTAGTCGTACTTCTGCATCGAAAAGTCACACTGTTTTATGCAACCCGTGCCGATTTTTGAAAGTTTGGACAAATCGTTACACGAGTTTGTGATGTTAAACTAATTAGGTTCCAACCATGTTTTTTGTGTAAAACATAAACATATAATTTCTTTTATGTCGCTATTTATATAAAAGTTCGTTTTGTAAGAACAGGTGTTTACTTTTTGTTGTTTTTGAGACAGCGTACGCCTTCTTTAGTTAGTCTTGAAAGAGTGTTAATAAATATTTATTACCTCTTGAATTTACGTATTTCTATGCTAAAAAATATTCAAAACACTTCGATTCGTTCCATTAAAGCGATTAAGAAAACACCTCTGGAAAAATAACGGTCGCAGTCGGAGAGTAAATACCTTTACCGTTGTTTTTGCAAGCGCTTACTCTGACTGAGGGCTGAAAGGAATTAACGACAAATTGTGACGGAAATATACAAAACACTGAAGAGCTTACCATACCGATGAGTTGAATACAGACGTAAAATAAATAATGGGACTTTTAAGCTCCCAGTTCCAAGAAACCATTAGTGACGTCACCAGAACGGGGTTGATTGAAATAATGGTCTCGTTTGTAGCGACCGCGAAGTGTGAGTGTGAGTGTGGGTGTGTGTGTGTGTCGCCGCGAGCACCTCGGCTTAACGATCTACAAGCTGTATTTCGTTTTGTACCATCATTATCGCGCTGATTGACAGTAAATTTGTGTAACTTATTTCTTCTGGAATCTTGAAAAATACCAGGAAACATAGATTAAACAGAATTCTAGGTCGTATATAAGAGAACTTATCAAAGGCCACATCGAAAGGGCTTGATAAGATTGAATAATATAGAGGCGTAAGGTTTAAAATATTTGTTAACCTTTCCGAGTAACACATTTTTCAAATTTAAAATTAGGGTCCATCAGCATTTATACGGGTTCAAATAGAGGATTTACTCTTAGCTCTATATAAATTCAATGTTGAGTTCCATTTCAGAAGGATCAGTGCTAAGTTTAATCCTGTTTCTTGTATAGTTATGGAAACAAACTAGGTTTGTCAAATGGGATAAGGACAATTTTTAAATATGCAGATGATACGACTTTGATTCAATTGGCATCAACAATCGAATCTCTAGAAATAGCTTATGTGTCGGGAAATGTTTGCTTCTATTTATCTAAGGATTATTAAAAACAATCTTTATTATTTGTTTTTCAAAATTGGAAAATCGAATAGAAAAAAACGCTGTTAGATCCTTTAAAAGAAATGCCATTGGAGGAGTGAACAGTATAAACATGTTTGCTTAAATCCAAGCTAAAAACTTACACGAGGCCATGATAATCATATATTAATTTTGTTAGTACAATTATGAGATTGTATTACTATTGTGTAATTTATTGTAACTAGTAAATTGTTGTGTAAAATGTATCTCATTATTGTGCACTAGAAATTTTTAGAATCGCTTACTTTGACTTGGTACACCCTTACATTTCGTTTGAGGCATGTTAATAGAAGAACTGTTCCAAAACTAAAGTTATAAAATGTTTGTTCTTCAGAAGGCACCCGAGATTCTTGCAAGGAAGCCTTTCAAACACTACATATTTTGACACCGTCTTTTTGTCAGTCATAACACACAGTGAAGAGTATTCGAGCTTAAAGTTTACCCCAGCTTAAACCCGTAGCCAAATCCAGATATATCTAAACTCTACCCCTTTCACCAACAACTACACAGACACTACACAACTACAACAGACTGGAACTGGGACGGGAGAGGAGCCCGCTAATTAGGGACACATTGCTGCTGCCAACTGGTTGCTATTCTTTCTTAAGTAGTGAAATCCAGTTTTAATTACTAAAAGGCATCAAAGCGACGGGCTAAGTTAATTAAAGGCTCCGGGGTTGTAGTGCAGCAGGGGTGTATGTATCTAATTATCAAGTGGTAATTAGGTAAGTCTCGTAATTGGGCTCTTGTCCTTTCTATCAGCCTGAGAACTAATTGCCACTCTTCACAGGGCTGGCAATTTGTTTACGGGTGGCGCAGACGGCGGTAGGGGTGGCACGCTGTCGATACCTGATAACCAAACCACCCCCGTCTCATGTGTGTGTGTGTGATGAACTCAATTGTTAATTTAGCCGTTAGGCAGTATTAATAAAATTATTAGAAGGTGTTTTAAGTCAAGTTGCCCCTTTTTACATATTTGTTTGTAACACAAATAATGTCTCTCAGGTCACGTTTATTAGCTTAATCAGACCAAATTTAGCTTAATTATACTTTTACGATTGCCATAACTTAGATACTTTGATAAAAACGACGTTTTATAAATAAACCAGCATACTTCACAGCGGTTTATCACTAAAAATAATGTTTTTAGCAATTGAATTAAAAATATTTGATTATTTTAGAACAAGAATGAGTAACTGTATGGAAAATCACGTTTCCTTTAGGTACACGAATTTCGTTACTATATTTGTTGGTATTTTACAAATTTGGTGTGAAATGTAATAACTGTTCATCATCAAACTTTTAAAAATTGATTGTCCCTTAGCAAATACAAATTGTTATAATCAAACTTTTGACACTTTTGTTGCAGGTCAGTTTTGCCCTACTTAGTTAAAAACTTAACAGTCTAGCATGCGTTCCCTTCCGACGTATTCCAAGCCGAGTAACAAGAAAGGTTACACTGGAAAGTTTTTGTTTAATATGTCGTAGTAGAGCTTCGTAGTACACATTCCGAAGTATAGCTCTAAAATATTTAATTATAACAAAAAACCAAAGAAAAGTTTAAAAATTGTTAGTTTACAGTGTAAATTTTAAAGAGGTCGCGCTGACAATAGCTCCATACCTGGGCTGATTGCTGATCACCGGTGGTTGTGTGGTTTGTGGGGGGAGGGGTGAGTCAACCCCCCACACCCCAAGGCTCATTCTTCCTCGATTCAACTGACAGAATAGACGCTGATCACCTTGAGGCCAAAGGAATCAGAATGTATTGAATTAGACGTCACCTTCATACACCAGCGACTGCCTATGTAGCAATCTTCACGCACGGTCCTGGCTAATCGACGCAATTCTTTAAATTTTTATTACTGTATTTATTTTTGGTAGTTTTAAAATTGTGAAAGTTAAAGTTGAAGAAGAGTCGTCCTATTGATAGCGTAGCAAATAATAACAATCCACGGTTGGACCTCGTGACTTTGGAATCCGACAACGTTTCGATTCAGTGTTCGTTATCAGGATGTGCTACAGTAGCTACTCACTTGTCTCTCGCAGCTGAGTGACTGCGAGAGTAAACTTGAAGCGCAACCCCCAGTTTCGAAGCCTAGTGCCAAATTATTGAAATTCTATTTTCAATTAATACTCCATGTATAGTATGTATAGACTCATCATAGCCTGTGACTAGACCACTGCACCTATAATAAAAAGCAAATTAATAATAAAAAAGTTCCAATTACCTATTATTTAACTGAGCTTCATAACGTTCTAGATTCCTTAATTATAGTAAATTAGACTTGAACTAGTCTTTGTACATGAAAGGTTGGCGTATAAACTGTTTAAAACGACCTATAGCTAAACGGATTCTCTTTCTCATTAATTTGGTTAAATACATTACTTTGTACATTGTATACATTGCCCAAACAATACCAGTAAAAAGAAATGAACTACTCTAACCTGCTTTTTACAAAGTTAATTCATGCTGGTCGACCTACAGACTTACGGGGTGAGTTTTATATGGCTCCACCTTAACTTTTGAAAAGGAAAACGATTTTGAAACCCTTTGGGGAATGATTTTATAGGACTCTAAAGTCTGTTTTGACGTACCTTGCGTCACCCACCTCCCACCCAAAACCAAAGGGGAGGGCCCCCAAAATATTTAAATGGTAACCGCCCTTTGTGACACCTCAAAAGGGGAATTTTAATACAAATTCAATGACGCAAAGAAACATTTGTTATCCTTAATCATTATTTTGTAATATCTACTGAAAGATTACAAAAATCAGGTATAAAATGCTACAATTCTAATAAAAAGATTTTTATGACAAATTTCTTTTCAAAATACTTTATGGAATTATGTTGTAGGATTGTGATGTTTCCTCCTCCCCCCCGCTATTTAGGTGGAGGGTACGTCAAAACAAACTTCAGAATCCTATAAAAACATTTCCAGAATTATTCAAAAATTGTATCCTTTTTAAAAGGTTAAGGTAGGGGGAGGCGTATAAAACTCACCCTCTATATTAACAGTAAGTTTTAAGTTAAGTTTAAGATACATGAATAATAAATAAATAAAATTCCTTTACTGTCATAGCACTTAAATTCATTATGCCTTGATTGTCGATTAATTGAGTTTACTTTTTTACAAAACAACTCCGTAGCTTTTTACCCCGTAATTATACCTCGTATCCTACGGGAAGAACAGAATTGGAAATCCTACCATGAATTTTTAGCAACAAACTTCTTTTTACTAAACTCAGTGACCATTAATTCAGACAAAAGTAAAACAACGAACAAAAGCGACCAAAGCGCTGTCGACTGGAAAATATAAAAATGGGAAATTAAATAAACGTTGCCTCGGTACAGGTCAGGTGCACACGACGTCGCCTTGGGGGTGAACTCTTCACTTGACATGCAGCACGGCACGGTACAGTGGTGACTTCTTCTCGTCCAGTCAGCCTTTGTGTAGCGTACACACGAGTAATTACTTGTCACACGACATCGCCAATACTGCGTCCGTGTGTAAGCTGCCTCCGGCGTCATACATACACTGTACCGGCACACGGCCTTCTTGTCACAAAGCCGCTTGTAGCTGATGTCGCCGCACAATCAGCTGTCATTGTGGATAAATGCTAATGAAATGAACCACTTACGCTTCACCTCACTTGCCCCGCGGATGAAAAATCGCCGCTTTTCCGCCCGTGGAGATTTGCGTTTTTAATTAACCCGGTATTTTAATTCCGTAAGAGTTGTTTTGTTTGAAAATAAACTGTTTCCGTTCACAGCGGTAAAGGCGGGCTGTTCTCTGTGATTGTAAAAATTGTACGAGTCACTGGTTTGTAAAAATATACGCATTTTTTATGACTTTCCCGACGGGTTTTGTTTTGTTTGTGCGTATTAGTGTTTACCGTTTCTTTTGTACGATAACTATATTTTTTCGTGTGTGTATTTATATTTCAAATAAATTCAAGCCGACCAAGTCATCCGTGTACTAAGCGAGGTTATTGTTTGGTCTGCCGCTTTGTTTTGCTTCATTTAACCACATTTCGAAATATTTTGCTTATGTAGAGGGTGTCACAAAAATGTGTAGCGCGCTATGCAGAACCGGATGATATTTACAAAAGTAAGTCGAAAATGTCAAGTAACTTTTTTTGTATTTCAGCTAAGTTTAGTCGTTATTTGACAATTTTTAAATTTGTAAACCTTCTGAGATTTTTTTTAAAACTTGGCATTCTCCTTTTTTGTTTTCCTAATAGCATTTTCCAACACTATTTTTATCTAACTTATCAAATTTCAAAATGGCGGTAATTTAAAATGTCAAAGTCAAATTCCAATTTGATTCTATTCAACATTGAAGTTTCACAAAAATATCCCAAAGAGCCTTTAAGTTATTAATTATTTTCAAAAATTTACAAAATGGTGGATAACGGCTAAACTAAGCCGGAAAAAAATGTTACTGGGAATTTTCTACTTACTTTAGTGTGTAGAATCCGGTTCTGCATATCCGGTTTTCAATGGGGAAGAAGGACTAACAAACGTATTCTTTTTATCTTACAAAACACCAAACACATACTGTTGTAAAGGTACTGGAAAGAAATCAACGACTAATACTACTTTACCCCGTTTGAAGAGGGCTTACAGTTAGGCAATATTTATTCCTGAGACACTGATATTCGGTTGTGACGTCATTGGAACAAGGAAATGCAATAAAACCGTCAGAGCTAATTTCTGCATAACAACATTAGGAGCGTCAGAGTCACACGATTGTGTTGATTCTCTGTATTGTAGACCAAAGCAACTTTTCATGATTCATTTACCGAGCCTTGAAGTTGATACTAATATTGGTACAATAACCAGCGGCCAGACACACTTTGTCCTATAATCTAGTTTTTCCGGGTCATACCGCGTCCAAACTTCATTATTAGGTTGAGACATTTCGGCCTCGCTGTGGAGTACCATCATCTTCAGTCACTGATTGGCTGAAACCTAAGAGCCTCTTAATACTTTATCCTGTTCACTAAAGACGTGTTTACTAAAGTTATTTAATATTTATTATATGTACGCTTTGTTTACTAAGCCAAAATAAAAAAAATGTTACTAGAAACTTTCGACTCACTTTTGTATGTAGAATCAGGTTCTGCATAGCGCACATTTTAGTGACACCCTGTATAATGTGTTATTTTCATCAGCCATTAGCATAACTCTGTCTATTGATCTAATTTTAGCATGTTGTAGTTTTTTTGGCGGGAACAGTTTTACAACACTAAAGTGAAGGGATAGAAGTTTAGCCTCGACATTTAGTGTAAGAAGGACAACCTCCTTACAGTAGACTGCTAGTGTTACTATGTTCTAAAGTACACCCGACTTAAGTTGCCCATTGTCGTGATTGTGTCAAATTATTTGAAACATAAACAGTTACAAAAGAAATTCCTAATATGCTACCCCCAAATATGGAACCTAAGTAAAATAAGTTGGAGGTAAGTCGAATTTTGCGGAATTTCTATGTAACGGCGAGATACATTTAATCTTGTTTTCCTAATAAAATATCATATTTCTAATATAGTACTGAATGTTACTGTTTAATACCTATATTTTAGAATATGTTTCTTTTTTACACTTTGTTACTACTCTTTTGGCATTCCAAAACAATAAATATTTAATGTTGTTTTAAAACATGCAGTTAGTACTTTTGTTCGTATAACAATAACTACAAAGCATGTTAAATAATTTTATAAGGATAAAATTAAAAATATATTGAAATTCATATACATTTTATGTTTGAATTTTAGAAGCAATCAGACATCAGTCACAACAAACTGGAATTATCTAATTTCCATTATTAAAATGTTCAAAACTGTAAAACATTTCTGAATGCATAACTTTTCACATAAGCAGTGAGTTTGTCACTGTCTACCTGTAAAGGTTTGATAGATTCGAATACATTTTTAATCTGTGTTGGTTTATACGAAACAAATGGACTAATCTATTATTACGGTGATGAATTTCTGTACCTTGAACTAAATACTATTTTGATAAGTAATATAATTTATTATAGTCTCTTAGTTGTAAATGGACGGCAGTGTCAAAAAGTATCGTTTCAAACGCGGTTAGTAGTAGTATCAAAACTGTCTTAGTTAAAATCCATTTTGTAAGCATAGACAGCCCCCAAATGTGTTTTAGAGTCTAGTTACTTCCACCTTACACCTTTCTAATACTAAACATTGTCATTACTTGTTTTCTAATTCCATGTACTTGATCGCTTTGTAAAAGCCACGTTCCCGACAAACTCGTGGAAGGGAAGAACAATTTCTCTGTTCGTGTTTCTTGTTGAAGCGGGAATATTTCACCTAATTATCGACACTCTGGATGTAAACTTGCACATTCCTGGTGCTAATTGGAACAGGTAGTTTGAACATATCAAAGAACCAGTTCCGCGCTCAGATATTTCATCATATCATTATCGTCTCTAAAGATACGCACTTAAAGTTTCATTTTTTCTCTTACTTGTTAGTTACTAATGATGTACTTAAGATAAAGATATACGGAACCTACTGAAAAGGGGGTTTGAAACCTGTTTATGTTTTGCCTGGCAGAAAATAACATAAAATAAACATTTAACAGTCAAAACCAGGTTAACTGGCCAAAATACTACACCGTTCTGCTCTGACTTCTTTTATTACATGTTCTGTCTCGTTTCCTGTATTCAGTAAAAAGGTAATGATTTCCGGATTTTAAATTTTTGTTTGACGTCATGTTTGTTTTATACAGCAAACTACTTTTGAAATAAGTAAAATAAGTAAAAGTAATCTACCCAAACTCGATCTTTACCTAGCGTTACCGCAAAATCAACGTACTCAACTCAACAAACTTAATATATTGTTAGTGGTAACTGCAGGGATCGAACCCGCGCCACCGGAGTGATGAGGTCCGTAGTCGCGCGCGATATCAACCCGCTACCAACCACAAATCAGCTACATAATAAATAATAAAAAAATATCGCACTTTGCCTCCAAGTTTGTCTTTCTTTACGAAATTTTTTCGCTCTGAGGGCATTTCTCAAAGTAAGTTTTCTCAACGTCTTGTCTCAAAAGAACTATATAGGACATAGTAGTAACTAATTGTAAAAAATATAAGTAAATGTAAATAAACGTGTATTTATTTTTTACATAACACCCAACTATTTATGTATTAATTCTAAGAGGAGTCTCGTTACATTTGAACTGACATGATTTATTTATTTACGGACATAATATGATAGTTATGATTGATAATGAGTGATGTAGAACTTAATGTTAGTACTACACATTTATACATAATTGCCATACGTATTGATTAACAAGGCGAACGCCTCATAATGAATTGAGTGTTAACGATAACCTAATTAATACATTGTGCATGTGATTTAAACTGATACACTTATCTTTATGAGGACTTTATTTATTACCTACTACTTTTAAATATAATCTAGTTCTTCCGGTTCACACCGCGTCCAAACTTCACAATTAGGTTAGATATTTCGGCCTCGCTGTGGAGTACCATTTTCACTCACTGATTGGCTAAAACTGAGCTACTTGTTGTCTGCTGTCCTATTGGTGGTAGGGCTTCCAACCGTCCAACGGAGCAGGGATGTTAACTCTCGATGTTCTCATTGGAGTAGCTCAGTTTTAGCCAATCAGTGACTGAAGATGGTACTCTACAACGAATAATTGTAGTTTGGACGCGGTGTGAACAGGAACAACTAGATTATAGACTACTTTCCAAATTGAGTTGCTACATTGAGTACAACATTTGTTAATTTTGGTAAATAGAAAATGTTCAGCAGTCATGTTTATTAACAGCGTTATCTGGGTATGTACGAGATAAATTGGAAAAGCCCGTCTACGTATTTTAACATACAGTTGGAACATCTATAAGTCTCTTCAATCATTATTCCACGTCATTAACTGGTGTCATTAACATATTGTGTTTGACTATCAATCAACTCAATATCTCGTAAATACCCAACGCAATATCTTAAAAACTGCGGGGAGAAAGGAAAATTCTGTAGTTAAATGCATTAATAAACTGGTGACTGGGCGTGTTAATTGCGCCTCGCAAACACGGCGTTGTCGTGGCCGGGATAACTATTTAGCCCTTGAATAATGGAGCCGCCAATCAACCGCTAATCAATTGATTGCCGGTGTACAATGGGGGACAAATAGATGCGTGCGGATTTGTAGAGTAGGCTGTCTGCATCAGCGCACGCCGCTGCCATGTCAAGTGAGGTGCGTTTCTGTAAATCACGACCAAACATACGATTGAGAATGAAGTTGGCACTAATGAAGTGGAAAAAAATGAATCGTCAATTATGTTGGCCATTTTGCCTCTTAGAGCACTTAAAATTGTTTTAAACAGCTTCTTGTAAGTGTACACAATGGAGTTGAAAAGCACTAAAACGTGGATAGTTTCAAATCTTATTTGTGAAACTATTGAACAACTTCAGGTTCTATGTACGCGGAAAACTCCTCTAGTTTCCAAATGTAAACTTCATTTTGAAAGGTGAAAATGGGTTACCTTACTTGCGCTTGGATTGACAGTAAGGCCGCACCAGTTGAAAAATGGATAGTTGATAACCAGTTGTTACGTGCACGGTGTCGTGTGTTCCTTGGCGGACGAATTCAGCCTTTCTTCTAGGTGATCACTGAGGCGGATCTTAAAGAACTCCGTACACGTTGGTGAAGTTAAAAGACTAAGACAGAGAGAACTATTTCTTCCTTAGAGTTCTCCAACTTAACTTCTACACCCCTCAAAACCAGTTGACTAAAGCAAGTACGAGTATTATTGAAATGTTTATCACGCAGACTGGCATTATCATGAACTAGCTGTTATCTCAGCAGTGTTATCTACATCTCGCTATCTAGATGTGTCTGATACCCACACACGACAACACCTCTCCGCGCTCTCTGCACCTTGTGTCGCTTGTCTCTGCTAATGAAACCATAAACTCTCCCACTGACCACTGCCTGCTCCGTGCTCCGTGCTCCGGTCCAACCCAACAACTCAATTAGACCGCCAGTCGAGTACACCTGTGGTGATAGGTTGGATGTCTTACGGTACAGACAGCTTGAGTTGACTTCTTGAAAGAACCGGTCTGTAGTTTATTGTTCCTAAGTCAAAACAAAACCAGAAAATGGTATTCCACTTTTTTTCGTAGATTAATTATTTTATTTTTAATTAAATAACTACTTAGCGTACGAAGCGGACCCGTGGCGGTTTGGTATCGCGCGCGACTCCAGAGCTCATCACTTCACTTACGGAAACGCTAGGTAAAGATTGAGGTTGAGTGGTAGAGAGGAATTTGTAATCCTAACTTCGCCTTGTTAAAAAAGACAAACTTAAATTTGTTTACGACTTGTTTTTGTTTAAATCTTTGTTTACTGACGGGACTTAAATGTAAAAACTAATATGCAACAAAAATGGTGCCTGTTTTAAGTTTCTGAACGGGTTACTAAAAAGTGGTTTAGGTTCGGTAGAAGCGTTACTGCGGTCATAATTCGGCGAAAAGAAACCAAAGTAGCCGCTGCATTATAGAAAACGTAACCCTTATATTCGAATGCAACTGAATCCAACACTTAGAATTGCGTTCTTCTCCGCCAGTTACAAGAACTGGGTCTGGCAAAGTGTATTCATCTACAAAAATCTGCGGCTTGAAACTCTGCACGGTTAATTAAAAGTTTTACAAGTTGAGGCTCACAACCGACAACTCTACACTACTTGACTCGGTGCTAATCAGATCTCGGATTCTTGTACTGCTTTCCTTATGCGATATACAACAACAAGTGATTCCTGCTATAATTCACCAAGTAATTTTTCAAATTTATTAAATGACGAATGCGCAGTAGTGACTGTGACCTTGAATTTCGACCCATAAAAGCAATGTAAAACATGCATTTTCTTGGGGCACTTCACGCCTACAGTTTTCATCGGATTGTTATGAAATAAACTTTGTTTTAAAGTGCATTAATTATTTTAGTGACTCTGCTGATCCGAATGTCCACTTTCTCATTTGTCCAAAATTTCTCATCACATCAATCAAAAATTAAAGAAACGTTGTACTTGAATTTGTATGTCAAAATTTGGTTAGCAGAGACACTGCAGTACATTGTCATCTTTCAAATAAAACGCGTTTTAAAAAGATTGTATGAAAATTGTGGGCGTGAAGTGTCTCAAGAAAATGCTTGTTTTACGTTGTTCTTATGGCACAAAAAACAAAATGGTCGCCAGGTACTGTGCACTCTTAATTCATTTCAATAACTGATTTTCCTTGCCATTCATGGATAAAACATACAATAAGGAAAGGATGGTAAACCTTTTGGGTGTATCAGAACAACTGTTTTCTAGTATATCAGTATTTACGCGGGTTTCGCTTTTAGATTTCTATTGTATGGAGTTCATACAACAAAAGTCCAAAAGTGTAACGCCCGTCAATGGTGTGTGTAGTGGGCTGTAATGGTAGATAATAATTCTCATAACCGCAAAAATACGTTTTATCATTCCTTAAAGCATGCCACATTTGTGAGGGACATGTCAAATCAATGGTGAAACGTAAAATAGAATCCGCATAAATTGATGACTGCAAAGTGTTAGAAACAGTTTGAAAAGACAGCGAGTTTGTCCTAAAAAGTTGTGACATCATGTTAATTATTAGTTTTAATTTACTTACATTTTTGTCATAAGTCTAAAGTGTATAGTTTCCAATTGGCATTAAAAACATGATCTGTCCTTTAAAAGCATTTTTCATTGATCGGACAAAAAGGTGACAAAATAATGTCAAACAAATACATTATACTCTAATGTGGCCATTTGTAATTCGGAATCAAATTTGTAAACAGTTTAACTATCACACTCGTTAAATTTTACAACCAATTACATATACACATGTAAAAACACCCTAACGGCCTACCAGAAGAGTCTTTTACAAAGTTGTAACAAATAGGACATAATTGTCCCAGTCACACAACACAGCAACAGCTGTTTAGACAAGTGTTTAGCGACATTAACACTGATTAACTCTCGATCAATGGTGTTTTTCACACACCACTCTTCCGTATTTATGTCCTGAATGAATCTGCGTCGAAATCAACTTTCAGCTGGCTGATACACGAAGTGTATGATTCTGTACCTAAGTACTCTTTTCCTAGAATACCAAAGAGGATAGTGCACCATGAAGGCAAATAATTTGTTTTAGGCTAAGCTAATTCACCTCCCAATAAGAAATTATTAGGCGTTTTTCATTTTTTTTTCACCAAGCTGATTCGCCCCTCAGAAAGAAGTTATTTCTCCGAAAGTCTTTTTCTTCTTCATTCATGGGATGTCAGGCAACCTGGGAAACCTTAAAAGTCTAGTAATTTCAGAAACACACTCAATGTCAAGGACTTTTCCTAAGATCAAGAAGAAGTAGTAAATAAAATAGACTGCCACAAAATCCGGAAATGTGGGTGTAATGTGAAAATCTGTAAATTTGCTTTACACTGGATCTGGAAAAATCAGGGAATTCAGATTTATAAATTTAGTTGGGTAGACGTGTTGATTTAGCTTATTAGAAAATAACTCTGCGTTTAAGAACACTAATAGTCAAAAGTATTCTGCAACAAAGGTAATTTGGGGGAAGGGGGGTTACAACCAATTTTTACTTTTCTTGGCACGCAAAAACACCTGATTGACAAGTGGCGCAAATTGGAAACTACATATTTGTTTACAACCCAACAAAAACACTACATCTTTCCGGTTCACAATTTAATGAATATTCAAAAAATCCACACTGCACAGTCGCGATTATCCCAATATTATGATTTCAAGTTAGCAAAAATCAACTCGTCCACTTGTGATTGTTGATCTGCAGCAGCGAGGTACCTCTCAATAAGCTCATTAGTGGATCTTCTCATCCGCAGGTTTAATTAGCAAAACAAAATATCGGCATTGAAATAATTGGCTCGCCAGCGTCGACAATGGCGGCTGATGAAGCTTTTATTTACATCGGCTGCCGCGGTAACAAGCCTAACTAGAGAACTTCTCGAAACCCTCCCCAACACCACCAGCCACCCCTTGGTAGCTGGCTGGCCACGCTAACAAACTATTTTGCAAACACGTAGTAGTTAATGAGCTATCTTTTGGTTTTCAAGTAAACGGTGTCCATGTCACCTTAACTCTTACAACTATTATCTAGTTTTCGGGTTCGTACCGCGTCCAAACTTGTAAATTATATTTGTATTGATATTTCGGCCTCGCTGTGGAGTACCACCTTCAGTCACTGATCGGCTGAAACTGCTCGTTGGTTTCGAAAATTCAATCAGTGACTGAAGGTGGTACTCCACAGCAAGGCCGAAATATCTCAACCTAATTATGAAGTTTGAACGCGGTGTGAACCGGAAGAACTTGATTATAGTGGTGTCCATGTCGATTTTACGAAGGTAACATAAGAAATGCTCGAAAACATTAGATTCGCTAAACTAGGAATAGAAAACATAGCCGACGCTACCGTGAATCTTAACGAATTTATTACAGTATAAATTACACCGGAAGTGCCCTTTTGGTGGGCGTTTGTCCTAAAAATGGGGACCTGTAGTTACGATCCGATTTCAATTAAGCTCGGTAAACGCAATTTTGACACTGTACTTATAATTGATTTTTGTTGATTTTCACATGTTTGGTACAGTACCATAAATAATTATACTAAGTTTAATCAAAACTGAACCGTAAAAACTCCTCCCAAGGGTCAAAGAGAGAAAAAACCACTCCATTAGAGTGAAAATCGAGCCACTCTAATGAGAGTGGCTGGGTTTCAACACCCCGAAACAGCAAAATTTCACTCTTTCTGAGTGACCTTCACTCACGATCTGTATAAATGTCGCACACAAATATATGTACACCCAAATATATTCCCCAAATATATACATCGGATATACATTTATATACATATGCGGATTTGCCATTTGACCCAGGAGGTGTTGGGAAGCTGAAAGCTGCAAACCGTTTCGTTCTCTCTGGAGGTGGAAAGGAATCCCTCCATTTCCTACGTAAATTTCTAAATAATAATATTGTTGCTATAGAATTACAGCGCCTAGTACAAGACATTGTACCATCCATACGTCAGTTTCCTGCTAAACTGACTATATGCAGATTATTATCAAAATCAAATAGATGGGTACAGCAGAAAATGTTTAAAGTCGAGCGTTCGACGATGATTCTGGGAAAGGAAGAGGAAAACCCACCGTTAATATTCATTGCTCCAGCAGGAAAAATGACAACGTTTCTCCAATACTGAGCTTTTGAAGTTAGTAGCTTTTGAATTCCTCCAGTTTGTCAACCAAGTGACCATGGTTGCTCGTCGTCCGTATAGGGAGGTAAAGCAAGTGCAAATGGTCGAAACCACCACTTCAATCGACTGTTAGGCACTAATTTACTCAACTTGTTGTAACAACGCGATTAGTTCCACTGTGCTTGCCCACTTTACGCCTAATGAAATTTGTGTTTGGCCATTTACCTGCGCACACCGTTTGTTGCGGTTCAAAGCCTTCGACAATTGTCAACATTTATTCGAACCTAGTTATGTCCAGTTCTAACCGCTGTGTGTGTTTTGTTTCTTATCACGCTTTGTTGTGCCCCATTTCATATTGAACTTCAAAATTTCGTTTCAAAAGAAATGCGAGAGATACACGTGGAAGTTATGGTTTTTACAAAATGGTTATTAGCTTGTGGAATATGATTATCGGGTTTTTCATAACCATAACCAACCCTTGCGTTAGATTGAGTAATTATGGATATGATTCTACATCGAGTATCTTTTAAATTAATATATTGTTGCAAACAGTTTTTAAATACCATGATTTTGAACGGTTTATACACAATACCTTTTTTAAGGTATAAAATCGGTCTAACAACAGTGCAACACTATAGTTAAATTTTGGTTATGATTGTCATATATAAGTGGAACCGTATTAGAGCGGAGGTAGTTTTACAATTCAATATATTTTGCTTTGTGATGTGTGGGAAAAGTTTGATTATCGACTAGAATTTGCCGAGCAGCCAGGGGAGGACATGTTGAGCATTTATTCATGTCTGCCAAGGGGGTGAAACTTTGAAATGTGCTCTTTTAACTAGTATTTAGATTATGTAAATCTAAATCAATGAAATAGAGCTTTTGAAAGTGAGAAATTCTTGTTGAATAACCCTGTACACTTGACAACTACAGCTACAAAGTACACAACACGTACCTCAGCGAACACGTCGTGCCGGAAGCCACTGACTGCGACAGCGGAATGTCACCGACAATATCTCATTTAACCTTGAAGCGCGCAATCACTCCGCGATGCCACCATTCAGTGGCACAATTCTTCATTTGCGTATTGCATTTGTCATTTGGGTCTATTGTGAGTGTTGGGGTCGCCCATTATCCCTGCCTCGCCCCCTGCCTTTCATCCCCTCGGTGCTGACTACCCCTCACGCTCCGGTCTACCCCTCAGCTCTACGCTCAGTCAGTGTACGCTCACGCTCCGAGCCGTGTCGCCAGCCGTCGTCATGCCCGAGATTGCCGACCATGAGCGTCCGCAGCGTAGTGGTGAGTTCTGTACTGTGTCATTTTCTTCAATATCTGAGCGGTTTTTCATGCTTTTACCGTCTACGTTAAATGCATTTTAATACAAAGGATTCACTCGATTTTGGATGACTTTAATATAATCTAGTTCTTCCAGTTCACACTGCACCAAACATAATAGCAATCAGCTTGTCATACTGAGAATAAAACGGTCCGAATATCCTGTGGAACACCAACTTTATGGTCCTACGTTTTCTCGGGCACAGTAACATAGTACATGTATCTAACGTTTGAGTAATGCAACTCAGTGATGTATTATTATTTATGGTGCTGTGATATTAGGGTTTCTGTTAATATTTGATACAACTTTTTAAATTTTAATGATTTTCATTCATCTATATGTTTGATTGTGCCGTTTATTTCCTGGGTATATTCCAACATTTGTAAAAATGTCACACTTATGTGTTGATTGGGATTCTCAATTTATTGTTATATGGTATTCCAACCTTAAATGAAATTCAGGACCGCTAAGTTGAGTGAAAAAGTCTTTTTTTGACTGTCCTGAAACCCAATCAAAAGTATAAATAGTGAGCTTTTCCTATGCTCACAGTTCAAAACGATATGTGGGCTTTCTACTAATAGCTTATGAATTTGTATCAGAACTTAAAACAATTACAACCTATAAAACATGAGCCCAATCAAACATAGACATACACAATTCATTATCACAACAATGATTCTTTAACATGTTTTTTTAGTACATTTTTATATAACTGTGTTATATCCGCGAGAACTGTGGTCTAGTAAAGTGGATGTGCAGTGTATTGTTTTAACTAAAAGCAAACCTTTAGAACAAAGGAATATACAGCATTTATAAGAAATAACATTACCGTCAACAGTCATTCAACTGTCATCCGTAACCACAGTTGAAGAAATTCAATCGGAACCCTCAATTCCCTTTGTTCAAAACTCAACCCGAAATATTAAAATGTATAGAGGGAAATTACTAAAGTAGTCGTTAGTGGAATGCTGTAGTAGAACTTCAAATACGTCAGGCTCATAACAGGTGAAACAAACGTTGTAGAATTTGATAGTTTTTTTGACATCCTGGGATTTATATGTCATTTGCAAGGGGATAATGATTCAACCAGTGTGTCTTGGGGCCGGAATTATTACCATTATTACATAATTTCACATGTACAATATTTAAAGTTGACTTGTAATTTCGGCATTTATTAGTTTTAAACTTGTTTAGTCTCTGTATAAACGTGCGACAAAATCGTCAGTTTTTAGAGCGAAACGAAATATTTAAATTAAAAAAGGTAAAAGTTTGTCTTGTTTATTTATTTTATTTTATTTATTTTATTTTACATGCTTACAATACAGATTAAAAATCCAATTACATTGTAGCATTATAATACAAATATATTTGGAACAAGCAAGCAAGTAGTCTTTCTTCATGCACTTTCACTTTAAATTGACATGCACACTAATTATTGTATAATTATTAATTAACAGCGGATATGAGAATATAATAACTATAAATTAATATTAAACAGAGTTAGCAGTTATAAATAGACAACATTTTACTTTACATCAATAATTTACTCATGACACTAAATTTAGACAATAAATACAATTTAACAAACAATAAATATAGAGAACAAATAAATAAACAATATGCAATTGAAGTGTAAGCAAATCATGAACAAAGTAAACAGTTAGCAACCATCCTTCTAAAAATGTATCAAGGTTGATGACTGAAATACATCCACATCTTGAGGCAGAGCATTATATAAGTGCATCATTACGTTAAGGGGTGAAACTTTGAAATGTGCTCTTTTAACTAGTATTTAGATTATGTAAATCTAAATCAATGAAATAGAGCTTTTGAAAGTGAGAAATTCTTTTTGAATAACCCTGTACACTTGACAACTACAGCTACAAAGTACACAACACGTACCTCAGCGAACACGTCGTGCCGGAAGCCACTGACTGCGACAGCGGAATGTCACCGACAATATCTCATTTAACCTTGAAGCGCGCAATCACTCCGCGATGCCACCATTCAGTGGCACAATTCTTCATTTGCGTATTGCATTTGTCATTTGGGTCTATTGTGAGTGTTGGGGTCGCCCATTATCCCTGCCTCGCCCCCTGCCTTTCATCCCCTCGGTGCTGACTACCCCTCACGCTCCGGTCTACCCCTCAGCTCTACGCTCAGTCAGTGTACGCTCACGCTCCGAGCCGTGTCGCCAGCCGTCGTCATGCCCGAGATTGCCGATCATGAGCGTCCGCAGCGTAGTGGTGAGTTCTGTACTGTGTCATTTTCTTCAATATCTGAGCGGTTTTTCATGCTTTTACCGTCTACGTTAAATGCATTTTAATACAAAGGATTCACTCGATTTTTGGATGACTTTAATCTAGTTCTTCCAGTTCACACATCATAACAATTAGCTTGAGTCATTCTGAGAATAAAAACGGTCCGAATACTCCTCCCTGTGGAACACCAACTTTATAGTCCTACGTTTTCTCGGGCACAGTAAAATAGTACATGTATCTAACGTTTGAGTAATGCAACTCAGTGATGTATTATTATTTATAGTGCTGTGATATTAGGGTTTCTGTTAATATTTGATACGTACTATTTAAATTTTAATGATTTTCATTCATCTATATGTTCGATTGAGCCGTTTATTTCCTGGGTATATTCCAACATTTGGTAAAAATGTCACACTTATGTGTTGATTGGGATTCTCAATTTATTGTTATATGGTATTCCAACCTTAAATGAAATTCAGGACCGCTAAGTTGAGTGAAAAAGTCTTTTTTTGACTGTCCTGAAACCCAATCAAAAGTATAAATAATAGTGAATTTTTCCCATGCTGACAGTTCAAAACGATTTGTGGTCTTTCTACTGATAACTTAAGAAATTGTATCAGAATTTTAAAAATTAAAACCTACAAAACGTGTGACCAATCAAACATAGACATACACAATTCATTATTACAGCTAGCCTCAATGATTCTTTAACATTTATTTTTTTATATAACTGTCTTACATCCGCGAGAATTGTATTTAACATAGTGTGTAGTAAAGTGGATGTAGAGTGTATTGTTTTAACTAAAAGCAAACCGTTAGAACAAAGGAATATACAGCATTTCTAAGAAATAACATTACCGTCAACAGTCATTCAACTGTCATCCGTAACCACAGTTGAAGAAATTCAATCGGAACCCTCAATTCCCTTTGTTCAAAACTCAACCCGAAATATTAAAATGTAGAGAGGGAAATTACTAAAGTAGTCGTTAGTGGAATGCTGTAGTAGAACTTCAAATACGGCAGGCTCATAACAGGTGAAACAAAGTTTGTAGAATTTGATAGTTTTTTTTGACATCCTGGGATTTATATGTCATTTGCAAGGGGAAAATGATTCAACCAGTGTGTCTTGGGGGCCGGAATTATTACCATTATTACATAATTTCACATGTACAATATTTAAAGTTGACTTATAAATTCGGCATTTATTAGTTTTAAACTTGTTTAGTCTAACACATGCGACAACATCGTCAGGTTTGTTTTTTAGAGCATGAAACGAAATAAATTATAAATAAAAAAGAGGTAAGTTTGTCTTGTTTAACGAGGCAAGTTAGGACTACAAAGTCCTGTCTACCACTCGACCTTTATTTAGCGTCACAGTATAGTCACATTACTGCGGGGATCGAACCCGTGGCGTGTCGTGCGATACCAATCTCCACGGATATGATAAAAGTATACGTTGTTAAACAATGAAATTTTCGTATTTGAGGTATTACGCTTGCGGCTCTTTTTAGTGTGGACTTATTCAAAATTGTTGGAACGTACACTGCAAAAGAATCTAGACCGGACCTTATCCAATGCGAAGAGTTGGCCAGCCTCCAAACAGCATGTAGCTTCCTGATCAACATTGAATTATCTCAGAAAACACATTTGATTCTCATCTTTGTACCAAATGAAGAGTAGTTTCCACCCAAAATTATGTTTAACACATTTTGTATCATTATTAATTACACTGTTGTTTTTATATTTAACCAGGCCGACACGCAGCTAAGCACTAAAGCGCCGCTTGCTTGAGTGAATTGAATTTCCTTTGCGATTTGTTACTCTACTCGCTCACAGCCTCGCTTCGGCCTTCAGCCTCAGACTTACGTGTTCTTTTACGCAAGGTTTATTACATACGTGAAGGTAAAACGTTTTATAAATTGTATTGAAATCGGACTACTAATAACGTTGTTATGGCGAAAAATAACTTTTTTGCCGCCATTTTGAAACGACTCGTTGAGTTTTCATAATTTTGATACATTCATTCATACTATTAAAACACGTATTTAGTTTGAATTTCATCAAAATCGGTTAAAATTTACTGTTTTAGTTCATTAAAACCACTTTTTTGACCAAACCTCCCCAAAAAGGAAGTTCCGGTTGCCCGATTTTGCTGGTTAACGAACTTGACCGAGTTATTTACAAAAGGAACATTAATACCAAATTTCATGAAAATCGGACTAAAATGCGACCTGTAGAGAGTACACAATATATATATATACTTTTTACTAGTGACTTTATATTTTTTTCATTTTTTCGTTTGTCAACACAAAGAAAGTTTGTATATTGACGAATAAATTGTTATTGTTATATAACGTCTTGTAAAATGTTCAAAACGTGTTCTGGGAGTCAGGATCAGTGCTCATTCCACGGTCCCAGTCCTGGGTCTTACCATGCTGACGGCATGAATATCTCATTTTCCAAAGGAAATTCGATACAAATAATTGTTGTGTTGAAAATGTTGCAACCACTTTCGCAGTCTCCATAGATCGAGTAACATTAATGAAGTCAGCGTCCATACTACTACTATCAATTGCTGCACTTACAAGAAAATACTTATTAGCGTGCAGGTTCGCTTCAAAGGAATAAATTGTATTAGAATTTTAAAATTAAAATCTACAAAACGTGTGACCAATCAAACACAGACATACACAATTCATTATTACAGCTTGCCTCAATGATTCTTTAACTTTATTTTTTATATAACTGTCTTACATCCGCGAGAATTGTATTTAACATAGTGTGTAGTAAAGTGGATGTGCAGTGTATTGTTTTAACTAAAAGCAAACCGTTAGAACAAAGGAATATACAGCATTTCTACGAAATAACATTACCGTCAACAGTCATTCAACTGTCATCCCTACAGTTCAGTTGAAGAAATTCAATCGGAACCCTCAATTCCCTTTGTTCAAAACTCAACCCGAAATATTTAAATGTAGATAGAAATTATTAAAGTAGTCGTTAGTGGAATGCTGTAGTAAAACTTCAAATACGTCAAGCTCATAACAGATGAAACAAAGTTTGTGGAAATTGGTAGTTTTCGTTTATTTTAACGATTTAGGACGACCGAATGACATCCTGGGAATTGTATAAGTCATTTGCAAGGGGAAAATGATTCAGCCAGTGTTAGTTTTGGGGCTGGAAGTTATATGAAATTATCATATAATTTCACATGTACAATATTTAAAGTTGACTTATAAATTCGGCATTTATTAGTTTTAAACTTGTTTAGTCTTTGTATACACATGCGACAACATCGTCAGGTTTGTTTTTAGAGCATGACACGAAATAAATTATAAATAAAAAGAAAGGTAACGTTTGTCTTGTTTAACGAGGCGAAGTTAGGACTACAAAGTCCTGTCTACCACTCGACCTTTATTTAGCGTCACAGTATAGTCACATTACTGCGGGGATCGAACCCGTGGCGTGCGATACCAATCTGCCACGGATATGATAAAAAGTATACGTTGTTAAACAATGAAATTTTCGTATTTGAGGTATTACTCTTGCGGCTCTTTTTCTTCTTTTTCTTTAGTGTGGACTTATTCAAAAATGGTTGGAACGTGTTACACTGCAAAAAGAATCTAGACCGGACCTTATCCAATGCGAAGAGTTGGCCAGCCTCCAAACAGCATGTAGCTTCCCTGATCAACATTGAATTATCTCAGAAAACACATTTGATTCTCATCTTTGTACCAAATGAAGAGTAGTTTCCACCCAACATTATTTTTCAAACATTTTATTTTGTTATTAATTAAACTGTTGTTTTTATATTTAACCAGGCCGACACGCAGCTAATCACTAAAGCGCCGCTTGCTTGAGTGAATTGAATTTCCTTTGCGATTTGTTACTCTACTCGCTCACAGTCTCGCTTCGGCTTTGAGCCTCAGACTTACGTGTTCTTTTACGCCAGGTTTATTACATACGTGAAGGTAAAACGTTTTATAAATTGTATTGAAATCGGACTACTAATGACGTTGTTATGGCGAAAAATCACTTTTTTTGCCGCCATTTTGAAACGACTCGTTGAGTTTTCATAATTTTGATACATTCATTCATACTATTAAAACACGTATTTAGTTTGAATTTCATCAAAATCGGTTAAAATTTACTGTTTTAGTTCATTAAAACCACTTTTTTGACCAAACCTCCCCCCCAAAA
Organism: Matsumurasca onukii; assembly: GCA_018831715.1. Taxonomy (NCBI): domain Eukaryota; kingdom Metazoa; phylum Arthropoda; class Insecta; order Hemiptera; family Cicadellidae; genus Matsumurasca; species Matsumurasca onukii. Next base: position 35,792,649 of record CM032065.1, read on the forward strand.
AGGAAGTTCCGGTTGCCCGATTTTGCTGGTTAACGAACTTGACCGAGTTATTTACAAAAGGAACATTAGTACCAAATTTCATGAAAATCGGACTAAAATGCGACCTGTAAAGAGTACACAATATATATATATACTTTTTTACTAGTGACTTTATATTTTTTCATTTTTCGTTTGTCAACACAAAGAAAGTTTGTATATTGACGAATAAATTGTTATTGTTATATAACGTCTTGTAAAATGTTCAAAACGTGTTCTGAGGGAGTCAGGATCAGTGCTCATTCCACGGTCCCAGTCCTAGGTCTTACCATGCTGACGGCATGAATATCTCATTTTTCCAAAGGAAATTCGATACAAATAATTGTTGTGTTGAAAATGTTGCAACCACTTTAGCAGTCTCCATAGATCGAGTAACATTAATGAAGTCAGCGTCCATACTATACTATCAATTGCTGCACTTACAAGAAAATACTTATTAGCGTGCAGGTTCGCTTCAAAGGAATACATTATAATAATGGCCTCATTAAAATTGAATATTTGCACTTTGTTAGCAGCGCTACAACGCTATACATATTAAAACAAACATCATTGTTAACTGTGGACCTGATAGATGCTATTGTGTTTGTAACATCAATTGTTTGTATTTTATATGCAAATTTACTCTCTCCCATTACATTGTATTAGTAGTAATTGTCATTATGTACATTGGCATTGTTTGTGTTCCTCTTCGTCCTGTTTTAAAAGCAATCAACTAACTGATAGCGATCCTATTTACTTTAGCAGCCCCTTTCAAAGAGTCAGTTTTAATTTCTCTTCTCGATTGTAATTCATTAAATAATTGATGAAAGAGTTGAATAGTGTTGAAGTTGGTGGGGTTTTATTTTGTTTATTTTAATTGTGCTCGTTGTGTTCGTTGTGGTCGCCTTTGTTATATTGTTTGGAATAATTGTTTTTAATTATTTCTAATTGCCGAGTGGGTGTGAGTACTGTTTCCATAACGGTTAAACGAGTTGATTTTGAAACGTGTTTCATGCTGCAGGATACTGTTAACTATTCTAGTGAATAAAAGGAACTTACTGCAGCCATAAGTATTTAAAGAATAAAAGTTTCAAGTATGAGTACATTAAGTATGATTATAATCATTACCCAGATGTTAATTCATATGAAGTAGTAAGAATGTAAAGAAACGTCAAAAGTATTTTCTTCAAACGTTTGTTCAGTCACAAACGAATAGTTTGATAGGTATTTGCTTTACGAAAACATGGCGAGTTCTGAAATCTTTGTATTAGAAGAGATAAGATATATAATATGCGTAGGTTAAATCCAAATTTGGATGTGACATTTTATATCAAATATTTAGTTATGTTTTGTGCGATTGGACAGCAACCAATTTTTGATAAAAATTGAGTACAGTTCTTTATTTAAAGCTTGTTGTTGACGATGGGAGAATTTCAGAGTTTAAACTATTATTGCGGATATTTTCCATCGTTAGTGAGCAAGATTATCACGACGTTTCGGGATTTGCAATCTGATCCTGTCTTCAGGTGAAAAGTAACCTAAAGCATAACACAGAACATTAGAAAACGAGCTAGCCTAAAGTAATCAGCATAAGCTGACCAGTCAACACAACCAAACAACATGTAGCTGTTAGGTTAAAATACTAAAACTTGAAAAAAGCCGAGAAAGCAAAACCACATGCAGTTATTAGTGTGTCTTGCATGTGGTTTTGTTTTCTGGCTGTTTTAAGTTTTAAATATTGTTGTTTGGTTGTGTTTGACTGGTCAGCTTACGCTGATTACTTTAGGTATCATTCTAATGTTCTGTGTTATGTTAAGGTTACTTTTCACCTGACGAATCAGATTGCAGATCCATCGTCATCTTGCACTAACGATGGAATCCGCACAATAATATGATAGATACGATTAACCATTACATGTATCACCTCATGACATTGCGATACAGTTTCGATTGGGGAACTGGAATCCGTGTTCATGGAGAAATCCGACGCTGACCACTCTGGTCCGGTTTCGGTGGTCCTTGTGACGGCCGGACAATGGAATGAATGGAGTGCAGGAACGCTGGAACGGGCCAAGGTCTCCTGGTGTCTGGCTCTCTTGCTTCTATTCATCGCCAGACGATTCATTCTATTCAGTTTACGCGATCGCTCACGGATTTTCCCCGCTTCGCAAAAAACACATATTTTCAACAAAACATCACTCACACCAGGAGCACCTCTTCTGGGGCCTCGGCCGTTTAAACTAGATGAAACACCGCGTGAATCTCATAGACCTGTAAGAGTTTAGGTTTACAGAAAGTCCGTTGAAGTGGAAGATTTAGACCTAATCAAAGCTGAGTTTCGATCGATCAGTTTTCTTCATCCATTACAGATACAATTCTTTTCAACAAAACATCGCAACATAAGGAGCACTTCTTCTGGGGTCTCTGCCGTTTAAACTAGTTGGAATATACCGTTTGGGTATCTCATAGAACTGTAAGAGTTTAGGTTTACAGAAAGTCCGTTAAAGTGGAAGATTTCATAGACCTAATCAAAGTTGTGTTTTGATGAGTTTATGTATGTAGACCTTTTCTTCGTCTAGTCCAGCTAAAAGCTAGCTGTGTTTAGATATATATTGTGGTCTTCTTTGTTGATGTTATGTTAAACATGAAACTAGAAGCATTTTTCTCCGAAGCTCTCTGAATATTTTGTGAGACAGTTTGGTGCTAAAAGATGATGGATGTAAAACCCAAATTGTGATTACTACAAAAGTTATCAAAAACTGCCAATGAAATCATAAAGGTTTCCTTCATCCAGTCCAGATAAAAAGTAACTATGTTTACGTGTTTATTGGGCACTACTTTAATTTCGCTACATTAAAACTAAGGCTTTAAGCATTTTGCGTATTTTACACTGCGTTCAGTTGTCAGTAGCTAGTACTCAATACATACTACTAACAGTAGTCTACTAGTGCTCACAAGCGCAACCTGTACAAGAATGGAAGTCAAGATCAGCACCACTTCCTATTATTCCAAAAGCTGACCCCCGATGTAACATAGCAATATGACTTGGCCAAGTGCGGAGAGAGAGCATGGGAACGTGGACAAGTGTGTAGCGTGCAAAACTGAATAATAATGTCGGGCCGGATGCAAATGTTGACGCATTTACATTGAGCTGTGACGCGTGACACCGGCCACACATATCTTGATAACTCTTCCCTTCCCTTACTTTACACCACTTGATCTGTGCACACTCTTTACATGGAGGTGCTCCTCGGGGTGCTACTTTCTAGCTAACATTAAACAAACGAAAACCTGTTGTTTTCTCATCAACAGATCACCAAATTCGTTTAAAAACGCACAAGTGCCCAAGGCATTCAAAGCTCGTCTAAAAAATGTGTTGTCCACTCAAGCTTTTTATAACATAGATGAGTTTATGGCGTTTAACTGGGAGACCTGGTAATTGGCTGACCGACTAGGGACTAGAGTGGGATGATTCGAATGAATGAGAGAGAGAGATTGGACAAATTGTATGTATAAAAGGGACTTAGATGTGAGAGTGAATGGAAAATTTTAGTTCAATCAACTTTTCTGACGCTTGCCATACATTGTGAAAGGTTTTCCAATAAAAATTTATTTATTTATGTAATATTTCTTCGGACATTTTCCATCGTTTTTCAAGTAACACACGACGTTTCGGGATCTGACCTCTTAGCTCGTCTTCAGGTGAAAATAAACTAAAACATAGCACAAAATATTAGGAAATGAGCTAGCCTAAAAGTTATCAGCCTAAGCTGACCAGTGACACATCACCAAAAACATGCGTTTTCTATGTTGTTTGTTTGTTTGTTTGTTTTTTCTTAATGTATTCAATTTAAAAATGCTAGTCTCGAAAACAATACAACATGCACAAGAACTTTAAGAAATTAAAAACAATTAAAGGAACCAAACACTTGCGTTATATTATTACTGCCAACTGCCAGGCCCATTGCTAGATGGTTGGCCGGGAGCGGACGACCAATCACAGATGTGTATCAGACTGACTAACCGTAACAGAGTTTACAAAATACCAAATTATTCACAGCCAGTAGAGAGGAAGAAATTCTTTGGAGTTTTAATGTATGATTCAGCTTACTTAAAAACTGACTCTAGGCCTAAGCAGAACGTTGAGTTTATGAATTTGGAATGTAGGATTTCAGAATGGAGTGTATTACACTATTACAGGTTGCTTTTCTGTGTCCTGAAATCGATGGAAAATGTCCGCAATAATATTTTAACCTAAGAAACTCTACTATCGTCAACAACAAACTACAAATCAATGTAACGACAAGCGACACTTTCATTTAAGACGCTGCCAGTTAAAAACTACTTTTTCCAATCAAAATTCTAATTTAGTGGAGTTTTTGAAGAAATAGGCAACATGATGTCCATCAGAAACTTAGCGTTAAAGTCTCTACATCCCGTTCGCAAAGGTTAATTAAAAGGACACTTATGTAAGAAATTTAAATTTTGTTTCACCAAAAGTTTGTAAACTCTACTCTGTTAGTCGAGTTACCTCCGCAATAAACTCAATCCAAGCGTAGCTGGCTAGGAGCTAAGAGTAAATATGCCTAATTACATTTCAACTGTACATAACTCATAACTAGGGGCAACTTTAGCATAAACAAACTTGCCGGAGAGGTAATTAAAGCAGTTAACAACTGAAGTTGAGCCGATGAGGCAAAAGGAATATCAGATCCAGCACTGGTCACTGGTCGCCGGTCAGTAGCGGCGGATTGTATAATTAATGCGCTCTTTAGTAAGGGCGGACGTACATAAGTAATGGTGGAGCCCCGCGGCGACGAATTCATTACCCTCGGAAACAACAAGTCGGAGTTACTCGCCGAGTCCCTTTGCACGCCCCGTGTGAGTGGGTCTTGCAGACAGGACTGCTGAGCTTGAAAGTTTAGTCTGTAAATCCCTAAACCTTTTGGGATTCTGCACGTTTACCGTGTTTTGACTTTTGAGAATTTATCAATGTCTTTCTAAGAATGTCGTCAGAGATGACCTTCCACTCGGCACTCGGATATAAATTTACATCCAGCCACGCCGTTCCAAAGAGTTACGGATTTATTAAGAGCATTTATAATTTACTGAAAAGCGTCTTAACTGTTTGTGCTTTAGCTCCATCGTCACAACGGCCTCTAGCCGCGAGTACTAACAATTGCTCAAATAAGTTGGTGTTTTCCCAACTACGTTACTTGTGAAAGAGATGTATTAATGGTTATTAATTCAAATTATCATTTGAAAAAAATTCTCTAAAAATGATAACTACCTTAATAAATACAAGAGTACTCATTTTAAATTTTGATCGACAACTGTCCAAATCATATGTTCTTCCAGTAATTTTGATTGTAACACCTGAACCTACTTGTAAACCAATTCCTTTATTTTATGCCAAGCTATAGAAGTTCTATCAGTTTAATACTATCTGTACGATCAAGATAAATAATAGAGAAAAACATTTGTGACCCGCTGCAAGTTATATTGCACTAATTGCTATCTATATCCAAAAACCTGCTTTCTTAAGATCATATACCTCAAGCGAATGGTTCATTCGTAAATTTGTTTTGAAGTAGGAGAACATATCCCGATCCTTAATTACATTCCAAGCGTCCAACATAAAAGTCAATTAGTTTTGAATCCAAAACAAATTGAGTTTCGCAGGTAAAAGTGAAGTTCCAAGTGAAGAGATAACCGATGTGGATTTGCAAAGGGTTTAGTGAGTTTGCTTTCTGTGAGCGCGGGAGTGTTGACGTATTATCTGGTCGGGCGACTCTTGATTGGATAATTTGTGGTAGAGTAAAATAAACTCGGCCTCGCTCGAGGGTCGGTTTCTTTGAACAGGTGAAAAAGTCCTACAAAGGTCGGAGCCTGGATGTTATTTAATTATTTAAATACCCGGGACTTAGGGCGGAATTTAGTTTTCCATTGCCTCTTTACGCATTTATTCAATTACTTGCTCTTTTCTCGGTCCCCTTCGTTATCCCCGAGCTTTGGGGAAAAACGGAGAAGGGTAAACATGCATAATTAGCGGCCTGTGTCGCTTCTTCTGTTTTTGGAAAGTAAAAAAATCGCATGTTGCGTTTCAGACGGTTGTTGTAAACGTGTTTGAAGTGTTACTTGATTATAAACCATTGAGTTTGTACGTTATAGAAGCCCAACTCAATACTAATATTGTATGTACTTGTTCGTAGCTAATTTTGATCTTAGGCCTGTAGGGGAGCCACTCGTTTGTGCAGCTGGTCATTTTTAATACACTCGGTTCTCTGTTTACGAAATCCACAAACTCTTCTGTGGTCGATGTAGACAGGTAAGAGTACGGGGCTAAACTTGCCGAACTACTAAAACTTCTCTTGGTGGAGCTGCTGAAATGTATAGCCTAAATCCAATGACTGTTATCCGAACCTTGGAATAATTCTAGTGACAGTTTTACCGAAATTAATGTTAATTCGTGTTAGACATCTAAGTTAAAATATATTTAGTTCACAAAAACCTCTTTAGAGTTAAATTACTAAACCCCAAGATGATGGCTTGTTATTTTAGACAGTGAATACGAGCAAATTGTATACGTCGGGCTTCAACGTAGCTTGTTCCTGTTTCGATGACTTTTCAGTCGCCTACGGTACAAACATCTATCATATACTGTTTTGAGTTAAATTCGAAGTTAAGTGATTGTAAAGTTAAAACAGTTTAAAGAAAGTTTTAATTCAGTTCTTTAGAAAATATTATTACGGACGTTATATTATTACTGCCCTCCGACTGACTGGCTGGCTGGAAGCAGCGGACGACCAATCACAGACGCCAACTGACCAACTGTAATAGAGAACCCAAAACTACCTGTTTATGAACAGTCAATAAAGGGGAAGAAATACTTTGAGTTTTGATGAATGATTCAGCACTTCCTAATGAAGGAGTTAAAATGTCTAGCCAGACTTCAAAAGGTTCCCTACGGGGTGAATCATGATAACTGATTATAGTTCTATGAGCGTAACGTCGTGTGTTTTGTTCAATAAAAATTATCGAAAAACGTCTTTATTAATATTTTAACCTCACAAATTCTACCACCGCCAACAACAAACCTTTAACAAAGAATCTTTAAATAACTTAAGCGTTAGAAATGTCAACAATTCTTTCACCATAGACACGCAGTATTTGCTCCACCGAGCGTAGACTAAACTGCCGTGGCGGGGAAGTTGTACAGACTGTACACGAAGGAAAGGAAAGGCGAGGAAAGGAAGTTGCTCAACTAATGCGCCGAGTTGACAGCATGTGTTCCAGTTAGTTGATGATCAACTCCGCCATTCAGATAATGCCGCGAGTTGTGTGACGAGTGAACAAGTCGAGAAATATTCACAACTCGGCACAAGTTTCCAGATTAAAGTCGTGCCTCGAGTCCCTGACTGAATGTTGATTCTGGCGGCGTGATTCGGGAAACTTGAGCGCAGTTCAGGTGAAACTTGCCGGTACCGGCCGGCAGTGATCAGCAACAGCACAACTTTACCATCCCAGAACTCACACTTAGTCAAATTAGCCCAGACTCTAATCTGGCGACAACTTTACCTCATTGCCCGTCGGTGCGTTAATTCCAGTTCTGAACGAGTGACAAGATTTGAATCTTGTTTGGAAGGGAGAAGTTTTTAGTCTGAATGCAGACAGATCCTAGGAATTAGTACGAGTGTTGAATTCTGAGGAGGAAGTAACGGACAGTATTAGGAGTTCTCTTGAAATAGTAACTTCTCCTTAAAAGTAAATTTACTTTGAGTCTTATTTGGAAAGAAAATACTATATTCTTGATCGTTTGTCGTAATAAACGGGTTTTGGTAATAGCGTGCAGAGAAATCCTAGAAATCAGTAGAACGAGTGTTGAATTCTGAAGAGGGAGTAACAGATGATAGAAAGAATTCGAACAGTTTGAATCTTATTTGGGGAAAAGTATTATATACTACACTGTTGTAATCAACAAGATAGTCAGAAAATGCAGACAGACCTTAGAAATCAGAATAACGATTGTTAATTCTGAGAAGGAAGTAACAGATGATTCAATATAACTACTGTACTCTTAAAGTTTGTTTGAGTCCTATTTCGGGGAGAAATTACTATCTACTTTAAAGTCTGTCGTAATAAACAAGTTGTTAGTCATAACATGCAGACAGATCCTAGAAATCAATGTTGATTTCTGAAGATTCTCTAGCAGATGATAAAGGAATTCACTTGAAAAGTAAACTTTTTCAAAGTTGAAAGCAACTTTAGAACTCTTTAAAGCTTGTTTGAAAAGCACACAGGACTGGTTTCAAGAATAGTACCATCTTCAGCAGTTTTATAATTCGTTGAAGAGGCATTTTTCCAATTTTACGATGACGAAACCCAAATTGCATCCTCGACAACACAATTGCTATTACAATCTCATATTTATCTCACTTAGTGTTTATTATTCTCAGTTTTACTTAAATTCAACATATTTATTCATTAATAGTTAATAAATAGCCCACATCTTGTATAAATGACAACAGTATGTGAGTCTATTATAGACATCAGAGAGAATTTGTCTACAAACAAGATCGATGACTGCTCCTCTTCATAAGTCCTGTTAATGTTGTTTTCATTCAGTTCAGACTAGCTTAAATATAAAGTTACTGTACCTTCCAGAATGATTTTCACTTAAATATGATTACGCTAACATAAAAGCAACACTGCACTATTATCTTGAGTTAAACCAATTGTTCCACACGGGTTCCAATTCATTCACCCACCACAAAGGAGCGCCGGAAGGTGCACGCTGGAGTTTGAACGATCACGATCACAGCTACAGTAGCATAGTTGAGTATCGCTTTGTATCGTTTTGTTTTGACAGCGGCACACACACAATACCCTGTGTGAAAGGTGGGCCTGCTGCTGCAACTGCACGGGCAACTCTGCCGTGTGATTGGCAAGGTGTCTTTTGATTGTCGCTAACCTTGTTGTTTGTGTTTCAGAGGTAAGCGATGGTGGCGCTACGTGTGTGCGGCGGGTGAGTTGTACAAACACTAGAGTAAGGAAACACAAACACGCTTGTGTGTGCGTGCATGCAATACTTTGGCCGGCCCTGTGTTTGAGGGGTGGTTTGTAACGACGCATGAATACGGCTCTGTGTTGTACTTTGCTTTACCTCGTGGTGCCCGCAGGCGCTCTGCTGGATGTGTTCTCTCTGGAACCTAGGTACGGTGGGCTGTTGAAATAACACACGTGATAAGGGATTTACTACACGTCCAACTTCAATAATACGTTGTTTCGAACTGATAAGAATATTTAAAAAGGTGTATGCAATAAAAATATATTCAACTTTTGCACATATGCAGAAATTGTAAGGCCCATATACCCGAGGATGAAATTTTATTGCGGGCGTTTTCCTTAGTTTTTTAGTGAACAAAAAGAACACAACGTTTCGGATTCTGGGATCTTATTCCGTCTTCAGTACTAAAGTAGGTCGATTTAGTTATTCACTCAAATACCTTAAAGTAGGTGACTTCAGTCATAGGGTTACCTTGAAAGGCCTTGAAACTGATTTCTCGTCTTAAGGTTCACCTGAAGACGGAAAACCAGTTTGCAGAACCCGAAACGGTGGATTCTTTTGTTCCCTAAAAAACTGTAGAAAACGTCTTTTAACTTCGTAAATTCTACCATCGTCAACAGCAAACTCCGCTTACTATTAAATTTCTACAATGCTCATAACAACTCTGAAGATTATCTTCATACAGACATGTTTGTAGGATACGATCAATTTTACAGTAAGTTGTAACAATGGCGCCGTACACTTTACAGTCCCAGCGGCGCTGCGAGATCGTGTTAACTCCAAGTTTATTCCACTTTTAAACAGAGTTATTCGATTATTACAACTGCAAGGTAATAACCGAGAGAATGTTTACCCGGCAAAGTCCCCGCGGAGCCGGCCAACTCGTAACGAATGCAATATAACTTGTACATGCGCGTAACTTAGTATATTAAACATTGAAGAACTTGCTGGTTATCGTTGCGATTGTTGAACAATAAAACCCGCGCTAGACTCCAGGTGAAAGAACCTCTGCGACTTGTGTCTTTTACTGCTGTTTCAGTAATGTTTTCCTTCGCTTTACGCGTCTCTACATCTACAGCAGGACTTGCTTTATTAGATTGTTGTAGGAGAGCTTTGTTCTAACGCGTTGTTGGTTATTGAAGAGGGTTTGTTATTTTAGAAAAAAAAAGATTGTGGCTTAGAATAGTCTTTTGGTGGTGTTGCCATCTTAAATCAAAGAAAGGTCTCGTGAGTTCATTAGAAGTAGGTTTTTACGTACATTGTTTACGTTTTGTTTAATTTACGTCGGCAGAATAACTAGGATTTTTCAGATACACGACGAATAAATAATTTATTGCATGAACCTTTTGATAAAGCGCAACGCAATTGTCAGTGGTGTCTGGAAGCTAAACATATTCCTATATATCTATCTCTAACACCTCGAAGCTTTTGTCAAGGTGTATGAGCTTTTGCAATTACCGCTTTCTTGATATTTTGAATGACATCTCTCTTTTCCCCAGTAATCAGTCAGTCCCAATCTCACAACTCAGTCAGTTCCATACACAACTCTGTAGACACTATTTGATCGGGCAAAATGTTTTTCTATAGAGTTTAGAATGCCTTTTGCAGTTCGGTAGTTTTTGAAAGAATCCGTTGACAAAATAAATCCTTTCTAGAAAGGCAAACGCTAAATAGATAATAAGACTAGTATTGACAAGTAGATATGGTATCTCATTCCGTATGATGTATAAAAAGGGCCAAATAGTATTGCTGATCGGCTACTGGCTAGTAGATATTGGGGAATTGACCAACGTTTTCATCTTTTGTAGAGCAAAGAAACGTGAGTCCTTTACTCTACAACTGTAGTTAAGGATATCGGTTTCCCAGGGAACTATCGTGGCTTCGTAACTATTTTCCTTCTTAAATTCTTGGAAAACAAGCTCAACAGAGAAGTAACAAACGAGTCATCGACAGTAGTTTCCTTCTTGGAAAATCAGACTCTCATCTGCAGTACAATATCAACGTGGACCGCTACTCAATAACGGGTCTAGAGTCTAGAGACAGCAGCAAGAAGCAAGAAGCTGTGAGTAAAGCATAACAGCGGCGAAATCGCGAGTAACCGTGACCAGCCGAAGCGGCAAACTGGCGGAGCCAATCACAAAGTGGTTGATTGTTTGATACCTCTGTGCTCTATTGTGAGTAAGTACACTCTAGAGTACGGCCGTTCTCGTTTGACCGCTCGAACTTCCAGGGTGAACAATGCTTTAAACTGTGTAACCGGACAAAAGTCATGCTCGTAGTTGCAGGATCGAGAATATGCGTAGGGGTCGTTCTTGAGTTGAAATGCACCCTGCACATCCACTACGAGGTTGAGTTGAACTTGACAATTCCTAAGAAAGTCAGGATTGGTCAGGTGCTAGGGAGGAGGCGTAGGCTCTATAGTAGTGGTGGGATATCTTGTCAACTCTGATTATTTAACGCAGACAAAATGTTGTTCTGACAGCCTCGTATAGCAAGTAACAGATTTTATAGACAGTTGAAGGACCTTTCCGTTCTAAAAGGAGGATTTGTTCCGGTATTGTTCCACCAACTGTCAACTGCTGCTTATTGTAGTCGGAGAAAGTTCTATAGAGTTCTCTAATTCCTTCGCATGCACTTCGAGTTGTTGCCGCTGTCGACGGAGTAGTCGTTGCAATCCCAGAGTCAATATCTTATGCAGTTCAATTTTTAATAACTCATCACAACTATTTCTCATTCCTCTGTAACCTCTTTTGGGTTTAAGGAGTTTCTTCTCAGACCCTCCCAGTTTGTATGAAAGTTTTAGTGTGGAATATACGCGGAAGAATTAAACCCTGAACACTCTACTTCTATGAATATGTCGAACTACGGCTCAAATACACTTGTAGAACCCGGGAGAGCCAGAGGCCAACACAGGACGAGTCGGCTTTATGCAGCCGATGTCGGTCGTTTACCGGCAAACGGGACAAACAGTTGTAGAAATTACCTCTTACGAAACAACGTTACCGCTAGAAATTCTACCTTAGGTTTCTTTTTAACATTAAAAACACTTTAAGTTACTCTTTATGAACAAAAACACATAGCGATACAAAACGACACACTCATAATCAAAAATGAATCTGTGATGTTGAAAAAAAGTTCAACACTACTTTTTTGTAAGTTTTTGGATGTTTAAGAAGTTTGAATTTTTTCTACTCAGTCAGAGCTTATCATGTGTTGTTATACCTGTATTATATTTACCAAATCCTACTTTTAGAACGAAAAGATTCTTAAACTGTCTATAATATCTGTTACTTGCTATACGAGGCTGTTAGAACAACAAGATATCCCACCACTACTATAGAGCGAGGTATACACCTGCTCCCTAGCACCTGAACCCCGGGGCGACTCCGGTCCTATCACAAGTGTAATTTGTCTCTACCTTATCATTTACAAGTCACTTGTCCAGCCCCTCCATCCACCTCCACCTGTACACAAGTCAACTTCAATTATCCACTGTAATCATACACCAGTCTACATCGATTTACCAGATAACCTTTCATCTTACCTAAAACATCACAAACACAGCTGCCCTAAAGTAACCAGTGTAAGCTGACTGGTTAAACATAACCAAACAACGTGTAGCTGTTAAAGGCGAAACAAATTAAAAAACTAGCATCTAGCCTAAACTAAAGAGCATGCACCACACGCGTAAAGAAACCATCAGCAACCAGAGAAACTCATTACATCCTCGGCCGGAGAGATCTACGATTTTTCGATTACAAAAAGTGCAGTTTGAATTTTGGGATATTTAAATTTTAGAGCTCACTGCTGTGAAACTTTTAAAAGTCTAGGTCTAATGACTCTTCCAAGCTTTTATATTTTCGAGTCTGTCCTGTATTGCCTTTGTAAGGGAGTCTTATACACGAGTATGAGACGAGAATCAGAAACGACTTTTGTGTTCAGCAACACAGAACAAACTTGCTGAAGGCTACCTTCTCAAATTGGTGCACACTTTTTTAATTTATTGCCAGCGTATATACAATTTGAAAATAACCAAGATTTGTTCAAAGCTCGAATAAAAAATATTTAGTATCACATGCATTTCATGATTTAGCTGAGTTTCTGAACCAGATCGAATCCCAATAGCAATGATGTTACCTTTTTTTCAAGGGAGTGAGTGACGTGCTTGCGTGCATGTCTGATAATGGAATTACAATTTGTTGTTTTTATATTTTGTTTTTGCAACACATTTCTTTAATGTACACTGCAAATAAAGTTATTTATCTACAAACCGATTGATCTACCCAGCCCCATGTTCGAGCTTCTCTAGGTGCTGTTAGTTTATTTATGTTTTTTTGCATCTAGGCTAGTTTTTGAATGATTTTATTTGACCTCAACAGTAACATATGTAGTTTGGTTGTGTTTGACTAGTCAGCTTACGCTGAATACTAGCACCTCATTTTATAATTGTTTGTGCGATATCAGATTGAAGAACCCGAAACGTTGACGCTCACCAACGACGTAAAATGTTGGAAATAATATTATCCCATCGTCAACGTAGTCGGTTGCAAAACGCTTTACTTCTTCACATAGCCGGAACTGATACTGGTATGTAACACCCTGTATATCTCGGCACACGGTCGTGTCCGTGGCCTGGTTATAGTATAGTTGGTCCTTATAAGGGTAATTAGCTATCAGTAGTTGGCAGCCGTGCTAATGGCCAAGTACGGGACTGTGTGCGTGCAGCCGTCACCCTTTATCCCTCCACGTCACTGTCAATATATTAAATCCACTATACAGTGTACGATATGACTAACGTAGCTGGTGTAGGTTCATCTAATGTATCTCGTTATACAGGCAGTTTGTGCACTATCTTAGAACATTTCTTGTTTGTAGTTTGTTGTTGACGATAGTATACAATTTTTAAGGTTGAAATATTATTTCGGACGTGTTCCATAGATTTTAATTAACACCGAAGAACACGACACAACGTTTCGGGATCTAAAACTGGACCCTGTTTTCAGGTAAACAGTAACCTAAAAAATAGCTCAAAGATTTATGAAATAAGCTGGTTTAAAAGTAATCAACGCAATCTGACTGCTTAGCTCGTTACTTTACGCCTGAAGACGACATTAGATTCCATATTCCGAAACGCCGTGTTCTTTTTGTCCATTAAAAACTATGGAAACCGTAGGTAATAATATTTTAACGTATCCACAAAGTATTTTAAAGACCCTAGGGATTTTGTCTGAACAATTTAAAGACCCTCCGTATAACACTATATATAACTACTAAGTGGTTTACATTTAATCTTACCAAATGTTATTAAGAGAGCGTTTGTTCACACATAATTGGTAGTTTTCGTGATTCGTATCAATTTTATTTATTTATTTACCGATTTACAAATTTGTTTGTGTTGGCATAATAAAATACAACAGTTATGAGATAAGTACAGTATTAGATGTAAATTTCATAATTAGATAGTTATTCCACGTCTACAAACGCCGTTAAAAAACCGTTCAATATAATCACCTGTGTTATATTTAATTGGCCAAACGTGGCAATTTATAATAACAATAGAACCAAACCACTGTCTATTATTATATGAAATCACATCTGTTTGGCGCTCAGCTGATAATTAAGGAGTGTTTCAGCTTTCCCACGTGTGGCTGTGTAATTACATATAGTATAACAGGTTCAAGAGTAGGGTTGCTACGCCCCTACTAGCAGTATCCACCCCTCGCCCATTATAGGGCGCCGTCAATAGTTTAAGTCTGGAAAATAACATAATTTAAAAATACTTCTACGCCAGTATTAAATTTTATTTTGGTTGACTAGACCTTTCGGAAGCTAGGCTTCCTTCATCAGGTCCAACTGGAAAATTAGGTTAGTTTTGTGTTTGCTTTTTTACATGAAGGTGTACATGGTTATTTAAGACGTGTATAACCTAGGTCTATCAATATGGTTTGGATAAAAAGTTTTAAAGTTGGAAACAAGCCTTCTTTTATTTTGGGTCGATGTATTAAATTTTTGTTTATTTTGAAACCATTGGTACCATTTGTATGAAATAACTGCCGTAGCTTCATGTGTATATTATCAAAACTTTGTTGCCGAAAACTTTAATGCTGCGTTACCGATGCTCGTATAAATGCATTTACAACAAAAAATGGTAAAATAATCCATTTAATTCAAAGTTGTGTATACAATAACCACAAAAAGTATAGATAACTAAAAGTCCACAGTAGCCTACTATATTTCGTTAAAAATTCGATCAACATTATGGTATGATTTTTTATTTTATTTTTAGTGCTTCCAAATACGACTGGTTTAAACAAATACGTGAAAACCTGGCCAACAGTAAGAAAGCCTAATAGCAAGCCTATTTTAGGTATAATTTCAAAATTGTTATTTCGGATTTTCCGACAACTTTAGGAGAAAACCCCTTCTTTTTTCTTTTGAAGCGCCGTGGATGAACAATTTTGAAATCGATCTCCGGTAGTAGTATAAATTTTCAATCCAACATATTATTTATTCATTTAACAATCGATTTTAAGCTTGAGTGGTTAGTCATAATGAAAAATTCTTTTTTGGATGAAACCACTGAAATATATATTTTGATTATATAAAATACAGAAACAACACATTTCGTCTACACTATGGTACACATCTTCAGTTGTGTAGAGAAACAATTTCAACCATCGAGATGAAACTTTTGAATTACCTGTAGCGTGGAACCCTGTTTTTACATAGCCTATGTATAAGCAAAACTAACATTTTCTTTCAAAATTTTGAAATCATTTTAACTTCAACCATCGGGTTTAGTTTGTTTATTTACAATTAAAATGGTTTTATCTTTGAATTTCCTATACTCCCTATACACATTTTATACATTTATTTTTTACTCATTCTTGTCTACACAACTGAAGATGTCTACCATAGCGTATTTTATATAATTAAAATATATATTTCAGCGGTTTCATCAAAATGAATTTTTATTTAACAATCGAGTTTACCTAAATCCAACCCACTGCCCTCCAGTCGACGCTTACTTATGTATACGCCGGTGTGGGCGGGCGGCCTATGCATGACATTACAGCCAGGAAGTAGCGCATAGAAGACAATAGATTAAGCAGCACAGGTTGTGCTTGTGTGATGCCTGGGCTCTCTATGATGAAAACACTCATACAGATGGAAATGCCGACAATGAGAGCCGTGTAGCACTTAATACGTCCATTTCTATGTAAATCCATTACACATTACCGGCTAAATGTCATGCATACGCTGTTATTTCAGGGCTATGCATTGTACGGTTACGTAAATATCGCACTCTAAGTTGGAATATATATACGAGTGTATATATTACGTAACAATATCGAAACTGAATTTAGAGAAGAACGCTTTAGCACTCAGCTACGTATTGACTTGATCTAAAGGGGGTTGTTGTATAATTTATAATTTTAGATACCTAACAAGTATAGATAGGTCATAACACGTTTGATTAACTATGATCCTGATCTTTCAATAGTTGTTTTTTACTAGACTAGAAAAGGTGAAATTAAGGTGCAGTCATCACCTAAGATGTCATCACCGCTCTCGGGGTGGCGTGGTAGAGAGGACTTTGTAGCTCTAACTTCGCCTCGATAAACAAGACTAACTTTACCTTTAGGAGCAGATTTTAAACAAATTTATTCAAACCTACTTTCATACTGTCAACTACAAACCTACCGTTACGTTAGCCACGAATTATCAACCGACTGTAAGCTACGCCATAGCTCAGTGATGTAGTGCGTGCTTCGCACAAAACCAGTGCGGGTTCGAATCCCGGGCGCAGTGATAACTTTTCACGATGGCCACTCCCCGTTGTTCGGAAGTCACGTTAATAAGCTGTTGGTCCATTCCATTGGGCGAGGTGCAATTGATGAATGACCCAATCTGGGGAACAGTTGTCCCTAGTTCGTAACAAGACTACACCTCATCATCCATTAAAAACACACACGGTATGTTACTCAATTTTATCCCATATCCACCTTAAAATACCCTCTGAAAGGGATCGGTGACTTAAAAGTATCAAAAAGTACCCCGGTGGGCTTACAGCCGGGACACCGATCTCGGTTGCAGGTTGCAGGTTGCAGTTCCCAGTAGTCTATAAACCTGATGAAACTGTGGGCGTGACCGTTTACGCACTCAGGACCGCGCGCTGCACGGTGCGCGTTGTGATTTATGCGAGGAACAACGACGAGTAATGACCGGGTAGCGGACAAAGGCTTGCGCGTCGCTCAACTCAAGGTTACAGATTACCCAGGAATCTCTCACAGTCGCAGCGAGTGGCGGCTAAGTAGGGGGGAATTAGAGGTTCGAGGCCAGGGGTGACCGGAGGTGTCAAGTGTCTAGTATCTACTCTGCGGTCAGGTGGATCTTTGATTGTGAGCACAGACTAGAGATATAGAGTCCGTTAGTCTATGTTGTGAGGTTCGATTTTCTTGGCGGGAATATTGTTCTCTGTAGTGGTTGTTGTAAAAAGGTAAAACTTTACAAATGTAAGTTGTGACTGCGGGGATCGAACCCGCGCCACCGGGGGGATAAGCTCCGGAGTCGCGTGCGATACCAATCCGCAAACGGTCCGTTGTTGTGTATTTGGTTACAAAACCATTTAGGTTCTTCTTTGTTTTAAAATCTTATTTTACAAATACCAATTTCTCAAATATTTTTCACTCTGCTTGCAATGCCTGTGGAACCATGCTAAATCTACACTTTAGACTATGCATGCAGAGTTTAAAAGAAAAACCAACTTTTCTTTTGCAACCTTTGATTGTACTGTATATGCTATACATTGCTATTTATTTTCAAGATTTTCTTCTATAAAAAATATTTGTTTGTGATCATTTAGCGTGAAAGCGTTAGACTGATAACATTACTCCATTGGTTACCATGTGATTTAGGTTCGTTACCGTACCATGTTTTTATCCACTCTCTTAGAAAAGTACAATTTTTTCTTGGAATTTTCTGTAACTTAGGTTTTACAAATAGGAGTGCTTTGTACCGCAAAACCAGCTAAACTAAATATAATTACTGTCACACCGATACCCAAATAAGGACATGTGTCGATTTCAATATCCTTTCATCACTAACAATTTTAAAACCCACCGACTACTATAACCTGGCCGGTTAGATTTGACGTTGCACAGCAGTCAACCAAGCACGGGTGTACTGTAGACACAATCAGGTACCCTTGTTCCTCGTCATTATATACAGTAACTGGCAGTGTTTCCTTGGCTGTTGGCGATGATGAAATGCAATAAATGTCCCCCTCCCCCGCACCCTCCGCTACAACCCCTTACAGCTGATTGAAGTGCTGCGTGACACCCCTCCCTCCAGCCCCTAAAACCCTTCTCCAGGCCGCTCAGCTGATTTCGGTGCTGTTAAGTTAAACACTGCTTTCCGTCTGTACTGATTCTGTTAATTTATTTTCTGCTGTTACTATAATGTTCTTTTTGTCTGAGTGCGAGTTTCTTGGTAATTTTTGAAAAGTAGGGAGAGTCGGTAAGTATTTTGTTTTAAAACCGGTTTATGAAGCGAAAACCTGACTTAGTTATTACAAATGAAGCTGTGACCAGCCTACTTAAACGTAACAAATTTAGTAATTTCTAAGAAAAATGGGAGGGCAAACCGATGGTCAAATATAAAATATCGCTGGTGAAATTTAAAAAACACATTGACACTCACAATATTGTTAGTGACATTAGTAAATCAATGTGTGGCGACATTGTGGAAAAAGAACAGCCGTGTTAGGTTTATAGGTTCTTAATATTCCATAAATCCGTATGGTCAGTTGTGTGAAAATTTGAAACATTGTAGTTTGCAAACAACCTAACCTAACAACTTAACAGCCCTTAGAGTATCTTAGAGTGTTCTGGTTCAAAATTAAATTCGATTGGTTTTGTGATCAGTCACAAGAGGAGAATTAATCCTTAAAGGTCGGCTTGTTTTAGACACTTTCTAAATTTTAACTCGAATGTAGACGGATCAGAATACACACAGTAAACCCGCTGTCGGCTATATGCAAGTAAATAATCTTGTAGAGATTTATTTAATACTTAAAATATTCTAACCCTCCCACGTTTGTACATCTATGAGACTATTTTTGTCTGTTTGACATTTAAACAAAACTTTAATAGACTACACATTTATAGAAACCTTTCATCACAGGCAGGTGCAAAATTGTTAAACAAACTCCCCAAAAACATTCAATCTCATTCAAAAGGAGGTTAAGAGCTTATCTAATGGATGGCTATAACTATTCTGTTGGGGAATTTTTAGACCAGGATTCAAATTATGATGATTACATTTTATTATACATTTAACCACTAATTGTTTAGATTAGGTTTTCAATATTCTTACTAGTAGCTTACTTTGTTTTATTTAAAATATTTTTTACACTTTTTTGTTACTTTTTGTATTTGCAAAGGTTATTGTATATGACAAATAACATTATTATTATGATTATTAGAGAATGACGCAATATCCGGGTACTGTGGGTAGAGTGGGTTTGGTCTGTAGTTGAGTTATGTCGTATATAAGCGAGAACACTGTAAATGCATCAGTCTAGCGTCCATATCCATTAGCGAGTACTAAACACCGCGCACTCACCCCTCACCCTCACCCCTCACCCACTCAACATCATCCCTCGGACAGAGAAAATCAAGTAATTACACGAAACAGGGGATCACCATCCGTGGCCGGACCTTGCTAGAGGTCGAAATGAGAGTGGTTTCAACCCCACCCCACCGGTGAAACGCTTAGGAAAATAACCATGCACTTTTAGCAGGTAAATACTGTGGGTAAAAAGTGGACAATCAATGGTATGACTGTTGGATAGGTGCTTCCCGTAATCTAAGTTATGATGCTTCCATTGCAATGTCGGTTTAGATGTATTGGTTTTAACTCCAACAGCGTACTCTGAACTTTCAACGAAAATATTCTTGTCTCTTTGAAAATTGAAAAAATATGAAATCCCTTTGTCCACCGCCGTTCAATATCGACTCTTAGATTTTGCGTCGGTGTACAGATATATTTTTAACTCACTCCTGACATTAGAACAGGACGAAGTAATACCGTGTGTAGTTTGCACGAGCGGACGCGTGACGGGTTGGAATCGTGCGCGACTCCGGAGCTGATCACTCCGCTAGCGCGGGTTTGATCCCCGCAGTCACCACTTATATTTGTAATGTGACCATACGGTAACGCTAGGTAAAGGTCGAGGTTGGGTGGTAGGGAAGACTTTGTAGTCCTAACTTCGACTCGTTAAACAAGACAAACTTTACCTTTTTTATATAACTAATAATTTATTTACGGTATTGGTCGAATTATCCAGTCGATAGTTCGTCAGTTTTGGTGTTAGGAAATGTCTTGTGTTTGTTTTTCAGTAAGACATTAACGTGTTTCTTAGCTTCTTCTTGAATTGTAGAAGAATTACAAAAGTTACACACTATTTAAAAAAATGTTTAGTAATTTGGAAATAACGACTTCAAACATCAGTTTTCCCTCCAAATTCGTTGCTTGTCCCAGTCTAATTTTGACGTTTTGTAACTACAGTACAGTATTTACTTGAGAAAAGAAATTCCTCGAGAATTTGAAATATTGAAGTGGTCGAAGTATTAAATCGAAGGGTAAAGTTAAATTTAACTTATCCATTCAACCTTAAAGGTGTTTCTAGCCAATTCACCCACGTATTAAAAACAAGACTTCATTTTCAATGACTCACGTAAACATAATTTATAAACCGCACAATTCATCACAGGTAGAAATTCCCTGCTTAAATCAGTCACTTATCAGTGTGAGTTGTGAACGGGTCAGCAGTTGCAGCAAATAGAGCGCGCAATGGTGCAACACGGAAGGTGCATTAAACGCGCATGTAATCACCGGCACGTATAACGCGCAGACGAGCTGGCCGTCACCTCACTGGGCGCCAGCACCACTGGATTTGTACCTATGCGCACTCGCTTTTCACAGTTACAGTGTGTATAACGTGTTCACAATAACTGTTTAGTAAATTATAAAAACTTTGAGTAAAATCATTTTCCTAAGATAAGTCGTGTTTGTGGGTAAAAAAGGTAAAGTTTGTCTTGTTTAACGGGGTGAGGTTAGGACTAAAAGTTATCTTTACCACCCAACTTCAGCTTTTACCTAGCGTTACCCCATAGTCACTTTACAAATTTAAGTGATAACTACATTTGCGGGTATCAACGGAGTGACTGGGACTCGTGGCGTGGTCCTGTAATCCAGCTTCATGGAGGTCAGGTTTTGAGGATGATATAGGTCTATACCGGCTCAGATAGTCTCAGTGATCATCTGATGATACCCGCATCAACTCTCACCATCGTTTAGACATATCAGACCATCACCTGCGTGGTTCGGAAGTCACGTTAAGCCGTTGGTCCTTGTATTTCCATTGGTCATTGGGCTATTAATTAATGACCCATTTTAAGGAAGAGTCGGCCTTAGTTTGTAACAAGGCTACACCTCATAACTCATTACTACCACTCATCACACTCATCCTTTACCACATATTTGCCTTAAAATACCCTCATGAGAGTGGTCGGCATCTCAGATGTTTTCCAGAGCTAGATCTTACTAGAGTACAGTAGAGGAGCTTTAAACTTCTTACACTGTTGAACATGCTATTTAATCTACGAATAAGGCAGATAATTGAAACAGCTGATTTGAAAAAAGACACAATATGTTCAGCAAACGAGAATTTAGAGTCAAAAACAACTCCAAGATCCTTAATAGATATTGTTTTAGACAAGAACTCATTAGCCATAATTAAAAGCTATGAAATTTTCAGGAGTCTTTTATAGGCACCGCGTTGGTCAAAGAATATGTTAGCTAAGTAAAGGAATCAAATGGGAGCGTTCACATGCAAGCGCGCGCTTTGGCCAAGCGTCCACCGACTGCGGCGCTTTGGCCAAGCGTCCACCGACTGCGGCGCTTTGGCCAAGCGTCCACCGACTGCGGCGCTTTGGCCAAGCGTCCACCGACTGCGGCGCTTTGGCCAAGCGTCCACCGACTGCGGCGCTTTGGCCAAGCGTCCACCGACTGCGGCGCTTTGTGCCAAGCGTCCACCGACTGCGGCGCTTGTAGTTTTCACTCAAATATTGGACACTCCAGATTTGCCCCTTTCGTTCACCAGACTGCATCAACGCCCAAAAGCCCAGCATGGGACTGTCGCAAATACGACAATTGTAACTATTTTACTCATGCAGATCTTTAGTGATCCAGAAGCTCTTCTGGTGTGACACGTTCGTCATCACACACACACACACACACACACGTCATGTCACTGTATTAGTGTGTGTAAACAACATATGTATTCACTGCGCGTGCGTGCGCGGTGTGGCGGGGTCTCTGTGTTCTTGTGTTGTGTCCTTGTACAAGGAGATACTTGGCAAATGTGATTCCAACAAGAGACCTCCGCTTAAACTAATTGTCCTCCACTCCATTATTTAATATGACACGTCTGCCGTGACTCTTTTTGTAGCTGTTCGTCCTTTTGTACCTCTTATCAAATATTCTGTTGCTTTTTATTTCGTTTTTGTTATGCTTAGAAAAATGTATGTTATTGTTAAAGTATGTCCTTTTCGGTGTAAGCGTATTTATTATTTTAATTTTGTTTCAGGCTATATATTTTGTAAAATTGTATCCCGTTGCATGTACGAGTATTATATAACTTGGTTTAAAACTGTTTGTTGCATTTTTAATTATAAATTTAAAAATTCATAATATGCCCCTTAGATATCAATTTGACATACAATAGGGTTTAGTTACCTCCTTCAATATCCAAAAAGGTTGTGGTGAGGGTTGTTACATCCCCGGGACGTTTCGATGTAAAGACATCATCGTCAGACGTGCAGTTTGGTTGCAAACGTCCCGGGATGGGACACCCTTTAAAACAATTTTTTTTATATTGGCGGAGGTAACTAAAGCCTATTTAATGTTGTAAATTAAATTTGAACTCGTACCGTTGCTAGTGCGGTGTGAGGGCGATAAATCTAGTTCGTAGTGCATAGATTGCAGCCCTCCCCAATCACAAGGTCACTTTTCGCGGGAGTAATTCGCAATATGTTATAAACTATTGTCACCAAAACTATTATAAATTGAATACGTTAATTTATCTAAAAAGAATTGATAAGGGGTCTAAATAAAGGGAGGATTCGCTCTCAACTGACCTAATACTTTGAGTAGGCTAGTTGGTTCCTTTCTGATAAAATATTAAAAGAAAACACTTAAGTGTTGTTTAATAAGCAGTATTTTTATTAACTATTTGTCTGGGTTCGCATATTATTCCACTACATACATAACGTGTGAATGCAAAGTCTCTATATACTCATAGGTGAAGCGCAACACAGTGTGCGATGCGCGCATCCTGCAGTGTACAGTATATGCATTAGCGAGGTAAGCACACTCACCTAATTGGCTTGGGCAGTTGAATAGTACCACCTAATCACTGTAAGGGCCTGTGAAAGGGCCTCTCACATCCCTAATGAAAGTGCCCCTTTAAACGTCTTTGTGCCGCCGGTAAATGCTAAATGGCCTCACAAAGAATGCATCTGGAAATTAACGCTCCGTTTTTCGCGTTGAGTAATGGGAAATTTGCTGTGTTTTGCCTGGAGCAATTTTTATATTGTAAAGCTTTTTCTTTGGTGGTATTTATAATATTTTGAGAAAAATGTCATTGTTCTGATGTTTTAAACTAACAATTTTAATACTTTTTATAAAAGGGCTTTAACAGGATGGAAATTAAATGTTTAAGCTAACTTTGTTTCCTATATCTATTCTGTTGATACTTTTACACTCGAAACGCACACAGAATTGTACTCTTTATTTTACTATAGAAGAGGTGTTTAGCCAACAAATTTTAAAATTTAAATGAGTATATCAGCTGTACGTTTTTTTATAATTCAAAAACTCTTAAAAAGAAACTCTTATAGTCATAACTAGTTTTAAGGTATTAGGTCGTTTTAAATATTATCTTCCTTAAATTATGTCAATAAAATGAAAAGAAATATACAATAAATATACAGTATATATTTTACATAACGACTGTTTTATTGACATGTTTTAAAGGAGGTAATATTTCAATTTACTGTTATGACTATAGTTTTATCTTATTAAATTTATGGATGATAAGGAAAAGATACAACTGATACACCATTTAAAATTTTAAAATTGTTGGCGAAACACTTCGTCTATAATGAAATAAAGAGTACACTTTTGTGTGCGTAAATTGTTCTCTTAAAAAAGGCCAATATGCTCTTATATTATACTAAAAGAAAAGAAAAATGGGTAAGACAGAATTCAAAATATATTTTGTGTATACAAACACTATCAGAGATGGAAAGAAAGTTATTTACAAAATCCTTTTTTTATTGTAGAAGAAGTGTTTTGCCAACAACTTTCAAATTTCAAATGCTACGACTAATGATAGAATTTAAGCCTCATTCAATTAATAAAAATTAAGTTTAGTATCAATATTCCAGAATCAGGGCCAGTAAACAGTATAGTAAAAATTAACAGTCCTGCTGTATTATGCATTGAATCCACACAGTTGTTTACCAACGAATGTACGGTTTGCAGCAACCGATTATGGCGCTGTAAAGTTTGACGGGAGTTGCAAAGCGACGTAAATGTAGTCGACAATTCACCTCACAAACCCAAACTCGCGTCTCGGGCCGCGGACCAATGACCGAGAGACGCGGGGTTGAACACAACATTGAACATTTATTGAACATGAACATGAACAGCAACGGCGGCAGTGGTGGCCGGTGTGCAGTGACTTGAACCGGGCGGTATTAATGTCGTGTGCACAGTTTGTTCAAACGTAACTGTTTGTTACCTAATTTATTTTTGGTTTTGTTAGATGATCACTAAATCACTATTTGAGATGCCGACCACTCTCATGAGGGTATTTTAAGGCAAATATGTGGTGAAGGATGAGTGTGATGAGTGGTAGTAATGAGTTATGAGGTGTAGTCTTGTTACAAACTAAGGCCGACTCTTCCTTAGAATGGGCCATTAATTAATAGCCCAATGACCAATGGAAATACAAGGACCAACGGCTTAACGTGACTTCCGAACCATGCAGGTGATGGTCTGATATGTCAAAACGATGGTGGGAGTTGATGCGGGTATCATCAGATGATCACTGAGACTATCTGAGCCGCTTTAAAGATCAGTGACTATAAAGATGCAATTATATTTTTTTTAGAAATTTAGAGAACTTTATAAAGCCGTATAAAAATAACTATTAAAAATTTGAAATAGTTTCCACTACAACTTATATTTAGAACGATAACGTTTACCATGAACATTTGAAAGGATAA
This sequence comes from Matsumurasca onukii, assembly GCA_018831715.1. NCBI lineage: Eukaryota > Metazoa > Arthropoda > Insecta > Hemiptera > Cicadellidae > Matsumurasca > Matsumurasca onukii. The sequence goes on from CM032065.1 coordinate 35,818,089, forward strand.
GATCAAATCTCGATCGGCTCCGCTTTTCATCTGATCATGGGCGTTACGAGGCTGTTCGCTTCGCGCATAACCTCGGCTTTTTGTCCTGTATGTTCACAAGCGTCAAGAGGTTGTTCGCTCCGTTTACAGCCTCGTTTCGGCATTCTGTCTCGAATTTACGTAAATCCTTTACTTCAATTCGTAATACATGTTAAAAGGAAAAACGCGTTTTAAAACGATATCATTAAAATCAGACTTTGCTTTCTCATTCCGTTTTAGCGAAAAAGAATTGCAGTTACCATTTTAGAACTACTAAAGTGTTTTATAGTTTCAAGTGTATTTATGAATATTATTAAATATTAAATGTAAACTTTTTACTTTTATTATTTACAGTTGAAAAAGGCTATGCCGAAATATACCGAGCTTTTATTGAGCATTTTAAAGTGGTTTGTTTACTATTGTAAGTCGAACGACCCTTTTTGGTTTTAATATGAATATTATTGAAATACATACTGATTTTAAATTTCATCACAATCGGAAGTTTCTTTAGGTAATTAAAACCGCTTGTTTTAAAAATCCCCCCCCCCCCCAACCAAAAGCCAACGTCAGGTTCTGTGCTCGTTTCATGGTCCCGGGTCTGGGTTTCTCCATGCCGAGGGCATGAATTTGGTACATTTGTCCAAAGGAAATTCGCTAAAGATATTCTCTTTTATAGCAGTTTTTGTACAGCTGACTTTCACGCAAACCTTAGTACAGTACAGACATAATTGGAAAGACAAAAGATATTCTAGTGTAGCCCGTAAAGAATTGTTATGGAATAAATACACTGGAATATTTTTAGCGAACTGACTGAACCTCCAAGGACCAATTTTCCTGGGCTTAAATCTGACCTAATATACATTTTCCTACGCCCTAATGCATTCCAGTCTGTCCCTAGCAACTCACAAAATGAAACTAAAACAGTAAAAAGTTGTAACAAAGTACAGTAGCGTACACACAATGTCTGGCCGTTATGATTTCAGTAAAGCCGTAAACTGATATAGATACAGGAGGTATTAATATTGATGACCGAGGCCGCCATCAAAACTCGATATTGTATAATCACCGCCATCTGGGCACCCTGCTCTGCACTACTCACTACCCTTGCCGGCCACAGGATATTTGTTGTTGTGCAGAGCTGATATTTTTGTTGCCTTAACGTAACGATTATTGCCTTTGTCGGTTTGGATTTGTCAATACCGTCAAAGTTTGTAACGGGAATTTCCGCTAGAAATAAGCCGTTGACTTTTAATAGATTTGAAGCCGTCTTCAATGAATAAATACAATCCTGACTGTATTTGTTACATGCACGTTGAAGGTTGCCAAGAAAATCGTTAATTTTGTACATTACTTATATTTTGTATATAATGTAATGTTATATGTGTATATTATTAAACACGCTCAAATGCGTTTAAAATGCACTAACTCAAGTGTAATTGTCCAAATTTTTCGGGGAGGTCCTTGGGCCTTTATTTTGCTGGGGGGTATTCCATAGACCTCCCAGTAGATCACTTTGGAAATTAAGGCCTGGAGCCCTCTCCCCGCACATTCAACAGTCAACCAATTAAAACACGGAACAATTTAGGTATGACATTTATTTAGCGTTTTAAGGGTCCGCCTCAGATGCTCGGCAGAGCGTCGTTGCAGAGGTTTGCGGGAAATAAAATGGAGACTTTAGTATTAATCCTATTTTGACGGAACAACTCTGAATTTAACAAAGATATTGTGTTTTTAAGTTCTTATTTAAGAAGCTAAAATAGGTGTATCAAAAATCTAATCACAGGCAAACAGAGATAGACTCTTTATCTTTCCATAAAATTAACATGTCTGAATTAAATCATCATATAAGAGCGCCATCTACTTTTTACAAAACCCTTGCAAGCGGAGGATTTGACAGTTAGGCCGGCATCAGTTGAAAGAAAGCCAGTTGTTACGTAGGGCGGACGAATTCGGCCATTCTCTGCGGTAAAACCCTGAATATAAAACGACATCCGAATATTTTCACGCTTAAGCCACTAACTAAAGTAACAAAAATTTACAAAACGCCTGAAATTTACAATTATAACACAACAAACAAATGAAATTGACATTTGTTGATTAAAAATGAGAATATCTGGGATGGCGAGTGCGACGTTCCATCGGCGACAGCACGCGGGCTGGCAGCTTGCCACAGCCCTGACAGCCAAACTAATGCAAAATAATGCTAAGCATAAATCAACCGGCGAAATACATCTTGTACAATATAAATCTGCGTTATTATTCCAACAAAGCGGGCCGGGGTTAATGCCAATGTAAACACTGCTGAATTCCACCCTCCTTTTTATCCACCGAATGACGAATTTTCCGAATTTTCGTGTTTTGATTGAATTAATGTTTCGGGTGAAAGACTTTCATTGGATTGCGAACGGGAAAAAATATTGTATGTAAAAAAGCTGATTAAACCAAATTATTTTGTCAGTTTAGGACCCACCAAAGTTTTGTCAATTTTCCCAAAGTATTATTTTTATAATTTTTTGTCTGGTCAAAAAAATTGTGCATTAAATTTTATCGTGTTTTCTGAAACGACCGAAAATGTTTTAGTAACAAAAGTGTTGTCAAATTTCTGTCGTTTACAATAAAATATCGAAAGTTATATATAGTAAGTTATATAAATTATAATAATTTAATAAAATCAATTTATCCAAAAATGAATTATTGAGCGTTAACAAACCAAATGGTGTCCATGTTATAGGTGTAATTTTTTTTAAATTTACGGGTTAGTTTTGGGAGACAGTTGAACTAAAGTTTAAAAGAAGATAAACTCCTTAGAACTGCTGATAAACCATCGTCACCGTTGTACCATCTGACTATAAAGTGTTACAAAAAATTATAGGAGAATATGTTTTATGTACAAAAGTTGTATATTATATGGCATATTCGCCAAAGGCGTATTCAAATTTCATTTTCTAAAAGCGTTGATACTATTATTATTTGATTTAATTTGTTCCGGTAATAAGTTTAAACCGGTTTAACTCTCGGAAAATTGTAACTACTCCCTATTTATCTCCTGAAGTGATAGAAAAGTTCCAAGATAAGCAATTTTGTAATATTTCTCGACCACTATTATAAACCTTTAAAGCTCCAAACTTGAACTCCACGTCAAATCTGTTAGCCAAATGCACTTATCTACGTGTAGAACAGAACAGATGTATGAACGGTCGTGATGGTGGTTTATACAGGGTGGAGGGGTGCGTGGCAGCGGTGGAGAATGGCACCAGGTACTGCAGCCTAACTAGCTATTAGCCACTAACAAGCTACCGGGCTACTGGCATATGGTAATGCGGCCACTACATCCTACTTCACTGCTAATGATCATCTGATCTGGTCAATACTTCTGCTTCACATCATCACGTCATCACTTCGCATTTCCTCCATCAGTCGTCACTGCTAGGTGGGGCCGGGTCTAGTGGTGCGTTGAAGCGCAAGGTCACCGTTGATTTCGGTAAATTAGGTGTTTTTAATATCGTGAAGTTGTAAGAGGGTTGCGAAGACTCAGCTTACGTTTATCTCTACATGGGTACTTAAAGCAATTATGCTATGTCGAGCATGTTGCCAACATACTACCAATATTGTGGATTACATCAAACAGAGATTTGAAAGTGGTTGGAAAAATCTGCATTATAAATGCACCGTATCCCTTTGATAAAACAGAAGTCTAAAGGTGATGAGTTCGAAATAACGTGGTAGTATGAAAGAAGTGTGCTCGTTGGGGAGCAATAATGTGTTAAAATTAAATAAATAAATCACAACTTTTTAAGCCAGTCGTAACCGAATCGTAACCCACCAGGTACAAACCAGCTTGGTGATTGGTAGAAATGTCACAACTACCATTACCAAATTCGTGTTGAAATAGTTAGCAAGATCGCCACTGGCACGAGAGAGTCGAGTAAAGGTAAAAAGGTAAAGTTTGTCTTGTTTAACGAGGTGAAGTTAGGACTACAAAGTTTTCTCTACCACTCAACCTCGACCTTTACCTAGCGTTACCGTATAATCACATTACAAATGTAAGTGGTGACTGCGGGGATCGAACCCGCGCCACCGAGTGATGAGGTGCGGAGTCTGGAACACTTACCGACGCAAAGTGGCATCGAGTTTACTAGGAATCTTTGCGACTTCTTAGACCGTCAGGATATTGCTCTCGCAAAGCAATATCGTCACTGTGGATCGACCCCGAATTCAGTAGGACGAGGCACTTTGCTACCGTGAATGGGTCGCATTGTGTCCAACACATGAACCAAACACTTGGAACGTAGTATCCAGGAGGTCGCAAAGTGTCTCCCCGTATTGCCCTAAGGGACGCTAGCCAGAGTGGAGAGAGAGGAAAATGTATAATATAAAGACACTTAGGAACACAGAACCGTATCGGAATCTGTGTTGCAAATTGATATTTACAAGAGAGAGAGAGAGAAGTAGGAACAGTGTGCCGGGCGAGTCGTGAGCTCTAAATGCATGCTAATATGCCTTGTAATCTAATGTCGTGCTGGGCTTTACCCACGTAAAAGTGAACACGTATTGCTATTTTTATCAATAATCATCAACAACTAAGGCGCATTATGGTATATTTATGATGAAACGGTTAACGAGTTTTAAATATATTCAGATTATGCGAAATATTTTATACATTTCCAAATCTCAGATAGGAATAGTTATTTGGAAAAACTCCATTCATAAAAATCTGATCCAAAAATTAACACAAAACGTAAGGAAAAGAGCTAGCTCAAAATTCCATCGAACAGCTCTTCTTGTTTACTATAAAGCTATGGAAAGCTTAATAATATTTCAACCTGGGAAATTCTACCAACGTCAACAACAAACTTCAAACAAAGAATAAACAGAAAAATTATTTGTTCTCGTTCGAAGCTTTACAGAACATTAAATATTAACAAAGATGTCCACTTGACCCAAGAGTCAGATTTGCCTCCAGACCCGATAGATCTCAGTTGTGTACCAGTACAGTAAGCCTGGAGTTCTGGCATCCAGCCCGGTCTTTTCCCTCTGACTCTGTGAGAACACATTCATTGCTTGTAAGTGTTGTCTGATTGTGATTTCCTACATTTCTCTTCAACTTGTTCTGCGATTTGTCTAATCAGTTTAACTGATCGCCGCTTCGTATCACTGTTGGCTAATGAAGATTTGTGTGGATTTAATCTCCTATAAGCGTTTCGCTCCGAACGTTGACAAATCCTGCATAATGAAAAATTCCTTTTTGGATCAAACCACTGAAATAGATATTTTAATTATATAAAATACATACAACACGTTTCGTCTACACTATGGTAGACATCTTCAGTTGTGTGGACAAAGAATAGTAAAAATAAATGTATAAAAAAGTATATAAAATGTATAGGGAGTGTAAAATAATCCTGCATCCTTTAAATCTTCATTAATAATAATGACTGAATCTAATATTATGTTGCGACAGAGAATTACTTAATTAACGCAAATTTTGGGTTGGCAACATTAGTTGGCCTGAAAGCTAAAAGACCTAAAGACGTAATAATTGTTATTGGTTCCAAGTATTTGTTTATTGCCAGAACGTCATTTAACTCTTCTGAATGTATATTATTTATCAGTTGAAACACCCAATGTTTACGTTTATCTCCCTAATATATCTGAATGACTGGTAATGTTCACTCTTCCCAAAAACTGTTTAATGTCTTCGAATGCCTCCTTTATCACAGGAAATAATTTCGATGTTGACAACTTCGTGTATTATAGCTAGTTTTAACCCTGCTGAAAACGTACATGGACAATGATTTTTGTCGACTACTCAATCAACGATTCGCGGACTTTTTTATGAGTCCTTGAAGACATGTTCAAAATCTCAAAAATACTGAAACGAGCCCGTTTGAACTCAGTCACTTTAAATTTTGACATTATTTCTTTAAAACCATGGAATTGTTGTTTTAATTCCGTGTGATGTTCTGGTATCCCATCTTTTCCAGCCATAGCTAACCTTCATCCTCTTTCTGTTACAGATAATCAAGCTGGCCGCTACGACGACGATGAACCCTCACTACCACCCTTACACGGAGTTGAGCTCCCCCCACTCCCCTCCTCCGGACAACAGCAGCTACCACGCCAACCAAGGGGGGAACCTGAGCAACGGGCACAACCACGTCCTCGGTAACCATCCGGGCCACCACGAGCACCACCACCACCAACACCCCGCCTTCCAGCAACCCCACCACCAGCTGCACCACCACCACCATCACATGAACAACAACAATAACAACAACAACCAGAACTGCGGTGGTGTGAAGGTGTGCGCAGGTTGTGGGGGTAAGATTGTGGAGAGGTTTCTGCTGCACGCGCTGGACAGATATTGGCACAACAGTTGCCTAAAGTGTTCCTGCTGCGGCGCTCTGCTCGCTGACCTAGGCACCTCCTGCTTCACCAAGGCCAACATGATCCTCTGCAAGGCGGACTATATCAGGTATGTCACTTCAACACTATTCTTAACTCTGACTTGATAAGATACTCGTTGACGCTCAGCACCGCTTCAACAATAAATTCGAATATTTTTCTTCGTTTATGTTTAGGATATCCGCAGTCGCCACTTACAATTTAGAAAGGGGATATACGGTGACGCTAGGTAAAGGTCGAGGTTTAGTGGTAGAGAGGACTTCATAGTCCTTACTTAGATAAGACAACCCCCACCTTTTACCTTTAAAAATAATTTCTTGAAGTTTTAGAGATCTTAATTCTTTTCTCAGGCGCGGAGAAATGTTAAACACGACCGAGAGAATAGGGCAATGAGGTCGCCTTGAATTATCCACTGTAGTCAACAAAATTAATGTAAATGTGAAGGTAAAAAGATAACAATAAAAAATATAAGTACAATTAGAGTAAACTGAACTACTCAATAACAACTAAAATCGATCCCTTACTAACATTTACATAGACAGATACTGTCTCGTCAGAGAAATATTTAGAATTGCAACAGTAGTGGCAATAAAGAAATCTTATTGACCTAATTCGTGTGAATGGGATTTCGTTCTGGAACTGTTGTGTGACTTGAAATATTCAAGAATTGTTGTCGAGTCAATACATGTGTGCAATAACTAATAATAACCTTTTAACTATATCATGCAAAAATATTGTGTGATATTTAAATCTGAAACGTTTGTTTTTAGAAAGTATTTAACAGCTTTTGTCCCATAAAGAGTATTAATTCCTTAATTTGCATCATTACTGACAACCAAACGAGTTTCTAATACCAAAAGAGCTTTTGTTAAGTTAAAAATATGTTAGAGTAAAAACTATGGTGCTAAATTTCATTGTAAGCCAGCAATACTAATCAAACTGAATTTTATTAAAAGTCAATTATGTGCATAGATTGTATCAGTTTAATTTGAACTGAGCTACAATTTTCACCAGTTCTCAGCACCAACAAGAACTACGGTCATTTATCACGTGCATGAGTCACTGATTGGCTGAATGACGTCATGCCGAAGTCGGATTCAGCCAATCAGAGAGGGCCTGGCTGTGAGTGGAATAGTCGCCCAATAAACTGAGCTATGAATCGAGTCTTGCCTCCGAACTGCGCCGTAAACCAGTCTGTCCTGGAAATATAGCCTTTTGACCTACAATCCACATCCAAATCATGCCTTGTTCACAGTCCAACTCACTTTTATCATTGTCTACAAGCAGCAGTTCAGTAGCTTTGTGCATATTTCTTTGCGCTGAAAATTATAAAATGGCAATGGTTATGAAGGAATAATAACTACGATGAAACTACTATACTATTATTGTATACTTTGACTTTATAACGTCAAATTAGTCAGTATTTAACACCAAACGCTTCAAAGTATTAATTAAATCAATCTGATAACGAGCAATATCTTCAGGTTTCAATTCTTCGTCATAGTGATTATTTTCACAATTTACTTAAATTACATTGATCGTGATTTAGTCATACATTTACAATACGTAAATTAAATATTTTTTAGTAACTGGACGTTTATTAAAAACCATAATACTGCATAGAATGTTAACAAAACAACACAAGCTCAATATATTGTTAAAAAGTTAAACATCGTCGATAAATTTTAGATAAATCATTCTAAGGTTAAGTAAATCCAAAATAATGGAATATAATGGCATCTTAATGGAATAGAATGCGGTGTACATTGTAAACGGATATTAAATAAAATTGATTTATTTCTGTTTGACTATTTAAAACAAACTGAATTTGTGTTTGCATAATGTATAAAAAACTGTTCGTTTTCCCTCCAAACCTCGCCAGTTGTTTGCAAACACCAAACACAAGATCGCAATCAGAGGCACATCACGATCATAAAAAGATCAAAAACAGGAACGGGGTATATTCAGACGTGTCCCGAGTACGAGGAATCACTCAGACTTGTCTAGGGGATGGTGGTGGTGTAGCGGGGTGGGAGGAGGGGGTGCAAACTCGATTCCGAGCGCAGAGACGACAATCAGAATCACCCGACTGGGTTTACCTACATTAGCTTCCTGCGCCGCGACCAAACACCACATTTTCCCTTCGGCTGACTCACTTCACTGGTTTGATCCGGTTCGTTACCACCTTTCCAACCTTTGCACGGCACTTCATCAGCGGCACAATGTGTGCCTGGAGGCGTCATGTTGCGCCGTAGCGGAGTGACCTGCTGGCCGTAGTGATCCGAGATGGCTGTGTTGATCACGGACACCCGCGCGTCAGTTTGTGACAACGTTATTAATTGCTGAGTGGCCGGTCTCCCTCGTTGGAGAGTTGATTGGCTAGCAGAGGTCAAACGACCTTAATAAGTCAGCGAATTGTTTTCCATTGGACTACTTACGTCTAAAACATCTATATTAGAATCCCTTAAAATTATAAATAAATAACCAATTTATAAAACTTTGCTGTGGGGTAGAATTAGTCTTAATTTGGGTCTTGTACAACTACTCTATAATTCAACGATTAGTGAAACAAATAGTACAAATGCAATGCAAGATGAGTAAACTGAAAATAACACAAAACTAACGAAGACAAATAGAGCAAAACACACTCATTGGAACCCCATGTTAAATTAAATTCCGAACGAGAACTGAAACTCGGATACTTGTTCGACCGGCTAGCTCAAGTGGGAGTTGATTAACGTTGGCAAAGGCAGGAAGAGGCAATCCAGTGAAGATCTCACTCGGAGGTTGACCACAACAGACCGATGAGACGAGACGACTGGTGAGGTGTGAGGTGCTGGCATGTGGAATGTGTAGGGGGTAGTGAATGAGTAGTAAGTGACCGCAGTCAGGCGTGCGCTGAGTGTACCTACACACACACACACACGGGAGGAAGTTGTAATCATCTCTTTAGCGGTTCCACAGTCATCACCGGTGTACAATAATAAAGATGTAGATCAAATAATTTATCACAAATGTTTATATCTTGAGAGTATTTTAGATAAGCTACTATCTTTATGCCAAACAGCAACTAACGTTGTTTATGAAGGGCCTCATCTAAAATATAAAGTTTTAATTGGTTTTTTGTATCTACACATTTTAAAATTCATGTAAGAACGGTTTCCTGGTGTACCAATGTAAAAAGCTGACAATAATAATAGGGTGATAGTAACAATGTGTATACAGTATCATCCACTTGCAATATTTATTGCAAATTGAGGCTTGCCGTTGGTAAATAAATTAGTGTAGGTTCGCTAATATCAAAATACATTCGCTACACTAATAATAACACTTTCAGACTGCCATGCTAGCTACAACACCTCATAAAAATACTTTTGAACCCAGCAGATAACGTAGTAAAAATATTCCCAAACCACAGGTATATTTAGCAGGAATAAAGTTACAAATGTACTCGTTGTTAAAAGTTTGATCAATGCACTATGTTGTAACTGTGGTGTGGCGTGCAGCGCTGGCTTTTGGAAGTATTACCTAGAATTTGTGTTTCTGTCTCTCGACGAAACTGCAAACTCCGTCTTCTTTCAAGTACAGAGTCACGCATGTTGCACGTAAAGCTGAAGGTTTCATTCAAAGTATTTGCTTTTTAAAGCAGTAAATTATTGCCCGCTTACATTGTTTACACGGTGGGTTGTTGCGTGCAAATATCTTCCATCGCTAGGTTTTTGTTAAAACCTTTTGAAAAGTGATTTTGTTTTTTCGTAACACTGGCATAAAAAAATTATAAATAACTACTTACTATTATCATCACAATCCAAACACTCTTTTAATTGTGATGATGCCAGTAAATAGCAATTTGATCAGCCACAGTCAAGTATTAATACTTTGTCGAAAGAGTATCCATAATAATTATGGATCACTACAGTTCCAAACCACAAGGACTGTCTTTTTTTAGACACGGCAATGTCTCATAAATAAGTAGTCTATGGATATCTTGTATAAAAGTAGAATTTGAGCGTGTATCGTAAAAATGTATATCTTGGCCCTGTACTAAATTACTTTTGAAACACAAAATAATATAGTTTCAAAAATGTATAGTGACGCTAATGTAAGAATGTTTAGATTTTTAAAATAATGTCTACGATGTCCTTGACGACAATTTGCAAATAACTCGAATTGCCGATTTTGGAGGATAAATGCTCTTAACAGTTTAGTTTCAGCACAGCTACCCAATTATTATTAAATTATTTTAATATTTTTTATAATTGAATATCTTCGTACATCTTGCTATACAAATAAATCAGATAAACCATTGCACAAGTTACGATTTATGCCACATAACAAAGACCCACAGTATGATTTTGCCATTAAATTTCTTAAATCACCGAAATTTGCCAATATTTTTAACGAGTACATAACGACGCTAAGGGGTGGTGGGGTAGGTGAGCGTCAGCGGCCGCGGCTTGCGTGGCAATAATTGCCGGCCTGTCAACATAACTCGCAACAACCCCCGGCTGTAATTTACACAAATAATCCACCGGATGCAGTAGACATTGTGAATAACAGATACCCGCTATCTAGGCTACGCGTCATTAGGCGCTACGTAACAATCACTGTACACGCGCACAGGTGTACGCGCAGTTCCAAATTCTCACACAAACACACATTTCTAGAGGTTTTCATTTGTAAACGAGACGAAAAAACAATATTATTGTATTAGCACGTTTTGATTTTTATTTGTATAAATGGTAATGGAATTTCCATAACCATTTGACGGAAATATCCAAATGAAATTGTTCAAAGGCTAATTATTATTTAGAGGTTTCGTAAATCAATGGTGGAGGTTCAACTGTCCTAAATATTGTTTTAAAACCCACATTTCGAGGCTCTTATTGTATTCTGTAGGGGAAACGGTAGACCTATTTTGAAAGTGTTCATCAATAAGCATTGTTGTCTATTTTCAGCCTACTATTTTAAATGCGCATCAGGAGTGTATTTTCATAAGCGAATATTTTGCTCAAGTTAACAAAGTGTCAGATTCTTGAAGTGGAAATTATTGGCAATAGTACTTTACAAATATTTTAAAATTGCAAAAAAGGCCAATATATAGTGATTTTTATACACGAGCGTTTTTAACAACAACGCTGTCATCGTCAGGCAAACCTGTGACATAAAAATATGTAACAAGCGCTTGTGTATTTAAAACTCACTTACAATTGACCTTTATTGTAATTTTAAAATATTTGTAAAAATTGTCAGATTTTATGGTTTGATAAACAACACAAAAGTAAATTGGTTTTATTGGTAAACGTAATAACCGACAGTTGGTAATGTTTTAGGTTTTGTATTTATTCCATTTAAGGTGTATAATCAGTTGAAACTTAACCATCATATTTCGAAATGTCTACCATTATACGTTACTTCAGGCAAATAAAAGTATTATAGAACTAACGTTTGAAATTAATAACTTTTTGTTTAAAATAATTGTTTTAAGCAAACCAAACTGTTGCCGTTCGACTCGTACTGTTGCATAACCATACTTTATCATGGGTAAAACTTCAAACGTCGAAGCCACTGATTTAAAACGCCGTGAGTCTAGATATAAAACACGCACAATATAATTGTTATCGTTTTACTCAAATTCAATCACACAGAAACATCGTGTAACAAAAGTCCAAAACAACAAAATCAAAGAACCTCTTGTCGTAATTATTTACCCGACCTGAAAACCTCAAAGCGACAAAGAGAGAAAACACTCTTCAAAAGAAAAAACACTCTTAACAAATCTCAAAGATTTGCTCTTAAGTACTTTATCACTAAAAATCCAGCGTAAAGGAGACAAATCAAATTACCCGTTGCGGATTATTACAACCCCCCCCCGCACCCCCGACCCGACACCAAAGAAAGAGAAGAAAGTGCGGTGAGTAAGCAGTGGTGGTGGGGAGGAAGAAGAAGGGGAGAGATTTTTATCTCAGTAATTAAATACGGCGGTTTTCATCTCTTAATCCTTTGATACAGTGGAGAAGTGAACAAAGTCGAGTGAGACATAATTCAGGGCAAGAATAGAAGAGGCCGTTAACAGACGATAAAATTAGCATGAAGGTGTAGTTACAGCGATGACGAGGGCCGGGGGGAGGGGGTAATTAAGAGACCCGCCGGGCTTTATTATTTACGATAACTGCGGCTCACCTGTAATGCGATTTGTATAGTACAAAGTGAGGCTAACTTCACGGACTTAGCCCCGAGCTTGAGCCGAGCCGGAGTGTAACTAACTTATGCGCTGTTTTGGTCGAATCTGTTGCTAAGTTGATCACAGAGGTACGGCGAGGTTTTGCCGCCTGGCTGGACCGACCAAAGCATCATTAGGCCCTTTACGCGCTAAACTCCGGAATTCGATGCATAAGTTCTCCTTTGTTACAGAGAGAGTTTAACCCGGGATAACTTTCTTCCTGTAATACGCGTTGTTGTGGTTACAGAATTCATTGGTTTCGTGTACGGAAAATGCTTGACACATTGTACGCGATATTAGAACTATTGTCAAAGTAACAATCGCATCTTAAGAGTACACAGTACCTAGCGGCCATTTTGTTTTTGTTCCGTAAGAACAATGTAAAAACAAGCATTTTCTTGGAATCTTGAGACACTTTACACCCACTATTTTCATCGGATATTTTTAAAACATGTTTTACTTTAAAGATGACAATGTAATGCAGTGTCTCCTCTGACCACTTTTTTGACAATTTTATTAGTTGAACAGTAAAGCTTAGAAATTCAACTACAACGTGTCTTCAATTTTTGGATTTATGTCACGGTTTGACAAATGAAAAAATGGAAATTCGGCTCAGTGGAGTCACTAAAATGAGTCCAATCCAGACATTTACTTTGTTCTTGTTTGATTAGAAGATTAATGTACCAGGTATGTAATACACTTTAAAAAGTGTATTTAAAACAATCCGATGAAAACTATAGGCGTGAAGTATTTCAAGGAAATGCATGTTTTACATCGCTCTTGTGGGACGAAATTCAAAATCACGATAATTGCTGCGCAATCTTAATACTTGAAAAGACTTCTGTACTTTTTGTCCATAATATTCAATTAAACCATAGGTAAAAAGATTGTATGCAATTTAGTATATCAAGTTTAGAACTTACAAACATGTGTTTCATTGGATGTATCCAACAAAATCAGCACGAACCTTTCCCCCTACATAAAGTTTAATAAAAGCCAGACTCTTCCAGGAGAAAAACAGTACATCTTTTTGTTCAAAGTCTTTGAGTTGAAAGACTTTCGTCCAATAAGCTCGCATTATTCAATGTCTCTAAAATTTCCGAAAGTATAATCGTTTCTTTACGGAGAAAAACTCAACACCTGAAGGGACGGGATACAGACACAGTTGGAGTTAGCAAAGAAGACTTTGACAGAAGGCGCGAGGTGTAAAGAGAGCGCTGCGGGCGCTACGAGCGGCAGAATATTGAATTACGACAATCGGCATTTAACAGGCGCCCGGCGGGACTATTCAAATACTTGCAAATGTCGATTAACATAATTACTGGGTAGAAAAATGCCGCCAGCCGCTCGCTCTGCGCCCTACCGGCGCGATACGGTATCATCTCCGTACACCGAGCTCGCGCGCGCAGTAAGGGAGGGGGTAAAGTTAATTTCCTCCGGTAATTTGAAGAATAAAACTCAAAGGTGTTGGCGCTTCTGAACCAAATTAAATTAGGGAATGTTGAGCGGTAACTTGGCTTGATTCCAATTAAGGCGCGAGTGAATGTTACACTTCTTGGCGCTAAACAATCTTCTTTCATTAGGTCTGTGTGTTGTGTTGCTGCCGAATTGCCTCCCCCGCTGCCCCCGCTGTTGTATGAACGCCATGACCATCTTCCTTTAGTGCCGCGCTGACTGAGTCATTCGCACCGGCTAACTCCTACCAAGTTAATTCAACAATCTTCTCAAACTGCGGATACTAATGTACAGGGTTGTTCTTTCTTAGTGTTTATTAGTTTTAAATGCCAGTAGTTATAGTCAGGTTATTTTCCGAAATATTTTGTTATGTCCAGTTTTCATTTCAAACTAAATGTATGAAGTGTTATGTAAGGTAAGTGTTACGAGATCGACCTAGATTTTTATTGTTAGTATTTGATCGGTATTTCAGTATACTGGTCCAAACAGAAATATTGAACGGAAATCGACCGTGTTACCAACATTTGTGGTTAGATTTGATATCAGCAGTTTCTTAGTTAGATGTTTAGAGCTTCTGAAACTACGCTAAAATGAACTACTGAGTAAATGTATACCAAGTTACCCTAGCTAAATATTGGCTTATCGCGTACAGACAGGTGCATGCCAGGCGGGTTTACAAATTTTTCCGCCTGTAGGCTACGCTATAATTTCCCGTTCGCTCCTCGTCTGAGCTAAGCTAGTAGATGGTTTGTTTGTAAACATCTATGAATTTCATAACCATCAATTGTTTTACTACACATCCACAACGGAGTTGGATTAAATGAGATGACACAATAGTTGTTGACCGCATCTCGAATGGCTCAAACTAATTTGGCCAGTTAATTGCTTGATCACATATTACTTGACTCCGTATTGGCTGAGCATAAATATATCGTATTTTCTATTGGTTGATCTTTAATAAATCATGTTTCATTCTTCTCATGTTTCTTTGGTCAGTCGGTGATCGTTCACAAATTATTGTCAGAGATTGGTTGAGCACACTTCTCACTTATTTGTAGAGCTCCTCAAAGGTGTTTTAACCCTTTCAAGAACTACAAGCTTGCGGGTTTTTCAAGACTTGTCAATAGAAGAAGTTTTTGTTTGCAAGAAAGGTTCCTAAGTCCACGTCAATATTTCTTACACAGAAAATGCCTTAAACAATATTTTTACTCCAAAACATTGCTTATAGCTTGGAATTGTGAAGACCACCTACACAACCGAAAAAACATACCTAACTTGATTTAAAACAACAATTTTCGTCTATAGTATCGTAATTTTAATTAATTTATGGCTCAAGTAATTTTGTTCTGTAAATAATGGAGGTATATTCATATTTGTTACGACCTGAGGAAATAAGACCTGCAGGCTAAAAACAATATTAAGCGTCATAAAACAGTATAAATAATTACATTATTAAACTACACTAATGTTAAAGCTTCAATTATAAGTTGCAGATCAAGCGGTGTTGTACCTAAAAACCCAATTTCTACTCTTACACACCGAACTAAAAAATCCCAAGTTAAAAGTAAGATAAATCGGATGTTGGTGGGCTTGAACAAGTGTCAAGGGGATGAGGATGATAAAGAAGTCAAGTAGAGTAATCTGAACGGTTAGCAAGACATTCAGTGTGAGGGTGGGGGAGGGATGTGGGGGGATGACAAAGTAGCCCCCTTCACCACGGTGTGGTGCCTTTGGTAGGGAGGGGGGGGGTGTTATCATCAACAATAACGGACTGAGACGCTGCTTGAGTCATTGTCGCCGGCTCAAAAGTGATTTCATGCTGTTAAACATGTACAATTTACGTAAAATTATGTTGCAAAATTCGTTTAATCGTACGGAACTCAAAGCTCGTCTAAAAAATGTGTTGTACACTCAAGCTTTTTATAACATAGACGAGTTTATGGCGTTTAACTGGGAGACCTGGTAATTGGCTGACCGAATAGGGACTAGAGTGGGATAATTCGAATGAATGAGAGAGAGAGATTGGAAAACTTGTATGTATAAAAGGGACTTAGATGTGAGAGTGAATGGAAAATTTTAACTCAATCAACTTTTCTGACGATTGCCATACATTGTGAAATGTTTTGCAATAAAAAATATATTTATTTATTGCAAATAAAATATTTTATTCACGTTAAATTTTCCGAAAATTCGTTTTATGCGTAAAGTATATTAAATCTGAAATTAAAATCCATTTTGAAAGTATAAGAGTGAAGTCCAAGCCGAAAAAGTAGCTTTTATTATGCGATTTTGGTTTCCATGAGTTTTTGTAAAAACAGTACACTCTAGCGCAGCTTCAATCCCCGCAGTAACCACTAACAATTCGTCAATGAAATATGCGGTAACGCTAGATCAAGCTCGAGGTTAAGTAGCAGAGAACTTTGCAATCCTAACTTCACCTTGTCAAACAAGACAAAATCGACCTTTTTTACAAGAACATGCCAAACTAAGCACATTGACAGTGCGCTATCATCTAGAGGAAAACTCTGGTATATTCCCGCACACGTATACGTGGAACTGTGCGGTATTGGCATGATCTGGCAGCCGGGTGTGTGCCGGCTGTGTAATGATACGCGCTGCGGCAGAGGGTGTTGATGAGCCCAATTTGAGTAGCACCCCTCCCCAGCACCACCTCGGTACCATCAGCAGTATCGGCAGGTAAGCACATCCACAACTATTCCAATTTGTGTTGGCTAACAACGCCTTCTCTCTGCCGCAGGCCCCTCACACCCCGCGCCCCGCGCGCAGCAACTTTATTCGCGCACACGAACCGATATTTTCTGTGACTTTTTAAAAAGCGTAGGTACACTGGGGCTAGTTTCGTATAAGTGAAAACTATTGAGTTTGACGTTTGTGTGGTTATACAGGGCGAGTGTTAAATGTCCCCTACCTTATCTTTTGAAAAAGAAAATATTTTAAAAGCTCCTTAGGGTATGTTTTTATAGGATTCTGAAGTTTGTTTTGACGTACTTTACGTCTCCCCCCACGCAAAATCCGGGGAGGAGGGCCCCCTCATATTTTTAAATACAACCCCCCACCTTGTGGCACCCAATAAAAAGCAATTTTAACACAAATTCACACAAAAAGTTACTCCAATTTAAAGATGACACGAAATCAGGCTTGAAATGCAAATTTTACATACAATTTTTTAATGAGAACATTTTCTTCAAAACACTCTGAGGGAAACATTACATTCCTATAACATTATCACATAGGATTTAATAGGACATAATCAAACCATCAGGATTTAAAATTAATATTAAACAAAAAAGATTCGAGATTAAAAGTCTTTCTTTGTGCACTGTTTTGTTGTATATATGTATATTACTAGAACATAATAAACCACATAACGTATTCTTTCAAAGTAATCTTTATTTATAACTTCAATAACAAGTTTAGCCGTTTAGCTTGGGTGGCGTTAAGAGGCTCTCCGTTTTGTTCTGCGACGTTTCGCTCTATATGAAGATGGAAATTAATGTATATATTTTCTATGGAAAATCCCTTCCCTGAAGTATTGTATCCAATGGTAAAGACCTTCAGAAAGCATGATTGGTAAAGCTAACCATCGTACCTCGTGGACTAAAAACATCGTGTGCAAACCTACTCCCCGCTGCTTGATTCGAAACCGAAGGCAATATTTGAAGAGAAATGACCAAACAACGAGAATAAATCCTCTCCGTCCTAAATAGACTTTACATAAATCAGTCAAAGCATTGATTCTACGAAGCAGAAGGAGAAATGAATGAAATAAATAGGATCGAATAGCATCGGCGGGGCCCTGGGTTATGTTTGGAAGTCATGCTATACAGGCGTTCTTCGGTTCTACAGTGAAATTCACATCTTTTAGGGTTTCAATAAAGCTTGTTTTAACGGTGCTTTGTTTTTCTTCGTGCTGAAATTTTATTTCAACACAAGGGGACAATACCCGTGCTACAGTATGGGTTTTAAAATTGAATTTATGTGATTAAATTTACCTAAATATTTTTCAACAAAATCAATGTTGGCAAGTAATGATCAACTGTTGAAAGTAATCAAATCAAATCATTTAATCACCAATGTACAAAAATTGTTTATGTTGGTTTTTTTAACAATACAATAAATAATTAAATAAAACTACAAGCCACTACAGCAAATATAATTAATCAAAATTCAAAATTTAATTTTTATAATAACATTTAATCAACAGACTTCATGGCAAGTGAGTGGTCCATAAATTCCTGAACACTGTAAACCCACTCGTGACCAGATAAGTTCTAAGCTCTTTTTGAAATAATTTTGTGTTTTGGAGATTTTGAATTTTGTTCGGAAGATTTTGAAACAATATTATTCCTGCCTGAGATGGCAGTTTTGAATAATTCAAGTCGATGATAGTCAATTCTATAACTATTTACTGATCGAGTATCATGACTATGAATTTCAATGCCTTGTGTTAAAATGCATTTATTAAGGCAGAAAAGAATAGAATCATAAATATAAAGGGATGGAAAGGTTAAAATGTCTTATTGTTTATAATACATTCATAAACATTTATATGCCCTTTAAAAAAAACGTAGCCCTTTTTGGGACTTAGGTATCTCAGATACTTCCTAAGGCTGCTGTTTTCTACCGGAGCGCCTTCAGTACAGAGAACACTAGTACCTCACAACTCTGCTGTACCAGATTGCCTAGTAACCCCGTGCGATATACAGTATGTCGCGCGTGGTATTGCGTCTATTACGAATAATAAAAAAAATTGATAACTAAAACCGTAAGAAAATTAGCTCTTTTAATTTTTTATACACAATTTCCCGGTGAGGGAATGGACTTTGAGTAAATAGATGTTTTGCTTAAGATAGCATTGCTGAACATAATTAAACCAATATTTTGATTACGACATATACACCATGTTTACAGTAAGTATGAACTATGTCTATGAAATGTTTTAAGCTGTCTTTTATTAAAGAGTTTAAATTCTTTTTCTACCTAAAAATGGTCTAAAAATAATCAGAAGTTAAAGAGATTTTAACCCTGATAATATTTAGTAATTTATTAGAAAATTGCAATAATTTGTATTTTTTTAGTGGTAAAGTTTTGAACCTCGACACTTATACCTTGTTTGTAAGTTATAGGTACTAATTTTCTATTAACAAAATTAGTAATATATAAGTGTTTAAGATATTAACCTAACACATTCATTTAAAAACAATTAGGTTTCCTATTTGAAACTTATGAAAAACGAAAAAAAAACTCTAATAATATTTTCTTGGCTTAAAGACAGTGGATAATACAAGCTTTTTACATGTTATAGCCATTCGTGTATAAAGCACATATTTAATTAGACCGGTAATAGTCGTTAGTTTTGTTCACTCATACCAACATTTTACAATCCACTAGTGAGTTTGTTGAATACAGTAACAACTCCTGCACGGGCAGACTTGTGGCGTGTGAGACTGCCGTGTCGCGGTCCTCTGTGATTTCCTATGCAAAGCAGCAGCAGCTACCGTACAGTTAGCCGACACCCGACACGTGTCTGTAACTGATTCACACGACACTGTGTCGATAGTTGAGTGTCTAGTGAGTTTGTTGAATACAGTAACAACTCCTGCACGGGTAGACTTGTGGCGTGTGAGACTACCGTGTCGCGGTCCTCTGTGATTTCCTATGCAAAGCAGCAGCAGCTACCGTACAGTTAGCCGACACCCGACACGTGTCTGTAACTGATTCACACGACACTGTGTCGATAGTTGAGTGTCCAGAGTGTCGCGTGTCAACTTTGATTGAATATTTAAACACTTTGAAATTACGAAGAATGTGCTACCTCTTAACTTAAGCTTTCGCGGCCGTTGTCATCACTAAGATCTAAGGCGTCCGGTCTACACCGTGTCTAAACCGGTGAAAACCGGGATCCTTAGATCTAAAAAGTGCTATGGTTGTCAGAGACTTAATAGCAGACTTACAGTTTATGAAAGGGTTCATTACTCCGTCAAATACTACAACATGCTGCCGGCTGAGTTGAAGGAGTACCTTCGTACTAATTTGAGTCATGTTTAAAGTTATTTTACTGTCTTCAGTTGTTTACAATTATGAATTTTAACAAACTATGTGCAAGTTATAAAATATCACTAAAATTTTGCCATGTTAATCTTATAACCTAATCAACAATTCACAATGTTAAAATTATTTAATTTATATCTTAAGTTTATATATATTTTTTCTTAATTTGTATTTTAGGCTTTCATATTTAATTTGTATTCTGTGCTCATATTTAACGTGCTTGTATATATTTGTATATAACAAACTGTAATGCAGTACGGCAAGCCTTGTTGGATGTGATATGGCCAATAAAGATATTTATTTATTTATATTTATTTAATAGTAATTAGATTGAATTAGAATTAGGTAAGGTTTAATAGATCGACACTTTTACAGATATGGGAGCTTTATTATACTTTAAAGCAGGATCGTATATGGCCATATAGGCTACAAGAGTGACCATTGTGCAGGTCGCATTTTTGGCCCGATTTCCATCAAATTTGGTAGAAAATATATGTGGTAAAACTTACAGTAAAAGACCGAAGGCCGAAGCCAGACTGTGGGCGTAGTGAACATCCTTGTCACTCCCATGAGGCAATAATTTGTTATAATCTGCGAATTAGTGAAAACTTCAAAAGAATATAAACTACTCAGCTATACCTACGACCTTTTCAACTAAATCTATCTTTAGTAGTCTATTATTATCGGGCTAAAGATATTTGTCAGTGAGTGCGTAGTGCATAACGAGTACGGTTGCTACGTCATTATACAAGCCCCAGCTTCACTTCTCCCAGATTAGGCCAATACTTCCCGCCCTCCCCGCGGCAACACTCCCCCTCATCACCATAACAACTGGAGTCCATATCAACCGCGTTGACAAATCTTAATTGTAAACATTACAGCGGATGCGTTTCAACAGCTGCGTTCAATCTAAGTGTAAAAGTTTCGGAATTAGCAGAGCTTTCGTCAACAAGACAAAAAGTTATACCAAAAGCATAAGGAAACTCGGTTGAAATGTAACAATCAACCTACATCAAATGTTTCGAACCGAGAAATTTATGAAATTTTGTGATTCTCTAAAATGGAAAATAACACTCAAACCGAAGCAAGAAGGCGGGTTAAAACTGTCAGAAATCTCTTAAACAAACGAACTCAATCGAGTGTTCGATTTGTGAGGAACATTCTTGCCTTGTTTATCCAAAAGAGCAGAAGCGGGACTGTGTGGCCACGCTGAGGCTCTGACGTCGGCCAAGATTTGATTGTCTCCTGGAAATGTGATTTTCTCGAACATCTCCGCTGAGTTGCTTCGTGGAAACGTCACAGTCAGTGTGTTTCCTCTCGGCATCGGGAAATATTTCCGACTCGAGTTTTTTTCTACTTCTTTTAACCGTTGGAAGACTAAAGCGTGGCAAAACTAAACAAAAATCAATGAAGGAGTCGTATCAAGTCAAGGTGGATTTCCTCTTGCTTGCATTTCCTCTCATGAATAACAAATCCTTAAAAGATACCACTGAAACAAAGTGAGTTTGAAAGTTCATAATAGTGGCGGAGAGCAATTTGGCAAAAAGAAGAAACGGACTTTTCCTGCCACTTCTGGAGAAAAACTATTCCTAACGTTTCGGGCAGTTAAAAACTCCACCCGTCTTCAGAGGACTACACTAATATAGGAACTATACATTTAATTATATATCTTGACCTAAGATCTAACCTAAGACTTAGTACAAAGCGCACCATCACAAGAGTACGAGTTTCTTCACCGATAGCTCGTATCATCGCACTAGCACTATCTTTAGATTTCAAGCTACGGTGGCCATAGCTCAGTGGTAGAGTGCGTGCTTCGCACCAAATGGGCCCGTGTTCAACTCCCGACGTTGCAGTAACAACCTTTTTACAGTGGCCACTCCCCGTGGTTTGGAAGTCACGTAAAGCCGTTGGTCCATTCCATCGGTCGTTGGGCTATTAGTTAATGACCCAATCTGGGGAACAGTCGGCCCTAGTTTGTAACAAGACTAAAGCTCAGCATCCATCAAAACACTCATCACACTCACTCTTCATCCCATATTCACCGAAAATACCCTCTAGGAGGAGTTATCGTCTCCTGAGATGAACTATCTCCGGCCAGCGTACCCTTGGCGGGTTAAAAACGTGCGCGACTACCGAGCTCATCACTCCTCTGGCGCGGGTACGATCCCCGCAGTCACCACTTACATTTGTAATGTGACTATACGGCAACGCTAGGTACAGGTCGAGGTTGAGTGGTAGAGAGGACTTTGTAGTCCTAACTTCGCCTCGTTAAACAAGACAAACTTTACCTTTATCTCTAAGTTGTATGTGGTGTCTCAAATCAAAGTATCAACTAAGGAAATGAAACACATTCCAAGCAAATGACCAAATCTAGCTGTAGCCATTAGCATACACTTCACACTGTGAGACTGATTGCCCTTCAGTTGAACAATGTATCCCTTCCACCACCTCTGCACAGAGGCTTGGTTTATTGTATTTGTTGACTGTACGGTCGTTACCGGCTCGGAGGCTTACAATAAAGTTATATGCCAATTATTGCGCCCTGTACCTCGACCGTAATGAGCACTTTCTCCCCCTCCCGCGTCCCCCCGCCCACCCACTTTAATTTTACGATCTTCCGTTAACGAATTGATTGAGCGCGATAGATTGGATTTCCATGTTTGAATTGATTGTTGAGATTGATCAATTTGTTGAAACAATGAAAGTGTCTCTGGAATGAATGTACGTACAGGTGCGTTTGTATTCAGTACTGCTCTATTAATTAATAGCTGGCGTGATATTACATTTCGAACATCACAAGAGCGTGTCTGGTCTTTACTTAGCGTACGTACGGTGTGCAGTAGTGGCTGTAAATTCAAATTTCATCCCATAAGAACAATGTAAAAACGTGCATTTTCTTGGGACACTTCACGCCCACAGTTTTCATCGGATTTGTATGAAATAAACTTTGTTTTAAAGTGCATTTAATTTTTTAGTGACTCCGCTGAGCCAAATTCATTTTATAATTTATAAGACCGTGACATTAATCCAAAAATTGATGAAACATCGTTTTAAATTTCTTATTTTAACTAGTAAGTTAATAAAATGTTCAAAAGGTGTTCAGTAGAGACACTGCAGTACTTTGCCATCTTTCAAATTAAACTTATTTCAAACATATTTAATAAAAATTGTAGGCGTGAGGTTCCCAGAAAACGCTTGTTTTTACGTTGTTCTTATGGAACATAAAACAAAATGGCTGATTTGTTGTTTGAGGTACTGTGCACTCTTAAACGAACATGTCTTTCCCATCTATATTAAAAAGGGGCTTAAACCATTTTAAGTATAGTAATATTTCTAGTTTGATTTCATCAAACGTGATGTCTTAATTTTTGTATTGGCTTAAAACCGTCACTTAAGACATGTCCGAGCTATACCTAACACACTTTAAACAGTCGCCATTTTCTTTTACAGGCATAATATTAATGACTATTTTTATCAACGTTTTCCCAAAGGAGAGAAAAAAGTCATTAAAACAAACTTTTATTTCCCCGTATTTGGAGCAAATGTAGCTCGTCAATACATTATCCTGAAGCAGTGTTTACAGCAAAATGGCAAACATTGTTTAACGCAATATAACATGTATTTATTTACCCTCTGTATATACTATGACGTCACGCCGGTGATTGCGCGTGTGTGTGTGCTGTTCGGCCAATCGGCACCTTTCATCTGTGGATCTGATTGACTCGGTAACGAGGTTGGTTCCGACAAACTCATTCCTTTGCTCTCAAACCGATCCGGATTAACGCGTCTTTCCCCCGGCCGCGTCAATCGCCTCTCGCGCCACGTTTGACGCCGGGGGGCAACATTACGCGCGAAAATCGCCCCACATTGGATAATTGGGTTTACTGCGGTGCACGGTGTAATTTTTGTCTCCAAGCGGTCGTTTGTGTTACAGATTTTATTAAAGAGTGTAGTTCAACGAAATTCGAGTACTCTTAACTCTTTAGCGGATCCGTGGCGACTTGGTATCGCGATAGATTCCGGAGCTCATCACTCCGGGTTTGATCCCCGCAGTCACCACTTACGATTTGTGATGTGACTTTATGGTGACGCTTGGTAAAGGTCGAGGTTGAGTGGTAAAGAGGACTGTAGTTTTAACTTCGCCTCTTTACCTTTAACAACTCCAATTTTGCCTATAGAGGTTATTAAGCTATGGAGACTTCTTTAACAAAACCAAGAATTGAGGGTTCGCCTCAGTGGTCACCTCAGAGAAAGCCTAAATTCGTCCGCACTGGGAACACACGACACCGCGCAAGTGCAGAACAAGTAACAACGTGAACTAAAGCCTGATCTCCCATAAATAATATAATAGTTACAAAATTAACTTTGAAATTGTCCAAGTTATAGTGCTCTATTTTTGTACACTTAAAACGCATATTCTGAAAGAAAACGCTCTATAATCTGTAGGTAAGCTTCTTAGCTAATGTAAATAGTTACCCTCAACTTTAATAGTGTCAGTGTATTTTTGATTATTACAGACGTTTCATTATTGCATTATCAGGAGGATCATTAAGGTAATGATTTCGCAGTATTGTTCTACATTTTCTGAATGTTTTTCTAGATGGAATCAATCTGAGGCAGTGAAACCACATTTATTAAATCATTACACAGTTTATTTGTATTACAAAAATCATTATTTGTCATATAGAGCTTTAAAAACACAAAAATTACTGGTTGAAACAATTCAAGTTGAATAACTATGTAAATCGTATAAGTTAATATTTTAATGTTGGTTTAAAAACTCTGCTACAGAGTAACAAGCTTGTCTTAGAAGAATTTTGGTTAACAATGTTTTAAACTTTGGTTTAGAGTTTCCTTTTTTATATGCAGTTGCAATTTATAATACAATTTAAGCCCAATGCTCTGAGGTAATTTACGAGTAGATGTAAGTTCTAATCGATGAGAGTGTTGTCTGTGGCCAAACCGGTGCCGGGTTGTATTATGCGTCTCTACACCAGTGAGAATAGTTTCCACTTAAACTTGTATAATATAAACATTTCCAAAATATACATTAATTGGGGTAATAAACCTCGATGACTTTTACAATGTGCTCTTCTGTATGTTCCTGAAAATATCCGGATAGCTCTTTTTTGTAAACCGTAAACGCGCTTTGTTTGGGATGTAGAGCCCCCAAGAACGATTCCATATCTTAAACGTGATTATATTAGAGAAGAGTAAATTAACCGCAGCAAACAAAATTTCAATATTTTGCAAATCTACTAAGCAAAAATAATTGGAGAGAAAGTTTCGAGCATAGTTATATGTGGAGAACATAAAATAAAATTTTACGTTTGACTGATCCACAAGTAAATTGCTACAAGGTGACTAGCGCATAACATAGTGTGAGTCCTGGAGTACTAAACTAAAGTAACGAGCCGCGGCCGCGCACAGGTCGGGGTCAACTCGTGCGCCTCTGTCAATTAATTAAACCACGTAGAGAAACGACTCGCCAAAACGAGAAATGCTCAATTACTCGTTTAATTCGTTAGATTACATCATAAGCGTGCGTACGTTTAGAAGTGATTAGTGTTCAATGTGGTCACAGCCTCGCGCTTAGGGACCGGCCGGTGCAGTGGATTTAATCATTGGACTTGCTTATAGTTCAATTCGACTTGAATTTAACTTGTATTCGCTGAGTTTTAGTAGATTTGAACACGTCAAATTTTACCTCTGGTTGATTCTTAAACTGAACGGCCCGGCGTTTTGATCTATTGTCATTTCGGATCTTATAGACCGTGTAACGTTAGATTCGTGGCAATACGCTTTGGCATTACTAAACTAATTTAAATTAAATGAAAATCGTATTTATTGGTGGCTAAGTAAGGATTTCTCTTCCAAATAACCACAATTGAGTATTTCATCCCAAGGTTTTACACAATTTATCGTTATGAAGTCAACATGTTTGTCAAAAATATAGCAACGAAATTATAAGTACGGACGAAGTCTATTACTAGAACGTTACCATCCCGCGAGCCCATGGGACAACCAGAAGTAAATTTACAGAGAAAATTGCTCATTGTCTAGGCAGAAATTGAGCAGAAATGCAAAAATTTATAAATAACAAAATTGTACCAAAATATCAAAATACGCATTTAAATTCATACAACTCATTCATTTCTACATGCTTTATTTACATACACTACTTTCAAATAGTATCATACCCACTCTAGAGAGGGAGGAAGATTAGTTTAAAGAAAATTGTCTGTGATACATTTTCAAATATCTAAAGTTTTAAAATTATTTTGTATACGACTGAAATTATTCCTAAACAAAAAAGACATTGTCGCAGAGACCGGCGCCGAGACAGACGACACATGGCGCTCATTAGGCACCGCACAGCACATGCGCTGACTAGACCACGCCGCTACATTTAATTAGCGTGTTAATAAGTTAGGTTAATTAATACAGACAGCGGAGGCCCGAGGCGGTCCAACCCTTCCCTCAAACACCCCCTCTCCCCGCCCTCCTCCACCACCACTGTGGACCGATACCGTTTGTAATATATAATAACGAAGATCAATTACGTGCACAAAAGCAATTTGGCGAGGTAAACACCGGCACATGTGAGTCGAGTAGTACGGTCGCTCACCGCCTGTAGCGCTGTTGCTGCTTCGTTGTTGTTGTTTCGGCCAAGGAGAGATGTAATTTCGCCTCACCCCTCGCCATCAGTGGCCGGCGTGTTTTACTTTGAAGCTATTGTCACTCTCACGCGCGCAAATTAATTGAAAACAGAACCGCAGAAGCCAGTCAGCTGATTAATAGTCAGCTGATATAATGTTGTACGGCTGGAGCTGACTTTCATAGTTGTGTAACACCTGTAACTATGTTCAAATTTTGTTCAAAGTTATTCTCCGAGTTTTGCAACTTTGAGGTACAACTAATATGATTGAGATTTTAGGAATAAACTACTGTATATGATTTTTGTGATAAAACGTTGGGAATTTAAGACCTAAGGTTGTTGTTTAACCGCCCCAGGTCTATTTCACGGTGACCTTCGACGGGTTCCAAAGGGGTTCCAAGGGTGACATTTCTTTTCTCTCTTAGATATATTCTAGAATCTACTCGGGATTATGATTATGATTTTCACCCAGCGATGGAAGAAATTTTAGCATAACCCCTATTAGTTTGATATAAAATGTTAATTTGTCATATTTTGAGGTAGGAACGTAGTTTCTGAAAGGCTTTACAAAGGAATAGATATTGTATTGGATTGTGTGTACAAAACGTCTAATTATTCCTGTTAAAATTACAAAGGTGAAGCTTGCCAAAGTTAGCCCCAAATAATTTCCCTACAATTAAAGAAGGAAAACATACAATAACACTTCTTAAAACAGACATATTCTTAGTGAAACTGTCCACCAACCAATGGAATTACCAGAGATATTCCGTTCCCATTTGAATTGTTCGAGGAATCGAGGACAAAACACGCCTTTGTATTTTACCCGAAGTTTTCCGTTCATGTTACCTGGTGGTTAAATGCATTTAACTCTAAGTGACACCAATCACGCCTGCCTTGTGTCTTTGTGGTGCATCGAAGTGGAAATCACACACAAATTGAATGAGGGACGGTAAAAGCCTGGCCACCACACAACGAGTTTACAGGCTCTATGAGGAAGTTCCTCCATTGGCAATCATGGCTAGGGTGCACTCAAAAAGCCCTTGTTTTAACATAGGAATCGATTACTTTCCAGTTATTATTGAGAATAACTCACAACGTTTCGTTAGGTATGAAAACTCCGCTCGTTATCAAGTGAAACCTAACGTAAATAATGTTCTAGTCCTAAAAACTAGCAAATATGTATTGTTGTGTAGTTTTTCATATTTCTATGTCGCTTCTACCATCTACATAAAAAGATAGATGTTGAGTATGTTGATTTGTTTCAGTAGTATAGGTACAAGTTTTTAGGATTAGAATATGTTTAGGTATTATTTATGACAATTCATTTTCTTTGCCCCTTTGGATTTGAAATGACAAAATTGTAGGTTGTTAGCCCCGTCAGTAATCCAAAATTTGAAGAAGGTAACAAATGTGTTACATGTTTCGAAGATATCGTGTTGTTTTACGTGTCTGACGAGAGATATCTTCGAAACATGTAACTCAAATTTTTGAATTACTGATGTAGGTAACAACCTATATTTTTTGTATTATTTATGTTTTACTTGACAACGAGTTTGCACATATATCTGGAAACGTTGTGTAGCCTTTAAGCACAATAACCGGTAGAGAAGTCCATTGATTTCTATGTTTATATAATAACACCAGGATAGTAAATTTTCAACTACTAGGCCTTTTTGTTCCCGTTTTCAAATAAAAATTATCCATTATAGTAGTTAGCTAGTGTGTTAACTTTCAAAATATCATTTCAATGTAGACCTGAATAAGAGAACGTGTAAGGCTAGCAGAAGCTGGATTCGGTGAACACTGAAACCCATCAGAAGCGGTCTGTTGGGCGAAAAGTTGTTAGAGCAAAATAAACAAGCTAAACGATTGTTTGTACTGGCTGCTTCGCCTTTGATATGGCAAATCGCTTTAAGTAAATACCCAGTAAATTGATGGTCCGTAGCGGGCGAGAAAAGGAGATGTAATAAGGCGTCTTCAAACAGAACACTGTCTGCTGGGGGGTAGTGAGGGGTGTGGGGTAGACCCCCATGGGGGGGGGGCAATCAAGTGCCCGTTCTCTGTTTGCCTCGTTTGAAGGATTTCCATACGCGAAGACGCGCCGATTGTGATTTGTTTTTGCGGCGTGGCGTTTGCGGGCAAACATGGAACGCTTTGAGACGCCAAAGACGATTATGGTGAGTGAAAAAGAAGTGTAAAGGCTCGCCTCTGCCCCTGCCCTCTGCAGCAAAGTGAAGCGAAGAGCTCTCAAAGGCTACTGATTTTTATTTTTGAAGGCTACTTAGTGATATTTCTTTAGAGGGAATTGTATCAAACATTCGGAATAAAATTTAAATTATTTAAGTTATAAGGGGTTTATTTCCTGTTATAAAGTAAAGAATTATTCATATTTTATTGACAAATTGTTTCCATTAATATTTTCTTAGAACCCATTCACA
This sequence comes from Matsumurasca onukii, assembly GCA_018831715.1. Taxonomy (NCBI): domain Eukaryota; kingdom Metazoa; phylum Arthropoda; class Insecta; order Hemiptera; family Cicadellidae; genus Matsumurasca; species Matsumurasca onukii. The sequence goes on from CM032065.1 coordinate 35,847,361, forward strand.
GTCACCGGACTGCTGGTGAAAAGTCAACATTATTAAAAATATATTAAAATTGTGAATTGTATTCAATTTATATTTGAATAACTGCGTTATACGGCTACTGCTACAGGATTCATTTGTTAGAAATAATTGTACAACAATTTTCATTGAGAAAAAACTAACGAGTAATTATATTTACAGACATTGTTAGGGAATATAAATTGGTCTTCTAACAATTTAATTGGACTCAACTCGATTTAAGCAAAATTAGAAATACTGCGATCAATATTTTTAGCTTTACTCAAAAACTGTTATTTTGACCACCCACAAAAATATTTCACAGTTAACTTCATCGAAAGTAAAGTGAACGACGACATTAATATATATAATTTGAACCAGGAATCCCACTCACAAAAACCAACTTGACAATGTAATGAACAGCTAAAATAATCAAGTAATGAAAGCAGCTACACAAAACAGGAACGGAAAGCCGTATCCGATCGTCAGGGCTTACAGAACACGGACAATTATATGTGGAGCCAATTATAAATTGAAATTGGTATTGGAAGACACAATCGGGCCGAGAAGGGGAGGAGAGGGGAGATCCCTGGAGTCCAATTAGACCGTATATCAGGCTGGATGAAATTGCTACAATCACTTAATTACCTTGAATCGATTCATTTTTCCCTAGTCGCAAAGCCGGGATTGGGAAGCAATGGTGATTAATCTGGGCTCATTGCTTATTGGACGTCAGTCAGCCCTCTTGCATTGGCCACTTGAGTCGGTGTGCGCTTTAATTGGCATATCCGCGCACATGTGCCCTTCTACGCTTTGTTACTGTTTAACTTGATGAGTGGCCTCGGATAATGTTTTGTATTGTTGCTATTTGAGGTAGTCGCTCTACTAAAAAGTTTGTCTTGTTTAACGAGGCGAAGTTAAGACTACAAAGTCCTCTCTACCACTCAACCTCTACCTTTACCTAGCGTCACCGTGTAGTCACATTACAAATTGTAAGTGGTGACTGCGGGGGTAGAATATTTCACTTTTACAGTTTAAGTCAAATAAACTTGTTTGCGTCCGTGGCTCAGTGGGTAGAGTCACCGGCTTGGAATGTGCGAGGTCGCGGGTTCGATTCCCGGCGCAGGCATGTGCAATTAGATAGCTTTACCCAAATGCGTTTTGTGATGCCTACAAACCGTAGGCTAAGTAACTAATTAAGAAAATAAATTAAGGGAAGACATCTGATTAGTGCTTAGTATTAGTGTGCAACTCGCTATCTTAAGGGTTTGGTAATGATGATAAATGTCAAAAATTCGATTTCTTGATTAATAATCGTATATTTGAACCATATTTATAAAGAGGTCAGGATGTATGCCAAATTCTAGTGTTTTCTATTCGAATCAGCTTATTGGCGTTTAGCATACGAGCTAAACGTACAACGTACTATCGTCCCTGCAATAAAATATACTTGACTGAATTTGAATTTGACTATGGAAGTCTCAGGCGTTACCGATTGCATAGTACATTATTTATTGTACCGGATTATAAAAATTGTTCCATAAAACTTTTACTAATCAATATTTGAACCAAACACATTTTGGTAAGGTTTGTCTTTTATTAAAGTTTAGCTCTAATATTAGATTAATAGTGAGACTTCGACCAGAAGCGTACGTCTTCAGATAAAAAAGTTAACCAGCATTACATCACACCCATTAACATTTTAAACATTGATTTAAAATTTAAGGTTTAATTAGTTTAACCGTGGAATTATTGCCTTTGTGAAGTAGTAATGTAATGCAAAGAAACAATAAATCACAAGTAATTTGAAATATTATTATTAATTAAATATACAAGAATGGCTTATTAGGAAAAATTACTAAATCTCCAGAGTAACGAAACACTCCACCGATATCGCAAGTGTATTGATTTGAATAACGCCATTCAACCGAGTTGAAACTAATAACCCTTTGTTGCCCTACAAAATAACCCCTTCCCCTTCCCCGACCCTACGCTTGGTCTGTGAGTCGTCATTTACTTATTCGTCAAACTTTTAATTGAACCACAAAGCGAATAGTTTTGTTTGGCCGCTTTTATCGCCCCCGGCCGCTCACAAGTCTCTCGATGTGAACGAACAAGCCTTTACCGAACAACTCTGGATTAATTTGATTTGTAATAAATATTTGTTTGGATTGGCCGGACAAGCTTCGTCAAATGAAATTGGGTTTTCTGTTTCGACCGGAGTTTTTAATTTATTTTAATGAGATTTTAACCGTCGCTGACTAAAGGGAATGGATCTCGTCCGAGCAAAACTCCCCCGGTCTCTTTCTAAACGCCCTTTAACCCAATTTATTTAGGAACTACGTTTGAATTGTTGACAACCACGATTGAGCTCCGATAATTAAAAGGTTATTTAACTAGTCTACGTAGAGCATTGGTAGTTTCGTTCTTGATCAGGATTCCTCTGCTTTAGCGTTCCTATGTCTTCAAATAAAATAAAAGACAGCCGGCTTTTCGCCAGCTCGTACTGATCATGAGTAACCAAAGACCGGAGAAGTAAGCACAACGCCTCACACTAGAAATGAGTGTTTAGTCATTTATCACATTTATAATTTAAAATACAGTATCCTCACTGTCCGTGTTAAGATAAACGTCTGGCTTAATTACAATTGAATATCTTCAAACTCATTCAGCTCAAAGTAAAATAAGTTAAGTGTAAGTTAATTAATGTTGTATCTTTTGTTTCAGGTATGTGGCAGACAATAGTGGGTGGTGAGTTACGATTTCTCAATACCTCGAATTGTTCGTATTGTAACAAACACATTAATCGGTTATGTTCAAAGTACGTAGTGTAAGGTAGAGTTTCCTAACTACTTGAAAGGTAGGGAGTAGTTTTTCTCCCGAAGTGGCCGGAAAAGTCCGAAATAAACACTTTTCTATTCACTCATATCCTCCCCACCTTCTCATCTTCTTCTCGTCGAGACGACACGAATAGTGAGACGACACAGTGAGATGGGTTACATGAATGATAGCTGTGATGAATCAGCTCTAATGGATGTCTAAATGATGCATGTCGACCACCACTTTGATGGTGGATACTATTCAATTAGTGTCCAATGATGTCGCCATTTGCTTCTAAGCCACATGCGACCACTGGCCATTGATTCGCTTCTTTGATTCAATAAAGACTACAGTCTACTTGTGATATTTGTAGAGGCAATTTTTGATATTTTCGGTATAGTTGGTAAATAAGTCATATAACCTGAATCGGATTTTATACGACTAAAATCTTAAGGGGTTAAATTGTAACAATAACATAGCGGACATTACAAAAATAGTTCAATCGTTTCCGTTACATTCTAGTAGTTTTATTTGATCTCATCGTCAAAGTGAAACTTTATTCACGGTACTATTTTGATCTCTAGTAGAATTATCAATACATAAAAGCGTTTAAGAGTGCACAGTACCTGTCGGCCATTTTGTTTTTTGTTCCATAAGAACAATGTAAAAACAAACATTTTCTTGGGAACCTCACGCCTAAAATTCTCATAAGATATTTTGAAAATAAGTTTGATTTAAAAGATATTAATACATATACTGCAGTGTGACTCCGCTGACCACTATTTTGAAAATGTTATCAGTTTACTAGTAAAATCTGCAAATTCAAGTAAAAAGTTTCTTAACTTTTTGGATGTATGCCACAGTTTTATAAATGCAAAAATGGAAGTTTGGCCAGCGGAGTCACTAAAACATTCAATAAACTTTAAAACAAAGTTTATTTAATATAAATCTGACGAACACTGTAGGCGTGAAGTGTCCCAAGAAAATGCACGTTTTTACATTAAATAAATAAATTGTTTATCGCGTCAACATTGAACATGTTATGCAATTGTCAAATTACTGCAATTTAAAAAGCTAAAATTTTCCACACATTCTACCATTGAAATCCCATTCAGACATACATTTTTGGCATTCACTCTCTCATTCATTCGAATTGTACCACTCTAACCCTCAGTGTGTTCCTCGTTTTCCCAGTCATGTGCCATAAACTCGTCTGTATTATAAAATGCTTCTGCGGCCAAAACCTTTTTTAGACGAGTTTTAAAAGCCTTGAGCTCCGGGGCACTTTTGATCAAATTTGGCAACCTGTTGACTAGTTGAACTCCTACCTGAGAAGGTAAACGTTCATAAACTGCCGTTCTGTGCTCCCAGTTCGGTAGTTTTCCCTGCCTTTAGTTTCATAAGAGTGAATGTCACTTCCTCTTACGAGACCGCATTTTGATTTGAAAAAGACTTTGCTCTTAAGGGACGAAATTCAAGGGCACGGCCACTACTGCGTACCCAGTACGGGCTTTAAAGATGGCGCCTGACCAATCAGTTGTTTACGAATCATCGCGTTAACCTTTATTGGCTTTGCTACGCTTTTCTAGGGAATCCCTAGCAATCATGCGATGATTTTATGTGCATAAAATAATTTTTACATTAAATTAAAAAAACTCTGCAAGCTCTTTTATTGCATGTTTTATACAAATCATGACGAGAACATTCGATAAAGAATGTCATACGAGATTGGTATATTGATGGATAACATTGAACCATAGTAGAATTTTTCTATTTTTAGATAGAACGCTTTTTTGGTGAAAAGGGGGGAGCATTCAGTGTTTTGATTTTGCGGGCTAACGAACTTAGCCAAGATATTTACAAAGAAAAACATTTGTACTAAATTTCGTGATGAGAAGTCGGAATAGAAATACGAGCTGAAGAGAGCGAGAGGATCAGTGATTAAAATAATTTTAGAAGAAACTGCTTCCATGGAAACCTTATCACTAATTTTTGACTAAAAGTCAACAGCTAAACACTTGAAGTAATTTTTCCGTCTCCTGATTGCGCTTTAATCAGGGTAACGGCTCGAATGTGGTTACAAAGGAGTATACAAAAATGCGATAAGAGGAGAGATATCATAAATAGTTGCGCCGCTGGGGAAATCTGTAGAGTGTGTTGGTAATGAACATACAGAGCTACTCTTGCACCCCCTTACCCCTCTCACCCTCGCGGCACAGCGTGTCACTATAGGGGTGTCAAAGTAGCGTTGGCTTTGGGCTAAGTACGGTAGTGTCAGTGTTAAACGTAGGCTAGCAATTTATACTGCTATCCTAAAAAATTGAACATAAAACAGGAGTTGAAAAATATTTAATGAAAATATTACTAGAGGAGCCTCGTAGAGTTGGGTTTGGACAAACACATTTTTGGGCCGTAGTAAATAGTATCAGTGTTAAACATAGAAAACGCAATTGTACTAAGATTCTAAAACAAAAAGTAGGTAATCTTGCGTGTGTTGTGTGTGTAGCACGGTTTTGGTAGCTTAATCTCACATTCTGTTTGATTTAAAGAAAATAACGGAAACTATTACGTAAAAACATTGGCCATCATAATTTTCTGGAATTAATAAACATATGTTAAGTATTGCAGTTAATAAGTACGTAATAAGGCAACTATAATTACAAAGAATTAATTTGAAAAACATGCACATATAAAGGTTTGGCAACCAATATTAAATTAAAATTCCATAGCTGAGTTATTAGGGTTTACTATGGAAATCTTATTTTAATTCTTAGTATTTGGTTAGCCGTTATTACTTTCTTTTACATAAAGGCGTTTAAATTATCAACTTAAATTCATCAAAAATCAAACAGTACGATCAGCACACTTGAAACAGGAGATAGAAAACACGATATTTAGAACTCCGGGTTCGGTTCGGGCGAGTTCGGGCAGACTCGGGCATGTTCGGTAATTAGCGGTGTTTTCCTAATCAATGTGCCGAAGCGGGGAGGAGATTTCACCGTCTAATTAGAGTAAAGCCGTCTTCTGTCTACATGTGTCCTTAATGATGATTAAATAAATGCAAGTGGACGTCCCCCTTCCGCCATCCTCCCTCTCCGCTCTCTCAGCGGGATATTGATTGGACAGCTTATACTGACTACATGTTCGCTAAACAGGCTTTTTACATGGACACTTTCATTCTCAAGTAAACCATTTTAAATAAACAGTCGAACATAACATTTTATCTGTTTGTAAGTTTTTCTATTTTTATAGACATTAAGCTCCTGTTCGGATAATGATTCATAGAGTATTAAGAGATTGTATCTCCTGTTCTGTGTGTGTGTGAGTGTGAACTCCTCGACTGAAGCACTCTCAAGTCTGTATTGAGAGTGACTACAGGAATATCAACAGAATCCTGACTCAAGTAGTCTCACTCCACTCAGTGCAGAGTACACGTATCATGAATAGTTTACTCCCTTGTCCTAGTCAATCGACAATCAGCAATCAGCATCTTCTGTTTTGTGTGTGTGTGAGTGTGAACTCCTCGACTGAAGCACTCTCAAGCCTGTATTGAGAGTGACTACAGGAATATCAACAGAATCCTGACTCAAGTAGTCTCACTCCACTCAGTGCAGAGTACACGTATCATGAATAGTTTACTCCCTTGTCCTAGTCAATCGACAATCAGCAATCAGCATCTTCTGTTTTGTGTGTGTGTGTGTGTGTGAGTGAACTCCTCGACTGAAGCACTCTCAAGCCTGTATTGAGAGTGACTACAGGAATATCAACAGAATCCTGACTCAAGTAGTCTCACTCCACTCAGTGCAGAGTACACGTATCATGAATAGTTTACTCCTCTGTCCTAGTCAATCGACAATCAGCAATCAGCATCTTCTGTTTGTGTGTGTGTGTGTGTGTGAGTGTGAACTCCTCGACTGAAGCACTCTCAAGTCTGTATTGAGAGTGACTACAGGAATATCAACAGAATCCTGACTCAAGTAGTCTCACTCCACTCAGTGCAGAGTACACGTATCATGAATAGTTTACTCCCTTGTCCTAGTCAATCGACAATCAGCAATCAGTATCTTTTGTTGTCTTTTCTGTTGTGTGTTAAATTTGCGAATAGTTAAGATACGGTTTCAAAGCTTTTCGTATTTCTAGGTGAGATGCAACCTTTGCATTTGCTAGTTTCTTAAAGTTACTTATAAATACTTAAAGAGAGGTGTTAAAACGTTAAAAAAATTCTTCGCTCAAATATAATTTATGAAAAGATCTTGGATTGTCTGTTTATTGGTAATTGTTTTCTTCTGCATGTGTCTACTGTATTTGGTCCCTAAAAGACTAATTGGTGGAAAAACATCCGCTTTCACAACAAGATAATCACCACGAAACTGGTCCAGACTTTATGTCTTTGACCATTATTTCTAAATCATCATCAAACCATCGAACGCTGGATTAAAGGCTACATATGGCTACGACCCTACTAAACATGCCCAGTAGGCTTAAACCCTCCATTATGTTAAAATTATTAATCCATACAATTTTAACTGTGTTAAATTCTAAACCATTTAAATCGATTGGCTATTTAATATTTCGACCATATTTTAAGGTCAACTGTTTGATGTTACCGCACCACCTTACAACTTTTTTCAATAAGAGGAATCAGCAATTAATATTATGAAGTTTTTTAACCCAAAAAAACTTATATTATTAATGTGTCAACGGTTAACTCAGTCCGAAATTAACGCCAATTCACTTCCACATTGCCTTGCCAACAAAAAGCACAGATTTCAATTCAACCTCCGAAACTATCGCTCATAGAAATCGGGTTGAAAAGCCAGGTCGGCATTGGATTGGACGAATGCCTGGAGCGAAGTGGCCCTTAAAAAGTCTCCTAATCATCGTAAAGTGGAAATGCAACTCCATAAAAGGCTTAGAGCATAAAACCAAGTATTAAAGTGAAAATTAATTAAAACCTGGCTTAAGCAAGATGAGAGTCTCAATTTAATGGCGGCTTTGATGGATCTGTCAATAGTGTCCAATTAGTGAGTTTAGGTTGGCAGCACTGAACAAGACACAAGTCATTCCATTCAGTAGTGTTGCCACCACTGCTTCCTCTATTCCCCCACTCACGTCGTGTTTTCTGTTCTGCAAGACAGTTACGGTTTCCACTTCTGTTCAACCCTTGCTTTACAAACTCGTGGTTTTTCGAATAGTTTCTGTAGATATGTGAACAGATTAATGTGTCCTAACGGCTGCCCCGGAAAACTTCACTGACCCTTTTATGTTTAATCGTTTGTATTGTGTACCGATAGACGAACCCTGGATAAGAACTATCTATCGTATGAAAGTGGTAGCAACTTTTATTTAAGTCCTTTACCTGAAGTAGTATACTTATTTATTTCACTTTATTTTGACATTATTTAAAAATAAGTACGGGGTTTTCACGCGTAAATATAGGTCTGTAATTTTGCTCTAAAAGTCTGTTTTGACATATTAATGTCGTGTAAAAGGTTTCACTTTTATTTTATTTTTTTATTAGTAAAATATTTTGGTTTTGACGATCTTTTTCTCTTCGTGGAGTTTTTTGAGGATCCTTATCATGCAAAGGTGTAATCTATTTTCAGGTTTTGTTTGACCCAAGTTATCCATTCTAGTTGTAAAATAGTCGACTGTTGAAAATAAAACTACTCTTAACTGTCGATCCTACAACTACAAGATATTAGCTTAATTCCTAAGTTACAATAGACCAAATATCAATACTAAAGTTATGCTAAAAGGTGACTTTTTAACGGCTGAAATAATTACGGTGAATTCTACTTTTAATGAATTATATGGAGGAACACTCCAATATCATAACATTTAAAACAGTGAAAACAAAAGTTAATCCTTAAGAAACCCCAAGAGAATAAAAACCTCGATAAGTTAGTTAAAGGTATAAATGCAAAATTCACCAATAAGCAATTGCTAGTCGTTTACCGGTGTTGTACAAGGTTAGGAAAAGATGCGAGAGGAGGCGAGCAATTACGGAAGTAGCCGGTTGGCGGCAAACCAACTCGCCATGTCACTTCCGGAATAGATTTGCCTAATGTGGGTCGAACTGAGATTTACAAGTGGATTGCGCCGGTCCATCTGAAAATTGGGCTCTCTTTGATTAGCCCTTTGTTTTGTTTGTCTGACGGAATTCATACCTTTTCATTAGTCTTATACGCTTGTATTGATTCGCTCCGGATCGGTTTTTGTCTGATTGGATTTGTTTTCCGGGATTTGATTGATTTCAAGTTGTGTTCTCTCTCTCGGGTCGTATTAGCTTGATTAACTTGACTCTTCTTATTGACAATGTTACTTTATGGAATACATGTTGTTTACAACGGATGTGGAAGCGGACTTGTGGCGGATTGGAATCGTGCGCAACTCCGGAGCTCCAGTGGCGCGGTTTGATCCCATCAGTCACACAAATTTTAAGTAGCTTTACGGTGACGCTAGGTAAAGGTCGAGGTTGGGTGGTGGAGAGTACTCTGTAGTCCTAACTTCGCCTCGCTAAACAAGACAAACCTTACCTTTTATTTACCGTTTTCACTCTTACCATGAAAGTAAACATTTTTCATATCAAAGTTTTAGCTAATTAAGAATTAATTATAATTAAATTGTTGCTTAGTAGTTATCAGTAACTTGAATTTTAATGTTATTTTAAATATGTTCTTTTCATGTTATATGTTTCTTTGTCAACACAAAAATATTTGTATATTGACAAAAAATAAACTGTTAAATGACGGCGTCTTATGTGACGCTTAGAAGCTTACAATACTAGGACGCGTTGTATCCAATATGTTGACTGTGAGTGACTATTATACGATATCTAATATCAATTATCCTCCTTTCACGCCCAGTGGCAACTCATCACCTACCGTAAGTGTTCATTGAATGTATACGTTATAGTTGATCTAAAATGAGATCCATGTCTTGACCGCACTTTTCGGTACAGAATCATGGGCAAAATGTTTTGAAAATTTTCTAAATAGAGAAAGTATTTTATTTATAACGACCCGATGTCAAAGTGGCACACCTACATGCACTCACTATTCATCAGGACCAAATGCTATTCACCCCATATTCACCTTAAAATACCCTCTAGGGGTGGTCGGTGTTATAAATCAAAGTATATACAGTTTGTTAGGTATAGCATGGCCGGTGGCCTTGAGATTTCTTGCTGGCCGCTTATGGCCCTATAGCCCATCTCACCGGCCATGCTAAACCTGACGAACTGTAACATACCCTGCGGACAAATTTCCTGATTCAGTTGTCATTCTATAACGTACATCAAATGTGTTGAATGGATGATTACTATTCGACATACAGTATTCAATCGCCTTTTTGGACTGTATCATTTGATTTATTTCTCATTGGTTAAAAGTTACCTGTGTGAAAATGTTAACAATTTGTATTGATATCTTCACGTTTTACTGATGTAAAAAACTATAAATTTAGAGTTCGCTTTTGTATTTATTGAGGTGCAGTCTTTGCTCGTACGTACAAGGTACGGTATTTGTAATTACAACATATTTGACGGGTCCGTGTCGGATTGGTATCGCGCGCGACTCTGGAGCTCATCACTTGGTGGCGCGGGTTCGATCCCCGCAGTCACCAATAACTATTTGTCAAGTGACTTTGCGGTAACGCTGGGTAAAGATCGAGCCAGAGTGTTGATAGGACTTCGTAGTTTTATTTTCGAACTTATACCTTTCAACAGTATTATAATCTCCTTTGCACACAGAATGCACTCGAAGCGTGTCCCCTGCTCCTTGGTCGCCGGATTCCAGTGTGGTGTCCCGGGTGAGGTGGTGAGGGGCGGGGGAGGTCAGGAAGGCTAATTGTGCACATAATGTTTATTGATGAGGGTCGACCTCCAGCGCGACCGTCTAGGCTTTTATAGTCTGATTTTATGACAAAATCTGACATTACTGTTATAATAAAACGAGCTAGGACTCTTGTCAGTGTCAGGGACTGTGAACCTCCTCGTATAAAATTGTCTTGCAGGACGGTTTTTTACATAAACTTAACTTACGAGCCTTCGGTGCAGCGACCGTTGACCGGACGCAGGCTGCATGCAGACCGCTGTTGGCAACCTGACTTCAACTATTACGAACATACTACTACTAGTTTTTATATTACAAAAGAAAGCTTTACGAATTATATCAAAAGCTAATTCCCTATTACTAAAGAAATTTGAAGATTAAAATGTTTGTACCAAACCGGGACTTGAACCCGGGTCTCTCGCTTGCCGGGCCATTATACTGACCCAATACACCGGCCCAACTATTTATGCCTTCAAATTTAGTACTTAAATCTGAATGTTTATCAGAAACATGTGACTGTCAATAGCGAATTTGAATCAACAAGCTGGAAATAATACAAACTGAATTTAAATACTAAGACAAATGACTTATTATAGATCTGAATTTGTATATACGTTAGTTAGCTAATTTGAAGACGAAAATGTTTGGACCGAACTGGGACTTGAACTAAACTTTAATCCTAGAATTAACTGAAACAGTTAACATGAAACTAATGTCAACTAATAGTTAATTTACGAATTTTTACGGCATATATACCGTAATCAATATTGATGCATTTAATCAAATATCACAATACGCCTATTTTGACAAAGAATCTATGTTATAAACTCGTATCGCATGTAAATGCTCACTGATACGTTCCAACTGCTGCAAACTGGTCGCTCTGTTTTGCATGTCGGTGAGACCGGAGCGACGGACGAAGGAGTGGACAAATTAAGTGTGCGCTCTCGTCGTCCACTCTCGGGGGACCGTAGCCTAATGTTTGCTATGGAAATGGAATTATAGCCAGATGGTCGGGGAATTGTTCCGCCAGCCTCGAATTTGCCGATCCCTCTTTTTACGTGACAGGACCGCCAATATTTCCCCCGGTGGAAGCGATTTCCTTGTAAATTGAAGTGTCAATATTGTGGCTAGGAATTGGTTTTAAATTCGTGTCGGCGATTTCGTTAGCTTCTGTTCGTACGGGATGGGTTCGATTGAATTTTAGCCGGTGCAGGGGAAATTTGAATTTGTGTAAAGTTAATGTTGAACACCGTGTGCCTTTTAGACTTTAGACCGTAAACTTACTTTAAGTAGTTTATCGTCTTTTCTGTAAGCAATTCTGTAAGCTGTTGCGGAGTTTGTTTTAAGTATCCGGCTCGAAGGACCAATTGCGGATCCGTGGCGGATTGGTATCGCGCGCTACTGAGCTCATACTTTGGTGGCGCGAGTTCGATCCCAACAATCATCACTAATAATTTGTTAAGTAACTTTACGGTAACACTAAGAAAAAGGTCGAGGCTGAGTGGTATAGAGAACTTTCTAGTCTTAGCTTCGCCTCGTTAACTAAGACAAAATGTACCCTTTACAGTGATAAGATTTATAGTAACGTAAATATACACTCATGGACAAAATTATGGAACCAAATGAACTTTCTTTCATTTTATCATTCCTTTTTCGTTTAAAGTTGGAATTTTCTTTAGCAAAGTGAACGTTAATATTAACACTAACTAAACGATTACAAAAAACTCAAAATGAAAAAGAAGCGATGAAATGAAAGAAAATCCTTTGGTTCCATAATTTTGTCCATGAGTGTAATTAACTATTATTATATTGAATAGGAGTTCAGAGTAAACACCGTACTTCCCTCTAGTTACATCCGGTTTTCATCTAGTATCTTCACAGTTCCTTCACTCTCTTAAACAGGCCAGATCAGTTCTATCGAGATCATAAACATGAGTAATGCATAGCAATGAACTCTTCAATATTGAGTGTGTGATGAGAAAGTGATTAAAGTAAGTAAAAATTGAAAAACACAGTATTCTTTCTAAGCATCATCAACGTAGTGTGCATTGTTGTGTATATTTCCACCCGTACAGAAAAAAGGAAACTTTGTTTTTAAACACAATAAAATTATGTATGTTTCGTTTCCTCCAGTTAGGCCAATATAAGTCAAACCCCTTCAAAACACAACATTACTACAATTATACGTTCCACTGCAAAATTTACTTATTCTTTTAGCTGATTAGTTAAAGGTCGATTCTAAATTTCTTTAAGACTAATCCGCTCACGGTACAACAAACCTAGGCGCCGAGTACTGGTGAACGAGCGGACAGCTGTGAGTAAATAGAAGCAATGTAAGTAGACGCTGATTGGAGCAGAGGGGTGCGCGGGGTGTGATGGTTGGAGGGGGGCAATGTCGACTTATTAATCACCGGATAAATCCAGATACCGTCTCCATTTAACCGGACGAGAAGCATCGCCTTGTTTAACGCCATATTGTTTAGCTAAATAGAAAATAAAAGCAAATTACAGCTTTAATTAACAATAAATTAAGCAGCTTTATTTATCGGACCGTTAACGAGCTCGGTGGCGCGGGAGGGGGAGGGTAGACACGCTCCTAGCGGAGACACGGCGAACTTCTGTTGCTCATTAGGCGCGTTATTAATTAATTGTGTATTAGCGGAATGTTGCAGGATTCTATCGTCCAATCATCCCCCCACCCCACCCTCACCGGTCTCTCTTACTTAGTTGACTCAGGACCAAACTTTGTAATTTTCTTTAATTAACTCTCCTGTTTTTGAGGCTTAATTTACTCCGTTGTTTACAAGTCGAGGCTGGTTTGAATATGATACTTTGCTGAAGGCTTGCGGGCGGCTTCTATGGCATCCGTGCCCTTGGCTATTTGGAAATAGACACTAATCAAGGATAATTTAGCTATATTCAGTATCAATAAAACACAAAGTGTTGCAAATTATGGTTCTATTTATGTTTGTTTATGAAGAAAATATAGTAATAGTCGGATCTGTATTTATCTCGTTAGCGTTTTGACATAATAACGATATATCCTGATTTCCACCCGAATATTTTCTCTTTTGTATCGATTTCAATAAGCAACGTATATAGGCGTATATTTTCAAAGTTTGTGTCCTTTGCTCAGTTTGTAAAGTAATTTTAGATATTATTTAAATTTAGAGGTAATACTATTTTCCTGATATCTTAGCAAAACAAGGTGTTTGTTATTGGGTACTAATTAATAACAAATAAAATATCTTCCAACGTTTAATATTTGCAAAATACTATTTCTAAGAAATTATTTTATTGTTTCATTTGTTTACTACTTACACTTATGAGCTATACCAGGGGGTAGTGCAGTGGTAGAAGTAAGAACCCATCAAACCGATAATAGTTTATAACGAACGAGCTTAAAAACAAACCATACAAATAACGATATGTCATTTTTGTTTCACAGTCCAATATTCTCGTATTGTATTATGACATAATTTGTATCCTAATTCGTGGGAAAATAGTTCCGATCGCCTACACTATCTTTCCGTATTTTAATATCGCCTACACAATTTAACAGTATAAAACCTGTATCTGCAAAGAGTAAACATTTCATAACGGAAACGTTTTTGTCCAAAATGCTTGTGCATAACCTTAAGGATACTTTCCAGCTATAAGTTAAAATATTGTGTTTGAAAAAAGAGTTTCCATAATCGTCTAAATACGAAGAATTACAACGTGAACCGTGTATTAATGCTTTACCCTCGGGTTCTTACAGTTTTTATCGACAAATCGCACAAACAAACACGCGGGCTTCATTAGCGACTAATTTAATAAACAAAGGAATGTATTTTTACCGAAATGAAATGTAAATAGCGTTCGACGTGGAATAATTAAAAGTATGTAAGTACTTTATTTATTTAGGATACGTCCGTCGACTTAATGAGAGGTTTTTAAATGAAAACAATCCGATATTTTTTGTCCGCCGAAGCTTGTTAGTAGTTTTTATTTAATGCCGGCTAAGTGATATTTGGCTTTCATCTGTATTAAAATGTTGTGTTTTTGTTTTTTCGCTGATTGAGTTTCCCGTATTTAGCGAGAGTCGCGCAGTTTTTGTCCCCGCAGTAAGAGGATTTCTGTGTTTAATTAGTGCCGGGTTTTGTTTTTCCATTTTTTATAATCATTAGTGGATTATTATTTATCCAGCGCTGAATACATCTCTGGAGTCGAGTTTATTTCATTTATGGTGACATTGTGTCAATATGTTTGCTAAACAATATTAAACCTTATAAAGTCAGTCAGTTCGGTCGTGTAGCCTACTAGTTCGTAAGCAACAAAACCCCGATTTTCACGGATTATATTTAGCCTATCCGTGAAGATTAAATTGTCTCTATGTCGTCTAAAGTTTATGGCAGCGTACGCACTAAATCAGCAATGGCGTTAAGTGAAACCACATTCAACTATGATTTATACTGGCATGTAATGCTTTATCACAAGCTTAATACTCTACACGGTGCTCAGCGTTATATGTCTGCTTAATTCCTCTTGTTATTTTCACTTGTGTGAACAAAAATTGTCAAACTAATGAGCCAGAACAATAAAAATTAGCACAACGCGTGTAGGCCTACAGTTCATCATTATTTTCATCGTAATCTCACAGGTTGCGCAAACTTTAATTCACCACGAAAGAATTATTTCATACTTTACAACAGACTGAAATGAAAAGGAAAGTCGGTTGTGATTTCTGATATCAATTAAATCACTTTGATAATGGGCAATTACTCAGAAATATAAGGTCGGCCTGGCCAGATAAGCTAATTAAATACAAATCTAGATGCAATCTGAGGCTATGAGCCGAGACCGACCAGTGATTGCGGAATTGGTAGATAAGGGGTATAAAGCAAAACACAATTACTGTTACTTAATTGGCTGTTGCGGCCTTGATCTATACAATACACTGTGGGAAAGTCGGGTGAACGTTGCTGGCTGGCGTGCTAGTAGGACCAGTTACTGGCGTGCTAGTGAAATTCGTTAGAGGTTTGCTGGTGAAATTGGTTACTAAGATGCTAGGATTACTATTTACTTGCGTGCTAGTTGGATTAGTTACTGGCGTGCTAGTTAAATAGGATTAGTTACTGGCGTAAAACCAGTCACTAGCGTGCTAGTAGGACCAGTCACTAATCAGCTAGCAGGATCAGTTACTGACGTACATTGGTTACTGGCATGCTAGTACGACCAGTTATTGGTGGGCTACTTCCATGTCACAAATTAGGTTTAAATTGCCTTTCAGACAGTAATCCAAGTTGTTTCCTAAGGTTACTGCTGTTTCGAGGTCATTATATGCCCTTATCGTCAGATCCGCAGCGACTTCAAAATTTTGACAGATTTTCGCCTTCATCTCGTAAATAAAACACACACACACACACACACACACACGACAAACGGACGGAAAGTACATTCACCACGAAAACACCCCACAGCGAAACGTTGCGGCCACGGCGATCTCCAAGTCCAGACTCGTACTTTCATGTGTTACTGGCTTGTTAGTGGGCGTAATTACTGAAATACTAGGATCATTTACTGATGGCTAGTTGTGTTGGCCACTGGCATGCTAGCAAGATTAGTTACTGTCCAATTATGATGCCAAAAAGCTCGTATTCAACTTAGTCCTGCGGCAATGTCTATCCCTCATAAAACTTTCTGTGCTCAAAGAAGACATAAACTGGATCGGATCAGTTAAAACCACTGAGGTGGTGCTAGTAAAGATTATATATTATGTCTTTCTTTGGTTTATTTCAACTTGATGTTGTTTGGATGTTTTCACTGTTTAGACAGTTTTTTAACTTTTCTTGGCAGACTCTCAAATAATACGTCTTTCTCTAAGGGAGAGAAATGCCATGTCGTCAGTATACATCGGACAGTCCACACCCTGGAAATGTTGAAGTTAACAATAACAGTCTAGACATAACATGTACAAAGACGAGAACACTCAGGGCTACGCTGTACGAGTTCTAAATTATTATCAAACCTATTTAAATACCTAAATCAACTTATCTACCCAAGGCATACAATAGATTCACTAATGTGATTGGTCATCTAGAACTACAGTTCGAGGGGCTTGAAGCTGATTTGTGCGTGTGCAGATTAAGCGACTTTAGGTCAACGTCCCTCCGCTGGTGAATTCACAGTTAATCGTGTTTATTGCAAATTTGTGTTATCTGTACCTATGCTGTTGTCCGAGTGAGTACTGACAGGATGTATGTGTGTTGCAGGATGTTCGGGAACACGGGAGCATGTTCAGCGTGCGGTCACACCATCCCGCCCAGCGAGTTCGTGATGCGGGCAGGAGCCGCAGGGGCGGCACAAGGCGGAGCCCCCCCACACCACGTGTTCCACCTCAAGTGCTTCGCGTGTAGCAAGTGCGGTGCTCAACTGGTGCAAGGGGACAGGTACTACCTCCTGGCGGGCAGTCTGGTGTGTGAGCAGGACTGGCACAAGCTGCTGAAGAGCTCGGCCGTCACAGGAGGTCCCGGCACAGGGGTGCGCAAGGGCAAGGTCGGCCGGCCGCGGCGGAGTCGCGACTGAAACCCAGGTAAGCACCCAGGGTTTTCTATCATGGGCCTGTGCAGCCTGTCACCTAAGGTTCCCGGGTGAGACAGGGGCTCGAAACAACGAGGTTCCAACCGCAGTCTCTTGAACGCCGACACAAACATCATAGTTGTGTCATCACACTTGACTAAAGTCCTTTTATTCCTCCAAGGAACATAGGACAGCAACCATCCTTCTCCAGCGCACTGTGTTGGGAGCCATCATTTTGGCTTCAACCCAGTTCCTTCCAGCCATCTGTAACTCCCGGCCAACTGTACGCCTCCAAGATTTGTACGCCTGCTTTGGCCCTCAGGGTTCCAGTTTAGGACCTTATTTACCATTTAATTTTCTTATTTTTTCATTATGACCTTAAATTTCTATCTCACTTCCTTGACCTTTTTCTTAAGTGGATCTCGAGATGTCCTGGTTCACAAATAAGACGTAAGTAAAGGGGTATACGTAGGAATAGTGGGTACTGGGATCAGTTGATCCTCGAGGAAATGGGGTGTTTCTTTTCAGCACGATGATAACGAGTTCGGTTTCCGAGGAGGGCCAAGTACTGAATTTGGTAAAACGAGGCATGTGGAATCTGCTGGGATATTGTCCTTTAATTTCTAGCTACAACATGCTGTGCCGAGGCGGCCTAAAAACGCTGAGCCTATTGGATGCTCCTGCTGAGAAAAATCTAGGAAGAAGTATTCTCGTCGGTGTCGATATAATTTAAAAAACTACGAAAGTGTTAATTAGGTGAAGTAAAAGAAGAGAGTACATGGCTTGACAAAACTATTGGTCTCAAATACATTAAATATACTGCTGTCGGTTTGTTGCCATTTCTAAAATGTTCTAACCACAAGTTTCATTATTTTCAAGTCAAAACCCACGTTGCCCTTGTATTTTTGAATCAATAATAAATCCAACACTTAGAACTGCGTTCTTCTCCGCCAGTTACAAGAACTGGGTCTGGCAAAGTGTATTCATCTACAAAAATCTGCGGCTTGAAACTCTGCACGGTTAATTAAAAGTTTTACAAGTTGAGGCTCACAACCGACAACTCTACACTACTTGACTCGGTGCTAATC
The DNA here is from genome assembly GCA_018831715.1 of Matsumurasca onukii. Taxonomy (NCBI): domain Eukaryota; kingdom Metazoa; phylum Arthropoda; class Insecta; order Hemiptera; family Cicadellidae; genus Matsumurasca; species Matsumurasca onukii. The sequence goes on from CM032065.1 coordinate 35,865,662, forward strand.
AGATCTCGGATTCTTGCACTGCTTTCCTCCTCTGTATTCAATACATAACGTCAATAATTAAAATATAAAAATAGTTAAAAGACAATATGAATAATATAGCAAAGACCATTATACAGACCGTAAATTTACATTATTCTTATGGGACGAAATTCAAGGTAACAGCCACTATTACGCACTGTAAAGGTATATTAAGAGTCAATAGTAAGAGAAATTCGTCGTAAGACGGAGTAAGAAGAATAAATTGACTCCAGAGAAAAGTGATGTGTTCGGAAGTACTTTCGATAACATTTTAATGACCCATTTTATTTAAGTTTCTCAGAAGCTTTCGGATCGGACAGTACAATTTTAAAGTGATTTAATAATTGAGTAAAACAACAACTGTACACAAGTTGAACGCACGTGAGATTGCAGTGTTGTGTTCTTGAGACAAAGACTCTGAGCTAGACTAGTCCGGTAATTACATAAAGTGAGGAGACAATAGCTCGTAACATAACCGAGGCGATTCTGGGTCATATCCCCTCCGTGCACCGTGGGAAACAACTATACAGGGTGTCACAAAAATGTGCAGCGCGCTATGCAGGACCGGATTCTGTATACAGAAGCAATTTGAAAATGTCCTTAAATTTTTTATTTCGGCTTAGTTAAGCCGTAAACCACTATTTTGTAAATTTTTGAAAATAATTAATAATTCAAACCCCTTTGAGCATTTTTTGAAACTTGGTTTAAACCTTAATTGTTTTCTTAACGATACTTGCTATCCAACTTATCAAATTTCAAAATGCCGGGTATTTAAAAATTCAAAGACAAATGGAATCAAATTGGAATTGAAAGAACTCCTTGCAGAAATCTCTATATTTAAGCCGCGATATTATTCTTATCGCCTTCTTTGTTAATACTAAAATCCGTTGAATTTTGTTTCAGAGCAGTTTCCCCATAAACAAATTCCATAAGAAATATGGGGATAAATAATTCCATAGTAAGCCAGTTTTAAAATATCCAGAGTACAATAATTTTATAGCACTATAGACGTAAAATATATTGCGACGAAAAAATGTTGTGATAGACAATGGTTCTCGTTCTTACAATTGTTGTGGGACCGCTTAAGAACCAGTTTTGTAGGATTCAAGTTAACCATACATGCATCTGGTTTATATTTTTGAAAATAAAATCGTTCCTAACACTTTTGAACACACCTCGTATATCACTGTTTGCGCTGTACGTTTTAGAACGTATTCTCCACCATTTTCTGCCACTAAATTTAAAATCGTCATCCTTACACCTACGCAGTATAGCCACCTGAACGCAGATGATGTGGGGAATGGTGGGGTGGGTTGAGGGGGCTAGAAGAAACAATGTGCAGGTGGAACATTTACACAAGTTGGATTAGTTTTGCACAATTTCCGCACAGTAATGAGAGATCGTATCACCCCCACTGACACCCCCACGCGTAACAACCCCCCCATCATTAGCGAAACCACACTCGCCTTAGCGCTTACCGATACACGTTTTTCTTGTATGAGATATAATAACTGTGCTGAGTATTCGAGTATAACTTCTTTTCAATAACTGTGATTGACAAAATGTTTTTTTCTAATTTTATAAACATAAATTTGAGTTGCCATTGAAATAAGAAATAATGAATGTCAGCAGCTTAAACTATAACAAATAGAATATACTTTAGGTCGGCACATTTACAGACATGGCTTAGAAGATAATGTATAAGTTATTACTCCACTGAACTTAGTTAGAACATGTTTTAAAACTAAGTTAAATGTCAAAGATTCCTGTCTGAAAAATTCAATCTGTGAAGATTTTGCAACTAGAAATGATCGAGTATTATATTAGATTACAACCAGCGTTGCCTTGCGGCCAAATACAATTTAACAAATTAAAATGTTAAGGACATGGAATGTCGTTTTATGACATAAGTTTCAAATTTTCAACAATACTATCCGTGGGAGGTAAAATTTAACTAGATTACATAATGGAAACACTTTTATTTGTAAGTAAGCATGTTCGAATTCGGGAAGTAGAAGCTTCGACTGTAAAATTGAGGACTTGTAATATCAAAGGTAGACGTGAACGAGTTTACAAAGGGGTAAGATTTATAACCAAAGCATTACTTATGAGCAATCACACAAGTACATGACTCTTGAGGCAAACAACTCAAACGGTTCGGAACCGGCGACCGCTGCCGCCGCAAACCGCTTCGTGCGTTTTCCTAATAAATCAAACAATTTTTCGCCCCATTAAAACTCCCACTCGCGCAGATTACGACGTAAACGGCCATTTAAATTCATATTTGTCTCGCAGCGCCGCAATGTCTTCATGGACAGCAATCTAAGCTTCATTACGGCTGAATTATTGTACATAAATAATGCATAAAGGTAATTCACTTAATCCTGAAAGCTTTGCGAGTAACATTCACGCCATCTTCTTCTACACAAAGGAAAGTGGCCTGTGTTATCAGTGATAAGGGGAGCACATTAACATATCTTGTATGAATATTGATAACTTGACGCTTTACACGCCATCAGGTGGCGGGGGGGTGATAACATAGAACAGCTGACCCGTACCTTCATGTATAAGTTGTATGGTAATGAACACTTCACCTAGAGTTGTCTGTTGTTGTTTCAGTATAAGTTACCAGGATGGGTTTAGGCTAAAGATTAATTGTATGAGAGTAAAAACATGTATTTTTCCAGTTCGGTCTAGAACTATTTGGTTCGTACCCACAAATTACAATAGGCTATGATCCAGCAGTAACTTTAGTAAAGATACCAGGGTCACTGGAAACCAACGTTTGTCTCTATAATCTTGCAACTATCCATTCACATTTGAAACTACTTCGTCGTCATAGTAAAAGAATCTAATCAGGAAAGCACAACACTTGTGAAAATGTGTAATTTGAAATGTGTCGGACAAGTTGAGCTTGTAGAGTCACTTTTCCATCTCACTCAGAGTTGACTTGAAATAATCACTTAGAAGAAACAAAGCTACCCTCTTAATTCCAGATAAACCTAGCACCCTCCCCCTCCCTCACCATCTACACAACACCGACCCATCCTGTCCCTGGCTTAGAACCAAAGGGACTACCTATCGTACAATAAAGGTGCTGGATATTTCGAAAGCTTGCAAATATTAAGAATATTTTGAAATCTAAAGGGATATTTTGGAAGCTTGCCAGCTACTTCCATGCTCCTGACAAAACTGAAAATCACAAACCGCTAGCTGAAAAACTTTGGGAATTCAGCAAAGTGCTAGTAAAAAAATGTCTACCCGAAAGATTTTGTAATATTTTAAGACTGGTTTCGTTTTAATGCCTCAGGAAAAGACAGCTGTAATAGCTAACTATTTAAAAAAAGTACTTAACTCACTAGCACCTGTACATTATTCTAATATATTAACTTTGTTAGATTTGTTTGTGGATGTTAATAAATGTGTGTATTTATTACGAGATAAAATGTCGAAAACATGCAGTTTTAAAGCAGAGTAAATCGCAGATTTGAAATACAACCATACCAACTGTAAAAATAGCTACAATTGCCAACCATTTAAAACAATATATACAGGGTGTCCAGTAATTACGGCATACAACTTCTCCAAATGATTTATCTAGTCAAAATAAACAAAAATTCCATAAGACATATCCTCGCTTAGTTTTGCGTCTGTCTGTCTGTGGGTTTACTAAATAATGTTTATCTCCGAGGTAGAATAAGAGATAAACTCAAAATTTTGCTCACTTGTTAGTATAATCAAATTCAACATTTAAACAAATTGAATTATTATCACTTCAGGTTTCAAAATGGCGGCTAAACGAAGTTGTCTAAGCTGAATAACTCAAAACGCTTCAACGCTTCAAACCACACCTCTTTTCGAGGGCCCTTTTCCATTAATAGACAGACCAGGGAATCGCCTAACAGTATTACTTCATGGTCTGTCAGGGAACTTCATAAGAACGGAATCTTATTATGAACGGAAGGTGAAGATCGAGCCCTTCGGTTCCCAGCTTATGCATCCAGTTCTTATCCTCTGCATATATCCTTCAGCTGTGCTTGTTTGATCTTCATTACTTGAACGATGAAGGTCTCGACGCGTGTCCACTTTTCTTCGTCTTCCAACGTCTGGCCAGCTGTGTTCTCTGCTGTAACGTCTACAAGCAGTAAAACTCTTAAGACGCATTGGCAACGCCGCCGAGATTACCAAAGGCTTTCAAACCCGTAATCACTTAGGGAAAGAACGAGAATTAGTCGAATGAAAAACTTCTCCCTCGTCCAATCCTTTAACCGTGGAAAACACTACTTGTCTTCATTGAACTGCGGCTGCCCCTCCTCCCTCACCCCCTCACCCTTGCACCATAGAATCGTGTTCTGCCTTTCCAAACAGCCAGTCACAACTGTGTATGTGAATCGGTGAGCAGAGACAGTTTAATATTCGTAATGCTGATCAATTGTTGTGTGATTGATCAGTCTAAAGAACTGCAGGGTAACGCTTTACACAAATAGATAAGTTATAATACAAAAACTTGTGGAGAAAAATGCATTAGTTTTAAAATACAAGGACCCGTGGCGGGTTGATATCGCGCGCGACTTTGGAGCTCATCGCTGCGGTGGTGCGGGTTGGATCCCCGCACTGACAAGTTCTGAGGTGACGCTAGGTATGGTTGCAGAAAGGACTTTGTAGTCCTAATATCGCTCCGTTTACAAGACAAACTTTAATTTCCCCTTTATTACATAGACTGGGACTCGTGGCGTGGTCCTGTAATCCAGCTTCATGGAGGTCAAGTTTTGAGGATGATATAGGTCTAAAGCGGCTCAGATAGTCTCAGTGATCATCTGATGATACCCGCATCAACTCCCACCATCGTTTAGACATATCAGACCATCACTTGCGTGGTTCGGAAGTCACGTTGAGCCGTTGGTCCTTGTATTTCCATTGGTCATTGGGCTATCAATTAATGACCGATTCTAAGGAAGAGTCGGCCTTAGTTTGTAACAAGACTACACCTCATAACTCATTACTACCACTCATCACACTCATCCTTCACCACATATTTGCCTTAAAATACCCTCATGAGAGTGGTCGGCATCTCGAATAGTGATTTAGTGATTATTTTACCTTTTGGACAACCCTTAACAAACTCTGGTAAAGGATGCCCGCTCCCCAATCGTCAAAAAAATCTATAAAATATAATAATATTTTATTTTATTAAAATAATATTTAAAGGTTCAAATTTTGTAGTTTGAAAGTTACTCCAACGGTCACTTGCACAGTTCCAGTTTTGGTCAGTCTAAATTGCCAAACTTTAACACTAGCTGGTTAACGCTAAACAAACTACCACGTTGGGGTTTGAACGGTTCAAATCACTCAAGCCCTGTAAATAAATTTTAGACGTTTTTCATAAGCTACACTATCTATTATTATACAAAACTACCCTCACGCATAATGCCAAATTTTGTCACAAATTTGTTCTTTTATTTCCACCGTTTGTGAACATTTTAATTCACTCTACCCAAGTTTGTTTACACAGACTAAGGTCTTAACAAAAATGTGGACGCTAGCTGGATTCTTTTGCGATTATATAAAATGTAATTAACTATTAAAAAACTCCAACCATTTAGAAGTATACGCATGCCAGATACTAACTGTACACTCTAAGAAATGAAGGAGTGAAGGCCTTTTAAAAAAGAGTGAAATTTCACTCTTTTGGGTGTTGGAACCCAGCCAATCTCATTAAAAGTGGTTCGATTCTCACTCTTTTGGGAGTGGTTTTCACTTTTCATCTTTAGAGTGATACACAGCTCAATCATGCATGTCTCTAGGTTCTGGGCTCTACAGCGTGTAGAGGCACGGGGTACGACTGAAGCAGTGTGAGGTCCATCATTACCCGGCTGGGCTGCGTGGAACTAATGTATGATGATAGAGGGAGCCACGAGTACCGGTACCGCACTGTGCTACATACAGCATGCAGGCACACACAAGTAGAAACATGTCTTCAACATTTACTACACGTGGAAAATGAGAAAAAAGAGTTTTGAATGACCCCTCCCAACTTAAATTTTGAAAACGGAAATATTTGTAACATCCTTTGAGGAATCTTTTTATATGATTCTGAAATTTGTTTTGGCGTACTTTGCGTCACTTACCCCAGCCAAAATGCGGGGGGAGGGCCCCAAATTTTTATAATACAAACGCCCCCATGTTGCACTTTAAAAGAAAGGAATTTCAACACAAATTCAACGACGCAAAGATATTGGGTTTTTCGTTATACCAATAAAAAGATGACACAAATCGGTTTAAAATGCCACAATTTACATGCAATTGATTTTGAATGACAACATTTTCTTTTAAGGTGCTACAAGGGGGGGTACTGTATTTTTAAAATTGGGGCCTCCCCCCGAATTTTAGGTGGGATGTGGGTGACACAAAGTACGTCAAAACAAACTTCACAAGCCTATAAAAACATTCCCTTAAGGCATTTTCAAAATATTTACTTTCTATAATGTTAAGGGGGACATTTAAAACTCACCCTGTATATTCACTTGATTTCGTTGTCATTATCGTCATAGAGCCTTGCAAAACTCTCAATATAAAATAAAACACTCATGTCTGTACAGCTGACTGTGTATAATAAAAGTCACGCGTATATTTTGAGGGCGGTTTAACCAATTTGGGTGGAATAAATATTGTTTGTATAACTCTATTACCTTTGGAAATTCGTTAAAAAATATCCCGTTTAACTTAAATAGACTCAAAGAGTGTGAGAGTGCTATTTGCGAATTTCGATTATGTATGTTCCGAAAACCGAGGGTCATGGGTTCGAATCTCGTTACTTTCAGGTGTTAATGAGAGTCATGTTGTATTTAACTTTAAAGCCCTTTCAGTTGGAAGAAGATTGGTGAACAATGTATTAAAAATGTCCAACCGTTTCAAAATGGTGGTCAAGAACGTAAAAATAACTCGTATTTACGGAACGTCCTGTTACCATTTACAATTGCGTAAAGGTCATATTTGAACCTAGATTCTTGTTTAGGACAAAGATATTTTACAATACCATATGTGTTATACGTTCTTAGAATAAAATACTTCTCAGTATTAAAAACTTATTTCAAACGAAAAGAAAGAAATAATTTCGGTTTGCTTTACATTTCAATAAGGCGTACTTATCAATTGTACAAATCAATAAACCTTCATGACATTTAATTCTTCTTTTACTGTATACACTAAAAAATTAAAACTCCGTTTTCGTTTGACTTGTTTTATCATTAGTTGTATGACATCGAAGCCTACGCATGTCCCAAAACCAATACCGAAACATAAAGTATCAAATAATAATTCCACCTGGAGTAAATTGCCTCACCCGCCGTCAAACAACATATCCGGCAGAGAGAGACAAGTCTGAACGAACAATTGCTTTATTGAGTGATAAAATAAACGAAACTGACGATAAAAATAATGGAAACTCCAGCAAGGACCGGACAATTGGTATTTTTGCGAGCGAAATTGAATTGCGCTGACAAATTGGACAACTAGAAGATACGGATGTGTTTTGTCTCAATTAGATAAAGAACGCAATAACCAGTTTAGCCGGCGCGCTTGATCCGTCCTAATTTGACGTTTTCCATTTTTTGTCCAAAGTTAGTTAAGGAATATGACAGAGAGCGGATTAGGGCAAATTAACCGGTGCAAAAAACGCGCTTATTTCAAACTGCATATCGGATACCGACCAATCAGTCGGGCGGGGGAAAGTCGGCAAAAAATGGACACGTATCGGGGAAAAAACAACAATAAACACAGGAACAGGACGCGTTATCCAATTTTTGAGAGGAAAATAATCCAAGCTGTAGGGTTCGCGTTACATCAGCCGGGTAGCGCGGTGCAGTGTAGCTGTCATGGCACTGGATAAGTTGGTTAGGTCCGGTCTCGCTCATCATTTACTGTAAATACTCTTTTCAATCACAGGCTCCGGTCAAAGGCTACTTTGCAATTATCCCCACCTTGCTTTTACACTTGGTTTCCACCGCCTGATCCAAGTTAACTTTCAAATTAACCACTTTACGTGCTTTGCCCGGCAAAGGTTACCGATGTTCTGTTCGTCGAGTCAATCGACTACACGGACTCGCTCACACAGAAAATCCTCTACAAGAGTTTCGTTCTGAAAGAGAAAATTGGCTTTGGTGATGCGAGTTCGGCTTGAGGGACCTGTCTCTACTGTTTTACCTTTTACGATTACATGTAAATGAAACGTTTGAATTAAATCTATTTGAAACACTTATTTCTGTGTTTTAGATGTACAGGGTAGACCAATGAGAATGGTATAGTTTAAAAATGCTATGAATGGATAAGATTTAATATAATACAGCTAAATATTGTACAGTACAGTACGGTACTGTATGCCATTTTACTTGAAACAAGGCGTTTATTTTAAACTAAATTTTATTTACGAGTTGACCTCAAACAAGCTCACATTCCTTTTTTGCTTGAAACAGCTGATAAGAAATCACTTCTCGCACCTCCTCAACGTTTTCTGTTGTACGGACTGTGTTAGCACTTCCACCGATTTTCTTTTGTGTAGTAGCAGTATTCCGTGTCAACCGACGTTGAAGTGGGATCCAAACAATCTTTGAGTTTATAAAAAGAATCACTGTTGTCAAAAAGCCTTCTACTGTAAAAGCACGATGCTTAGAACCCTAAAACGCCATTTCAAATAAAATGGCAAAACTATATTGAGGTTATAAACACAGCTGATGATTCATTGTTGTCATATTAACCGTGGGAGAGTGTAAACAAAATCTCATTGGTCCACCCTGTACTTTATATTTAGACTTGTATTCCCATTGCTTTATCCGAAAAGAAAATACCAAAAGGTTGTCTAAATAGTTTTGTTGCCTTTAAAACTAGTGTAATACCTTAATCACGCATTTTTACGTTTCTTGTTGTTTCAAACCTAAATAAAAAATCCTTAGTACGAAATTGCATTAACAACCGCCGATACAACATAAGAAACCCCGTAAGCAATAACGAAATACTCATGACAAATGTCCCAACGCGCGTATATTTCAGCAGTTTAAACAGGTTGATGGCAAATCAATAAACCCCATAAGGAACTGCGCGCTTTGTTTGCTCGACCAATGGCGCGTGTGCACGGGGCCAAGTGGAAGTGGTCAAATTGCTTGTGCGAACACTTCCCTCGAGGCTGGTGATTGGTTAATTACTTTGAAATTCCGTGGAAACTGTGGGCCAACATTGTAGGGCCTCCAGCTACAGAACTGACCGACCGAAAGAAGTTACATAATTAAACTGACCGGTCGTTGTTAGGGTGAAAAGGCAACCGGGCAAGAGGGTGTACATAATACAAGGGTACGTCATAATACACTCGCCGGTCTGCGTCTTATCCCCGTAATTGGCCCTGAACAAACTCACACACACACACACACACACATACACATACGTGCACCGAGGTATTGTAAGGTCCGCTACAAGCATTGTAAGCCCTTATAACGATGCTTCTCAATAATATAGCAGCCGTACGGCAAATTCCTACTTGAGCTCTCTTAGTTTCAAGAATTTCTGGGAAAATGTTCGATTTAATATTTAGTTAGGACTATGCAGAAGTGTGGCCTTGAGTTTTTCCCCTCAAGAACAATGTAAACACATACATTTTCCTAGAACCCCTCACTACAATTTTAATCGGAGTTTTACGAAATCAATTTTGTTTGAAAGTTTATTAAAGAATTTAGTGAATCTGCAGAATCGAATTTCCATTTTCTTACTGATTAAACTAAAAGGGCTTTCAAAAAATAGTCAGTGGAGTAGCCCCAATTGACTTTTCAAATCACGTTTCTGAGAAAAATATCTGATGAAAGTACGAGGTGTCTTAAGAAAATTCTTAAATTTAATAATTAGAAATGTATTACTTGATTCACACATTTAACTCTCAGGTGAAAATGACAGACTGATTTCGAAAAGTAATTCATTAGTATGAAAACTGATCAATCTGCACGTTCTATTTAATATACGGGTTTTAAATCAACCAACTTCGGTAACCATTTAAAAGCATTGCGGACTACATTATTTATATTAATCATCAATTTTGAACGATTGCGTGACCTTTTATTTACACACAAATTGCCAATTAGGATGTTTCCAACAACATTGAAATACCCTCACCTCCGAAAATAATATGTAAAACACCTCTTCACTATCATCAACCCGTCTAGTCTATTGGCAGGTTATACTTGTTTTCCAAGTTGAAATGGGGAAGGGGGACGAGAGGGAGAATCAGAAAAGGGCAACCACTCAAACTAATGAAACAGACTAATCCCCCCCTCCCTCCCCTTATAAGCGTTGAATAAAGAAATGCAGCTTGTGTTTTACTGGAGGAATTAAACCCCGGACCTGGATCCAGACTCTGGAGTTAATAGAGGCTAACTGAAGATGTAAATATTAACCCTCTGGATCGTTCTTTATAAACAGATACGGTTAGCGTTGTTTGTTGAGTAACTTAATCGAATGCTTTCCTGAAAGTATTTTTCTAGATTTTCTGTATCGGATTTTACTAAGCGTATTGTACTGTTTGTTGAAATATAAATTTGTAATTTGTACCAGAATTTAAACTATTATTGCGGACATTTTCCATTGTTAGTGAGCAGTATGATCACGACGTTTCGGGAGCTGCAATCTGATCCCGTCTTCAGGTGAAAAGTAACCTAAAATATAACACTGAACCTTTCGAAACCGAGATAGCCTAAAGTAGTCAGCGTAGGCTGACCAGTCAACCAGTTACTCGTTTTCTGATGTTCTGTGTTATGTTTTAGGTTACTTTTCACCTGAAGACGGGATCAGATTGCAGCTCCCGAAACGTCGTGATCATCTTGCCCACTAACGATGGAAAATGTCCGCAATGATAGTTTAAACTCTGAAATCCTCCCATCGTCAACAACTAACTTGAAACTAACAATTGTACCAGAAACTAGGAACTAAGTTTGATCAACAAGGAGATATGCCAAATGTGGCTACAATGTTGGGTATTTAATGCGTAAATTAGTTAATAAAACTTTTAGAACATGTGTTTTCCTAACGTCAGCTGGTCCTCGAGTGTTTTACACGGTGAATCAGTGATCCTTGTCAAGGATGAACAAGAAGGAACTGATTGCTCTGCTGATTGTACGATTGTTCCGCTTTAACCAATCATCATTTCTCGCATTGAATGGATTACGCAGTTCCGGAAATATCACGCGAATGAGAAAGCAAAAATCTAACTTCAAGCGATGAGCTACGTATACAAATCAGTACATACCAAAATGGAAAATAACGATAAAGGTTGGGCATTGAGAGCATGGTTTTACGACTCGCCGCGAGTTTTTTAGTAAAAAATTGTAATTATTAGAGTAAGCACCTCATTTATTTCTTTCAAGAGCTAAAACCCTAACTCGACCTAGGGAATCTATTCTAGAACATTCTAGAAATAGAATGTACTAGAACTAAACTACATACAAGGTAGAATATTCTAGAACAAAGACGCATATACCAGTATGAACTAATACAGTAGCGCAGTCCGGTGAATTAAACACAGATATGGCAGGAGGGTGCCGATTTCGAGGACAGTAATGCAACGTCCCTGTCCCCATATATAATCCAGTGTGTCCATCAATTCCCATTGTTCTCAGTCCGACTGATTGTCAGGCTAAAATATTGGATCCATTCTTCGTGTGAAAATAAAACAGCGAAACTCAGGGGAGGCACCCCTCGCTCGGTACATTGCTGTGCGGTATGGGGTTGTTTCATGTAAACATCGGGTGATTATGCTATAATACGCGTTGATAGTTGACAAATTTATGGTATAGGATGCTCTCTTTTTGGAAATTACATAAGTTTAAAACAAAATCTGCAAACATTCCAATATTATAACATTTATTAGCCTGAGGCCTTTCAAACACCAAGTGTTCATCTTCAGAGGCACATCAAACGGAAGGAAAATGTATAAAAGTATATAGCTTAAATAGACTATACATGAACTATTTTTTATTTACTCGATATATGCAAGTGGTGCATATGAAACAATAGATGAGTGGGTCTTGCATCACGGTTTAAGCACAAATAATAGAAGGTCTACAGATATCCAATTGGGTAGGAAAAGTGTTCATCACCAAGCGCGGTTGCTACATCGTACGAAGTCAGCCATTTTCGTTGTAACTAAGAAATAGACGTATGTAAATAGTTACTTTTAGCTGTGACTTTGTTAACAGTGTTGTGTTTTATGTTTCAGGGTTACCGCTCCTGTAAACGTCCCGGTTGTACATAGGCCTACATGAAGGCGTGTACCGTGTACTGTACATAGACTACCGCACGTCCAATCTCCGTGATCATGTATATACTAGTACATATGTTGTCCGCTCGCGTCGCTACGGTCGCTCTACCACCTCCACTACTGATGTGCACCAATCAGGAACCGAGTACAGTTGTAGTTGTCGGTTTGGCCACTAGAGTGACAACCCTGGGCACCTTCACTTTGGCTAGCGCTGTGTTTTATGTGGCAGTCAAGTGTTGTTTAAACTGTCTAAAATTCATACGATCGACTCGATTAGTTTATAAGAAATAAGAAAATAATTGTAATGTTTGCAGCTGTTAAATTGAGCGTATCTTAATTACCTACTCTCAACAATCTTTAATTCACATAACTATTTTCTATTTAGTCGATTTTTTATTAAGTAATTTTAAAATGTCTATATATTATAATTTTAGTGTTACTTTAACACGTCGATCGTAATTATTTAGCTCGTTTTATTTTTTTGATATTTTTGTGAAAACTAGCTTTTTATTAGAAAAGTTTTTAAGTCACTGAAATTAAATGAAAAACGTCTTTATTGATGGCGAAGTTAGGGTTGTAAAGTCCTCCCTTCCAACTAACCACAAAAGACAAGAAAGTAATTTAAAGAAGCGAACCCATTTTATACTACAAAAAGCAAAATGTGTAGATGTTATTGTTGTTGTGTGATGACAACAACCTGCTCTCCTGATACCTCCTGATACTTTAAATACAACGAGTGGTTAAGGCCTAACATTTTCGTCGCCAGACCGACAACTACTGCTACTGACTTTCTCAGCACATTACGTCGTGCTCATGTTCATATCTGTACTGTATGTAAAACTACAATGTTTTCTGTACATGTTAATTGTTAATGTTACTGGATAAGTGTTTCCGTTCACTCACGAGCACTGCTTGTATGAATTATATTTATTTCAGTTATTTATTCTATAAAGAATTGTTTACCTTCGCTTACCTTTTAAAGTAAAGGGTTTAAATGTTCGTCAAATAAACTGAATGTGCAAGATTTTAATCGAGAATCTTTTGTGATCTTTCACTCAGAAAGTTTTACTACATGTAATGTTTCCTTTTCAATAAATGTTATTTGTGTTTTTCGAGGAGGTGTAACTTTTGTATTGGTGTGTTTTGAAAGTTAAGTTGTAAGTATATTTTATACATCGCATACAATATTTCAAAATTCCACTTTAGATGTTCTGAAAAGGTCCTCTTTTGTTGAACAAGAATATTTGAATAATACATTCTTTATTGTATGGATCAAAACAGTTTGTTGCCAGTAAGACAAAGTCATTTAATTGTAAATTGTTAGTTGTTAAGATAAAATTACTTCTAAATGGTTGGTTTAAAGAAAACTATTGTTTTATTTAGGAAATGATTGATGTAAATAGAAACACAAGCTTTCACGAAATCATCGAGTTTTCTTTGTTTCTATTGTTGATTTTTGTTATAACTACTCTAAAATATATATATTTATTTGTTTTGGTTTGTAAACTTTGTTAAAAAGTTATTGCTTGACTTTTGTTATTATTGTGATCCTCAAAACCAAATCATTTGTGTAAAGCATGGGAAGAATGAAGTTTGATTTGTAATTTGATAAGTACAAGTTAAAGCTACACGATCAGAATATTGACTCATGTATTAAAATATGTTCATTCTTAAACGTTAAAGAAATTAAAATTTATTTCGGTATTAAAATGACAATGTCATACGGTTACAAAGACAATCTGTGTTAAAAGGCTAGGAAGAGCTAGTTTCATGTGTTTCTAAAATGTGACCCAATAAAATTTAAATGATTCTTTTATAATACTGTAATTTGATAAAAATTTATTAGGATAAAACTTTGTTTTCGCTTGCAAAGTCGTTGTCTTTTGAAACAGTTTTTACTTAAGAAATTGAAATCAGCAAAGCGCAGAATGTATACTGGCTCGAGCCCAAAAGAAAGACTGGATCGGTCAAAACATCGATCACTTTCGTTAAAGGCACTATAAAGTTCGTTGAAGCTGATTAATATTAGTTCACAGCATATAATAAATTCAAAGAATTTCGGTGTATTTTAAATTCAAAACCATTTGACGTAGAAACCTGTGGCCTAAAAATTTAAACAACCGTGCAAATGTAAAAAAATGTTGTCTAAAATAAAGTTAAAAAAATTAAAACGAAAAATTCTTAAACGTTTTTATTACACTCATACGCTCAATTTTCTGATTGTGTGTGTTTGGATACAGCAATAATTGTGTTATTATTACGTGTACAAGTATTTGCTCAAGCAGGCAATAAGTGTACCGGGGCTGTGACGTCAGAGCCCCCACCCCCCACCAAGTGTGACGTCACCTTGTTGTTATATATACATACTGTACATTGCTGTAAATTGTTGATGTTAAGTTCTGGCTGACTCGTTGACCGGTGCTACCTCTGTATAAGTTGATGGCACATTTTTCTCTCGATATACACCCCAAAAATCGATCTTAATAAAGTGGATATTAAGAATGTATGTGTGTTAATTCCCCAGTGTGTTCTCAAGGTTCATGGAAGGTCTAGACAATTGTCACCCAAGTAGATAATACATACTGAAGCTTAGTAACTTACAAGCTTTAATAAACTAGGTGAGAACGAGGTGTAACGTTATAAATGTTTGAAATAAGACTAGTTTAAATGTTCCAAGAATGTTTTAATCGTTTATGTAAGAAGGACAAGAACCCGAGAATAATTCCATATTAAACCACAATAGGCAGGTGTTATGAGTGCACAGTACCTGGCGGCCATTTTGTTTTTTTCTATAAGAACACGGTAAAAACAAGCATTTTCTTGAGAAACTTCATGCTCAGAATTTTTATCAGATCTTTTTTAAACACGTTTTGTTTAAATAATGACAATGTACTGATGTGCTGACCACTTTTCGAAAATTGTATTAGTTTAATAGTAAAACAAAGAAATTCAAATACAACGTGTCTTCAATTTTTTGATTGATGTCATGGTTCTACAAATGAGAGAATGGAAACACGGCTCAGCGGAGTCGCTAAAACATTTAATGCACTTTAAAATAAAGTTTATTTTATAAAAGTCAATAAAACTGTAGGCGTGAAGTGTCCCAAGAAAATGCATGTGTTTACATTGCTCTTATGGGACGAAATTCAAGGCCACAGCCACTACTGAGCACTCTTAAGTTCATCTGGCTTACAATGTCGACAAAGGTTTCTGAGCAGAAAGGTTCCTGAGGAAATCCTTTTACCTATATGATCAATAAGGCTGTCCCATTAAAGAAAGATATAGCTAATGAACGAAAATCTAAAGAAATGTTTTATATTTTCGTTCTTCCAGTACACGATCATTTATCATAACCATTGGGCCGGAACTAAAGTTTAACCGTGTCAAACTAAAATTATAATAGCTTAAGGTAGTGTAACCAATTGTTTTAAGGTTTAAGTTTTCAAAAAATTGGAACAAATATTGATTATTTCAAAGGTTATCTGAAAGTTACGTAGAGTTGGAAACAATATCGATTGTCGTATCATCTGCGTAATGAATCAGTTGTTCTAAATCTGTGTCACTAACGTCGTCAATGTAAATAAAAATAGATTGGGAATTAAAACGGATTTTTGGTTACACATAACGTAAATGTGCCATTTTAAATAATTAATTGCATTTTAGAAATACATACCATAAAATTTAATCAACTTGCAGTTTATTGGTTTAAACGCAAAACGTGTAGTATTCCGTTAAGGCCACTTATATGTCAGAACAACTGACATATTTATTTTATACTTGTCTTTCTTGCTCTTAAAAAATAAAAATAAACAAGTCTGCGTGGACCCTACTGTTTGCAGTAGCTCAAGAATCAAAACGTTCCTCATTAACTTAACTTAACTCATGCTCACGGTCTAAAAGCACATTGAAACATTTTTTTAACTGGTAAAAAATCACAATGATTCAGCGATGGGAAGGAATCAAAACTGAACTGGGACCTACAGAGAGTCGAAACCACTCAAACTAATGAAACAGACTAATCCCCTTCCCCCTCCACCCTTATAAGCGTTGAATAAAGAAATGCAGCTTGTGTTTTACTGGAGGAATTAAACCCCGGACCTGGATCCAGACTCTGGAGTTAATAGAGGCTAACTGAAGATGTAAATATTAACCCTCTGAAAACTGAATAGTCTTATTGAAAACCCAACAGAGAACCAACGAGCATTTAACAGTTGATTTCAACGAGTTCATAGACAATTATCTATGGGAGTTAAATACGATATAAGTACTTACCGGTGTATTTGAGTTGAAGTTTCAAATTCCTGGCTGGTCATCAAATCTAGAAAGAAATAAAGAAGTATTTACTTCGTGGCATACAATAATATGCATAGGAAAACAAAACATTAAAAAAGAACAAATCAAATAAATAAACCGAGAAAACCAAATCTATTCTTCACAAATGTCTTCCACCATGTGAGGAATATGATTTTGAATATTTATCCCATGTTCAGAGACAAGCAAGAGAAACTAAGGGCTATTGACGTAACTACGTGTAAGAAGCCGTTAGTAAAACGTTTAGAGTTTAAAATTTAGATTTGGAGATTATGAAGAACCATTTAGGACGTACCAAGTCAACATAGACGTTTTCTCTGGTTACAGTTTTGATCTCATTACTGTCAAATTTCCTGTGGAAAAATCAGATATTCAAGCCGTCAGCATGGTAGGGCCAGACCTGGGACCGTGGAATGATGCACCGATCATGACCCTCAGAACACGTTTTGAGCCTTTTTACAAGACTTTAAATGCGTATATAGATGTGTACTCTCTACAGGTCGCATATTTTGTCCGAGTTTCTTGAATTTACTAATGTTTCTTTTGTAAATGTCTCGGTCAAGTTCGTTAGCAAAATAATCGGGCTACCGGAAGTACTATTAGGAGAGGGAATTTTGTTCAAAAAATGGTTTGAAGTATCTAAAAACAGTAAATTTTATTCGATTTTAATGCAGTTTAAATGCATTCGTATTTTTAAAGTATCCGTTGATGTACCTAAAGTTATGAAATTTCATTGAGTCGTTTCAAAATGGCGGCCAAAAAAGTGATTTTTCGTTACGCCAAAATACAAAATACAATAGAACGGCCAAATGCCAAAGCGAGACTGAGAACGGAGTAAATAAGAGTAACAAATTGCAAAGGAAATTCGATTCACTAATGCAAGTGGCGCTTTAGCGCTTAGCTGCGTGTCGGCCCGGTTTGTTTGTTGTAGTTGTACAGACTACTTTCACGCACCAAAAGATACATCATCAGCTGGTTATGTCAAAGGACGTCCATGTTAATGAGTATGTCAGGAACACTGTAGTGTAGTACCCTGATCGCTGGGCTTTTTACCGACTTCAAAGAAACGAGCAGGTTACACAAGTTGACCTGCGGTGATTTAAAAAATGATATTTTGTGTCTGTTCGTGGATAACGTTTAATCGCGGCTAAGTTTTTACACCGAGTTTGAGCTTATGGGGACTCTTTTAAATATAATTTTGATCAAATCAAAATTTCTCTGTAAAAAATAATGACCAACTGCACTAAGTTAAAAAAAATCATGTAAGCTATTTTGTTAGTTAAGAGCGAAGAAAATCACACACAAACTGCTACTGCTATAGACACCGAAAATAAAGGACTCAAGCCCAGGAGCCGATAAAGGCCCCTCAAACTGTCTGGAAGCTTGATGGGACTACTATGGTCTTTAACATATGATTTCATTACTAAGTATAAAGCAAAATTATTTCAAATTTCGAAAAGGTCTCTGTTTGGATTTTGTTTAAACAAACTAGTCTACGTATTCTACACACATATAAGTTTCGTAGTCTCTAGCCTCTCACAAACCAGGCCGACACGCAGCTAAGTGCCAAAGCGCCGCTGACACTTGTTTACGCTTTACAGTCTACAGTCATTGTCAGGCACCCTTAAACAATTAACTCATCTGCCTAAAATACAACATTAAACCAGACATTTGGAGCCATCTTAGACACCCTTGTATTTTAAGATCGATGATCCCATTACACATTTTGTACATTTATTCATTTTTGATGTCCAATATTTTGTGTGTACATTTAATAGTTATTAAGTAGTAATGCTAGGTATAAATACAGACGTTGAGTGTTAAATATTAAACTGTTCCCAAGAATGTCTCAAATATTTGCGAAGATGTACAACAAAATCGATGCAAATTCAAAATTGGCGAAACAAACGAGAAAGCCTAAGTTAGAATAAAGCCAATACGTGATGAAGCAAGCATATTAGGGTCCATTATACGTGGTTAGACTGACGAGCATGAATACTGCATCAACAGTCTTGATTGCATATGGCCGCTGATGGAGAGGAGTGGGGGCAATGGAGGCTTTTAAGTAAGAGCTTTTAATGCGGCCAAAGTTAATGTAACCACAGGGATGATGGGAGGGGTGGGGAGAGGAGGGTTAAAAGGCAGACAACAAGAGGGCATTAATTAAGGGTAGAGCTGTCCCAGGGTTAATTACTTGGGTCAAGGGTGAATCATGCAGCACAGTTGTGAAATATGCATCAACAATCAAACACTTGTTCAGATACAGACTACCTGGTGTCTAGGACTCATCTTAACAAGTTTGTCAAACTTACTTTTTCACAAGTTACTAGATTTAGCCACTACCCTTTTCGATTTTGATCTCATTGCCACGGTGTTACTAGGTTTAATATAGTAAATAGTACAGCGTTGTTGCAGTACTATTATCGCATCACTTTTACTCGTCACGTGTCAATTTGTAGAACAAATCATAATCAATAGAATGGTCACTGGACAGACGTATACGGCCGAGGAGTAAGGTTAGTATAAACACACTTTAGATTAAAATCTAATAAAAGTTGACCTTAATGTCAGTGGAATATTATTATAGTATATATTAGTAACACCCATTTTTAAGACAAACACCTCTTGTCCCCAAAATGGTGACACCCGGTAGACTGATTTTACTGGTCAACAAACTTCACTTAGAGACTTACATTTAAGTAACCACATTTTATTGAATCTGGCGAGAAGTGCGTCTTGTGAAGTGGTCACAGGAGTAAAAAGGGCACTTCCGATGTAATTTTTATACCGTCATAGGAAATTCGCTACGATTCACGTCAGCGTTTGTGGTACGTGTCGGCTATGTTTTACTATTTAATGGAGGTGATTCGATTCAAGAAATTGGGGCTTGAAAGGTACGTAACCTGTTATATTATTGTATGGATATGTTCGTATGTAGTCTAATTAGAGAAGCTTGTTTTTTCTAGGCCTTAAAAAGAAAAGGTCTGCGTGGACCCTATGTTTGCAGTAAAATCAAGATTCAAAAACTCATTTATAAGTTTTGAAAACGAAAATCGGAGGTAACAACTGAAGAATGAACACTAACAATTCCATCACTCGGGGCTAACTTCATTGTATTGAATGCAGCAGCTAAAAAAATATATTTTGAGAGCACAAATTTCTGAGTCATATATTTTACCTAACATTACACTTATAAAAAAAACTTTGAGACAAAAAAGCTCGATGTAATGGGGAGGGGAAGGGGGAAGTAATCTTGTCGACAAGTAATCACTAATGGAGATTGCCAACTGTTCATTTCGTCTAATGTTTTCGATTAGTCTAATGAAACATTTACATTTCCAGACTCTGGCTTCTTGTTAATTCAAAGTACTCACAGTACTTTCACTAATTGTGCCGGCTATGTTATACTGCTGTATCCTGTACACAATACATGGCTCACTGGGAAACTAAACAACAGCTTGGCACTATAGTGGCAAAACTCCATATATGGCTGGTTTTGTTTTGTTTAAATGCTCAGCATTTGTATAAAAGTCACAAAGTATTAAGGGATTGTATTATTCTTTAAATCCAAATAGCTGTTTTTGATACAACCGTGTGCTAAGTTGCTATAGAAACGAGCTAGCCTAAAAGTAATCAGCGCAAGCTGACACGTAACCCACTTTCAAATTACATTAGTTTTTTATTAACTTGAATTTTATAACAACTAGCCTTAAAATACAACATGCACAAACACTTTTAAACGTAAAAAAAAACAAATAAAGAAATCACGTCTGTGACAGCTGTCTACTGGCCTAGCCAGCCGCCAGACAGCCGTGTTGGCTGGCTTTAAACAGTGGTCGACCAATCACAGCCGTCAATCAGACCGACCAACTGTACCAGATAACACGAAAATACCCATATGAGCACAGCCAGCGTAGGGAAGATTCTTTAGAGTTTTGATGAATAAATCAAGTTTTTCTAACAAGGACTTTCATGTACGAGGTCTCATTAACCTTTCTTAAAAGTTTCTTTTATGTTTTTTAGATATGGGTTACCAAAATTCATAAACGTAACGTTCAGCTTAGCCTGTAAACAGTTTTCGTGATTCACCGAGTTGGGAAGGGTCTAAAGTCGTGTTACTCATTTAAACTACTTTGTTAGGAAACCTGATTCATTCATCAAACTCTAAAGAATTTCCTCTCTATTGGCTGAGCATAGATAATACTTTGTGTTATCTGTTGTCATTGGTCAGTCTAATTCACGGTTGTGATTGGTCGCCCGCTGACATAAGCCAGCCAATGTGCTGGTCAGGCAGTCAGTCAGTGGGCCGTGAATGTGTTTAATTTCTTTATTTGGTTTTAATTCTTTAAAGTTGTTGTGCATGTCGTTTTCTATACTATCTTTTATAAAATTTAATGTTTAAGGTGAAACGGGGGAGAATCGATGTCACTTGGTACTGAGTGACTGGTCAGCTTACGCTGATTACTTCTAGGCTAGCTAATTTCCCTATGTTTTGTGTTACTTGTCATTTGAAGACGGGGGCGGATTCCAGATCCCGAAACGTCGTGCTATTTCTGATAAACCGAAGAACTATGGGAAAAGTCCGTAATAATATTGCAACCACAGGACTACAGAGTTAAATTTAATATATTGAATTGAATATAAATACATACAACTCGTTTAAAAACCCAAACTCGTAAAGAGCGATCTATTGTAAAAAAACAAATACTTGAGGACTTATGTTATTCAACTTCAATGTCAATAATTTCAAAGAGAATTGGGTTTCGGTTGAGCTCACAGAAAATGCAAATATTGGGTGACTTGTGTTTTGCAGAATTGACAGTTTGGTCGTATTGACACGTGTTTTGTTTTCATTTGAGTTCAGAAAAAAGCTTCGCAGTTTCGAGTGATTTCAATATTTCCGAGTTGCTATAGAAAATAGAACGAATTGCCACAGAACGAAAAGGTCTACAGTTTTGATCTGTCTAAAATATACTGCGCCAAAACTTTTACATACAGTATCTGAGTAAATTTACGTTTAATGAAGTATATAATTAGTCTTAAAACATACACCAATTTTCAATATATATAATAATAATATAATTAGGATATGAGTAAAAAGTCAGTTTTTAATCAATTGCTATATGCAGTATACAACATATACAGAAATCAACGCAACAAGCTCTAGCTGAATGAGGATAAGACTCAAACTATACTCATATCCAATTACCATAAGACTCAAATAAGTAGTGGGCTTTTGAATCACCCTCTGGACCGAAACTATGGAGGAGCCTCCCTATTTATCCTCCCTGTGAAATTGCTATAGGATTTTGGGTTGCCCCAAAGTCAAATTGGATCCACTCTGTATAGAAGGTGTGTGTCAAGCTGGCTAGATTTTGTTAATTACTAAGATAATGAAAACGTGTACTAAATAGAGAGCATCTTTTGATGGCGTACTATGGGCTTTTTCATGGCTTTTCTGGGGTCATTTAGTCTATACTCAGGATATTATACTGCTGCAGAAAAACTCAGTTAGAATTATTACAGGCTCTGACTATTTCAAGCACTGCAGGCCTCGGGAATTATCTTAATGGAATTAAAAGCCCTTACCGCGGTTAGCCAGTCCGTTCTCAACATACTTACGTC
Source organism: Matsumurasca onukii (assembly GCA_018831715.1). NCBI lineage: Eukaryota > Metazoa > Arthropoda > Insecta > Hemiptera > Cicadellidae > Matsumurasca > Matsumurasca onukii. The sequence goes on from CM032065.1 coordinate 35,887,908, forward strand.
CATCAAAAGATATATTGGAAGTTACAGCAAGAGGAGTGACCTGCACGGCTAAGGGACTCGTCATGCTGGCAAGCTGGACGTGCTTGAGGTTATCCTTACTCTGCTATGAAGATTTTTCAACAATCTTCCTCAGGAGGTAGGAAATCTTGACCTGAAACCTTCAAATCGAGGCTAAAGGTGTGCTTGCTTTAGGGATCATTTTATTGGCGACGTAGCTTGTCTTGGCCCTCCATTGTAAATAATGTAAATATTTCATATATTCATTTTACTGACGCTGTCCATCTGAGTCGTCGGTCATCGACAAAGGAACCAAGTATTCGTCAGTATTCAAGCAATGCATTCACTCTGTGGTCAAATAATTATGTAGTAACGTATGATTACTAAAAACGTTAGAAACGTTGGGAAATTATAAAAATTTTAAAGTTGTTAAACATAGTTGTCAAACAAAAAGAAAACTTAGGTATGAAAAATAATTTTATATCGGCCTATCTATACTGTTTAAAATATACTGTTAGACAGATTTAAACTGCTTCAGTGACACGTGCATTAAATGCAACATTAACTACCAATTACTCGCATGAGACTAGTAAGTTCAGCTGAAAATGTGTTGACAAACTTTCCTAAGTAACGTATCTCCCATCTTTTATATTTAATTCAAACTCTTCAAACTAATATTTTCATTTTCAAACCATTTAAGACAATAAAAAGCCGTTGTTTAAGTTTCGGTCGCAAAACCAGCCCACTACATCCACTCAAATAACTGCGCAAATGTTTGCACTTGAACATTTCATCGAGTTTCGCTTGAACAAGCACAAAGTAGACTCGAGGAGGAAAGACAAAGACGCGAAGATGTTCTCGTATGGAAGTAAAGATCTTAGGTGTTCATTATTAACGAGACGACTAAGAAACGGCAGCAAACATATCAAGTATTCCAGGCTTCCAAGACATTGGACTCTGTTCCATTATTCGTTTTCGGGAGACCCAGAACACTCCCTCACGCCCCGACAGCTTTCCGGGGAAAGGTTTTAAGTCGAAGTCAATATTCTTACTGCCAAAACCATTGCAGTATTTGCACGTTAGATATCAAATATGACGAGGTAAGAAACAGTGGAAACAGAATAAATAACGTTGTTAAATCAGTGTAAAGAAAACTTATCTTAGAAAAGTCCTTCACACTTTGATATTCATTCAAATAAAACTCGTTCAGTATTTACATGAATATCTTAATTTCTATTATACTTGTAAGAGATTTTTGCAGTTTACTATATACTTAGAAGTGTACCCAACCTGTCTATGAGGTGGAATGGGGCAGGACTACCAGGTCACTGGAATTACGTAGATTTAAGCGGAATCACTCACTCGATCTTTTGTTGGTTACCTTTTTATAAGAAATGCGGTTTCTAGTGTTTAGAATAATTGGAACGTCAAGATTTTGTTTGATTTAAAACCTTACTGTACAATTATAAGGACTTAAGTCCTCACATTAACCTGACTGTTTTATTTTGCAGGATGAATACGTATTTTGGAGGTTACAGTTATTTCCCCGTCCCCATATAGGGCATAGGCTAGACGTGCAATTGTGCATAGAGACACCCGTAGTAGGTTGAGATTATAACATCTTGATTAGTAAAGATAGATAGCCTACGAAAAGTTAATATGCCAGAGCTTGTCTACATATATTAAAGACTTGCTCAAATACATTCAAACTACGATAGTGGGTTGTTTATTTATTTTTAGTTGTAGGAAGTTAAGTTTTACAAAATAGACCAACACATTCTAAAACAATTCATTGTTCTAGTTTATCGCCAAAAATAATAAATCGTACTGTCCTTCTCGTTGATGTGGCCAAAAGTCGCAGAATGTATCTTATAAAACGCGATAAAAAATCATATTTATAGTAATAATATATTTTATAAATGGAACAATGTAACTTGGCTTTTTGGTGAAGAGCAGTTTGTTGAAACTAATCTTGTTTTCTTTTCAACTTATCTTCATCAATAAAACTGTTCGTCATACAAGTGCTTGTCCTTGAAAATCCACAAAAACAGATTCCACCGAATTACCTTACTATTATGGTTGACACACAAAATTGGGGAGTGATGACCTTAAACACCTCTAATTTTAACAGTCTTAGGTCCTCCTATCTCTCTTCTTATTTAGTTAAGGTATGTAGAGAAGGTGTTTTCTCTTCCCTTTAACCTCGGTTGTAACTCGATTTCCGGTTTCCTGTTTGGCTTTGTTTCTTGAAGAGCGTAAAATGTATTTAGCCAACAGCCAACAACAAGGGAGTGTTTAACCTAAGACGTTGACCTTCTATAAACCAGGCTTAAATTTTCAGTATGCATTTGTAGAAACAATAAGGAACCCTCTGTAAACAAAAGCGAAAGAATCTACCAAGTATGGAATTAACTGGTATAAGCGGTATTTGACAATATCTGCTTGCATGTTTGACAAAATCAATTATTTAAGTATTGCTTGTCTGCTCCTCTGCGCCAGAACAGTACTTGTATTTGCGTTTCCAAGTTCTGCTTATTTTTGCCAATTGAGTGTTTTGTTAAGTCAACAGGTAAAAGGTGAAACTCTTGATACGAAAGCCGGGTATTTTTCCAAAATTCAACCATAGAACCTTTTATGTCGCGTCTTTTGATGCCCCAAATTAATATAATTTCTACATAATTATCGAAAGCAATCGTGAATGTTGGATAGCCATATAACCGTAGTTATTACTTAATTGGGATAACACTATTTTCAGGTTGTCTTTCAAACTCGAATGTCAAGTATGAATCCCAAGTATGTCACCCTTTGAAAAAATAATACTGGCAATTAGTCGATTTTGTTTTTATATTAACCGAGCTTTACAGTGCTTTGAAAGGGGGAGTGGCTAAATCTTGTAACGTGTGAAAAGTAAATTTATCAGCTGTTTGTTAAGACGCCAGATAGTCTGTATCTGAACAAGTGTTTGACTGTTGATGCATATTTCACAACTGTGCTGCATGATTCACCCTTGACCCAAGTAATTAACCCTGGGACAGCTCTACCCTTAATTAATGCCCTCTTGTTGTCTGCCTTTTAACCCACCCCTCCCACCATCCCTGTGGTTACATTAACTTTGGCCGCATTAAAAGCTCTTACTTAAAAGCCTCCATTGCCCCACTCCTCTCCATCAGCGGCCATATGCAATCAAGACTGTTGATGCAGTATTCATGCTTGTCAGTCTAACCACGTATAATGGATCCTAATATGCTTGCTTCATCACGTATTGTGTGGTTAAGTTTTGGGAAGTATTTTAAGGTTTTTTTCCTCGTTGGATTGTCTTTAAGAATTAAAATATTGTTAATGTATTTTTGTAATTTGCAGTTTCTAAACAGTTTCTTAAACAAGTTTTTAGTTGTTATGCACGCTTAAGCGAACATTGGTTTATTTAATACAGGCTGCATCGTACCACAAAGTAAACTGACTGAACTAGAAAATAAACACACTTACACGATATTGTAACCTACCTCTTGTATAAAGATTAAACTATTGAAATAGTTTGAATAACAAAATAACCATTTTGACAAATAAGTTTTTTTTTGTAATGAGATAGTCTTTGAAGTCAAAAGAGGGTCTAAGGGCTAAATTTATTTATAATACCTCGTCAAGCAATCTTTATTGGAGAGATCCTCTACCGGTTTCAGTACTAATGTACCATGTACTTCTGATGATGGTCCTGTACATTAGTACTAAAACCGGTAGAGGATATCTACAGTATATACATATATGTATAACTATTATATATAGGGTACTGTCAAACAGCTAATATATTATATTATATACTGCTCAGTGTTGACTGAGAAGTGTTGTAATAGGCTATGATTAAGCCATGTTTAATGGCGAAATAAAAGCCATATTTTATGTAGACTTGTGTTATATCTTTTTTCTGTGTAACTGAAGAAATAACTATTATATAACTATAAATTTAGTCAATCTCCAATCCTTAGGTATCATGAATAGTTTTAATAAGGTTAAGGACCCTATTGTGGAAAATATAAACATAATTTTAAAACTTCAAGGCCAATATTGAATTTTTCGATATGTTCTTGGCTAAGCGTTGTGATGACAAACACTGAACCTGACAAAGAAAGCTCAGCTTTCGAGAGATCTCCTCGACCTAAATTAAAATGTAGTATTTTCCTTGAACTTTTTAAGTTATATTTAGCTTTTGTAGTGGTTATTTGAACTTTGACGGAAAACAGTTATCGAAGGTTGGTACCTAACGGTCACTCTGTATAATAATTTTTATAACCGAACTCAATCATTTTAGTTTTTACATGCAGCAGCAGTAATGACTCTCTGCTTCTAGAGAACATCCTTTCAATCAATAAAAATCAAAGGGGAATAGAAAAACTCATAAACTTTAAGCTAAAAACTCTGTTTATGCACAATTTGGTGGTTAAAATTTACTGTTTAACATTTCTGATGATAAGACCTGACAACCCGAGAACTTCTATCTATCTGTACTCAAGTCACAAATTTTTGAGTCACTGTTAAAAGCTTTAGTACACGAAATGCAAACTCCGCACTTGATGGGTGTTTCATTCGAAATCGAATCAGTTCTAATCACGATGTGCGCAAACGGGTCCTGTCCTCTAAAGTTTGAAGTAAACATCCAGCTCGTATTTGGACACCCGCCTTTGGCCGAAAGTCCACAGTTTTTGGCGATTGAATTTCCAGATCCTTTTGCAGATGAGCAAATATTGGACGGGTAGGGTTTTGCAGAATTGACAGTGCCAGAGTTTTATTGACACGTGTTTTCAGCTTTTTTGTAACGATTTGCAGTTTCCAGTGTCTGTTTACCGGCAGGGAATACTTGCTTACAGCAGCTAAACACGGTGAGATTTGTCAGATATGTATTTCATTTATTTACCGTACATCAATACAGGCCAAAGGTATGTTCAAATCGGTGAAGCGATAATATCTCAGTTAATATTGTCGTTTGAGTTGTTTATTACATGATTATGTTAGTTAATTCTAAAGATTTCTGTTTTTTATCTAATATATACAACATTTTTTGTCAACATGTAAAACGTAAATATCATTTAAATATCTCAACTTTTAAATCCTAAAACAGAATTTCTTTACATATTCGTTAAGAACATAGTTTTGAACTTCCTTGTCCTTTCAGTTCATTCTATTTTTTGCAATTACTGGTCAGCCTAGAGTATTTTGTTGTTGTTCTTACAAAATAAATCTTTTTGTATTACAATGTTGAACGCCAAATGTGTGGACCGAACCGGGTCTAGACCACGGATCCTTCACCATTATCCGACCCACCTATTTTGCTATTAAATTTGAACAGTATTAAATCTTATTGTATTTCCTAAACATGTGGCAGCCAGTTTTAAACTCAAGTGGACAAGTAAGCTATTTCAAAAACATTAATTGCTTGCCAAAGGACTTTATTTAGATATAACTCATGTAAACAGGTTAATTATATACTAAAGGAGGTTTGAAGGCAAACCTATGTAGACCGAAATAAATTTATTAACAATTTATTATATTTATGTATAATATAAGTATTGCAACGAACAAAGAAATGAAATTATTTGTATTTTTCCAAAAATGTATTGAGAACATTAAAAATATCTACTGTTGTAAAATTTGTATTAAAACTGTTGTGTTTGCACGTTTTTATTGATTTGAACTGATGTGTCACTTTTGACAGTACTTAGGTATTCCTATTGCATGGAAACAACCTTAGAAGAATAAATTATATTAGAGTACATTTACCGTACAAATCCGTAACGTCCATTAGACATCGTTCTGTCATAAATTCTCATAATGTTTAAAATGGAGCATTATAGTTGTTATTATTCTTTAAATCCCCACGATTTAATTCAACAGCTGTTTTGCATTTATTCAGACCACTATTAGCATTTTAAACAGCTGATATGTGATAGAAGTGAGGCGTGAATGGTTACACAAGTGTAATCTGTACATTGGCGGCCGATTGCGTCATGATAGTTTGTATCACACGTGTTCTGCTAAATTAACTCGCTTATTTTTCACCCAATTTTCCACTGATTAATTTGCATTCATGTGCAACTAGCACGGGTCGTTTATTCACCATCACCGCAACATTTATTCGCCTCTATCTCACGTTTGATAGTTATTTAATCTGGTGGTGATTACGCATTAATGTTTTGGTTCAGATGGATCGTTTATGAATCATGGGAAAATCCATTTGTATAATTAAGCCTGATAGTTTTAGAATTTGGGATCCCAATAGGAATAAGTTGTTAGCGGAGGAAAATAATTTTCACAATAAGTTGATTGTTAGAGCACACCCGTGGCGGGTTGGAATCGTGCGCGACTCCGGAGCTCATCACTCCGGTGGTGCGGGTTCGATCCTCACAGTCACCACTTACATTTGTAATGTGACTATACGCTAGGTAAAGGTCGAGGTTGAGTGGTAGAGAGGACTTTGCAGTCCTAACTGCGCCTCGTTAAACAAGACAAACTTTACCATTTTTTCTGAGTTAAACTGTCTTTTCTTCTATTTTTCCTTTAGTGGATAAAGTCAGTCTACAAAACTGAAAAAAATCATCTTCAAGACATGTTTTTAAATTTTTAAAGAAGTGCGTGACCGGAAAACTTTATGATAAGAGGATATTATGTTTTGTCGATATGGTATTGCTGAAAGTGGGTCATTACGGAAACGGATGTCTTTTTCTATAAATATAAAACCATTTTAAGTTTTATTTTTATTAAAAAATGAAGGCGTTAAGCCAGTTGTTGAGTACACTTTTTTATGTGTCATTGTCAAGCCGATAACTGTACGAAAAACGCTGTTGCAACCCAAGAGAACCCCCATGGGTTTTCTCTTTTAAAAATCTGAAAAACTGTTCTTTTTGTCAAAACTACAAGATTGATGAGGAATCGGACGGATTTTTACCCGGTGAATATTTCAACACTACCTAAAATTTTTTTTCAAGGTATAGTTGTCGAAAAACAAATTTCATACCACTCTACACACTAAGAACTGCCCCAATGTGTACGCGAGAGCAGGCCAGGAAGGCGGACGGTGGAGTGACCTCCACACCCTCACACAGACTCATACAGTGACACGCTGTTTACCTGTCCGTCACTGTTTGCATGCAACTCCGTCACACAGCACAAGTCACAGTCACTTATTTGATTTAAACAATATTTGTGTTTAATCTCTCCTCGCCCTGGATTATCAGCGACGGCACAAATAAACTCGTTTTACCAAACGTAGATGGACAAAGCTCGCAAAAGCTTTACGTGTTCATCAAATTCAAATTCATCGGAACCATCGACTGTGTTTTTGTTGTTTGTGATCAAGTACTGGTGTAGTATTTGTTTTCTTTTAGGAACGGAGGCAGCTTAATTAAATAATATATTAAGAGTTTCAACTATCACTGCGGACATTTTCCATCGTTAGTGAGCAAGATGATCACGACGTTTCGGGATCTGCAATCTGATCCCGTTTTCTAGACTAGTTTTTATACTTTAATACTTTTGAATAGATATTTTCCTAGAGGGTATTTTAAGGTGACTCATGAACGGTGAGTGTTATACGTGTTTTGATGGACGATGTCAATAGTCAAAGTCAAGATTTTTATTGCCAAAAACATAAACAGCATAGACAAACGATGAGGTATATTCTTGTTGAAATCCAGGGTCTGTTCCCAAGATTGGGTCATTAATAGCCCAACTACTAATGGAACGACCGACGAATTAACTTGACGTCCGAACCACGGAGGGTAGCCATCGTGAAAAGTTGTTACTGCAACGCCGGGAGTTGAACAACTAGGCATGTACCACACCACTGAGCTATGCCCCTCTAATTCAATAATCGATACAAATTATTGTAATTCTTTAATAGACGTGTAAATTGTTTGCATCATTTTCAAGCCTAGCAAACTGTCCATTTTAAACCCCCACTGTCATCTCTACTTGTCGGTCTCTTATAAATATGTATTCAAGAACAGATTTAAATCACGTTACTGAATATTGTACCATTAGTTATTATTGAATATCCTTTGGCAAATGAGATATTCATGCTGTCAGCATGGTAAGACCCAGACCCGGGACCGAGAAACGAGTACCAATCCTGACCCCCCAGTACACGCGTTGAGAATTTTACAAGACTTTATATACATATGTATTTATATATATGTGTGTATTCTCTACAGATCGCATTAGTTGTCCGACTTTCATGAAAGTTGGTAAAAATGATCCTTTTGTAAATATGTCGATCAAGTTTGTTAACCAGCAAAATCGTCCTACCGTAAAACTCCTTTTGGGAGGGAGTTTTGGTAAAAAATTGTTTAATGATCTAAAGACAGTAACTGTCATCGTCGCGAACAGCCTTTTAACGTCCCGTGGCAATAGATCGGCAGAATGACAAAGCGAGGCTGTGAACGTAGCGAATAAGTGTAACAAATTAAAAAGGATATTCGATTCACTCATGCAAGCGGCGCTTTAGCGCTTAACTGCGTGTCAGCCTGGTTCAACTTCACGTACCCCTGGTACAAATTACTCAGAACCCAGAGATTCAATCAGTTGCGTTCATTATGCGCGATATTTGTTCACAAACAACTGAAGGCACAAGAATGTAACGAGATGGCCGCGTAAACACCTCCGTCCTTTAATAAACACGCGCCACTGTCCCCTCTCACCCCCTCCCTACCGCCCTCGCGCACATCAACCGGACTTTTATTTTATTTGGAATGAATTCTTTGAGCTTGCGAAAATTTAACAAACCTTTCTGTTTGCTTTTAATTACGTTCCATTTACTCACGAATACAACAAACCGATTTACTCTGTCGTGGGACAAAACTTCAAACAGTCTTCCACTGCTGTGTTGCGAGCTATTGAACATATCGATTTCTTGAAACAAGTGTTGATGGCATTGTTTACTGATGTTTTATACAGTTTTTAACACAAAGACTGCTTGATTCCTCATTGATCCAAGCTAGGGCTATCATTTTTAATTGCAGTTTGAACGTAGTTTTCAGTTATTTGCGTTCATTTAGAGTAAGGTTAATTTGATCAACGTGCCGCTAAAAGTTGAAACTAGTGTTGACGCCTAGTTTTTTTTATTTTGGTCATCTCGTACACAAACTGCAACTTTCTTGTAAAGCTCTGGTTCACTCGGAAACGAACGTAGTTGTCGAATCCAACTGGCTTTAATGAAAGTCCGATAGAAATAATCAAAGTTTTAGAAGTTATTTTTTACTTGAAAAGTGGAAATCCCGATGTGTTACTTTGAACAATTAATTATTTTGAACTCTGCCGTAAAGATCGCACGATCTAGTCTTTAGAAAGTAAGATAAATTAAGTCAAATCATGGATTTTAATTTTTTTGAGGATTATATAGGTCTAAAGCGGCTCAGATAGTCTCAGTAATCATCTGATGATACCCGCATCAACTCCCACCATCTTTTAGACATATCAGACCATCACCTGGGTGGTTCGGAAGTCATGTTAAGCCGTTGATGCTTGTATTTCCATTGGTCATTGGGCTATTAATTAATGACCCATTCTAAGGAAGAGTCGTCCTTAGTTTGTTACAAGACTACACCTCATAACTCATTACTACCACTCATCACACTCATCCTTCACCACATATTTGCCTTAAAATACCCTCATGAGAGTGGTCGGCATCTCAAATAGTGATTTAGTGATTTAATTATTTCTATGTGATTCGTCAGCTGTTTCAATATGTTTGACTACTGATCTTCAGGAATGTGTACAATCGATTACCTAATCAAAACATCGGAACGGCCAATTTATTTACAATATTTTAACACCAAAAATATTTTCCAGCCCTCAACCATAACATCAAAAATTAAAACAACCGTTCACAAAATCACCACAAGAACTCAATTGTCCACAGCCAGACGGAATAAAGCCAGAGTGGTAAAGTCGCATTAGGAATGGTGGCACTTTATCTGTGGCAATTATCAAATGGAAGTCTGCATCAATAAAACACAAATTGATTAGTGGAGGAGTTTCCATTAATGGATCTCTCAGACGATTACAAAATACTCGTCCATTAGGCGGATGACGAGCCATCATTACTGTCAACACATGCCTCGGCAATCCATATCTACCATATCCGAAACTGAGATCATTAATGGGTGCTTTTATATCGAGATGTTATACTCCCCTAGAGAGGAGACTGGATGTAATGACGAAATAGTTTAACTTTCTGGACAGATTTTAGCTGTTTATGGCTTTAAAAAGATTTAGGTTATCTTAACGCAACCTAAATGGTTGTATCAAAAGGTTTTTTACAAATTTCTATTATGCTTTGATTGTTTTCGAAACTATTCATGTGCTTATAATTTGACAAATAACATTTATGGCAGTTGTAGCTCCGAAATGTTACGTTTGAGGGTGTCAAAATGTAAATACTGAAAAGGTTTCTATTTAAGCACAACTAATGCTGTGTCTATTGACAAAACCTATTCGGAAACTAACATATTCTTTAGAGATAATCGTGAAGGCAGGGTGTTTATGAACATATTAAAACTTTATTATTATTTCTCTCATTTATTGTTAGAAATGTCTGATTTAGTATTGTTTCGTTTTCTTGCTTGATGAGCAAAACACGAATTTTAAGATTTTATTACTCCATTATTAGACCAAATTACACCATTTGTTTGTGATATCGGGTTACTTAATAGTTATTTTGAACAGTACGCGTACCGCCCCAAACATAAAACACAATTTGTGTATTAAAATAAGTTTTTTACGTTTTTATTTATATAATTGTAATTTATGAAGGCGTTTTTTGGAGTATGAAAAGCAAGTAAAGCCTATTCGTGGTTCGGAAGTCACGTTAAGCTGTTGGTCCATTCCATTGCTCGTTGGGTTAATAATTAATGACCCAATCTGGGGAACAGTCGGACCTAGTTTGTGACAAGACTACATCTCATCATCCATAAAACACTCATCACGTTCACCCTTCATTCCATAAAATACCCTCGAGGAGTGGTCAGTGTATCAAATCAAAGCAAATAAAGCTAACCGTACAAGAGAAACATCTCAATAAATTCATGCCTAAAAGCAATTTGATCCATTCTATTAATTAAAATGAACTCGATGTGTCGTATCAATAAACATTAAAAGAGACAGCGTTAAAGTTTTGAAGTCTATTTTTATAAACACCCAAGTCTCACCTGGATCAAGAAACTATAGTTTATATGCATTGGAGTAGGTTTTCAGGACATTGCAGTATAGTTTACTGTTTAGTTTTATGCTATTACTTGGTAAAAAATACTTGAAATTAAATTTTGTTCTACAAATTAATGGGGAAAACATTAGTTAAACAATATTTATACTTTTCTAGCGTAAAGATGTACGAGTATTACACTATGGTCTTAGAACACACACACTTGATGTATAAATAGCTTAGACGATTAGAAATTATTCAAGATATATGAATGACGAGCAATGGTGGATCATGCGTCTACTGAAGAGGCTATTAGAGATCTTGTACTGCCGACTTTGAGACCATTAGACTTAGAGAATGCATTTCAAAGCAAGATCAAATTAAACAGCTGGTTTTGAAGAATAACTTCCTAAATAGCTTTATAAAAAAGGAAAATAACTTGAATAATGTTAACTTAAGCTTATTTTGATGGAATTTTGTTGTTCTGAATATTACATAGGGTAATTTTGTTTTTAAATTTTAAATAATGTCACTGGGTGTTGCAATTATATTGAACAAGTTTTAAATAAATAGTTATGTATCGTAATTACTAAACAATTTTGTTTCGGCCTTCGACCCCACATTTACGTGATATATAATGGAAGTTAAATACTACACATCATAAAGGGTATCACATTGCACATTTTAATAAAATCTGACTACTCATTCCGCTATTACAGCGAAAATCACTTTTTCGGCCGCCATTTTGAAACAAACGATGGATTGTCATAATCTTTACTATTTTTCTTGTAAAGTAACAAAATAAATATTTAATTCAAATTTCATCGAAATCGGACAAAATTTACTTCTGATTTTGCTGGTTAATGAGCCCGACCGAAATATTTACAAAGGTGACGTTTGTACCAAATTTGGGGAAAATCTGACAAAAATACGACCTGTAGCAATTATACACATACATACATTTGTATATACAGTTTTGAAAAGAAATACTCAAAACCTTTTTTTAAGGGTCAGGATTGGTGCTCATTTTATGGTCCTCTTTTTATGATCTTACCGGCTAACGGCATGAAAATCTCATTTTCCTAACGACATTCGTCAATAATCATGATCAACTGGGGGCCCTGGAGGACTAAACTTTAATTAAATCTGGATAATAAAAACAGTTAGATATGTTAAGGTCCAAACTTCAAGCACTGCACTGGAACGAATTTTGAAAAAAATCCTTTGTTGGACTGCTGAACAATACATCCCAAGTTCTTCACTATTCAAACATACGAGAATTACACATTCCCATAGCTCTGCACAAAGTAAGCATAAAGCACCGAGTGTACAGTGTGTCCCGCTCCTACCCTGCTGAAGTTAGCTGAGGAAACACTCCAGTATTCTGTCCCTGGAGAACACTGGAGCTCACTGGTCAAGCACAAGAAACGTCACAGAGTACGCAACTTCGTGTGTAGAGTACATAGAGTTGAGCACACAGAGTACGTCCGGCCAACAATGCGGGCAAACACATAGCACCGTTGGTGACTTTAACAATAGCAAGCACGAAACCTATTCAGTAGGCTAACATTGTCTTTGTTGAGATTTTGAATGAAATATAATTATAACAAAAGGTTGAGTTTATCTTGAAAATCATAAATTAATCAACAAGTATTTAATGTTCTAGTCACTGTCTTCTTTTGGGATTTTCGCCCACTGACTATATAGTTTGATTATTTATTTCAGTAATCTCCTTAATCAATATCTAAGTACGAGTATTACGTGTTTATCGTATAGGAAGCTCTTTCTTATTGGAAATTACATACATTTAAGAGACATCTGCAAATATTCCAATAATGTAAAATTTATTAGGCTGAGGCCTTTCAACTAGTTTTGATGTGCCTCTGAAGATGAACACTTGGTGTTTGAAAGGCCTCAGCCTAATACAGTTTACATTATTGGAATATTTGCAGATGTCTCTTACATTTATATTACGGGTTTGTTTAAGATGTTGATAGAACGGTTGAATAACATCATATTTTTTATTTCAAAATTGCCTTTTACCAGATTTTTTGTCTGATAACACGTTTATAAAATCCTTATAATCGTGCCTCTTTTATCGATTCTTACAAAAGATTATTATTTTGTTTTGTTGTAGATTAAAAAAGTGGTGTTTGTTCTAAACAAGTTTTGTTTGCCTTTAAATTTTATATTACTGGTGTTATAGTCGTGTACAGAACGGCTCCAGCAAAAGGATTTCGGTCAAAATAAAGAGTTTTTTGTAAATGTGAACACTTTTGGACTTTAATGCTAAATCTCATTTAATTACATAAAATTAAAATGATTATTTTGTCGTATTTTAAAATAGTATATCTATATTTATAAAAGGCTTTGTCCTGACTGACTGACCGACCAACTCATCATCGCTAAGCCAACACCATAAGGTCAAGAAACTTAAAATTTCGCATGAACATCCCTTTTTAGTGTAGGCACCCATTAAAAATACCTGCTATCACTTCAGAATTTCGATTCTAGTGGCTAAACAGCTATCCGATGTTGAATTTGAGAAAAATCGTTGTTTTAATGACATTTTCTATAACAGACTCGTGTCTCGTAAATTTTATGTCTAGGTCATAATTATACTCGTAGTTTTCGAGCTATTTCATCTTTTGCAAAAAACGGCGGATAGGGGTGAACACGCTGCTCAGGCCTACTCTGCTCAATTTTCTTTTGACATTTTCTTCCTTTACTCATTTCGTTCCACTGGTTTCTGCCTTTTGCCTAGAGGTTTGTATCCATGTGATAAAGATATTGCACAAATTACACATTCTTACATTCCTTTTTCACCGAGTTCGTTCGACCTATGTAATCTATATAAATGAAATAAGACTATAGTCGATACATTGCAATGAATCCATCGGTTTCTGGTTATTTGGCTTTTTTTATACTCGTATTTTATATGCAAATGCCAAAACTGACGTCAGAAAAATGTGTCTGTCAGTAATGGTTTAAAGGCATAATTGGACCGCTTATAACGCAAAATCGGCTGATGCTATGGCGGTGAAAATACGTTTAAGGGTTTAGCCCATAACGCTGTGTGTCTTTAGCTATATTGCATATCCACACAACATCCACAAAGTAAATGGCGATCGACCAAAAAGGGCACTGACACTGAACACGTTGTTAAAGCAAATTGGAACGCTTATAAATAAAAAACTAAATGAACTTGACCACGATAATGGATATTGATGAAATCTCTATTTCTCAAGCAAATGAGCTGAGAATGCAATAATCAAATCTGCCAACACCTAAAAAAACGCAAGAGGAGGGCCAGGTTTACTGAAGCAATCACATAAAAACAAGTAAGAGAGGCATAATAATTTATATCTAACATGACCCCGAAGATTTAATCAAACATTTTAAGTGAACTTCAATTGTATTTTAGAATGTTAAAAACTGTCATTAGCTATTTTATCAAATTATGATACCATACTGTGTAGTTATTTAATTAGTTTGTACCTGTATCATACCGTTCAGTTTCACTTATTCATCCATAAAAATAGTTTTCATTCGTGCATGATGCATCATGAATAGACTGTTTAAATAAGTACTGAACATAAGGAAATACATAGTTAATAGTAGTAGCCTAAATATGTAAAGTAAGAATGTGTCTAAATACGTTAGTTGTAATATTATGTTTTACCTTTCAATTCCATTTAGGTCCTGGAAACGTCATTCAACAACACTATTTTCATTTTATTTCACAAACACTACACTTTTAAATACATTTTTAAGAACCAGAAACCGATCAAATTAGGCACTAACGAGCAATACGCATAAACCCACTGAAACCGATCAATAACATTCATGTAACAACTTGACCAGGAGCAAGCAGTCAGCTGTTCGACAATTTCTAGAGAGAAGTTAAAACAAACCACAGATTACACCTGACCATATAATAATATCAATTTGTAATATCTTATCTTGCTCTAATAATAACTAGATTTTCACCACGACAGGACATTACATATAAATAAAGATGTATAGTGGTTACATTTGTACTGACTTTATTTTATTATTGTTTTATACATACGTTTTATTTAAACAATATTGTTTGGTAGTGTATTATTGTTAAGTAATACTTGTTTAAGTATGTTGGTTTGTTTTCCTGAGATATTAATTTATATAAACGCTAAATAGCTAATTTATAACTAATGAAATTAGAAGACAAAGTGTAGGAACCGAACCGGGACTTTTGCCGGGTGATTATGCTAACCATTACACCGCCCGGATAACCTGTTTAGGCTATTTATGGGTTGTGTGTCTTAATACAATTTGGTATATAAATAAGAATCGAAAAGGTTGCTAGCTCGATCTAACTTCCCATTTCATTGTTGTATTTTTAGGAGTTTTCTGTCATTATACTCTCAATACTATATACTTTACTTTGAGACATCGACCACTCTTAGAGGTTATTTTGTCAGAGATCAATTATTTTTAAAGCAGTAAGATTTATTTCTATAAATTGTTTGTAATTTAAATCCATCTATTTATATCCTCACCTTCAATTTAGATGAATAATACACATATCGCGATTGTAGCTACTACGTAACAACGATAAGGGTTTTTGGAAATATTGCGAGTATTTTATTCCGCTTTCTTCGGTGACTTATCTATGGAATCAAGTTTTTTAAATATGTCTTGCAACAGTATTTAGATGAAGCCTACATTCAGATATTCACATACATATTTAAATGTACATTTTAACGACAGAGAAATGTTTTGGATTTATTGAAACGTGTATTGTATTATTTGTGGAAGAGCTAGCAGGTAGCACAACTGCACAAGAGTGCAATGTTACATTTTCTGTTTAAGATATAAAACCGTGTCTGCTTCTATTCTGAGTAAGTTGGCCGACTCGGTCCAACTTTTCTCATCTGTTGTTAAATATTACACACTTTAATCAGTTCTTGTTAGCGAACTAATCTTGTCTATATAAATATAGCAACATCGTCGTGACTAATCATAAATTGAGTTATTTAAAACCATTCCACGATCAATAAAGCAATATTTCGTTATTTTCACATTTCACATATTTTTCTAAATACAAATTAAAAATTACAACTATGTACGTCATCTTATAATGAGTAGATGAGAATTGTGTAAGATTTTCCAAAGAAACAGTGTTGAAACCTAGCGGAGACCAATACAAGTAGTTATGTGTTAGTTGTTGTCCTGCTCGCTAGTTGCGCCACCTTACGTAAGTAAATATAAATAGGTCAAACTTGTGTAAATATTGTATTGGCTAATATTTATATCGCGTTACAGAGTCCAATTATTCAAGAGTTAGTTCAAAGTGAAACCTAATTATGTAATTAAACAATTGTAGTCAATTGAACTAAGATATCTTTTACCAAAGTTTGTAGACTTGGCTAGTACAATTGTTTTGTTAATATACAATAATATCAATACAGTGATTTATGACCTCGTTTTGACTTTAAGTATACCTAATTAAATTCTAAAATTTAATTGTAATTCTTAAATGACGAGAGTCAAATCCTAAAGCTTTAAAATTCATTAGGTAACAACACTAACAGACAAAAAGCCAAAATTTAGAGCCATTTCAAATTAAATCAAAGGTTAGATTGAAAGAGTGGGTGATGGTCTAGAACCGAGGATCAGAATTAATTGTTGGCTTTTGCGGATGATCTTGCTTGAGACATGGCAGCTGCCCGAATACAAATCGAACTCCTTTAACCCATTGTAGAAAAAGTAGGTTTACAGATTTCGTGCGAGTAAACCGTACTAATCTGCCCCTAATAAACCCAATTATTAGAGTTCGTTGTCATAAATTAATTTGCTGCCTATATGAAAACTAAATACGGTAATATTAAAAGATTCCATCAATTTAAGTATTTTGCAGAAGTTTTAACTTTTCTTAGTGAATCATAATTTTTTAGTCCTATCATTAGTTAATTTTGTATAAGCCTCAAACTCTGTATAGAATATACTTAAACTTTCTATTTTTGAGCTTGCTGCAGTTTATCTTTTAAACAATCAATTTTTATATAATCCATTGAAAGTAATGAAAGTCAAAATAATGAACCATCTCGTACCCCGAACCCATTGTTATTATCACGACAATGATTTAAAGCTTAGCCCATCAACCTATGAGTATGTACAATTAGTTATTTAGCCATTCAGTAAGTTTCAGCCAATCAGTGACTGAAGATGGTACTCCACAGCAAGGCCGAAATATCTCAACCTAATTATGAAGTTTGAACGTGGTGTACAGGAAGAACTAGATTATAGTTGTGACCCCGGCCACGAAAGCCTAAGAGTTCAATGAGTTATTTTTTACATATTATGAGAATATTCAAGCATAAAAACCAGCTGAGAGCTTAACTTTGAAGAATAGCAGCTTTTTGCGTAGAAAACGCCCCGAAATAATTGATTAAATCAAACTAAAACTATGTTTGATATTTTATAACTCTGACACGTTTCACTTCAAATTTGTTAACAAAGAGAACCAAAGTTCTTGTAAAAGCACATATTGAGTTTCCAGGTGGATCTCGGGTCAGCAGAGAAGCCAGCTACAAATTACAGAGGGTCAAAGGAATAATCACAATAAACTTTTAATGAAACCCATCTCTGCATTTAACATTAATTAAGCCCTCTGGAGGACGGGCAATGGCGGGTAATTAATTAATAGAACGGACATCTTGTAATTTGAGACAAAGCCGCTCCTTTGACCGGCCTTATAATAAAACCGGACAAAAGGAAGCCCCGGACCTTTGTCTTGCAGCCAAACCCTATAAGTTCCACCCGACCTTTCAACTACCTTACTTTTGCGTTTTTTAATAAGTTCCTTGATATATTCCCTGATACCTTCCATTAGATCGGGTTGAATCATATTTGATGAACAGAACCTAACAAGTGGCTGTTGAAACTTATTTGTCAACAAAAATAACAATTGGATGTAGCGTTCCTCAGGGCTCCATTTTGGGACCTGTATTTTTTATTCTATATGTAAATAAATGTATTAATATTGAAAGTAACAACTCTCTAAGACTCTGTAAGCTAATTCAGTACGCTGATGACACCACTTTAAGTTTTAGTTGTAAAAACTACGAGAACTTTGGTGTACTTGCCCAACAGAAAGTAACCAGTTGTATTAACTACTTTGAGAGCCTAAATTTAAAAACGAATTATGAAAAATAATTGTTTATGATATTTGAATTTTCAAACGTAATAAACGTACCCATTTGTAACAATAATACCATACCATTCATGAGGACCAACATTTTAAGTTTCTGGGCTAACTGCTGGACAAAAACTAGGTTGGGATAATCATGTTGATTTTATTTGTAATCTGGTCGTAACACCTGGTGTCTTTTTATTACGAAAATTGGATTTTATTGTAAACTAGATGTTTTGATATCTTTCTATTTCGGACTAATACATCCTCACATTGTGTAAGGCTATTTTGGGGAACTGTGCTGAATCTAAAATATCACGAATTTTCATTCAACTAAAATTGGCAGTTAGAACGGTTTTTGGGCTACGTTTCGAACAAAACTGTCGTGATGCGTTTCTTTGTATTTTGATCATTACATTCCTTTTATATTTGAAACTCTAATGTTTTTTTTTTAAAATTAAAATAAATAAATATCGAAGTGATCTACGTTCAATATTTGGGAGGTAGCTGCAAGAGTTTGTACAGAGGTGGATTTACGCCATCTATCAAGACCGTGCAGTTGCAAATGCCGCAAAACGGCCCTCACAGCATTATAATAAATATTCAGTAGAATTTTTAGTATGGAAGTTATGTTTAACATTAACTAATTTCAGCAAATAATACATTTTCAAAACAGAAATGTTGTCGTTTAAACTATTAATTAATAATGAGCAGGTAAAACTATGTCTACTGTACTAGTATACTTACAATGTCTATTATTAAGAAATCGGCGTATTAAATCTTTTAGGTTTGAGATGAAAATATTCCAAAAAACATGTCTCAAAGCTCACCGTTTTAAATCCAAATTTAGCATATTGTAAGAGGGAGGACCCGGGACCCCTTTCCTACTAGAAGGTATTCCGTACGTTGGCCGTTATGTCGTGAGTTTTACTAAATCAACAACGAAACAACTATGAAATCTAATTTCGCTGAACATATCTTAGACGAAAACCATAGTTGTAAAGGCTTAGAAGAAAACTTAGTCATATTAGATTTTGAACAGAAAGGGCAAACAATGAACTGTAAAGAAGATTTACTTATTTATTTATTTATAATAATCACTGTTTATTTAAACTACTTAGAAGATCCAGGCAACATCCTTAATTCAATCCATATCAATATGAGAAATCCAACTTTTGATGAGATATACTAAATCTAAATCAAATTGACGTCTTAGTTTTGTTGTATATAATTTTGGTTATTATTTGCTATTTTATGTGTACTAGGCAATTTCAATGTTAGTTTTTAACATCATATTGATCATGTTTATATTATTATAATAAAATATTTTGTTTTTGGAGTACTTGTAGCCCGAAGATGACTTAGGTCATCGAAACCGGTCGCAATAAATCTTTTCCTAAGGGACTATGTTGTTTATACATGTATTTGTATACGTTTCACTATCCCAAGTATATCCTCTCATTAGTGAATAATCTAATAATATAATTAAAACTAGCAATTATATGAACAATATAACTATGTAAAAGAGATGTACCATGAGAACCTCGTACCTTGGAATTCGCACCTTTCGTCTAAGGTCATCTCATATGTCTTTTGAAACACAGAACATTTTTATTCACATCCTTCGTCGAACAGAGGTCTAAGGGTTAATTTAACTCAATGGTTCAAACTTTAATCAGTAGCATAGCCAGAACTTTGGAATGGGGAAAAAGGATCTCCTTAAACATCGACTTGTACTTAACAAGACTTTAATTTATGGTAAGCCTAGTAAGCTTTTCTCTCCAGTATTTTTCTAAATTTGTACTCAAATTTCGTTGCGGAGTTTATTTTTATTATAATTTTAAGGATAATAATATAGAAAATACATTATTGTTATATTTTGGAAACTATGGACAATGGAACACTTTGATACATGTTGGTAAATGGTTTTTTTTTTAAATTGTAGTAACTTATTTTGAAGAATATCAGTTATTAAAATTTATATAATTATTGTTGTTATATTTTGTAGTGTTCATACAGAATGCTGTACACGCATAACTTTGAAGTTCAATAAAACATTCTAAAAAATAATGCTGAGTGTGTTTTTTGTTAGTGCTTACACACAAAACAGCTCACAGTAATATTTTCTTTTCGTAAATGTTTATTTTTTTCACATATACAAGGAATGATAAAACTCTGAATATAGTGCAAACCTATATGAAATGTGGAGGGTTTACCACCCTACATTTTTATATACATGCAGTTTGATTATTTATTGTCTTGACCAGGATACGCTGATATATCGGGTGGGCAGGATAGTTACGTATAGTTGTAGGAGGTGCCGAGGAGGAGTCACCTCCCTCCCCCCTGCTCCTACCACAGGCGGGTGTACCAGCCTCCTCACCTCCCAACCACCTCCCGGTTAGTTCTCTGAGCGTTGTGTAGGTAGCAGCACTGTGCAGCCAACTCTGCCCTGGGTACAGTAGATCACCTAGTGATAACTGTACATGATAGATGTATCAACATATATTTAGATTGAACGTCTTGAAGAGGAGAATAACTAAGTGGGTTTAATGATTACGAAATAATTTTACAAACGTGACTTTAAAAAATATTGTAGTAAGACATTGAGATTTAAAACTCTGTACCCCATGCATAAAATAACATGTTAACCGTCGCCTAGCTACGAGGCTATTTGTTATGTATCTATAGTACAACTTCTGCCAACCCAAATATTTCTCAAGGGTTTGCTTTCTCCAATCAGCTACGCCTGGAAGATTTCATAAAGATTCTCATAGAGGTGACCAGTATCTCACGTAAGGATTAGGTACAACATAACATGGTACAATTGGTAGAGTAAAAATAAGAAAAGGTAAAGTTTGTCTTTTTTAACGAGGCGAAGTTACAAAGACCTCTATAACACTCGATATTTACCTAGCGTTACCGTATAGTCACTTTACACATGTAAGTGGTGACTGCGGGTGTCGAACCAGCGCCAGCGTAGTGATGAGCTGTTGAGTCGCGCACGATTCCAACCCGTCACGGGCCTACGCGTAGCGTAGCGCTGACGTAAGAACTAGGATAAAAGAGTGGCACACTTGGATATGTATTTTTACTGGATTTGTTGAATATGTAATTCTCCTCAACTGGGTAAAAAGCAGGATCGAATCTAAAACAGAGTAGAAAAGGAGTGTTATAGGCTTTTTGAAAATAGTGGTTCACGTGCCGATAAGCGCGTGACGTCACCAGGAAATGGAGTGTTTTTGATGGATTGTAAGGTGTAGTCTTGTTTTAAAACTGGAGCCGACTGTTTATGTCATTAATTAATAGCGAAACGACTTCCAAATCCAAGTGGCCATCGTACAGAACGTTGTGACTGTATTTGAAACTTTAAATATTTTTGTTAAACTCAGCATATAAGTAGTTTTTATTGAAGATAGTCTAAACATTTTGAGTGGTTTTAACACGAAAAAGGTTCAAAACTACAATTTGTCATTTCTGTCACTATATCACTATTTGAGATACCAACCACTCTCATGAGGGTATTTTAAGGCACTTTCCATTTATTTTATGGTGAGGGATGAGTGTGATGAGTGATAGTAATGAGTTATGAGGTGTAGTCTTGTTACAAACTGAGGCCGACTCTTCCTTAGAATGGGTCATTAATAAAAGCCCATTGACAAATAAAAATACAAGGACCAACGGCTTAACGTGACTTCCGAACCACGCAGTGATTGTCTGATATGTCTAAACGATGGTGGGATTTGACGCGGGTATCATCAGATGATCACTGAGACTATCTGAGCCGCTATCATCCTCAAAACCTGACTTCCATGAAGCTGGATTACCAACTGGATGGACCACGCCACGAGTTCCAGTCAGTGAAATGCGTATAAATATTCACGAATGCAAGTTATACTCGTATATTAGCTTGCCTCGTGTGTACATATGTACGAGGACGAGCTGGTGAATGTTGTTATATCGGACAGAGAGTGACCCAGGGGCATCATGCACCGGTGCGCAGGGAAACGAACGGATTATCTTATATATACCTCTTATATATAACGACCTCTAGCGGGACAAGTGACATGGAAACAAGGCCTGTGTCCACTCCAACTCTGTTTTATCTCTTCCTGTCCACGTTCAAGAAAATAATAGCTGCTGATATTCGGTAACAAGTGAATTTTGTTTACGAATAATTTTTAAATAGAGAGAGGGAATTATTTTTATGAGTTTTGAAGCAGATGAATTTGTTTTATTGCTAAATTTATTCTACAGCTTATTCTAGTAAGCTAATAAAAGGCTAAGCTGTCTATGCTACTTCAAAAAAATCTTATACATCAAAAAATGTCTACATCAAATATATAATTTCACATCCAAAGCTTATAGATTAAAATAACTATCTAGCCAAAATATGTTAATAGATTAAACAGGAATCGTTCACTTAGGGCTACTAATGTTATGAACAAAGACAAGTAAAACAGAGTAGTACCCTTTTTCATATTTTAGTTGACGCACGACCGGTTTCGGGAGCTAAGCTCATCGTCTCGGTGCTGTACATGAAAATTGTCTAACCTATTTGACAAAATTACAATTCAAAAACAAAACAACAGTCCATCAGGTGTTTACAAATTAAAATAGAAGTCTTGATCATAGAATTTAGTTTTTTTTTTTTTAATTTGGCCTTTTTTGTCAAATTCTAAAACTGTTATGTTACTTTCGACGCTTGTAGCCTATATGTGAATGGTTACTTTCTAGGAGATGTTATTTGGGAGATGTATTATTAATGGATCCTGACGATGACCTTCATGTTAATTCACTAGGGTTACAATTTATTCTTGACTAATATATTTGCATTTTCAGTTTATTTCTAAATAAAACATGAATTTTAATTTGTTTTTACGAGTGCTTTTACTCTACTATCAGGCTACACCAGCTCCCGACCCTATAAAGCAATTATAGGAACGTTACAGAATAGATTAATAGATCTACTGATTTGTGACACATTTACATTTATTACAAATTAAAAATACAATTGAAAAACATGGTACTAAACTAGGCTTGCTGGCAACAAAAGAAAACAATGTCTCCTCTGTTAGATGAAACAGCCGATAGAAAATGTTATTAATACTCAAAAAACACATATTAACATTTTAAATACAAACAAAGATTAACTGTTAACCCTTGAGCAGTCTTTTTAAATGATATTCTACGTTGCAGTATTGTAAATGTGATATTCACACCAGTACGGTTTCTTTTTAACTGTGCCACAACCACCAATGCTACATTCGATTGTATCCGCGATGATAAAAGAGTGACAATCATTTAGGTGCGTTAATATGCAATTATGGCTCTGACAGCTCAATGCTTTTAAGCCCTTCTGAAATGATGATGAATCCAGACATGAAAAAACGACACTTTTATATCGGAGTGGTAATTTTAACTTCCCTGCCATGCCTGAACTCATTCGGTGGAAATAATTCATCGATCCATTAAACAGGTTTCCTGGCGTAAATTTGATACGCAAAAGCGTAACAATAAGTGAACAAAAGGAACATAAATGAACAAAAGGAAACTTAGGTTCAAAAGGAAATTTTTAGTATAATCAAAGCAAACAGCTGATAAGTATTCAATAACCTTAGTAAAAGTGTAAACATTTTCTGTGGGCAAGACAATGTCAGTCGGGTCAGCTAGTTTTTAAATAAATTATTAGTAGTTTCTCAAACAAAAGGTATTCCTCAACGTGTTATGCCAAACGCACCGTTTACCCTTTATCGTACAAAGACTTTAAACTAACGCAACTTTTTACCGGTTAGAAATGCTTATTACTTTTCAACCGTGTGGATTTTCACACTAACAAGTTCAACACTGATACAATCTATAAAACTGGCCCAGTAAACCAAAACTCACATCTTTTTGTTTTACGAGTCCGCTTTTCTTACTGAGTTTTCCCTTTACCTTCAAAGTTTTTACTTCTCTCCATGTTACAAGTAGTAAAAAACTGTACACTTATAAAAATAATTCTTCCCTCAAGTCAGAGTTAAACTTTACAGTGTTACGAGCACGTGCTTAAACAATGTTCGCAGAACAAAATCTCGACGGAAAATATTGCACAAGCGAGCGTCAAACATGTTTTGCAAAAAACATTATTCCACAAAATGTGCAGCGTGGTAAAAACAAACTTTTTACTTAAGACACTTTTGAAAAAACTTGGGCACCATCAACACTTTGGAACGGTAGGTTCTTGAAGGTTTTACATGGTTTTCAAAAGAAATACAAGAAATTCAGACCGACACGCAGCTAAGCGCCAAAGTGCCGCTGGCATGAGTGAATCGATTTTTTTGCAATTTGTTACTGTTATTTGCTCCACTCACAACCTCGCTTCGGCCTTCGGCCTCAGCATTCAGTAGCCTATTAGATCTTACGTGAGGCTGTTCGCTGCGCTCACGCCTCGCTTCTGCCTTCGGCCTCAGACTTACTGGACCTTTATAACTATACAACGATGGGTCTTTACGAGTGGACAAAAGATGGAAAATTATATCTACTCGATTCCATTTTCCAATGTTAATACTTAAATCGAATACATAAAAACAAAAACAAATTCAAAAGGATAAATCAAAGAGTGAAAGATGCCAGTAAGTGCTGTTGGCTGGTATGCCGGACATAACTGAAGTATCGGAAACAGCTTAGAACAAGGTTGAAGAGCTATTAAACGTAGCCGAACCGCATTCCAGTGAAATACCTCCAGCTCTAACCACAGTGAACACTGAACAGCTTTCTATGCTGCACTCTGCCGGGCGCATTCCTAACCACTAACTTTCTGTTTACCCGCACACCTCGTGTTATACATTATACAGGGTGGCTGAACGTTCACCCCTTGGATGTTTTGTTTTTGACGTATTAACATGCCAATTGCTATAAAAATTAAGTGTTTTGTTTTTATACACGTGGTGATTTGGAAATAGTCTTTTATTCACATAAGAAAGCCATTGATGATGATGTAATATTTAAACGCTTACAAAAATAATTAGCTTGACACAAAACTCAGCTAAATACTACTAGTCTACCCAAAAAGGCGGCTAAAAATTCTTAGTGGACCTAAACCACTAAGGATGGCTGCCGACACTTCAATTTTGAGCAGCAGAAACTCCTTAGTTCGACACTAAACAGTTTGATACTCCCTATAGTCTGTTGTGATTTGATAGCAACAAACATGACAGACAAAGATAGTTTCGACTGTCGTATGCATACACTTAACCGGTTGTGGGGGCTTACTATAAAATAACTTTGCCCGTTGAATAAAAAGTATTTAGTGGTATTTCAATATTTCATTGTGATCAAATCCTGTCAAATTCCTGGTATTCGACACCACTATGGTTCACAAATTGTCTCATGGTCCACGAACAGTCGAACTATCGAGTTATCTTTGTTTGAAGTTTGTTGTTGACGGTGGGAGGATTTCATTAGTTGAACTATTATTACGGACATTTTCAATCACTAGTGAGAAAAAGATCACCTTAGTGATCTTTTTTGCTCATTAACGAGTTTTACTGTATACATTTTATATTTCATTTTATTGTATAGACAATTGGCAACACTTACACTCCTTCGACGCCCATGGACTCCACAGATTTTGCACTGCGACGGCGATCTGCTTCGTCAGTCGTCTTTGCACTGGACACAGAAAAAACATCAAATAAAATTAGTAAGAAAGAGGTACAAAGGCGTATACGGCTACTAACATAAAACATTAATTTTACATGACGCCACACACACACACACCCACATACAACACCCCTAACATCTGACCTGGCCTTTTCACAAGCCTTTTCACAAGCCTTTTCTCAAAAACTGTTGATAAGCAATGCAAGCGAACACGAGTGTAACGTTTGGAATAAAATATGAACAGTATGCAGATGTAAAAGCGTTAGCGGGAAAGTCTGACAAAGAGAAGAAAGTTAAAAAATAAAGTCAGCTGTGAGCGGTGGAGGCGATGTATCCGGCATTCTGTTTGACGCAGGCTTGCTTACTCCGTGGCGTATGTTTGACGTATGTACATGCTAGAGTAGGTACACATGCGTCATACGTCAACTGTAAACATTCCTCTACTAGAGGGTGTTCTTAAAAAAATATCCAAGTTTTAACTATTATGTGTTCTTTGCAGGTCAAGACGGTTTGATATTCTGTTTTATATTTACAAGTATCCATGTGACCGTATAAATTCGGACTGATCTTTTGCAGGCCTCGGTTTTTAATCAATAACCAAAGCATATTAAAACGCATAACAGTTATCGCTAATAAACTATTCTTAAATCATACTCTTTCTCAATTTCACATACAGAAAGGTCTATTTACTTTTTCGATCTTTAATTTAAATTGTATTGTCTATACGTGAATCATTCTTATCGATGTTTTTAGTTTTCTGTATCGTTCAGAATAAATTAGTTTTGCATAGCATATTCTTGTAAATGTGACACTTACACGCAGTGTCAATCAACAATTTCAAACAACCCCTAAAATTTTAAATTGAAATTTTGTTTCCTAGATTTTTAAATTTTCCGTTTACATAGTATACATAAAGCGTGCAAGAAAAGGCAAATCATAAAAGAAATATAATATTGACTTTTTTCAAACTCTATAACACATTTTGCTGCACATTTTCAAAGTGAGTTGACCGGCGGCTTGTTTGTACAACTAAGCCGTGGTCTGCTCTCTCTAATCCCTGCTTAAAGTGGTCAGAGTGTGCCCAAGATTTGTGGACTGTTGTTACTGGTCTGCTAGCTAACCCCTCCAAACCTCGACCACAAACCTACCACATACTTACGTATTTGTTCCGTTACACATTATACCTGTAGCACATTGTTTTCTAATTAATAATACATCTTTATTTTGCCAAAAACACAAATATCTCTCATATTTAAAAGAAAAAAATACTAAAACAAACAATTTGAAAACACTTCAAATCATTTCCTGTACTCTATAAATAATGGTTGAGCTAATTTGATGGTTTTAAGTATAAAAATGAAGCTAACAAACATCTTGTCCTACGAATTTAAACATAAATACAGCTTGAATTTCCCAAAACCTGTATCAACTGGCGATTTCCTTTATCAAACTAAAGAAAGTCAATGATTTGGAAATGAATACACAAGGCCAATACTTTATATAATTGATTTTCGAAGCCTTTCGCTAGCAAGGCTATCATCTTTGGGCAACAGAAATTAGAGGTAATTGATTTTAATAAAAATATTAAGAGAATATTTCTACTTACATTTGGTTTAAACAGAAAGCATAATAAACTAAAATTAATTGAAGGATCGAATTTTGTATAGTATTTAAATATAAAAAATGTAAATATTCGGTATTTTGGATGAACGCTTCAAAAACATGAATTTTTAATAGGGGTTGGTTCATTGTTAATTAAGTCACCTTATTGATTTATGAGGTATATTTACCAAGAATTTAATGATTATGAAGTTGAAACAGGTTAGATTAATTAAGTGCTTTGGAGGAAATACTGTGATCATAACTTAAACAATGTTTAGCTACTGTTGATTTATCTTCACTATCGTGTTTAACGTGAAAAATGATTGTTGAAACGGTTTTGAGTTTCTTTAGAGTTTGTCTTATTCTATGATTTAGTTTTCTAAAGGACAACATTCACACAGTGGCACAAATGTAGACTTTACCATGTGAAGAAATGAGTTCGAAACATAGTATACTATCCACTGAATCTATTGATTGCTTAGGACATACATTATAAAGTATCGACTTCAATAATCCGCTATAAGAATCATGTGTCGACTTGGCCCCAGAGAATCGAAAACTAAACATTATGACCCTGCCATCTATATACATTTGTGAAACGATAGTTTACTGTCTTTCAAAATGTCGTTTATCCAAGGACACGAAATTCATTCCCATGAAACAAGATTGGCAAACACATTTCGAACTAACCACCATACCTGACGTGTTATTCCAAACTACCGTCTCAGACAGGAGTTAAACTGATACATTAAGCTCCAACAGAGCTAAAAATGTTGAAAGCTTTATATTTTTTAAGACTTAAGTAAAATGTTACGCTTGTTCTATAGCGTATTATCTCTATTACTGGAGCTTAAATTAATTAATAATTATTCACTACTGTGGCACTTAGAACATAAATTTAAGTAAATTATTTTATACACTTTTCATACAAGACGTCTTTCCAATGGGTACGTTTTTTATATTGTAAATTATATTATGAATTAAAATTTTAAACTATTTTTGTATTGCCTGAACAATGTTTTGTAAGGCTCAACAAGACAATATAAGTTTAAAAATGCTTTGGTGCTCTAAAAGTTCATTATACTAAGTACGTAGTTTTACGCCACCTTTCAAACCCCTTTTAGCAAATACACGTGGAATAATGTATACATGACTAATTACAAAGGTGCCTGTCCATTGATGCAATATACTCGTACTCACACGGTTCTCTAATTACGTGCTTCTGTTTTGCAGTTTCTGGAAGCTGCTTTGTACTTGGCGAACTCTTTGAGGAGCTCTGATGAGTGTAAACTCAGCGAGAAAACTCACCGTAGCCGTGAATAAATAAGTAATTGTGAACAGGGACGAGTGCTAATTTGCCCTCACGAAGCACCATATACGAGTACATTATACAGGGTGTTTTTTTTTTAAACGCAACCCGACTTTCAAACTATAGCAAGTCATTTTTTACGAGCGCTATCTGGTCATACATTGTATCATTGGTTTGTTCACTGCAATATTTATCAGATGGTATGTATTGTTGCAGTAATGTAGTGGATTTTAATTCCAAGTTTGATATTATTGTGAAATAAACGCAATCATGGTTTTAGCAAATATTAAAGCGTGTTTATTGTTGAAGAAAACTTAGAGCAAGATAATTTGTTTTGTCAAGAGGGGTTTGGGGTCAAGTTTACAGGTGTAAGTATTCCAAACTAATCTGAAATTCACATATTTGTTAAAAGGTTTAACGAAACAGGTTCCGTAGGAACAGAAACAACAGAAGGCGAACTGTACTGAATGAAGAAGTGATGAAGAAGTTAGTTAGCTTAGAAAATTCTCCTAAGAACTCTTTAAGAATTTTGAAATAACAAAAGCAATAACCTAATTGTGCCTGCAAACTTGATCTTAATCACCTTTGACACAAAATATCCTTTGCTTAAGTATTCTTCAACAATAAACACTCTTTGACTTTTTCTAAAAGTCAATAACATCAATTTTGCGTTTATTTCACAATAACATCAAATTATGAAATAAAAGCCACTATATTACTGCAACAATACATACCATTTGATAGATATTGAAGTGAACAAACCAATGATACAAGGTATGACCATATAGCGCTCGTAAAGAATGACACTATAGTTTGTAAGTTGGTTGCGTTTAAAGAAAACCCTGTGTTTTGCAGCGGTAGAGTTATATAATATGGTGTTAAAAGTTTAATATTTAATTGTGTAACCTCCTTCTAAGGTTGCATATAAGCCATTATACGGTGGAAATCAGTTTTGGCTTTAGGTTTTGAGTAAAATTAAAAAATATGAAACTTTACAAAAAGGAATTTACTAAACTGATGAAAAATTGAAGTTACTTTTAGGGAGGACGAATTTCGTGAATTTCTTACACAGCTTATTTAAATTTGCTATCTGACGTGTTGATCAGTGTGGCAAAAGTTACACAAAACAAAGGCTGACATGACTTATTAAAGTAACAATTTAATAGGTATACAATTATTATGTTCAATGTATTTTGTTTGATTTTTGTTATTCCTAAACAATTTGTATTGTATGGTTAAATAAAATAAAATGACTGAACGTATCCAAGTTCTCTGGTAGCCTTAAGCTGTTTTAGTCAGACGATATCACAAGCGTATTCAATGTTCTTAAGTGTTTTCCGTACAGTTAGGGTCTTTAGCCAGCAGTTATTAATGAGAGTTACTTTGACAAAGATATGAACATTTGGCTATCAAACTACTGACTCAAATATAAAGAATCCTTATTTTAGAAACCGTTGCACGCTAAATTTAACATAAACAATCACTGAAATACGGGAAAATATATTGGCTAGATTAGTTAACTACGTTTGGTATATTTACAGCTAAGTTTCGCTAAATCTGTAGCATGAATTTAACCTGAATTGAGTAGGTAACAGCTACATTAACAATTGAACATATTCTGGAAAATTCTCAACATATAGCTATTAGCCATTAGCCAGACAGTTTGGCTGGAAAACATATGACATTTCTCTTAGTGCAAGTTTAAGTTCGTATAGCATAAAACCCCATTTTTGAGGAAAACGCCCCTCCAAAAAAGCGATTCCTGTGTAAATGGCTCCCTGCTAAAGAAAATTTGCAAGGATTCAGGATAGTGACTGGGACTCGTGGCGTGGTCCTGTAATCCAGCCTCATGGAGGTCAGGTTTTGAGGATGATATAGGTCTAAACCGGCTCAGATTGTCTCAGTGATCATCTGATGATACCCGCATCAACTCTTACCATCGTTTAGACATATCAGACCATCACCTGCATGGTTCGGAAGTCACGTTATGCCGTTGGTCCTTGTATCTCCATTGGTCATTGGGCTATTAAATAATGACCAAATCTAAGAAAGAGTCGGCCTTAGTGTGTAACAAGACTACACCTCATTTTTTCCACTCATCACACTCATCCTTCACCACATATTTGCCTTAAAATACCCTCATGACAGTGGTCGGCATCTCAAATAGTGATTTAGTGTTTGTGGCTGATTAGCTATGTTTTGCTATTTGTTTTTCATCCCAACTGTATTACATACATCTAGTTGGAGCACTTTTCTGTGAAATGTGAAACATAACAAAAAACGTCTGTTCGGTGTCGTAGGCCCGAGTCACCAGATGATGTAAAACACTCCGGTTTATTGCGGTTACATATTTAATCCTCTGTCAACCCCCCATGGGGTGTGTTTTATGTCGAGTCTAAGTCCCGGAATTCCGCATTTCACCGTCAAACTGAGCAATCGTACATTTTTCATCTGCTAGCACTGTAAAAGACTGCAGACTAGTTTTCTGTGTTTTAAAATGTGACAAATTAAATTTAAGTATTACAACATTGTGAGTACTCACTTTTAGACTATTCGATGTTTACCGAGATGAGCTTCAGAGACAAAGTAAACATTATTTTAAGGGACGAATTTTACCACTTTTACGGTAAACCTTTAGTTTACAATTTGCGGATGTAAATTTACGAACTCTGTAAAACAAAGAATGTGATTCAACTTAAGAAATGTTTACTATTTATCAGTATGTAGGCTACAGAGTGGTTCAAATAAAAAGGTACTTGCCATTTTATGATCTCTTTTAAGATTAAGGTTTTCAAAATATTGGATACATGCTTACATTTTCAAAGCAAGAAATTTCAAGACTTGATTGATTTGCAGCCAAACTCAACGTTGTATCGTCAGCATATTGAACTATACTTATCGAATCGTTAAGGCTATATTTACAGTTGTTAATATACAAATTGAACAGCATGGGCCCTAGAATTGATCCTTGAGGAACACCAAACTTTATATGTAGAATATGAACTAAATGCTCGATATGTTTTCTGCCATCAAGTGGGACATATTCGTACGTCTAAACATGTTTGCAACCATTCCAGGATATTCTCGAGGAGTGATATATTAGAAGTACTGATGTTACGTTTTGCTTCAGATTTTGAATACTGTGATGTGGTGTCCCAAAACACTTTTTCCCACAAAATAGCATCAGAGGAATTATTATATACATTAAAAAGCCAGAAGTCCTGACCTTTCACTTAGTTATGCCTTGTTGTGGGGAACACACAAGAAAAAATGTTTCAGGCCACACCTCAAAGTATTCAAAATTTGAATCAAAACATAGCATCCGTTTTAATTAAGATCAATCCTCGAGAATGTTCAAGAATGTTGAGGTGTATGGAATATGTCATACTCAATAATGGAAAACATGTCGAGCATTTAGTTTTAAGATTAAGTCAGTTTTGTATAGCCAATAAAAGGTATACTTACCATAAAATGACGAGTATCTTTTTTTTGTACCACACTGTATATTATTTATCAACTGTCATGACTGGGCTATATAGCTAACAACCCCAACTGAAAGAGGACTAGAGCTTGGCGATTTTAATCATTAAACCTTTAAATTTAACTTTTCAACGCCATTTTAGCTTTATACACCAAAAAGCACGGTTTGGCTGTTTCAATTCAAATGTCTGCTGCTGAATTTAACAACACAGATTATTCTAAAATATGATTTGCTTGATATTTTTAATTTTTACATTGAATGTAAACAGTTATTTGTAAAAGCCCTAAGATTCCGTTGAATAAATTATACATTAATTTAAAATAAACTCTAATATAATTAAATAACATAAAACGGTGTTTTCCTAATAACTAATTTGTTATATTCAAGGCAATCCAAGTCCAGGTTTTTCCTGTACAAAGGTAAAATATCGTGACACAATTAGTACGGTAATGCAGAGTTACACAACAAAATCAAATACCTCAGCGGACACTGATTAAATTCCAGCTGCACTTTTTATGCCAGTTGCTACAGTATTTAAAGACTCTGTGGTGAAAACTGTGGCTAAGTTCTCGCATTCCATCCCCCTGTTTATTATTTGATCCTATAAAGTGCCGGCTACGTTACTGCTAGCGCTGCAGCGGCGGGTTCGTGAACTAAACTCTAAAGTGACAATTTTTACTTATAAAGGATGGTTCTTAAATTTGGTAACAAACTTAAGGAGCAGGTCTCTTACGCTGAATCAATAACAAAAATGTCCACAAATATGGGTTCTAAAATGCTTAATTCACCCGCTTTCCTCAATATTGTTTTTTTACTAATTATTTATTATCTCCCACACCACCTATAGGAGTTGACTCAAACTTAATATGTAAGTAGCTTAATTTTGGTTCATAAGTAAGTAAAAGTATGCTTATATAAGAAAATACCATTGTGATAACTTAGAGTTGTAACATATGTTGACTATTTCTTTTGCTTTTTTGGTGTTACACTTTATATTTAGCGAAACATTGTGAGGTTTTCAATTTTAAGCTTGAGTGGTTAATCATAATTAAAAACTCTTTTTGTTTGTTTTATTTTTCTGTATTTTATAAAACTAAAATATATATTTCAGTGGTTCCATCAAAAGAAAACTTTTTCGAAATGTGAGTTTTACTAAAACGGTAAAGAATAACGTTTAGCAACTATTTTTCTTACATATCTATTGACACCAAAGTAATATACTCTGATTAACCAATAACAGAGGTTTAAGGGAATTTTCAACTTTATTACCTTGCTTTTTGCGACGGTTTCCTTTGCAACTTTGTTTATTCTAATTGTTTTGGGACGAAAACTCTATACGAGAAACTTGTTACCATAATTTATAATCACCTTGTAGAGTTGTAGGCTATATTATACGAATTAGGCGTCGGGTTAGATAATTGAGCCCAAATACTTAAACCAAAGTTTTATAACCATACATTTTAAACTTAAAGCAATGACCTTTTGTTTGTTATTTTTCAATTGTACAGGAACTGTCACTTCCTTACTAGTAACGGGTGTCCATACGCGAAAAATAATTTCATGAGGAAGCGTTTTCTTGTCGCGGTTGGACGCGTTCAAGCACGGAAGAGTGGATCGAACGCTACAGGAGGCAGTCATCGACAGGAAGTAAAAGGAAGAAACAATAAATACAAACGTAGTTTGTCAGTCACTTGAGGGAGCGATGGGGGAGGAAGGGTAGTCACTAATGAGTCGTTCAGTATTAATTAAAAGTTGACTGAGTTACTTAGCTCTTCGACTCGTATCCAACTCAAGTTCTGTCGACTGTTTACTCATTCTATTATTTCAGTTCAATATTTATTTGTCAAGTTTTCCGTGTGTAATAGTGCTGGATCAGGGTTTTATACGAGTATAAAAACAAAAATATTGTATTGTCAAAGTTTATCTTGGAAACATCTGATCATGTTTTTGGTTTGTGTTACGGCCTACAACTGTTCTTAAAGGTAAAATCTCTCCCACGAAGCGTTATCTGCAAGTAAAAATTGGTTTTGGCAATAAGCCGCTGCTTTACAAATGGCTCGGCAGTATAAAAAGTTGAAAAGTATTTTGAGATGTCATATTGACAAAGTTATACCATACCTTTATTGACCACCAAAAAGTACCTAAGAGGATGGAACGCACCCTCTGAAGAAAGTAAACCTCTGGTGGAACTGACCCACAGAAGCATCCGTAAATAAAATAGCCCAGCCACAACCAGAAGTTGTTCATGGGGGTAAATTAATAAGGCTACCATAAAATGGCGTCGTAGAGACTATGGTGGAAGACACAGAGATCGAAGAAGTCTACTCAAATAAATTACTTGGAATACACCTTGACCGAGGTTTGAGTTGGAATACTCACGTAGACCACGTATGTTCAAAATCCATCCGCAGGAACTTATGTTTTGAGGAAACTGTCCGAATACTGCCCAACTCAGGTACTGGTTTACGGCGTATTACGGAGTATTTACCCACACTTATCCTACGGATTGGCTTTGTGAGAATGTTGCACAAAAGCAATTTTGTCTAGGATTTTATTCTTCAAAAACGAGCAGTCAGAATAATTTCCAAATTGAGTGGGGAAGAGTCGTGTAGGAAGGCATTCAAACCCCTAAAACTGTTGACTCTACCTTGCCTGTAAATTTTGGAGACGTGTCTCTCTTTCAAATAAAAAGAATACCATAAGTGGTAAAGATGTACACTCTTATGAAACTAGAGGCAGAGACGACTACCGAACTGGGAGACACAGAACGGTAGTTCATGACCTTTATCTTCCCAGGCAACAGCTCATTTCGTCAACAGACTACCAAATTCGGTCAAAAATTCCAAAAGTCTGAAGCATTTAAAACTCTTAAAACAATTCTGATTTCTCAAGAATTGTATGATACAGACGGGTTTATAGCATTCGATTGGGAGACCCTATGATTGGCTGACTGACTAGGGACTAGAGTGGTTAGATTTGAATGTATGGAAGAGAGTGAGTGTAAAATCTGTATGTTTGAATGGGATTTAGATATAAAAATGAAAGGAAAGTTTTAGGCACACGAACAATTAACAATTGCGATACATTTACTGTAACTGTCTAAATGCAATATTTATTTATTTATTCAAAGGCGTAACCACCATCAGTCTTCGTCCTCCTCAGTCGATACGTACAACAAAGCCTATCAAACTTATTTTCCACCCCTTATATACACCTGTTCAAGCGTCCCAACATAAAAGCTAACTACACACAAAGAACTCAATGCTACAAATGTTAATTATATAATCAGTGTGGTCATTACATTGTCAACAGCCGGAGGGGACCAGTGTCAACATGTGATGACATGTATAGACATGTTCAAACATGTCACAACACGCTCGGTGCAGTCTGTAAACTGCAACCTGTCAAACCAGGCTTTGACAAGTCTATGTTCAACTTGTGGACGCCATGTTTGTGAGAACCCCTCAGGATCAGAGTACAGAAAGGTTTTATTATTGTCCTAAAGTAAAAAAGCAGGGAGAAATGTTTGTGCGCATTTACATACAACTTTTACAAAAGACTTTTTAAATCGTTCAGAAGGATTTGTAAATACAGTAAGTGGATACAGGTAAAATTACTGTGGGTATTATCCATACCAGCAATATCTTACTGCATGTGATTTGTTTTAAATTATTCTCGTGGTTACAGTTCCCTTCCAGTTTTTTTTCTTGGAACTTGCTATTTATCCTACTGAAACCCATTGCTCGTTTTAAACAAACAATTTTACCATTCACTTGGGGCCGATTTCCCCAACGTCAGTTAACTGAGATCGGCAGTTTAAGCCGCGGTTTATCTCATGGTCCACGTTTCCTGCGAATGCAGAAAGGTACATGGGAATTAGATAGAAATTTCAATTAAACAAAATAGGTCTGTCTTCTTCACATTGGGAGTCAGTAAGCACTAAACATAACCTCAACTCTAATCGAACAAACGTTTTTTTCTTGTATCTGCCGAAATCAATTGATGCGAGGTTTAGTCTATGCTTTGCCTGCCAAAAAGTTGGGGAAATACCTCAGAGTTTAAGTCGGAGGTATGAATTTGCGCTCGGCATAAAATAAACCAGCACAATGAGAATTTGGGGAAGCCGGCCCTTAACCAAAATTAAAACCTTTTTAAATACGTCTGCGAAAAGTGAAAAACAGGTTTCTTAACCATTTTTATTCTTGCAGAGAGGTCTAGTGTTCTTGTAAAGCCATCAACGCTGCGATTATTGTAGTTATTTTACTGATTCATAAAAAAAATTCTTACTATCTTTATAAAAAAAATAATACTAAATTATTTTAATTAAAACAAATATAAAAATAAAGTTTGTGTATTGATGTGCATTTAAACAACCATCAATGTGTAAAAAACAATACTAATTCATTACACCATTAGAGCAAGCTCAACTGATAATGCAATTCAACCCATTTTCAATGATCAAATTGTCCTTTATCGTGCGAGGTATCATGGACAAACTTCAATTTGTGCTGTACCTGAGGCCATGATGGTCAACAAGCTGTATACAGTGACATCACAGAACATTATGCGACAACAGATGACATTACATAGGACTTAACATGACATTACACGACATTGCGTGCATTCAGGGGACGTATTTAGTTCAACTCATGTCGAACAACTCTGCTTACTCGTGCATTGTCCACTCATCACATTTTACATCTTGTGTATGTCAACCACTATGGTGTGAATAAAGTCTTGATAAATTTCAGTTTAATAACACATCAAATTTGAATTTCCAATGATTTTTATACATGAATACACTGCTTAAACCAAGTTATAAGCGATGAGGCAAACACTTTCTCCCCACACATTGTTGTTTTGCAGTCAGTTAAGGGTCCGCCTAAGCTGCTCTGGAGGGTTGTTGCAGATGTTTGCAAGAAATAAAATGGAGACTGAAGTATTAATGTTTTTGGACGAAACAGCTCTTAAATGAAAGATGAAAATATTATGTAGGTTTGCCTGTAGTTCATTTTTCAAAAATTCCTTTTAGGTTTTATGCTATTAACGGCAAAAGTTAGAAAATATAGAGTGAGAATAATAAATACCTTATTTAAGAAGCTAAAAGTAGGTTTATCAAAATCACAGGAAAGCTCAGATAAACTCTTCTACTTTCTAGGAAACCCTTGCAAGCGGAGGGTTTGACAGTTAGGCCGCATCAGTTGAAAGAAAGCCCGTTGTTACGTGCGGTGTCACACTGCGTTACATATTGCTTATCGTTGAATACATAATTAGATGATGTGAGAAAGATTTAGATTCTGTAGAAAACTAGTCAAATTCCATGTATTAATGAATATGAATGGGCTTTGAAAGAGTAATTTTTAACTACTTTCTGTCAGATTATGAATAAGATTATTTGCTTCCAAACCTATGCAAAAGAGATCTGAAGTGTTTGATGTCTTTAAGTAGTCTTCGGTCTGTTGGTATTATTCTTTTACATTTTCACATAGTTTTTTAAACCTCGTTTAGACTTTTTTGTGTGATAGAAGCCCAAGTCAATGCTAATAAATGTTTACAGGCAACTGTCATTTTTCACATATTTCAAGCTTGATCCGTAGGTGCTTCAATGCTTTACCTCCAACAGCTGTTCATTATAATGTATAATGCTCTTTATATTTTAATAAATCTTCAAAACATCATTACCTTTGAGCGTTAACAGCATTTATTGTAGATCTTAAGACCAAGAAATCGACTTTAAGTAAAGGTTTGGGCTTTTCACTCATAAAATATGATGAATTACCTTAATACTGCAAGAAAAGGTTAACTTTGCAATTCTTTGAACTGGAGACTCTTAAGAGTTTGCCCTCTTAAGTAAATCATCCGAGAGCACTTATAATATTACCTATTTCCGTTAACCAAACCAGAAGAAACTTTTCACTTTGACCACACAGTTATACTCTGAAGTAACTTGGTCACTTGAGTCAATCAAACTTCTCAACTTCTTTAATGTTGTAAGAAAACGTTCTTTCTTCAGTGGAGTTTTGGAAGTAAACAAAGACAAATTAAATTCAATAAACAAATATTATTTGAAACGGCATCAAAAACAGATAAACTATACGCTGCACCCATATTTTGTTTTAATTGAAATATCGTAAACTTGGGAGCAATAAAATATCACACATTAAAAGAGCCTACGCGTAATCTTGATTGAGCGTTGTTTGCCTCTGCATCACAAAACAAGTAGCATTACATAATTATTAAAGATTTTCTATTTTAAAGTATATTTTATTATTACGTTCTTAATTGAAGCTTTTTGATACGTGCTAAGACTTATGAGTATCAATGATCACATAAAACGTGATCTAGAAATTAGCGGTAAATATCTAGAAACAAGCGTATGAAAAGTCCAAAACGAACGATTGATGAACGATACTTTTATCATAATACAAATAATTAAGAAATATATTTAAATTTAAGTTTTTAATTTAATAAAGAAATGCACTACAGAAATGTTTCAAACTCAGTAGTCTGGTTTATATGGTTTAGAAGCAACACTTGTTCCACCGGTTTACTATTGGTCAGAGTTACGATAAAAAACAAACACACTAAACAACAGTTGCTGTCCCTGCAATATATTAAAATGATCATAAACAATATTTTTACTGCCAAGGGGGAGAGAGAGCGTCAAAACCAATTTTACTTCTCTAAGAAGAAAAAGTGAAATTTTAGCAAATTATACAACATAATTTTAATGCACGATGCAACATCCTCAACAACGTTCAATGAATGACTTGTTAAGCACAACGGCTGGCGTACACAAATATATTATTTTTCAAAGTTTTCTGTAAAATTACTCGGCATTCTAAAACCTGGGGTGTAGAAATCAGCTGATTTGGCAAGATTGTGAACATAACGACGACGGAGTGGGGAGAAGGATTTAGCCTCGCTATTGGCGAAACGGACTTGTCGCTATCGTGATAAAAGATAAGAAGTTACTTGCCGACCAGGGAGCGACTGACCTAAGCCCCGTATTATCACCCACTTCTTCACTTTCTGATCCGGCAAAGATTGTGCGGACTTTTGGCGTTTTTTCATCGTCTCCAAGGAATAAAAACTTACTCTCTCACTATAATGTATCATAAAGTTACGGAATTTAAACTATTAATGCGGACAATTTCCATCGTTACTGAGCAAGATGGCCATGACGTTCCGGGATCTGCAATCTAATCCCGTCTTTAGGTGAAAAGTAACCTAAAAAATAACTAAGAACGTTAGAACACGAGCTAGCCTAAAGTAATCAGCGTAAGCAGACCAGTCAAGCACAACCAAACAACACGTAGCTGTTAAAGTCAAAATACTAAAACTTAAAAGTTTTCGAATATTCTGTGTTATGTTTTAGATTACTTTTCGGTTTTAGATTACTTTAAACTCTGAAACTCTCCCATCGTAAACAGCAAACTACAACAATGAAGGGAAGTTATTGAAATTTAAAATTGCGAAAATTACCTAGAGTCTCCTAAAGTACTGCGGATAAGAGGTAAAATGCATCAAAAATCGCCTGGCGAAGTTTGTTCCCTTAATTACTGGACATTCTGTATAAACGGTTTCCGGAGAGCTCGCCTTAATCACGCTAAGGGTAGCAGCTCAAGCTATACTGTAAATGTGATTGCATTTTTCCAAGGGTGTC
This sequence comes from Matsumurasca onukii, assembly GCA_018831715.1. NCBI lineage: Eukaryota > Metazoa > Arthropoda > Insecta > Hemiptera > Cicadellidae > Matsumurasca > Matsumurasca onukii. The sequence goes on from CM032065.1 coordinate 35,927,972, forward strand.
GGAGGTTAAGACTTAATCAAGACAACAAGCTCAGTTCTCCTCAAGGTGTTATGGTTATATCCCCAACTGCTGCAAGTGTCTTGGTTCGCGGTGTTAAACAATTTCCAGAAAACTTTATTTAAAGAAAAGTAGTTTAAACTAATTTTCATGTTGGATTCAAATTGTAATTTGTTATAAATAATGGAATGATGACCGTGCAATCAGTTTCGGTTGAGATAAGGCCTCTCTAGTTATTACTAATCAAAAACTACCTCAAGCGTAAGGATAATCACAATTTGAGTCCAACTTTCAACATTAAGTAATTAAAATAGGCAACATAAAACTTAACTTGTGTAAGTTGTCCTATATTATAAAATCCTACACATGTATGGGTTGCCCAAAATTAGTTAACCTGACGTTAAGCTTAGGCCTATAATCAGTTTTCTTGATCCACTGTTTAGGGAGCTTTCTAAATTCTTGTTAGACATTTTAACTCCTTTGTTAGGAAAACCTGATTCATTCTTCAAAACTCTAAAGAATTTTCTCTCCTTTGCCTGTGCATAAAAAGTTATGATTCACCGTAACGGGATCATTCTTTAGGTTTGTTAGTCATTTCAACTTTGTTAGGAAAGCCTGATTCATTAAACAAAACTGTAAAGAAATTCCCCATCATTGCTTATGCATGGATGGGTATTTTCGTGTTTTCTCTTACAGTAGCAGTCTGTTTCACAGCTGTGATTGGTCGTCCGCTGCTCCAAGCCAGCCAATGCGGTTGCTGGCGGCTGTCCAGGCAGTTAGTCAGTGGGCACTTGTCATTGGATGTAGACGGGCTTGATTTCCATATTTGTTTATTTTTAAAAGTGTGCGTGCATGTTGAATTTTTGTCTAGGCTAGTTATTATAAAGTTAAATAGTAAATCACGATTAAGGACAAGGAAAAAATAATGTGATTTAGTGGTGGGTGACTGGTCAACTTGTGCTGATTACTTTTAAGCTCATTTCCTAATTTTTTGTGTTATCATTTAGGCTACTTTTCACCTAAAGACGGAATCAAATTCCAGATCCCGAAACGATTTTTTTTGTTAAGTCAGAAACGGCGGAATGTTTTCAACATCCGAGTCTACTGATGTATTCTAGTTAATTTTACTTGTATTTATAACGTCAATAACACCAAAATTGACAATCAAATCGTTTTTGTTTTCGAAATTGTGTGTAAGTGGGAAGCTCTGGTCAAAAGCTTTAGTCAATTGCGTATGAGAAAGATGCACCTTAAATTATTGAAAATTTCTGTGTTGTGTTCAGCATCTTCGTGTCCACTTTAAGTATACCTGTAATACTAAAAATATAGGGAGCATAGGCGTATGTCTCCGTGCATTTAAAATTAAAACATATGATCTACTGCAGTTTAAAGTTTTTACTTCACCTTATTATAAGTTACCCCAACCATAACTTTATTGAGACGTGTTCAACTTCTAAATTTCTACAGGGTAAGTTTTTTTACGTTTGAAAAAGGAAATATTTTGAAATACCTTTAGAGAATGTTTTATATAAATGTATCGTTTGTTTTGACGTGTTTTGCGTCACCCACCCCCACTCGTATTCTTTTAAATACAAACCTCCCCCTTTCACATCAAAAGAAAGTAAGTTACAACAAAAATTCAATGACGCAAAGAGAATTCTTTAATCTCGACTAGTTTTATACCAATTTAAAGATGACACAAAATTATGTTTAAAATGTCACATTTTACATAACTTTTTATCGACAAATTTGTTTCAAAATATTTTGATAGAAACGTCACAAAATAAAACATAATCCCATAGAGTGTTTCGAATAAAATTTTATCATTCAAAATAAGTTGTATGTGAAATGTGGCATTTTAAACCTGATTTTGAGTCACCTTTAAATTGGTATAACAAAAAACGAGTCGAGATAAAAAGTCTGGGAGGGCCCTGCCTCCCGGATTTCGGGTGGGTAGGAGTGACGCAAGGTACATCAAAACAAACTTTAGGATCCAATATCACTAAATCACTATTTGAGATGCCGACCACTCTCATGAGGGTATTTTAAGGCAAATATGTGGTGAGGGATGATGAGTGGTGTGATGTGTGGTAGTAGTGAGTTATGAGGTGTAGTCTTGTTACAAACTAAGGCCGACTCTTCCTTAGAATGGGTCATTAATTAATAGCCCAATGACCAATGGAAGTACAAGGACGAACGGCTTAACTTGACTTCCGAACCACGCAGGTGATGGTCTGATATGTCTAAACGATGGTGGGAGTAGATGCGGGTATCATCAGATGATCACTGAGACTCTCTGAGCCGCTTTAGACCTATATCATCCTCAAAACCTTTAAAATAACACCATTACCCAAAGGGTTTAAGAAAATATTTTCTTTTTCAAAAGTTAAGGTGGGGTGAGGGCATTTAAAACTCACCCTGTATATTAAGAACCCCATGAAATTAGTAACATTACATGCCGACACTACCTCTCATATCGATGAGGAGCGAACTCAGCCAACCTTCCATAGTCACCCCAGCCCCAGCAGCAATGTTTCACTACTAATCCCACATTTTTATAATCCTCACTATTCACTCAGCACTTGTGTTTTTGCAGGGATTCAGCTGTTTTATCTACAGCACATAAAAATGCAGGATTACCGATATCACTGGTAAAAATATATCCCTTGCAAAAATGCACGAGTTGTTATTATACGGATTAGCCGTCAATTGGAAGTTAAATCGACCTTTTCTATGGATGTTGCGTGGATTGGGCACATGTGGAGCTTAGGCTAAAACTAGGCTTTTAATTGTGAATAAAATATAAAGTGGAACATATTGTTTGGCGTTTGATCTTATATCTATAAAATTACTTGGCACTAACATAGATTCTAAATTAAGCTGCTCCTGTCATATTAGTAACCTATGCAATACGATATCTTGGGTAAATCATCTTTTTGAAACGAAGATATGTGGTTTAAGTTAAATATTTGAGGACAGCATATTTTGGTTTATTCCAATCACAGTTTTCTTATGGATTAATGCGATTCTTCACATGTTCAAGATGTTTTAATAATATGTAAAATGGTTATTAGAACAAACTGAAGAGCCGAATTATTAGAACAACGTCAACCACTGTTTATTAATCTAAAACTATTAGCTATTGGGCCCCTGTGACCCCACGCCTACCAGGCCAAGTGCCTGTGCTCGCTTTGTAAAACTCGGCCATCCCGATGTTTTACCCCCACTTTTAACCCTTCCTTCCTCCCCCAAACAATTTTGTAGACAACCAAAATATTTTTGAAATCAGCATAATATTCTCTTTTTTATACCCCACACCGATTTCTATGATTTTTATTTCTTGCCCCACCTTTAACCCCCCAAATCATATATTGTGCTCCCCGAACCCCAAAATCAGTAGGGTCTTTGGTTAATGGTATACAACTATGGGTCGAGTTTCAAACAAATCCGTTGATATTTACTAATAAATATTTACTAAAAAAAGAAATATACATGAGAATTGGGGACTCCAAAACTCCATAAAAAAAGAAATCTATATAATTGTATTCGTTTCCCTCCCTCCCACACACTAAGGACCATTTCTATTCAAACTATTCTGAATTGCCCCAGCCAGATTCCGAGATCTCAACACCTGGACAACCCTAACCGAAATACTAATTGTATAGATATAGATACTCACAATTTTAAATATTTGTATGTTTTATCTATTACAATATGTTAAGGCTAACCTGCACCTTGTTTTACACTTAGACAAAACGTACATTCATACAGTACTAGAAATAGATACAAACTTAATGTACCCTTACAAACTTAATGTAGCATAGATTGGCCAAAACGGGCTCATCTCACAATATAAATTGTTTTTTTTTTTAATAAGCTTGATGATACTGCTGAACTTCTTCTGTGATAGTATTCAAAATAAATTATTATGTTGGCTGCAAAAAATCTATTTTATAGATTAGAAGACTTCTTAAATCATGATGTAGATATAATATCTTCACCAAAATTCATTATTAAACTTATATACAGTATAATATGTTTACTTTAAATTTATTATTGCTAGCCGTGGTAATTATATTTTACAGTAGATTTTCTTTAATATGTTGTATTTCAAAACCGCATGTACATACTGTATTTTTTTGACCATACCTATTTCTGTATACATTTATATCTGTCGTAACTTTGTTATTGTCTTTTCTGTCTTTTTTCTATGCAATTATATTCATTGTCATGCTAATAAAATTATTGTTACATTTTTAACACTACTTTGACTCTCTCGAAACAAAGATTAGTTTCAAGTCCGTTGTTGTACATATGTACAATCGAAATGTATTTTTATAGGAAATGTAACTTTGTGGATCTCTGGCTGACTATAAAGGTTGCTCGACTGAAGGTTAAGCTTGTTACAAGACGAGGAAAGACTTTGTCTTGTTCACTGATGTGTTTAAGGATATCCTGGAATATGTCGTCTCAACATTGACCGACAGAAGGTTCTTTCATCTTCCTCAGGGCTTTCTTTACCTTTATCCTGCTTGCAAATGATATCTTTGTCCGCAAAAGTATTCACATTACAGTGCCAGGATAGTATATAAAATATACAAATAAGTGAACTTATCTGTATATTTTACTATGTACTGTATTTTGTTGTTGTTAAGCCTATGCACTTAATGTGCCAATGGTCTCTCAATAAGTATAGTCAATACAGTATACAGTGTACATTCATTATTAGGATCAATACTGTTTGATTAATTATTGTTTAAGGGCTGTTTTGCTTCTCGGTTCGACTGAAAATAGTTGTAATTTTACCTGTCTAGTTTTAACTTTTCAACCAAAATTAGCCGAAGTAGTCATACTCTCACACGACAAAAAGAGCTGCGTGTTAAGTTTGAACTTATTTGAGTCCTGTTTATTTTTAAGATAAGAATTTTTAATTTTCAGTTTAAATATTTTTAGAAGTTAATATGTCTTCATTATTTAGAAATCAATAAGAATTTTATTTCTAGACAATAAATTACATTAGGCATTCTTGTAAATAATGCATTAGACATACAATAATAATTCATAGAGAGTGTACAGCAACAAAAGTTGAATCATTGAAGTTGATACGAAATAATTCTCCATCTCTACCTATGCATCCAAAACACATCCATATTGTAGAATGTGTTCTTCATTAAAAATAGTTGTGTCAGGTTCTCTTAAAGGTTTTAATATTTTCTTACGCCATTATATGTTTGTCTTTTTATTTACATGCAAAAGATTATACATTTTAACAAAATTATAAATTGCATCTTTTAAAAAATGTTGTTTTGTGATTAGGTATTGTTAATTCATTTTTATTCTCAAAATGGCAAATTCAAATATTTCATAGTTTTTAAAATTAGTTTTGCGATACATCATGTACTGTATTCCAAAATATATATATAAGTTAAAGTTAGTTCTTTGTTTTCTTTAAATACATTTCTACTACAAGAATAATAATTATTCTTTTTTTAAATAGCTGTTTTAGCGGTTTTTTGTGAGATACGTAAATTATCAATGAATACTTTATTTGCGTCGATTGAACGTATATTAGATAAACAGCAAGAACACATGTACAAACTAACAAGATTTTCTATATTTCTATCCTAATGCATTTATTTTAATCACATCCTAATTCATTTAGAGTGTTACTCTCTTAGTTTTAGAACAGATGCGACCGTTGGCAATAAATAAATCAACCACACCAGCGGTAGTAAAGAAACTAATACAAAACAAATGAGAACGAGACAACTCTGGTGACCACGAACCGATACGTTGAAGTAGAGAGTATATAGCCTACTCGTATGTATTGAGCCGCGAGTGAAGCGTATTTGTTTGTACTCAACTGTCCCGAGTTTCGGGTTTCAGATCAGAATCAACAATTTCCGACCCAACACAAACAGATTTTTCAGGTAGGAAACAAACTCGCATCCTGTTTGCTGTTTACCGCTAACAGGTTGAAAGGGTGCTCATATTAAATATTCTTCCTGTGGAAAGTTTTTATCCAAGGGCTGCGATGACCCTATTTCCAGATAGCATTTTTATGAATCCATTTCCTCCCTTGGCTTTCACGTCCCCTTTCATTCCCCCCACCAATCCCTCATCAGTTTAAAAATTCTGTCCATGAGTAGCAACGGGTGTTACAAGTTTTATTGTAGCCTTGTTTTTGCTGATGGCCACACACGTGTCATGAAAACTTCGTAGTTGCTAGTTTTTAAAAGAACTTTTACTTAGAACTATGAAACAATATTTTAATACTCAAATTTGAAAACAATATAAATTATTTTCGCATTTTACAAACGTACAACTTGGTTCAAACTTACTTGGCTACTATCTGCCTACCTTCAATACGTAAATTTTGGGTGTTTGTAAGAATTATTGTGGCACAGATTGTTTTGTTTAAAGTTTTATACCTAGTCCTTTCTAGAGACTATATTAAAGAATTAATTTAACCGGCAAGCTCTTATAGACGACGATAAAACCACTAATATTAAATAGAGTTTTAAATAACTAATATCACAGGGAAGACAATCATGCACTTTTCTGTCTTTTTAACGTTGTTGATAATTCTGGGAGGATTTTAGGGTTTAAAGTGTAAACACTGTAAACAGCTGAAGCTTTCAACCACCACGTTAAAACAATTCAGCTCAACATCCCAGGCTTGTGAAGTAACTACTAACTTGTTGAAGAGCTTAGTTTTCATAAAAGTGTGGCTAATTCTAATGTCCTCTAATCTGTTGTAACAGTGTTTAAAGCGTATATTTGTTTTGATTTGTAAGAGCGTGAATTTGCTTGTTTGGTAATTTGGTAAATTTGTCTCAACACTAACCAAGCTACTAAACACATAAACTAGGTAAGGTCAAGATTTGCTAATCGAAAAACACTTGTCTCCTTGAACATGAATATAATACTCTGTTTGTGAAGTTTGTTGTTGACGACGATACGAGTAGAATTTCACAGGCTAAAATACCATTTCAGACGTTTTTCATAGTTTTTTAGTGGACAAGAATAAAAATACTTTTCGGGATCCAGCCATATACTACTGATAGCACAAAAGGAGAAAACTAATGTAGTTTGGTGGTGGTTGACTAGTTATCTTACGTCGATTACTTTTAGGATAGCTCGTTTCCTAATGTTTTGGGTTACTTTTCACCTAAAGACGGGATCAGAATTGTGTTCTTCTTGTTCACTAAAAACTATGGAAAACGTCCGTGATAATATTTCAAACTCATGAACATATACTCGTACATACAGGGTTAGGCAAAAGTGTGGAAACACTTTATAACTTTTAACCAGTGTTTTCAGCGCAACCGAACTCAGTACACTTTATTAAAGGAAACCAAAGTACCTTTTAGTGCATAATGACACTTTGCCCCAGTTTTCAAAATGGGGATGTTGATGAATGCTAAACCAGAGAGAAATGGCGTCGATTTTAAGTTATACAGCTTTTTTACAAAGTGTGGAAACGCCTTTATAACTTTAACCAGTTTTCAGCGCGACGAACTCGGTACATTTTATTAAAGGAAACAAAAGTACCTTTAATACTTACTGGCACTTGGCCCTGTTTTCAAAATGGAGGATTGGGTAGCCCCATATTTTCAAGAAGCCCCATCGGTTGAAACCTCATTTTGAAGGTCGTAGAAAATGGTGATGAATGCTGAAAACTAGACGTCTCTATCTTAACCCAGAAATAAATGGCGTTGGTTTTGTTACACAGAGTTATAAGTTCCTCCCAATCACCCATTTTGAAAAATGAGGCAAAGTGTATGCATTAAAAGATAGTTTTGATAACTTTAATAATATGTACCAAGTTTGGTTACACTGAAAAGACTGGCTAAGAAGTAATGAATTGTTTCCACACTTTTAGCGTAATAAAAGTCTGTGTATCTTAAAATGGACGCCATTTCTTTATACGATTAAGATAGAGACGTTTAGTTTTCAGCTATCATCATTTTCTAAGATCTTCAAAATGAGGTGTCACCGATGGGCTTCCCTATGAAAATTATGGGCTACCCCAATCCCCTTTTGAAAACTGGGGCCAAGTGCCAGTATGCATTAAAAGGTACTTTTATTTCTCTAATAAAATGTACTGCGTTAGGTTGCGCTGGAAAACTGATGAAAAGTTATAAAGGTGTTTTCACACTTTCGCATAATACAAATGTGTAACTTAAAATGGACGCCATTCCTTTTGGGTTAAGATAGAGACGTTTAGTTTTCAGCATTCATCATCATTTTCTAAGACCTTCAAAATGAGCTGTCACTCGATTGGGCTTCCCAATGAAAATTATGGGGCTACCCTCCCCCGATCTCCCATTTTGAAAACTGGGGCAAAGTATTAGTATGTATTAAAAGGTACTTTGGTTTCCTCTAGTAAAGTGTACAGAGTTCGGTTGCGCTGAAAACACTGGTTACAAAGTTTTAAAGGCGTTTCCACACTTTACCTAACCCTGTATATGTATAATGCAACATTCGTGTAAATCAAATTTATTTATTTTATTCTATTATTTAATTTAATCGGTTGCAATTTAACCAAGTGTACCTTGTTGTTGTATGTATCTTGTTTATTAAAACCTAAAGAGGTTTCAAATCCATTGAAGTACAAGGCTACGCAATACGGTAGTAGAAAGTCACAATAAAGAGTTTGCAGTAAAAAACAACATCATATAAAGAACGATGTTTGGGTGAATTTAAAAGCTATTAACTGAACAGTTTGTATACAGTTTAAGGAAGATTATAGGCAAATTTCTTGTCCACTTTTCGTTTGAGAACAAGAAAACAGAAAAACATTAAAACAGAAAAGTATGGTACTTTTTACCTGGTAAACCCAACTTAACAATACTGTATGAAAAAGTAATTTCAACTTTTAATTCACCCTAGACGGTTATTTTTGGCATTAAGCAAAGTTTTAGACCCATGCAAAAAGTAACTACAAGAGAGCAGGTTTTTTTTTTAAATCTCATGAAAAGTAAGTTTTGTAACGGCTAGCTCCTCAAAACATGTCGTTTTCTCTGTCCGTGTACTTCAATGATTATAGACTATTACGCCACTGTACTGCGCAACCCCAACAAAAAACCTTTTTATACTATTCAAGAATTAGACCAAATAATCCAATAACACTTTATAACCATAAAATTTTACTAAGTTTCATTTTTAATAACTGTAAAGTTGTATTGAGTTGTTTGAACTACTTCTTGAATATTTTAAAATTTTAATAAGAAGCTGTTTCCTGACATCTTGCGACTGCCAACTCGCTTGAATTGCCTCGCCGGAGAGTGCTCGTACCTCCCTCCCCAGAGGTTGTTTTACACCACACCGCCCCCGCATCTCCGGACGCAGAGGTGCTATCACACGAGTCACACAATGCCGTACGTCACTAAACACCGAGTTCATTGCCGCTGAATATTTTATTCGCTGACACACGTTTATGTCTTGGTACACACAACTCTTGTTTTATTTATCTCCACCTGACGTCCTGGTCCAGAAAATGAATAAACTGTTGTTTCCTTCTTAGCAGCAAACTTATAAATACCGGATTTTGTAGAAGTTAAAAATGTTACAAACGGATAAATTAATTTCGTCTTGCTCAATAACGATGGAAATGTCCGCAATAATAGTTTAAACTCTAAAATTCTCCCATCGTTAACAACAAATTTTAAACAAACAAACGGGTAAGGTTTGTCTTAATTAAGGAGGCGTAGTTAGGACTGCAAGTTCCTCCCTACTAGTTAACGTCGACCCTTACCTAACGTTACCGCAGTCACCTGACAATTGTTAGTGGTCACTGCAGGAATCGATCCCACGCCACGTTCACTTTAAATCACTAAAATCACTAAATCACTATTTGAGATGCCGACCACTCTCATGAGGGTATTTTAAGGCAAATATGTGGTGAAGGATGAGCGTGATGAGTGGTAGTAATGAGTTGTGAGTTACAAACTAAGGCCGACTCTTTTTTAGAATGGGTCATTAATTAATAGCCCAATGACCAATGGAAATAGTAGGACCAACAGCTTATCGTGACTTCCGAACCACGCAGGTGATGGTCTGATATGTCTAAACGATGGTGGGAGTTGATGTGGGTATCATCAGATGATGACTGAGACTATCTGAGCCGCTTTAGACCTATAACCTCAAAACCTGACCTCCATGAAGCTGGCTTACAGGACCACGCGACGAGTCCCCTTTAAGTTGTATTTTGTTATTGAAAGTCAGCAACTAAAGCTACAAATGATTCAAAACTAAAATAAGTATTTATCATCTTTCATTTCACTTTTCAGAGGTACAGTTTCACCATGCCAGTGGGTTTTCAAAGATCACATTTTATTATGTTGGTTAAAATATAACTTGTGTTTCCTATTTCTTTTATGGATTCTCTTATTCCTAAAAATTAATAGGAACACTTACCACCATAACTTGATATATAGAAAGCATATCACGTAAGTAAGGCTTTGCCACAAGAAACCCTAACAGATGTCTTGAAGCCAACGCAATCTTAAACGATATTGTTATTAGTATAATATAACAACAAAATATTCTTGGAGAAGTTGATAATCGATGGTTGATAAGATGCAAACTTGAGTTATAAAACAAAAGGCTTATATAAAGGAATTTATTGACGCCTTTCTTAAGTAATGGTTAAGAGAAGTTCCTTTTTACACATTTTAATTCTCCAAATAACAAACAAAACTCATAAACCTTTTACTAAACGTTTCTTTGATTGAGAGATTTTATTATTTGGTTCAAGAAAGTGACTATGTCTCGAGTGTTGCTTTGAGAACTTTGTAACGGATAGCAAAGTTGTAGGGATTAAAAAGAAATTTAGAAAACGTAAAGTTAGCGTTGTTTAATGCGGTGAACCCAGTAGCACTCCTTCTGACCACTTAACCACGAACACTGACCACTTAACCACGAACACTGACCACTTAACCACGAACACTGACCACTTAACCACGAACACTGACCACTTAACCACGAACACGTCCAAAGGTGTATTTACGAACTTAAAGGCATGTTTACCAAAACATTAGAAGAAAATGGACATCATTATTTTTATCTTTAGGCCTGTTTATTGAGGATAACTTACATTAAAATCCTGCAAGGACTATTGAACAAAGGTTTTGAGGGTTTTTAGCCCTCCCTTTGAAACAGGAAATTCACCCAACACCATTTAGACAAATAGTATAACCCATACTACAACCAACCTGAGTATAAAATAAAACATTTAAATAAGATGTGGTTTTAATGATATTGTCTTTATTTGACTGTCTTTGAAATGAAATAATTGGTAGATTGTTTGTTATTTCGTTTTTCGACTGGGTTTCGTGGCGTGGTCCTGTAATCCAGCTTCATGGAGGTCAGGTTTTGAGGATGATATAGGTCTAAAGCGGCTCAGATAGTCTCAGTGATCATCTGATGATACCCGCATCAACTCCCACCATCTTTTAGAATGGGTCATTAATTAATAGCCCAATGACCAATGGAAATAGTAGGACCAACAGCTTATCGTGACTTCCGAACCACGCAGGTGATGGTCTGATATGTCTAAACGATGGTGGAGTTGATGCGGTATCATCAGATGATCACTGAGACTATCTGAGCCGCTTAGACCTATAACCTCAAAACCTGACCTTCATAAAGCTGGCTTACAGGACCACGCTACGAGTCCCAGTCAAGTTATTGAAAGTCAGCAACTAAACTACAAATGATTCAAAACTAAAATAAGTATTTATCATCTTTCATTTCAATTTTCAGAGGTACAGTTTCACCATGCCAATGGTTTTAAAGATCATATTTTATTATGTTTTTTCTAAAATATAACTTGTGTTCCCTTTTTGTTTTATGGATTTATTCCTAAAATTAAAATTATGACTTACCACCATTACGTGATATATAGAAAGCATATCACGTAAGTAAGGCCACCCTAACAGATGTCTTGAAGCCAAACGCACTTTAAACAAGATTGTTATTAGTATAATATAACAACAAAATATTCTTGGAGAAGTTGATAATCGATGGTTGATAAGATGCAAACTTGAGTTATAAAACAAAAGGCTTATATAAAGGAATTTATTGACGCCTTTCTTAAGTAATGGTTAAGAGAAGTTCCTTTTTACACATTTTAATTCTTCAAATAACAAACAAAACTCATAAACCTTTTACTAAACGTTTCTTTGATTGAGAGATTTTTATTATTTGGTTCAAGAAAGTGACTATGTCTCGAGTGTTGCTTTGAGAACTTTGTAACGGAGAGCAGAGTTGTAGAGATTGAAAAGAAATTTAGAAGACGTAAAGTTAGCGTTATTTAATGCGGTGAACCCAGTAGCACTCCTTCTGACCACTTAACCACGAACACTGACCACTTAACCACGAACACTGACCACTTAACCACGAACACTGACCACTTAACCACGAACACTGACCACTTAACCACGAACACGTCCAAAGGTGTATTTACGAACTTAAAGGCATGTTTACCAAAACATTAGAAGAAAATGGACATCATTATTTTTATCTTTAGGCCTGTTTATTGAGGATAACTTACATTAAAATCCTGCAAGGACTATTGAACAAAGGTTTTGAGGGTTTTTAGCCCTCCCTTTGAAACAGGAAATTCACCCAACACCATTTAGACAAATAGTATAACCCATACTACAACCAACCTGAGTATAAAATAAAACATTTAAATAAGATGTGGTTTTTAATGATATTGTCTTTATTTGACTGTCTTTGAAATGAAATAATTGGTAGATTGTTTGTTATTTCGTTTTTTCGACTGGGTTTCGTGGCGTGGTCCTGTAATCCAGCTTCATGGAGGTCAGGTTTTGAGGATGATATAGGTCTAAAGCGGCTCAGATAGTCTCAGTGATCATCTGATGATACCCGCATCAACTCCCACCATCGTTTAGACATATCAGACCATCACCTGCGTGGTTCAGAAGTCACGTTAAGCCGTTGGTCTCTGTATTTCCATTGGTCATTGGGCTATTAATTAATGGTCCATTCTAAGGAAGAGTCGGCCTTAGTTTGTATCAAGATTACACCTCATAACTCATTACTACCACTCATCACACTCATCCTTCACTACATATTTGCCTTAAAATACCCTCATGAGAGTGGTCGGCATCTCAAATAGTGATTTAGTGTTAAATAAACAAACAAATCAGTTACACTTGAACATTTAGTACATTTCAAGGATAACAACACCTTGAAAGAACCCGTCCTGAATGTTATATGTGTGGTTTAGAGCTTTGGATAATATTGATATAATCTGTGTGGACGACAGCAGTGCACTCTCACGGTATTACACTGAACTCATTGTCTTTCTCGACCAATCGCAACGCTCGGTTCTAGAAAGGGACATTGTGGTATTCTGCTTCAATCCGATGGACAACTGTTATGGTGATTTATTTTAGCGATACGGTTTAATATTTTAAGCCATGCAGATAGCTTTCGTTCATGCATTACTTTTAGTACGAGTACTTTAGTTTTTAAAACTTAACTTTTTAACTTTCAAAATAGGATCTCGTGCGTCAGCTTAGCCTCAATGAAATTCCACTGCTAACTTACAAAGATGTTAAATGTAATATCTTTAACAGCGTAAATTGGCAAATGGTCCACGAGAACTAAGTTTCTATAACTTCTCCAAATTAAATCTGATACGTATTTTTTTCGAACCTTAACCTTATAACAGGTTATTAAAAACAATATCTAATAATGCTTTATTTATTATAGTACACACAAAGATGAGTATAACTGTACTGTAATTAGTCTGCTTATACTGATCTCATGCCAACAGTCGACCAACTCGTACAACTGCCCACCTTGTTGTTGTTTAAACAGTGTCGTGTAATGTCCACAAATGTCGTGTAATGTTGTTTCAGCTTGTTCCGGTGTTTCTGGTTCAAATGGGGAGTTTGCACTAGTTAACTACTGATTTTACATGACCGTGATGGGCACTCACGATATTTTTGCAGTCTCGCTAAGTATCATGATAAAAGTAAAAATCTCACAAAAATATTGACTTTTGGGCTTCTTTTTTTGAGAATATTATTGCCAGAATTTAAACAGCAAGTATCTTCATTTGTTAAGGTCAACAGTAGAGACTTATAACTCTTATGGAGGCTAATGATGAAATTTCAACCTCAGAAGTACCACCATCGTCTCCAAAAAATAAAGTAATGAATTTGTCGATTCATCTTACATCAGGAAATTGCCTTTTATTTTCAATTACATCCAATCTACAGATATTTCCTTACCTATATCCTTTCACAGTTTAGGGACGCGATGTATATTTCATCATAAACACGAAATGTTGTTGTTGTTGCAGCATATTGTCATGTATTCAGGTGGAAGTGACAATCGCATGAGTGAAACCGAGCGTACAACACGCAGAACTTCCCACGAGCTTTAACATAAGCTCTGCATTCACTGTCCTACTCCTGCTCCTGCTCCTGTCCCTGCTCCTGCTCTGTCCCTGTCCTGCTCCTGCTCTGGCTCTTGTCCTGCTCCTGCTCCTGTCCCTGCTCCTGCTCCTGCTCCTGCTCCTGTCCCTGCTCCTGCTCCTGTCCTGTCCTGCTCCTGCTCCTGCTCCTGTCCTGTCCTGCTCCTGCTCCTGCTCCTGCTCCTGTCCCTGCTCCTGTTCCTGCTACTGCTTCTGACCTGCTCCTATCCCTCCTCCTACTCCTGCTCCTGCTCCTGTCCCTGCTCCTGCTCCTGTCCTGTCCTGCTCCTGTCCTGTCCTGCTCCTGTCCCTGCTCCTGCTCCTGTCCTGTCCTGCTCCTGTCCTGTCCTGCTCCTGTCCCTGCTCCTGCTCCTGTCCCTGCTCCTGCTCCTGTCCTGTCCTGCTCCTGTCCTGTCCTGCTCCTGTCCTGTCCTGCTCCTGTCCTGTCCTGCTCCTGCTCCTGCTCCTGTCCCTGCTCCTGTTCCTGCTACTGCTTCTGACCTGCTCCTATCCCTCCTCCTACTCCTGCTCCTGCTCCTGTCCCTGCTCCTGCTCCTGTCCCTGCTCCTGCTCCTGTCCTGTCCTGCTCCTGTCCTGTCCTGCTCCTGTCCTGTCCTGCTCCTGTCCTGTCCTGCTCCTGTCCTGTCCTGCTCCTGTCCTGTCCTGCTCCTGTCCTGTCCTGCTCCTGTCCTGTCCTGCTCCTGTCCTGTCCTGCTCCTGCTCCTGTCCCTGCTCCTGCTCCTGCTCCTGCTCCTGTCCTGTCCTGCTCCTGTCCTGTCCTGCTCCTGTCCTGTCCTGCTCCTGCTCCTGTCCCTGCTCCTGCTCCTGCTCCTGTCCCTGCTCCTGCTCCTGCTCCTGTCCCTGCTCCTGCTCCTGTCCCTGCTCCTGCTCCTGTCCTGTCCTGCTCCTGTCCCTGCTCCTGCTCCTGCTCCTGTCCTGTCCTGCTCCTGTCCTGTCCTGCTCCTGCTCCTGTCCCTGCTCCTGCTCCTGCTCCTGTCCCTGCTCCTGCTCCTGCTCCTGTCCTGTCCTGCTCCTGCTCCTGCTCCTGCTCCTGTCCCTGCTCCTGCTCCTGCTCCTGCTCCTGCTCCTGTCCTGTCCTGCTCCTGCTCCTGCTCCTGTCCTGTCCTGCTCCTGTCCCTGCTCCTGCTCCTGTCCCTGCTCCTGTTCCTGATCCTCTCCCTGCTCCTACTTTTGTCCCTGCTCCTGTTCCTGCTACTGCTTCTGACCTGCTCCTATCCCTCCTCCTACTCCTGCTCCTGCTCCTGTCCCTGCTTCTGCTTATATTTTTACATTACATATAGATTTGTATATAAATTATACTAAAAAGATAAATTTTAAATTTTCACATTAAATGTTAGTTTTGATTTTGTAAAAGTTTTAATATTACGATACATTATACATAGTTTAAATGTTTCCTTACCTTAACTTTTGAAAAAGAAAACATTTTTTGAAACTCTTGAGATAATGTTTGTATAGGATTCTCGAGTTTGTTTTGACGTACTTTGGTCGAAAGGGAATTTTAATAAAAATTCAACGACGCAAAGGACATGTTTTATCTCTACTCATTTTTTGTAATGCCTGTTTAAAGATTGTAAGAAATCAGCTTCAAAAGCCACATTTCACATACAAATATTTTTAAATGACAAATATTTTTTGAAAATCTTTAGAGGGAAACATCACACATTTATAACATAATCCCACTAGGGTTTTGGGCGCCCTCCCCACCGGTTTTTGGGTTGGGGTGGGTGACGCAAAGTACGTTAAAACAAACTTCAGAATCCTGTAAAATTATTCCCCAAAGGGTTTAGAAAAAACTTTCATTTTTTAAAAATTAAGGTGGGGGAGGGAACATTTAAAACTTTATCGTTGAATATAGGGTTCTCAGTCATATAACAAGATACGGGGGTCAAAAATTAGCAGGTTGAGTTTGCCATGAATTTATTTCCGGCAGACCGGAAGTAGGTGTAGCGGAAGTGATTGGATCAAGTCGGAAGCAGCAGACCAGCTGATTATTTAATTCTCTACCACAGATTCAGAAAGTCTTAATTATTCATCCAACCATAAATTTATATGTATACCCAATATCAGTTTCAAACAAAATAAAGGTTTGATTGACAAAGTTCAAAAAAGTATAAATTCTAAGTTAGTTTTTTTTAATATCTTAGAACAGACTTTTTGTAGATAAATAGTATGGATATTTAAATATAATCAAGTGGTGAGATTAGCATATAACTAGAAGTTTATGCTATTAACTAGTATTTTTTATAATAACATGTTTTAAAAATGTTATAAAATGATACCACTAATCCAAAATCATCATAAAAATATGGGGTTTCAAATGATATGTTGGCCACCATATTAAGAAATTGCGGCCATTTTGAAAAACATTTCTGGCATATTTTTAATACTAGGACAAAACTAGGTAATGTTCCCCATTTAAACTTTCCTGCAAAACCTATAGTGTACGATTCCCCAATGGTGGCCCACTTAAAAACACCCTGTGTAAGTTATAATGGAAACTTTAAATAAACGTAATTGCAAATTGACTTTTCTGGAAATATTTCATTCGTTTGGTCTCTTCCAATATAAGTATGTGACTCTCATTTTAATATGTGTCACTATCTTTCAGTAAACCATCCATCCACTTCATGATACCGCAAGAAAATATACAAGGAAACAAAATAAAAAAGGCCTTCCTGTTAATTTTTTAGTGGATTGGTGTCAATTTAAAGATGCAAATTTTCTTGATCTGTATTGCAAATTAAGAGATCACAATTGGGGTGCTATGTACTCAATCACCTGCGTAAATAAATGTGTGGAGTATTTCTATAAATCATTTTTCTCGTGCTTGAATGAATGTGTTCCTAGAAAGAGCATACGGCCAAAAGGTAAATATCCTACGTGGTTTACATCTGAAATTATATCAGATCTAAAGCTTAAGAACAAGTTTGCCAAGAAAAAGAAATACTCCAAACACCATAGTGAGATGTTTAAGCGTATAAGAAAAAGTTTAAAAGAGAAAATTAAAGTTGCACACAGTAGTTTTATTTCTAATATAGAAGAAAATATTAAACTGGATGTAAATAGTTTTTGGAGTTTTATAAAGTCAAAGCAAGATAGAAATAAATCAGATATTAGCTTGTTCAAGGATATGACATGTCTAGGCAACACATACACAGGAAATGATATACCAAATGCTTTTGCAAGGTATTTTTCCTCGGTGTTTGATTCAAGTACAACTAGTAATTACAATTGTCCCCCAGCATATGATAAGTGTCCTTCAGAGAATATTGATCTTGTATATTTTAGTCCTCATGATGTATTAGGTGCAATAAAAAGAATGAAATCAAAGAGGTCGTCTGGCCCAGACTGTATTCCAGCATATATTGTTAAAGGCTGTGGAGATGTCATAGCGGAACCCTTGTGTTATATCTTTAATCTGTCAATGTTGACTTGTGTGTTTCCTGACAAATGGAAAGAGGCCAGGGTCACCCCATTTTCAAATCTGGAGAAAAGTAAAATTGAAAACTATCGTCCTATTTCTCTGTTGAACTCCTTTGCCAAAGTGTACGAGCTTCTTTTATACTCTCAGATTTTCTGGTCAATAAAGTCTAAAATTTGTTTACAACAGCATGGCTTCCTACCAAAACGTTCGTCAGCAACCAATCTAATGGAACTCTCTTACAACATTTCACGGGAACTCGATACTGGTGGTAGATTGGATGTAATTTATACTGATTTCGCTAAAGCATTTGACAAAGTAAATCATGACGTACTATTAAAAAAGTTATCTTGCTTAGGATTTTCATTGAGTGTTTGCCAATTAATGGCCTCATATCTACAATCTCGCAAACAATTTGTATCAGTTTCAAACTGTAACTCAATCGTTTATACAAGCACATCAGGTGTGCCTCAAGGATCGAACTTAGGGCCACTACTATTCTTAATATTTATAAACGATTTACCTTCTTATTTTACTCATTGTGAATGCTTATTATTTGCCGATGATCTTAAATTGTATAAGTCTATAAAATGTCCACTGGACAATCAGTTATTACAGGAATCAATAAACCAACTTCTAACTTGGTGTTCAAACAACATGTTGAACCTAAACGTAAACAAATGTTTTTCAATGACTTATTCACGAAAATAAACCTCATCCCTGGCAATTATGTCATAAATGGCGTGCCTTTAAAATCAGTAGCCAAATTCAAAGATTTAGGAGTAGTTTTTAGTTCAGTGTTCAGTTTCAGTGATCATGTTCATCATTTGACATCTGCTTCATATAAGCTTTTAGGATTTCTGAACAGAAATTCACGCTACTTTCATAGTGTTGAGACTATTTTAAAACTATACAAAGCACTCATGAGAAGCAAGTTGGAGTACTGTTCTGTTGTTTGGAATTCATTGCCTAGCATAGAGAGCGAAAAGTTAGAGGTAGTTCAAAATAAAATATTAAGATTTTTATTTTTCAAACAATATAACTTTTTTTGTCCATTTGATATACCTTCTGTACACTTGAGAAATATGTTCCTTTTACCAACCTTATCATCAAGAAGAGACATTTCTTTAATGACATTTTTGCATAAATTAGTAAATGGTTCGATAGATAGTCCTTATTTGTTGGGTAGTATATGTTTGAATGTTCCTAATCGTACTTTAAGAGATTTTTCTTTATTTTCACTACCAAGGTGTAAAACCGTCTCACATTATAAATTTCCTTTGTTTAAAGCCTTAAGGATTTTAAATGATAACAAATCCGAACTAGATATATTTTATGATAGCTTAAGTGGTTTTTTAAAGAAATATAGCAACCTTATTTTTTAATGTTTATGTTTGTCACTACTTATTGTAGAATTAAATTATAGTACTTTATTAGTTGTGAGTTAAGTGAAAGTTCTGTTAATTTGTATCATTACATACAGTGTAAATTTGTGTCTTAGTTTGTATTTTAGCTGAATATGCCAGCAAATTGTTTATACATATAATTTAGTTTAGATGTTATACTATTATAATTTGTATTGTTAAGATAGCTGTTTTGGGACATTACGACCTGTAGCTGTCATGTAAAATACTTGAATAAATAAATAAATTCTTTTGTACAGTTCACTAAAGTTGTAAAATACGCTACGGTGAAAAGTACATTATTAAAAAGTGTTATATTACTAAGGAAATTTGAAGACACAAACTTTTGAACAAAGCCGGGACATGAACCCGGGTTTCTCGCTTGCCGGGCGTTTATGGTAACCACTATACCATCCGGCCCACGGTACCTACTAAAAATGTGTTATGGTAAGGCTTATTTTGTTATAGTACTAAGTGTGTTTACTTCTATGAAAAATTGTTCACTGACTTTTCTTGTGCCTTGCACATTGAGCAGTGGACGCAATATTTTACGTAAACTTATAAATTCAATATGAATTAATAATTCAATTTACCATCCCTTGTGAAGAGCAAACTTCATTGTTACGGCACCAAAAGTTGATTTAGCTCACAGGGAAATTGATCGGATTAAACACTGGTTTTAGCGGCCACAAACAACTGACAAACCTGGTTATCTACTCGTAAAACTGACGATAATTTGGTTTCGTGTAAAAACTTCCCCTTTAGTAATCTTATAAACGTGTATGTTCAAGCCTCGTGGCTTAATTCATAAAGAATTCCTTTTTCGTTGACGATACTTTTAAAGGGCTTTTACTTTTTTTACTTGAGACCTACCTATGCAATGTTTAGGGAATCACAAAACTTATTTTCTGATTGGTCCTGTTAGTGATGTGTGAAAAAATAACAAAATACTTTTAGTTTTCTTCAAATCTTTTATGTTTCCATCTTCGGAGTTGGTGATTGGTCCGACACATCGTTTCTGAAAGGCCTCACCCAATAAATAAAAATGTACTGGATTGTTTGTTCTCAAACTTGAATTTATTGTTAAATTCCAATAAGCAGCTGTCTGCTGACAGTTACATATGTTATTTTAGTGAAAATAGCAAGTGTCCAGCATTTTAGTATTGAAAGTCATATGTTTCCAAATAGCGTGACGAAAAGGGGTTTTGTAGGATAGTATATTCCTAATTAAAATGTACTTTAAATGAATTTTACGTTCCATGGTTGAGAGTTTCGGTACCGTACCAAAAATTACGTATCTAATTCCAATCTTCAACAATGGAAAACCACCTCTTTCACACCTTGTCTGGACAGTTTTAACATATGCCATAGGAAAAATATGGATGAATGAGGCCATAGTATGCTAATTTTAAAATATGTATAACAATGTAATGACAATTTTCTTAGCAAAAATAGCCCTGATGAAACTCGTATAATACTTAAGAGTATTAAACCTCTCTCCCCACCACCACACATCGGTGGCTCAAGCCGGCCTTAGCAGGATTTCCTGGCGGCGCCAGACTTGTATTATTTGAACTAACTACAATGCCGGAATATACTTCTGATAATTGAAGTTTTAGCCGTGCGGAATTCAGTGAAGCGGAAGTGACGTGATTAAGCCGGAAGCGGCAAACCATGTGAGATGTAGTCAACATCCGGTCAGGCGGAAGTTCCGCCTCACTGACTCCCACACTTGTTTCTGGATCTGATACATACATGCGATATATTATCTGTAGAAACTCACTCAGCGTGTTGGCCATCGGGTAAACACCACAATATATTTGAGCGCAGTTTGTTTATTATAATTATTTCAAAACAAACGAATCAGTAGGTGGTTTATGTGTCACATATGGGTTGCAAGTTGCAGTTGACATGCTAGGGTTTAAACTAATTTCCTCCAACATTGAAATGCCTCAGACACAGATTTAATTTTTCGTTGTTTCACTTCGATAAACATCTGTGAACTATTTTGATATTTAAAATAGAGGTTCTAGTTTCAGTAATATCAGAAGTATATGTTAGTTTGTATTGGATCTCTCAATCTTGTATTAAACAAATAAAACCATGGCAACTAAAACCTGCCGTATTACTGAGCATTTTTTTAACCTTTAATAATTATTAAAGGCCCCTCATCAGGAACATCTTATTTAGTTCCAACTTTCTTTAAACTATTTGAGCGTGTAGACAGATAAAAAGCGAAAACTACTATAACACATTAGTATATGTGGGGTGAGTTTTAAATGTCCCCCCTTAACTTTTTAAAAAGGAAATATTTTAAAAACCTTTTATAAAAGGTTTTTAAAATATTTCCTTATAATTCAAAGGTTTTTTGGCGTACTTGCGTGACTCCAATTCAAGCACCCAAAACCGGGGAGACATTCCCCAAAATGTTTTAAACACAACCCCCTTGTGACACTTCAAAAGAAAGAAAATTGTAATGCAAATTCAACGACGTCAGGAAACACTTTTTATTTTGACTCGTTTTTTGTGATACTTATTTAAATGTGAAAATCACATTTATTCTTCTATAATGGGAAATCAGCTTCCAATAGGTTAGAGAATATACCTTTCATTCAAAAGTTTAAAACACACAGTAGCAAAACTTGTAAAGGCAACTGGAAGTCTCTAAATCGTCACATTGATCTCCTTTGTGGCTAGAAGGTTGAAGTTTATAGATAGTTATACAACCTTCCGCTAAGGTTTCGATCAATTAAAATAAACATTTAAAAACTGTTTCCAATTTTAAAGGCACATATATATCTTTCAAATCTGAAACTGCATTCAAAAATCTGAAACTGTTGACACTACCCTGCCTCTACATCCTACAAACCTATCTTTTCTTCAAAGAAAAATGCGACCAGCTAAGAGGGAGGATATTCACTCGTATGAAACGAGAGGCAGGAGAACTACCGGACTGCCCAACACAGAACGGTAGTTCACGAGCGTTTGCCATCCCAGGCTGGAGCTCAACTTGTCAACAGACTACAAATTCGATTGTGTGCCCTAATGCCCAAGGCATTTAAAACTCGCCTCAAAACATTTTGGTCGCAGAAGCATTCTACAGCAAAAACGCGTTTATGGCACACACTTGGGAGACCATACATTAATTGATTTACTGACGGGGTGCAGAGTGGGATAATTCGAATGAATGGAGAGAGTGCATGTATAAACTGTAAGTCTGAAAGGTTCTCGATGTGTAAGAATGGAAAATTTTAGCTTTGTAGATAACTCCTGACGATTGCTATACATTTTTTATAATGTTCTTGCAATAAAATATTTATTTATTTATTTTTATTTAAATATTTTAAAATTGTTTTATCAAAACAAATTGGGTTTCGTTCGATCCTTGAATCTAAATTCCAGACTTTTAACATTGACAAACATTTAACAACGGGTCCTATATGATAACAATAATTGAAGTCTGCACAGTTTCAATTTAACTGCCGAATGAGATGAATAGTGAATTGAATTGAGGATCAAAACATGTGTCAGGATCTGTATGTATCAGAAACAAGTGTGCGAGTCAGTGAAGCGGAACTTCCGCCTGACCGGATGTTGACTACATCTCACATGGTTAGCTGCTTCCGGCTTAATCACGTCACTTCCGCTTCACTAAACTCCACTCTGTATCGAGTCTTGCTAAAAATATTGGATATTTGTAATTAACATCTTATGGAGCAACGCAAAGAAAGTACGTTTTAAATATATTGAAGTGGTGAAAGTGTTGCCATATTAGAGACAGGTTGGACTATGGTACCATTTCCATCAACATGGCAGGAGTAGAAAAATGTTTCAGATAAGTGTAAGCTAAAAAATATGATGAAAAGGAAATAAAAACGTCGGAAACCCTGTAGAGCTTTTGAAAAACCTCAGAGGTATCACATTTTGTTTATAGAGTGATAAATGAAGTTCGGTTTATAGAAACAATCATGTATTACTCATTTATAACATTAAAATTTAATTGTGTATGTCAAACAAAGGTTTGCATGGACCCGTAAACAAATGAGTAAACATACATAATGCATGTAAACCTTAACAATATACAAGAGAGGTGAAACGGACCAATGGTGATAAATGCAGGTGATAAAATCATCTTCAAAATTTCTCCATCGAGCTCAACAAAGTTTTTTTTACATTCTTAAACTGTTGAAAGGTTATTACCTTATTCGGCAGTTTGGCCATATTAAGCCTATTCGTTGGAAATATTCTGATGTAGTTATGAGGAATTTTAAACTGGTTACGATTTATAATTTGGATACTATTACATTGTTGCTCAATAGTTATTGTAACTAACCAAATACGAGTACTGTGTACTTGCCGGTAGGCATCAAAATTGAACCTGGTGTCAAGGTTTCTTAAAATTTAGTAATTGTAGAAATTGTTCAAAACATACTCATTATTTATAAATACACAATGAATAAAAAGTTACAATTATTTTTCTTTAAATATCAGATCATAATTATAGCGCTGTATATCTTTAAAAATATGCTCGAAATAAACAAGAAAAATATTTTTTACCACAGTAGATCTTCCCCGGAAATGCTTATTTTAAATTTTGTAAATTTCTTGTAACTTGAAATAGTCTTTTTTATAAACAGTTTTGGTTGTTTCACAAAGTGCCCAAAACCACTACCAGTTAACTGTTTTGTGTTTTTATTTATTTGGGGACACGGTTAAGTGATTTAAGAGCATTTATGCATTTTTAAAGGAATGTTGATCTGTCGACATAGATATCAGCCAAACATTGTCCGTCTCCCGTGTAGCCTACTTTGAGTTTGAGAGAAACACAGAAAGACGTACAATCACGTTAGACTGTCACACTATTCCAGGTGATCTCATCAAGATTTATGTCTTCTACCAGACTCAGGTCTTACAATGAGTTGTCAGCTGACGTGTGTTATTGTTCTGTCCAGCAAATGACACATGTGGTCGATCACCTGACAAATCTTTGTGAGTTGGCGAGGAATTTATAAGCAGTTCTGATATGTTGTCATTTTAGTTTGTTTTATTATTATGTTGATTATATAAAAGTCATGATTGTAAACTTGAACCTAGGCTTTTGACCAAACGTCCGAGAATGTTATCAACATGATCATTTCCTCCCTAGGGAGTAAATATCATCAAAACAAACCTTTCTTTCCCTGGAAACATAAGTGCAACTTTATCACGTCTTTAACGTGTCAAAAACAGCTGTTTTAGATAATAACGAAAAGATATATAAGTAGCATCAGATTAACCGAAACATACTTTACTATCGTATGTTCTTATTTATAATTATATATTCTACCATTTGAAAATGTTATGCAAATTATAGACGTTAAACAACTTGGCCTAAAATTAGAAAATAAATCGAACTATAAAAATGGTTAAAATAGCTTTTAGTGGTATAAAACGCCCTTTAACAAGGAATATTTATTAATTAAATTTCTCTCTTTATATTATTCTTAAATTTAATTTATTATTGATTTTATTTTATTATTTCTTATGTATTGTTTGTTTAAAAAGGGGTTTAAGTGTAAGTAGAACAAATAAATATGAATCGTTATCGAATTTACAAATTTAAGTCCTCTACCTAACGTCAAACACTAAAGGTACTCCTTAATCCAGTCTTTTGTGATCAAGCACCCTGGTGCCATTTTTAGGGTCTTTTTTTCTTTCACCCGAGGTAATTACTCGTATTATTTAAGTTAATATTATATTTTATGGTATAGATATTTATGTATTATTTCAAAACAAAAACTACATAACGTATGATGTTCTTAATTTTATTTAAAAGTTCTTCATGTGACACTTTGTTTGTTTGTTATTTATAATATTATGTCTGTAGTTATAGTTGTTTTCATATTTTGTTGAGGTTAAGTGGTGGAAAGGGCTTTTATGCCCTAACTTCGCCTTTTATGTTCAATCAAATAAAGACGTTTTATTATTATTATTATGTTCTCACCAGCTTTCGATTCATGCTAGTTTTGCTGCTACATTATCGGTTATGACTTAAGGTTTGTTCGATGGCCATACTTCCATGTTTGGTTGAAGAAGCAAAGGCAGCACTGTAATAAAATGTATAATCATCAATTGAAAATACTTTCATAATACACCTACCGTATTCTCTTACGTCATTGATTCATCGTCAGTCAAACCGATATGGTAAGTCAACAGCTTCTTATAAACGTAGAAAACCCATTACATTTTTGTGTTTCAAGAGCTCATGACGTAAGTTTTATTTACCAAGTCCGTCTCTTGCAAGAGTTCTTTGCTTGGTTACAACAAACAACGTGACAAGCAACGCGTGAGTACAAACACGTTACTTGCACATGAGTTGCTCTTTTTCTTTGTCACTAATTAGAGTTTTACTTGTCTTCACTCACTTTGTTGTCTACTCAGAATAATTGTCAAAGCAATGTCGTCTCCGCCAAGCTCACACGATGCAAAACACGCCAGTTGCTCACATTATGTAAACGTATACAGCGTTTTAATTTTATTTCTTTTTGTGGGAATTCCGGGTGTGTCTGCTTAGTGTTTAAATATAAAGGTTAAATGTATCTACTAGTTATTAATACGTCTGTGATTCAAGTGGTTAAAAATCAAGTAAAATATTCAAAACAGTAATCAGATTAGTAGTATTTGAAGCTGTTTTACACCATTTCAAAAGAAATGCATAAATAGGGATTTTTTCTCTGTTCCAGCGGGCCAGCCTGCTGTTCACGTCATTGGTGCTCCCGCCCCCGGCCGAACCAATCACTTTGCTGAGAGCCTTCACCGAGTGTGGACGTGGTTCTTTGAGCTGTTTCTTGTAGCCTTTTAGTGTTCCTTATGCTTGTGGTTTTGTTTGGCTAGTTAAAAACTAGTAAAAGTTTTATTTTTTAAATTTAACAACTACATGTTGTTTGGTTGTGTTGACTGGTCAGCTTACGCTGATTACTTTTAGGCTAGCTCGTGTTCTAATGT
Organism: Matsumurasca onukii; assembly: GCA_018831715.1. Classification (NCBI taxonomy): domain Eukaryota; kingdom Metazoa; phylum Arthropoda; class Insecta; order Hemiptera; family Cicadellidae; genus Matsumurasca; species Matsumurasca onukii. Next base: position 35,954,256 of record CM032065.1, read on the forward strand.
TCTTTGTCATGTGTTATGTTACTTTTCACCTGAAGACGGGAAAGGTTTAAGATCGAAACGTCGTGATCACCTTGCTCACTAAAGATGGAAAATGTCCGCAATAATAGTTTAAACTCTGGATTTAAAAGATATTTCAGAAAAGGAATAGTGAAAACTGTACTGTTTGCTGATAACTATACAAATGGAGTAAAATACTGAAGAAACTCTGAAGACGATTAGAGTATCATCTACGAGTACACTAGCCTGCCCTGACCCCGTACTTCTGCAAGTTGAAAGAGTGCCGCGTGCAAATGAAATTGCCTTATGGAAATCCAACAAGTAACAGCAGCTGCTGGGCTACACAATTAGTTAGTTTAACACAAATCCGCTAGGATGCAGCAGTTACAAAAAAAAAACACACAACACACCGAGTATTCTCACTTAAATTATATTATCGTTAAATGGCCTGACAAGAGTTGTTCGAGATATCTTGTGAGTGGCCTGTTTGAGGTTAGAAAAGGCAAAGACAGTCGAATTTTTCCTTTAATTAATTGTACAAAGACAAGTGAGCACACAAATGTATAGACAAACATGTAAAAGGTTCAGTGTTTTCATATTACACATACAAAACTCCAAACTTTTATATTATTCACTGTATGAATACATTCTGCAAAGATTATGAATACATTTAGCCAGTTTGGCTGAGCAAAACCATTACCCCTAGACATTACCAAATATTGCAAAACTACATCTTTTCACCATTGCTGCCTCAGCGGTGTCAATATTTGATTAGTGTGTACATAATGCACGACTGGAGTTTTCCAGCGTCACGTCGCTGGCCGCCTGGAGGCTGGAGTTATTCATGTGACAGCTGCAACTGGAACTGGACCTGGACACGTATCAATTATGTACCGGAAGTCTCACTTGTCACGTGACCGCTCACTTCCGCTCCGTTGCCAATATCATAATGCTCATCTGTCAAGGTAGAACACGAGGTAATTCACTCACGCTTGGGACTATCAATGTGTTAATAGACAGTCCTGGGACTATTGATTGTTTCGTGAAGTTTTGTATTCAAAATTTCAATGATTTTTAAAAATTAAAGCAACGTAGAGTTTAACAGAAAAGTCCAAATTGCTCAATATTTTTTAATATTGTCTGGAAAAAGCTATGAACGAGAGTGAGGCAATCACAAAATATCGGGAATCATACTTTTTCATGAAAACTGTTGAGACCTAATATATAAAATTAGTGGAAAGTTCAGTTAAGCTTCAGTTAAATAGGACACCTCTGGCTACCCTTGAGAAGCACACAATTTATTTTCTACTTAACTTTTTAAACACTCACACACACACAAACAGTTGCGCTATGAACTGTGGCGTGGTTATTAGTTCCGGTGTGCAGGACCCCGAGCTAGAGTATACAGGTGGCGCAGTCCTGACGGAATAGTTTGGAGTTAGTAGCGTTTACACAGCCTTAAAAATGAGTTCGGTAGGTAAGGCATATCATACAATATTGCAAGGTAGTTAAGGTTCTAACTTATTTATTAGGCTACCTTGTATTTCGGCTGTGAATATCGGTTGTTGTAAACAGTAAACTTGGATACGAGTCGAAGAGCTAAGTAACTCAGTCAACTTTTAATTAATACTGAACGGCTCATTAGTGCCTCCCCTCCCCTCCACCACCACCCCTTACTCAAGTAACTGACAAACTACATTTGTATTTATTCAATATTCCTTGTTATTTAAATATCACGGGAGCAACACGGAACTTGATGTAAAGGATACGTTGGGAAAAGGTGTTAATGTGTATAGTCCCCATAAAACGACTTAAGGTTTACTCAAATAAAAACTTCACTTATTTTAATAGTTTATACATATTTAAATTTTTGATAAGGTAAAAAAAAGGTGACACTTTTCTGATCTGTGATACCTTACGAGTGGAATGAGTTATTAATATTAAGCTGTATTATCTATCTGCACGAATAAACAGAATTATTGAAGAAGATACTTACTGGTTGTACGAATAAACGAAAGGGTTGTTTCTGCGCTGGTCGTTTCAAATTTGGGTAAACTACGGAGTGTATCAAAAGTCCCCATCTTAATTTTTGAACGACCGAAAATTTTCAAACACGTCTTAGCGTATGTTATTATTATATTAAACTATATGCAGAACCTGTTTTGACATGATTGGGGGTTTGCCCTCTCCTTCACCCGGAAATGAGTGTTTGGGGAGGGGTGTAAGTCCAAAATATATTATGTGACCGTCTAACGTGCGACCCCACATTTAGGAAGTAGTAAAAATACATAAACCACGATACCCTCAAAAATGCCCAACGTTTCGTTCTCGATTGGTGCATTTAACCATGCACGACTTTTTGCACGGACACCGACAGTTTTGTTTGAAAAATATTGTATAAAACCGTGAGAGTTTTCGAGGACCACAAGTTTTATAACAGTGCAACTCGATAGATTTCCCAAATATAAAAATATCGTCCAGTAGCTTGACATGGTAAAAAATGGCCAGTTTTAAAGATATTTGAGAGTCCTACATTATGTTTAGTTTTGTAAGTCTTGGCTTATTTCCACCAAAAATCTCATTTGTCTTTAGTATCTTACAAACTAACCCATTGGCGAAGGTTTATCTGTATAAAAGTCGTACTTAAGCCAACAATAGAAAACATAGTGTTAGCAGATTTTACAGTTGACTTTTTTATGTATGAGCTAAACTGAAGGATTGAACATAGGTTTTATCATAATTTTGTATCTCCCATAAGCCCCACTTCGGACTTCAGAAACTAGTTTAGTACTTCAATAACATGCGCTACATAGAGATTCAAAACTGTCGGTCGTTCACAAGTTCACGTGGAGGTGGGGGTCTTTAAAACCACCTATGTACATTGTACAGGTGTTATCGTTACCTAACCAGAGATTAGTAGATATTCCTATGCAGCTGGGATATGTGTAAACAGTTGAACATCTCACAAGCATGTAACGTTTGCCAAGTCATAATCTCTGTGTATTCTTGCATGTCATCTCGTTAGTTTGGATTAAACCCATAAATTTACCCCTTTATCTGTCTAACTCGGCTGACATGAATTCCTTCTGTTCTATCTGTGAAGCTATAAATATTGTGACATACAGTACTAGAATTTTCAGGTTTTAAAATCACAAAAATTAATTTATAATATTATTAAAACTGTCCAGACAAGGTGTGTTTCACCCTGTATATACAAATAGATATTGATTACACATAAGCCCGGTTAGTGTTGGTACAAAGGACACAGAACAGAACAATAGACGCTATATTCTGTGTTCTATTGTAGTTTAGCCGCATTTAGCACTCCCGGGTGGTTAATAGCCTCTTCGCTGGATTGTTGTCATACACCGATGTTATCTTAATATCTAAACGTGTTGTTTTTTAATCAAAGTAATGTATTTCATAACTAGTACCGAAAGCTGCATTTTTCCGGCACACTGCACACGTTCACATGCTAAACTTTTTTGTCATTCAGCTCCGAAAACAGCTGCTTTAGACACATGCAATGACAGTGCTAAAGTGTCACTTTTTAACCCAGGTAAATAAAGGATTGTTTTGATGATATTTTTTCCCTAGGGAGAAAAAGATCATTTAATGATCTTTTCGTGGCATGGTCCAATAGTTTTGTTGAAATTGAACGATTTGTTCAATTATTGTCTATAGTCGATAAAACGACTAAACTGTGAATATCAATCTAAATCGCAGGTAATTTAACTTTATATCGAGTGCGATGTGTCGATTTAATATCGAATCATAACACTGGCAATGGTAAATCAAATGAACAGCTGTTTATACAAGACAATGAAAAATAAGAACTGTAGCGTTTGACACCATAATTCTCTAAAATATTTTACAAAATGTTTTTAAATTAACTAACTAACCATTTTAACCACTCCTTCTACTTGCATCATGACAAAAGTATCGTTCATCACTCGTCCCTAAAGTGTCTTTTGATCCTCACTCATTTAACTTTCTCGGCTACGCCTCGGACGTTAAACTTGAGCCCATATCAAAAGTGTCACTTTAGGACCTAGTAATAAATATTATTGAATAATTTATTTGTGCCTTGGGAAAACACTGGGCGAATTATGAACAATATTTTTTTGCAAAACTACACAATTAAGCCAAGCTTAACTTGCTGAACTTGTGTTCTACATTTTATTCTAAAGTTTAAAATAGACACAAACTTGGTTTTAAAAGTCAAAGTTAGTATTCAATGAAGTTTTGTTACTTTTGATTTCACCCTATGGTTTCTGAAAAAATCGTTGACTTTAAAATCGTCTCACAAAAAACTTAAATTCTTGAAGCGGAGGCGTTGAGCTATCGATCACAATGTACACCAGTATAGAAGAGAAGGAACTCTTTGTTTGAACTGTGTTGTTGGCAATGGTGCAGTTCCTGAGATTGAAATATTATTACGGTCATTTTCCATAATTTTTATTGAAGAACGAAAAAACAAATGGCCAAATGGTACATTATATTTAAAATCCACTTGAGCGAGTGGCTGAAAAGTTCACATAATTGTCCTATAAATTTATCACTATTATGACTTTTTACTCTACAGTATTTGTGATGCAGCATGGCTGTCGAAAGCGCAGTAAATAAATCACAAGTATTAACTTTTTTTATATACAAGTATAATCTAAAAACAAACTTATTTTGTTTTATTATTTTTAATGTTGTGGAGTCATGTCCACTTTTCATGGCTCCGCCACAGTTACCTCTACTTGACACTACCAAGTAAGCTAGCGCACCGAGAGTCAGACGGCGTAGAGAGTGATATCACTACACACAAGTAAAGCGGGTATTGCCTAGACACGCTTGAAGGCGTTAAACTATCTATCACACCAGTATAGAAGAGAAGGAATTCTGCGTTTGAAGGGTGATGTTGGCAATGGTGTAGTTCCTGAGATTTAAATATTATTACGGTCATTTTCCATCGCTTTTTATTGAAGAAATGCATTGAATAAGTTGGCCAAAAGTCGTAAACCTAACTTCTAGGTCTATAATCAATTTTCATGATTCACCGTAAAGGGAATTTTCTAAAGTCTTGTTAGCCTAAGAAAAACCTGATATGTTCATAAAACTCTAATGAATTTCTCCTCCATTGGCTGTGCATGGATGGGTATTTTGTGTTCTCTGTTATACAGTTGGTCAGTCTGATGCACGGGGGTTAGCGGTCGTCCGCTGCTACAAGCCAGCCAATGCGAACACGAGCAGGATTTCTCTGTTGGCCTTTTAATTTTTAAACGTCGTTGTGCATGTTGTATTGTTTTCTAGTCTGATTGTTATCAAATCAAATAAGTTTTAGTAGAAAAAACAGAACAATTTTATTTTATTTGTGTATTTTTGGTGAAAAGCAGGAGCCAGTGGAAGCTAGCTCTTTACAAATTAAAGAATTATGAACGGTTTTACATATCAAATTAATAAAGAAAAAGTGTTTGTCATTTGTTGGTGAGTGGCTGGTCAGCATGCGCTGATTACTTTTAGGCTAGCTCGATTCCCAATGTTTTGTGTTATGTTTTAGGTTTTTCAATGTGAGATGTGGAAAACGTGCGCTTCATGTTCAGATGTAGGGTCCACACTACAGGATATATGGGTATGCCCCTGTGGCCCAACCACTAAAAGCCACACCTCTTTCCGAGGGCCCTTTTTCATTAGTGGACAGGAGAATCACCTAACAGTATTACTTCCTGTTCTGTCAGGGCTCGATCTTCACCTTCCGTTCATAAGCATCCAGCTCTTATATATCCTTCAGCTGTGCTTGTTTGATCTTCATCGTGTTTTAGGCTACTTCTCGCCTGAAGACGGAATCAGATCCAGATCCGTCGTGCTTTTTTTTCACTCAAAACTATGGAAGTCGTCCGTAATAATATTTTAATCTCAGGTTTATAAATACACATAAGGTTGCAAATTTAACACATTAGATCAAACAAGTGGTTTAAAATTGAAAATGAAGAATAGCCCGCTATCGTCCTTTAAAGACCTTTATATATTATTGAAATATATATTATACTGAAGGAAATTGGTCAGCAAAATTCGTGGACCTAACTCGAACTTCAACACGGATCCTCCATGTGCTGGAACAGTGTGTTACCATTACACTATCCGACCCACCTACTTTGCCATAAAATTATATTTGTATTCAAACTTGAATGTTTGTCCCTACATCTAACTGTCCATTTAGGACTTAAATTGAAAAAGGGCAGTCTGACTATTGTATGTCCTTGGATTGCGCAATTATATAACGAGATATTATTGATTGAAGCAATAATGTTTGGATCTCCAGTCATGGAAACGGAACGTTTTACCCAACACATTTTCATTCCAGGGCAGTATTAAAATGGATCATACATGCCTTAGAGTATATCTTAGAGTTGGTAAATCGTTCCTGACTTTAAATGGAATATTTTATACTAAACATCATCCAGTTCTCAAAATAGTTAAGAGTATTTCAGTTACTCTCACAGTTGTATTTCATTTGTGTTATATTATAGTGGGAGTTGCAAATCTAAAACCAACATCAAACAACTTTACCCAAGAGTATAAACAATTCGTGGCCGTTTTAGGCAGAACTGTGGATTTGTTCGTTGTTATTTTGTTGTTTGTGAAGGGAAATTCAGCTCTCATTAACTCAACTTTGACCACTTTTTGTCAGTGAGTCAGGATTTTCAACAAACTGGGAAAGATACCGACCTTCCTTAAAGCTAAGCAGAATAGAACTGACATGTGTATGTATTTGCTACCTCGGTGATTGTCCCACATTTTACGTACGTTGTAGAATCTTGTTCCAAACACTTTGCGGATTTGTACCTTTTCCTAACCGAGTATTTTCTACCCGATAGATATTCCACAGTTCTAAACCTAATGTTTGCTCTAATGCTATGCCTTCCGATTTATACAATCTATTGGAACCTCATCTGTTCGCTTATATTAGAAATAGCGCTTCTTAATTATTTCTGGAAGGCAAAATGTTCTTCTGGAGAAGAATTTGATGGAAGTGACCGACATCAAAGAGAATCATCTGATTTGTTTATTGTACGAGTGTATTGCGATCCTGAATTTAGCAGCAGCCACCAAGTTGTCTCAACCAACAGCAGGAGAACATCTACGAATCTTGCAAAGATACTTTCTGCTCTCAAGATGACGGCAATCACCGCCAACTGTTTCTTCTACATCCCCTCAGTGGTCACCCAGGTTGTCTGGACATCTTACCTGCCCAGTGTCTTCACTTCTCAGCTGTTCTATGACACAATCTTTCACAGAATCCTTGGCTTCATCATGCACATGGTTATCTTTTCAACGCTAGTTTTAAGTCAGATGGGTATGTACAAAAGACAAAAGTTGACAGTGCTTTTAAAGAAGATTATTTGGTTGCAACCCGAATGAAAGAAGACTCCTGAAGGGTTACCTGATGAGTTTGAACGATGATTACCCGAACTCTCTTTGTGTGTTTCATACTTTTGACGTGTCGTTTTTCACTGTCATTTTCGACGCTCTGGTGCTTCTCGTCACCACAATGTTAGTACCTGACTAATTTTGAGAATTGTGAGAAGTATATAAATATTAAGTCCACTCAAACCCAAGTGTTAGGTTGTTATTTGTCCAATCGTGTGTAGAAAATCTCTTAAGGGAGAGACAAATTTGTAGAAACTATTAAAATGTTAAGAGCAAGACAGGTCGTGGACAACAGCAACATTAATGTTCAAAAATTGCGATGGTTAAAAAGTATTAGTTTAGATCAAGCGGCTCCTCACCAATTTCCTCTAATGAATAGAGCGGTCTATCCTGTAGACACTTCTTCACTACTCTTAAACTGGGCTGTCTTCAGTTCCCGGATGTTTTGCGGCAATGTGTTAAAGATGCGTAGTGCAGAATGGGGATTGGATTTTAATGTGGAGCTCAGTCGGCACCGGAGAACGTCCATGTCACAAGCTCTCCGAGTACTGCGGGAGTATAACTCATCCCTTCTGGTAAAATTACTTAGGTTTTCCTTAAGAAGAACCAAAATGTTGAGCACATACTGGCTGTACACTGTGAGGATCCCCAGTTTCTTGAATAAGGATCTGCAATGACAGGTGCAGAATGTAAAGCTTCCAATGCTCTTTTCTGAAATATGAGTATGTCCCGGACAGCTGAAAAATGCACAGTGTCACCATTTGCTGCAACTCTAAAACGGGCATAGACTGTTACCAGATAGCTAATTAATGGAGGTTCGCTTCCTAACAATTGAAATGGACAATAGTCAATTTTTAAATCCGTCCGAGTTAAACCTAACTTTTACATTCGTGAGCATTTTAAGACGCTTAACAAATATCTCAAACTAATTTCAAACACGTTCAAAGGTAGTCAGCAATTAGTCAGGTGTTGCGAAGATACTTTCCAAGTTCATAAACTTTCTCCGAGCTCTCTTCAACAAACTGACAGATTTTAATTAAACAACGTTCATTAGTTCATAGCTGAGCGCTGTCTTCTACAAGACTGGCTCATTTCAACAACCATCACTAGACGAATGGATTGTAGTGAGTTTAACTGTAAAATCTACAATGTTTTGAGTCGGTCACAATAAATATATTTTTAATATTGTTTTATTGATTCCATTTTGTTTCACAGATGAATAGGTTTTTTTCTAACACGAGTGAGGATCCTTCTGGAAAAACCTGCTGTAAGTTATATTTGCTCTTTTAAAAATCAGTTTTCGTGGCATCAAAATTATTCATATTCTTTTTATATGATAACAATGAGAAACTAATTGTGTAAATTTTAGCTTAAGATCTGTGGAAAATTTCGATGATTGGGTAACAATCACAACTAAAGCGTCATCAAGTTAACCAGATACCTCGCTTACGCCCGTAAACTTTATGGAGAATTAATTGTTTCTAAAGGCTAGTGGAAATAGCTATACTTCAAAATAATACAGCTTTTCATTGTTTTTTTCATTCCGTTTATGAAACGGTACGCCACAGTCCACTTTCTCAGATAGCGATGCTACTAAACCTATCCCAAAATCCACTCCTGGACAATATTGCTCAAACCGAAGCTTATATAGCGCAAATGGGTCCCCGAGGAAGTAATGGCTTGTCTAAACCTTTGTTGTTGCGAGCATTAACCATAATCAATGGCATATTTGTAGTGATAATATCAGTGCTTGGTCTGCATAGTTACTCGGCCATTGATTTTATAGGCTTGTTTCATCAGAGGGTCGCCTGAACAATATTACTGTACTCTAAATTCTGTCTATGTATTTGGATATTACAATAACTTAAGACCACGTTATCAACAACAACATAATATATTTAGACCAATAAAAATTTGTAAACAAAAATTGACCGACTTCAAAAACAATCCAACAGTAAAATGCTATAAAAGTGTGAAATAATTGGGTGGCATCATGTATTGCTTTACGACATTCATAATAATGGGTTTCTGATGTGTTACGCGTACGAAAAATAATTTATCCATTACACTACAGTAAGATATTACAGCTCCCATTTCATGGTAACCATCAACCAATATAATAAATATTAGTTGCTAATACATATAAAAATACCATAAAATGCGCACTATTTGCCATATTGTGACTACAATTTAAGAGTTGTTATAATCTTCATTCATTTAAAAAATATTGAGTCGGTGTTGCTGAGGGCAATATTATTAAGAAGAAGCAGCACGACTCAATATTTTTTAAAAGTGAATAAAGATTATAACACCTCTAAATGTATTCTACAATATATGGCAAATAATTATTAATGTATTTATTGCACAATAATATTATTTATTGGTTACCATGAAATGGTACAGCTAATATCTTACTGTGTAATGAATAAATTATTTTTGTACGCGTAACATCGCTTGTTCCTGAAATAACATCATGTAAAAAACAATACATGTCCCCATTATGACTTACTATAACATTACTGTTGCGTGTTTGATCGGTTCATTTTCTTGTTTAAATTTTATTTCACAATATATTTATTTTTGTCAATTTTTATTTGAAGTCAGTTTTTTGGTAAAGTAATTCCAATCAGACAAATTTATAATAGGCGACATGGTTAAACAAATACAGTAACGGCAAAGAAAATATTGATTCAATTTTGAAGCTGTTAAATGATTTTGTACTTGTAGTGTAATGTAATCATATTATCTCGAACTTAGTAATTAAGTCATGAGGTCTTGAAATTAAAGTAGTTGAATCATATAATATTTATTACAAAAAGCTAGACCGCTGCACTCAATACACAAATCTGCTACACGGGAGTGGAAAGAATCGCCTGGATCACGGTAACGCTTCGTCCTTTGGCCTCGACGCCTTTGCTTATGGTAACAATGCAGATCATAGGCCGTTTGCTTTTCCCATGGCATGCTCGAATGATCAATTAAGTGATTGGCTTCGCTCGCGGTAGCGTTTTGGCCGAACGGGTATGGGGCATCAGGGTGACGATTTGGCTTATGGCTCGTTGATTACGAGCCTTCGGTCTTTTCTACTAATAAGCTCGCAGGAGTAGTTCAATCTGAAATGTAGTTTCGGTGCTTGGTCAAGCTAAAAGGACTAGGTGGTTCGCTCCACTCGCATTGACGCTTCGTTGTTGCTGGCCTTTCATTTGCTTATTGCCAGCTCACAAGATCATGTTTAGTTAGGTTTCGGCCCGTATCCTTATGACTTATGAGTAGTTTGCTCTTCCTTTAGCAAGTTTGCTATATTATGAGCTGTTTACATTGCTCATAGTAACGCGTCGTCCTTTTGCAAATTAGTAGAGATTTATTTTGCTGTCAATTTTGTGTTTTCTAACTTTGCCTTTCCTTTAACTTAAAAGTTTTAAAGTATGTCGGGCGAGATATTTTCTGAACTATTTATGAGTTAAAGTTTTTGTACGGTACATAATTTATTAATGTTGAAATTAACACAAATGCAGTTCAGATTTACGAGGTGTTCACGCTTACCCTTAAAGTGTCTGATTGTTTTGAAATTTTCTCCAGAAATATACTTATTTATCATCAGTAAAATTCGGGGAAAACCCCGTGTTTGCGTAAAATGTATCGTTTTTTAACAGTTCATAAAACATTTTATGGAAACCACGTTGTAGAAAATTCAATTTTAATTAGCCTTGTACTTTATATTTTATAACCTTTCAAAGCGAGACCTATACCACTAAGCAAACGCATGGAGTACACGTTTCAGCATGACATTTTGGACATTTTATAATTGTTTACAGAATCTATACAAAATTTTAAAGCTATAAAATACGTTTTTTGTTGAGAACATAGCTATTTACAGAACCTTATCATAACCAGGTTTATGATATTGAAAATAGTTTCTATGGCTATAAAACTAATACGAAATGCAAAAAATTACGTGTTTTTAGGGAGAAGGAGACCACAGCTCGGTAAATATGTGTGTAACCATAACAAATATGTATATTTTCTGAAGAATTAAATTTTACTGCACAAAGTTCCTTCAAATCTTTGGTCAAGTGTATATTTTGGCGTTAGAACTCTGTAATAAGTCGGTCAAAAGGATATGAACAACAACTTACACAGGGTGTTTTAAGACTCACAAACCCATCGAGTATTTTAAGTAATGTTCCTAGGACTAAATGAAGTCACGAAATCGTATGATTTCGTTCTAAGCCCCTCAAATATTGTACGGCCACCATTTTTATTTCGTATTTTATTTTCGAATTTCTTTTGGAAAAATTAGATATTCATGCCATGAGAATGGTAAAACCTAGACGCGGGACCGTGAAATGAGAACCGACCTGACCCTCAGAACAGGTTTTGAACATTTTTACAATACTGTATATACATATGTATATATGTTTGTACAAGTCGCATATTTTGTCCGACTTTCATGAAATTTGGTACAAATGTTCCTTTTGTAAATATCTCGGTCAAGTTCGTTAACCAGCTAAGTCAGGTGGAGTACATTATGATTCACAAAGATCATGCTGGTATATTTTGTCAGTTATTTTATTAATACTCTCCCACACGTTTGTTACTATTTGTTCATAAAAGCCGATACATGAACCTTGTTTACACGAAAGAACAATCTCGAAGAAAAGGATAAGTCATATCATTTTCCACTGTTGTTAGGCTACAAATAGAATCACAAAATTTGCTCTTTATCCTCATTATAAAAAAATAAAATAAATTCAATATTTTTCTGCTACAAAAAGTCTTTTGGCTGATATATAACTTATTGCAGGTTGTATTTTTCATAGAATTGAATAGAGTACGTTTAGACTAGACAGTATGAGTATGTCCCAGAATTAAGCTGCCTAAGTGTATATGTGGACTCGTTGGGCAGTCCTGAGTCCAAAAAGCACTATCCCCTAGGTCACGTGACTCCTCCCTTCCTCTCCCCCCATCCATCTATCACTCCCTAGCACATCACTGTCATTTATGTTCCAGTTTCTTAAGTCCTTAAATTCTTCATTGGCAAGAGTCAACTTGTTCTATACAGTACAAGTTTCATCTGTAAGATATCCAAAACAAACAAAAAACATTATATTCTAAACTTCTTTAAAATGTGGTAAAGTCTTTCAGAAACAAACCAAAACTCATGGACTCATACAAGTGTATTGAAGTGATTGATGGTTGTAAATAAACAAGTTACAAACATAAATGGTTTTATTAAAATATGAAAGAAAAAATATTCCGAGTAGAACTAACTATAGTGGATCCGTGGCGGATTGGTATCGCGCGCGACTCCAGTGGCGAGGGTTCGATTCCCGCAGTCACAACTTACAATTTGTAATGTGACTATGTGGTGACGCTAGGTAAAGGTTGAGGTTGAGTGGTAGAGAGGACTTTGTAGTCCTAACTTCGCCTCATTAAACAAGACAAACTTTACCTTTTACGTACGAGTATGCTTTCATTTTACTTTGTAAATAGTTTTCAAGTTGTCTGCCAAGAAGTTTTCAGATTAGTAAATGATTGAACACAGATTATGTAGACACTCTCACATAGTATGCATTATAGTGTTGATTTTCTAAAATAGTGTGAATGACTCCACATCAGCTGGAAAACCCTGTTTTCAATTTTTCTGTTTTGAACTTGATTTACACTTTCGTTCTCCTCTTCACTCTTTTCAAATCGTTGTTTGTTCTCCATATAACCTTTTGTATAGTTGTAGATATTTTGTCCTTTTTTTCTCTCTTCTTTTAATAGTTCAAACATATGTTTCATTTGGTAAATAGTGAAGTAATGATTAAAGCTAGCAAATCAACTATTGAGAGCAAGAGTCCGGAGTCCAACTCAAATATACTTAAACAAATATCAGGACGAGAATCCTTGGCCTGGAGCAAGAATTTGTTCAAGAATCGTTTAACAGATTTGTGTTTACATCTCAATACTTCGAATTTTGCTTTTCTAAGAAGTATTTATCCCAGCAACTGACCCCAATGTTGCAGAAAATCGGAAGAAGTAGGAAAGCACATTGGATTGAAGTAGAAACAATATTTGTACTTTTAGAGTTGAAATCATAATAAACCAGAGTTATTGGAAAATACGACATAATATTGACAACTGTGAATGTAAAAGTTGAATACGAGAGCTTTCGCAAAACACAGTAGAAGGCTTTTACTTTAGAATATTCGCGAAGAAGAGCTCTAAAGTGCAATTCATCAGAGGTGTCTAAGCGGTTACCCTCTCCAAATAGTACCGGAATTGATTCCTGTAGGCGGTACAAAACCTTAGCTCTTTTGAATAGTTGATCATAAATCATCTCTTTAGCACCGATTTCCAGAATAATTTCGTAAATTTGGATGTACACAATGAAATAGTACCAACACATCAATGGTTGGTGGAAAATACTGGTCACGAGCCGAATGACCATTTTTGGAGTCAACGATTCGCCAAAATAATCCATGACGATTAATACGGCCCCGTAAACAGCCCAGCTGAATAGAATTCCACTCAAGTACAAAACTAAAACCAAACATTGCAACGTTCTCAGTTTATGCTTGATTGGCTGAGTTTGATTTGAGGGTAGCAGATGTTTTGAATGTTCGATCGTGATGGAAATCTCTTTCCTTTGCCAGACTGATATGAGGTAAAACAGTAAAACTCCGAATGTGTTTAAGATCGCAGTGAAAAATGAATACTTCCCTGAAGCTCCCTCGAGGTATTCAATAGCTGTGTTGACTTGAAATGTGTTTCGGATGAAATAACAAACCAGAATCGTTGTTTGCGCTAAAATGTACGTTTTCCTAATGAATCTAAATTTTGAGATGCTTTTTGGTATTGAGATCAGACTCAGAATGCACAAAATGTTAGCTATTTTGTAGTAGAAACTGCTGATCGCTCTATCCATGGTATCGCCTTAATGAGTTATAGTCTACTGGAATATATGTTTTGTTTAACATATGGTTGGTTGCTATGACAACAAAGCTCAAATAACTTGAACTGTCAAGTCTGTCACATTGTAGAGTTGATGAAGTGCTCAGGCTGATGTCATAGACATACTTAAAAAACCACAAATGGACACTTCTTAAGTATCTCTTTACTTTTTAAATGAATGGACTCTTTTCGGTTTATTAGCTTTACAAAGTTTAAAATTATACGAGTACGTGAATACAAATCAACTTCCAACTTACTCGAATTTTAAGATTTAAGTCTGGACTCACAAAGAGTAATTGAAAAATGATTGCAAGGCTGATAAAGGTCTATACTGTTCCAAGGTGAAGCCAACAAACCACGCATAAATTGAGAACACTGTAAATATACAGCCTAAAAACATCTTATATAATAATTATAGACTACATCTTTGCAGAATGCATTTATTAAAGGGCAACTATTTAGTCATATGTGGATAGGAAAGTTCAAGTATGGTTGGGTTTGAGTAAGACATTTTAGAATCGGTTTTAGGTTTGGGTCGGAAACATTTAGCAGGTTAAACCAGTTCTGTAACCGTGCATGTTCTGTACTATGTTTGACACTTTTAGGCATGTCGAATTGTATTCGATTTATTGAAATGTCTATACATAATATAAAGAAAGTGTTGTAATAAATAAATGTATAATTTTTAGATTTTAAACTTATGTGGTTTGACATGTAATTGAAATAAAAATCTTTTGGATTAACCACAATGAAAATAGTTATAATTAGCACAAAACGTTTCGACTATGCTGTGATAGACACCATCAGTTGCACAGAAGAAAAATAAAAATAAAATAACTATATATACATATAATAAAAATGATTTGAAACAAAGAATAATTTTAAATTGTAAATAAATAAAAGTTTATTAATAATTGTTTAGTTATTTACAATTTAAAATTTTTATTTGTTTCAAACCATTTTCATTCTATGTATATATAATTATTTTATTTTTATTTTTCTCTTCTGTGCCACTGATGATGACTATTACAGCATAGTCGAAACGTTTTGTACTAATTATAACTATTTTCATTGTGGTTAATCCAAAAGTTTTTTATTTAAATTAAATGTATAATTT
Source organism: Matsumurasca onukii (assembly GCA_018831715.1). Classification (NCBI taxonomy): domain Eukaryota; kingdom Metazoa; phylum Arthropoda; class Insecta; order Hemiptera; family Cicadellidae; genus Matsumurasca; species Matsumurasca onukii. The sequence continues at coordinate 35,969,728 of CM032065.1, forward strand.
TCTTACACATTGAAAATGCACAACAAAGAATACTTATAACAAATGTTGACTGGTACATGGATTTGTAAAATTGCTATTGAACTTTTGATACAACCTTTTTTGTTTTATCAAATCCTGAGTCCACAAGTCACATTGTCAAAGGCCACGGTTAATTCTGCACTTCAACAAATATACCCTCCCTCCCTTCCTCACCCCTCTATTCATCTCCTCAGCGCATTTATGTTTCAGAAGTAATTCCTTAAAAAATCTTCATTAGAACATTTTTATTAAGAACAGTTACGAAAACGATTTTCTCTGCAAGCACACTTTGTTTCAAATAAAATAGTTTTGGGAGTAAAAATCATTTTTCTTCTAGAAAGACCCAAACTCACACTATAACAAATTCTATGTATCTGTTTAAAATCAATGAAACAATATTTAATCTTTTATTGTGTTCTACATGGTTTTCATACCGTCCATTCTAGCGATGGTTGTTGAAATGAGCCAGTCTTGTAGAAGACAGCTCAGCTATGAACTAATGAACGATGTTTAATTAAAATCTGTCAGTTTGTTGAAGAGAGCTCGGAGAAAGTTTATGAACTTGGAAAGTATCTTCGCAACACCTGACTAATTGCTGACTGACTACCTTTGAAAGTGTTTGAAATTAGTTTGAGATATTTCTTAAGCGTCTTAAAGTACGCACAAATGAAATTGTTAAGATTAACTGATACACAATTTTTAAACATCAAGTCAATTGATACAAGCCTCATCAATTATATCGCTTTTTCTGAACACTGTTGTTGTTGTCTACATGTTGCTGGATTTATCTCATGCTATCAACAATTTAATAGTTTTACACAAATATTCTTTAAAGATTTCGTATACATGATTGGACAAATATTATTCAAATTCTAGTGAACAGAAGACGTTAATGGTGTCTTAGCTTTGTTTGAAATTAGTCAGGTACTAACATTGTGGTGACGAGAAGCACCAGAGCGTCGAAAATGACAGTGAAAAACGACACGTCAAAAGTATGAAACACACAAAGAGAGTTCGGGTAATCATCTTTCAAACCCATCAGGTAACGCTTCAGGAGTCTTCTTTCATTCGGGTTGCAACCAAATAATCTTCTTTTTAAAAGCACTGTCAACTTTTGTCTTTTGTACATAACCATCTGACTTAAAACTAGCGTTGAAAAGATAACCATATGCATGATGAAGCCAAGGATTCTGTGAAGGATTGTGTCATAGAACAGCTGAGAAGTGAAGACACTGGGCAGGTAAGATGTCCAGACAACCTGGGTGACCACTGAGGGGATGTAGAAGAAACAGTTGGCGGTGATAGCCGTCATCTTGAGAGCAGAAAGTATCTTTGCAAGATTCGTAGATGTTGTCCTGCTGTTGGTTGAGACAACTTGGTGGCTGCTGCTAAATTCAGGATCGCAATACACTCGTACAATGAACAAATCCGATGATTCTCTTTGATGTCGGTCACTTCCTTCAAATTCTTCTCCAGAAGAACATTTTGCCTTCCAGAAATAATTAAGAAGCGCTATTTCTAATATAAGCGAACAGATGAGGTTCCAATAGATTGTATAAATCGGAAGGCATAGCATTAGAGCAAACATTAGGTTTAGAACTGTGGAATATCTATCGGGTAGAAAATACTCGGTTAGGAAAAGGTACAAATCCGCAAAGTGTTTGGAACAAGATTCTACAACGTACGTAAAATGTGGGACAATCACCGAGGTAGCAAATACACATACACATGTCAGTTCTATTCTGCTTAGCTTTAAGGAAGGTCGGTATCTTTCCCAGTTTGTTGAAAATCCTGACTCACTGACAATAAAAGTGGTCAAAGTTGAGTTAATGAGAGCTGAATTTCCCTTCACAAACAACAAAATAACAACGAACAAATCCACAGTTCCACTTAAAACCGCCACGAATTGTTTATAGTGTTGGGTAAAGTTGTTTGATGTTGGTTTTAGATTTGAAACTCCCACTATGATATAACACAAATGAAATAGAACTGTGAGAGTAACTGAAATACACTTAATTATTTTGAGAACTGGATGATGTTTAGTATAAAATATTCCATATAAATTCAGGAACGATTTACCAACTCTAAGATATACGCTAAGGCATGTATGATCCATTTTAATACTGCTCTGGAATGAAAATGTGTTGGGTAAAACGTTCCGTTTCCATGACTGGAGATCCAAACATTATTGCTTCAATCAATAATATCTCGTTATATAATTGCGCAATCCAAGGACATACAATAATCAGACTGCCCTTTTTCAATTTAAGTCCTAAATGGACAGTTAGATGTAGGGACAAACATTCAAGTTTGAATATAAATCTAATTTTAAAAAATGTTTAGTTTTTCGCAACACACTTTTACAGGAGCTTTTCCGGTGCTGACTGAGTTCCACATTACAATCCTATCCCCATTCTGCACTACGCATCTTTAACACAATGCAAAACATCCGGAAACTGAAGATAGCCCAGTTTAAGAGCGTAGTAAACAAGTGTCTACAGGATATACCGCTCTATTCATTAG